>OZ022215.1:16950136-18200136 GCA_963978815.1 Aleochara curtula | reverse complement strand
CAGTTTCCACCTTCAAGGAAACTGTATTTTTAGTTTTTTAGTCATCCAAGAAGAACCGATTTTTTTCTTCTAGATTATTACTCATACAGTTTCACTGTCTGATCAATTGAATTATGTGAAATTGGATATTTAACTCACCTAATTTTTTTGTCATTATCAGAGATGGGTTCAATCTGAAGCATTTTAACCATCACCATCTTGTCAATTTTTTCTCAGTGCTGTCGGCGGTGAAACTTGCTCAACTTCCTCACGTTCTACATTCCCTAACAAATCACCCTTTGCGAACAACTCAAACTCATTGCAAAACCGCTAAAGTTGCACAACTCACTGTCATTAAAACCACATGTAAGTCACGTAGAAATGATTTACAACCACCTTGTGTCAGTTCATCAAACGGCAAGGTAACTAATCACGCGGAAGTTTGTGTCGTTGTGCGAGTCTTGGCTGCGCACGTTTATGATGCCGGGATTTGTGCGTCAGATATTGTTTTCCTGATGCTGATTGTAATCGCGTCCCTGCATTTGCGTGCTCGCGTCCGTTTTTAAACACTTTATATATGCGTTTGCTGATGTAAAATTAAAACAACTACGTACACCCAAATAGTTTTGCGCGAATGTAACGAAATGCAGTGCTGAGTTTTGTAAAAATCTGCAAAAGTAAAAATAGTTGTTTTAGAGTGAAAACTTTCTTGCGATTCGAATTGTTTTGGGCGTTTGATTGATTGAATCGTGAGGTACATACGTCGATGAAATGCGTGTGGATTTTCCGCAGGCGAAATTAGTACTCGACGATCGGCGGCGAAGGCTCGTGTATTTTAACGTTCCGCGCACGGTGCGTCTCAAGGCACGACTTGGAGGAGAGGATTCGAATCGCGGACTCGCACTCGCCGCCCAATTTTGCCGCCGCTCCAGACGACAAGTCTCCGTCCCGACTTTGCGTTTTTCTAACATTTGTCGCCGGCTCCTAGACGCACTCCAACCACTGACTCAATGCGCAACTAAAAATAAGAAAATACATCAATTATTTTCGGTGCTTTGGGCACAATTTTTACACTTTTAATTGTCTACCCAGCTTCTTGGCTAAATTTAGATATAATTTTCCAAGGCCCAAAGAGCGTTTGATCTTATTTCAAGTAGTTTTAGGGCTTTGCTAAACTTGGTTCTTTTGATCTTCAATTGTGATTTCATTGTTAAACTTTTTCTTGATTGATTAGAATAATATATCGAATAGACATTGAATTTTTGATTGTGACATGGGATAAATAAATGATCATTAATAAATGTTGGATATCATTAAATTATTTATTTTTATAGAGCAGTTATAATTATTCATATTTGATATTCTGGGAATAATCCCATTCATTATACGGCAAGACGTATTTGGCTCCTGCTCCTGCTGACTACACGACAATAATTGTTTCAATGATCCTTGGTTGGTTAGCCGCTTACCCTAATTTAACTCAAGCGTGCTAAGATCATTTTAGCAGCTTGTTATCCACTTTAAAGTGCTGTACCAGAAACCTGAACAGTGCTCCAATTTAAAAACGTTAAAGCGATTCACTAATGGACATTGCCAGGTATGCCAAACTCTTTATTTTTGTTTGCAATTTCTCGACGTGTGTTTACATTGCGCCGCGCTGGTACGTCCAATGTAATTGTGGTGTTACCCTTCGCTCCTAGAAAAATCGCACGAAAAACTGGGTTAATTGCAAATGAAAGCACATCGAGCATATCGTCAGTCCGACTTCGGAGCCAAAAAAACGCAGCGGTCGCAAAAGACGCACGTGAAAATGAAAAGAAACGCGGTCGTTGCCGGCCAGCATTGCGCGCTTGTACGGATAGTTGGTGTAATGATGAAAATTCTAATTTAAAAAGATTGAATGTGAGTTTTTGGCTGCCGCCGGCGATTCGTCTTTGCTGCGCCGCTTCTCGCAACTTTGTTGTGCTGCATCTCATTCAGGTGGTGTCCTAGTTCGGAAATTATAAGGTCTTGTTGTTCGTGCCCACGTAAATGTCTTAATCAGCGTATTCCGAATCGGTACGCATTTATTTTTAAACTAGCGCGGTTGGTTTCAACTTTTAAAGTTTTGAGAAACTGTATGCAACCGTTGGTGCGTTTCGTCAATCCGCCGTTGCATACAACTGCGCCCGTAAGTGACAGTACGACATTCAACAAGTGTCATTTCTAACGTAGTAGTGATATAGGTTGTTATTTATCTCGTCGTAGACCTGGAATAATTAGTGAGTTTAAGTGATTTCATTGTATCATCTATAACGAAGTAGTGCGTTTATTCTTGCGGGCGCGATCGTGTATAATGTAAGTAGCAGTGAATATGGTATTACCGTTAGAAACGAGCCAACGACAGTGATAGAGGCACCAGCATCAAATTGATTTCGACTCTAATGAAAATGTACAATTAGCAAGCACTCGCAATATGTGATGTGTGCTAACGTAAAAGTCAACTTATAAGGCATATTGATTCACATTGAAATCGTAAGTAATGCGGATTTTAAAGCGTTTGTTCAGCTCAAGGTTTTGAGGTTACATTTGGCTAGTTTGTCAATGTTAAGTTGCATCTCTTATTTGTTTGTTGGCTTGCCCTAATTAGCAATTAACATTGCGCATTATATTCTAGGTTGTATGTATTTGGTACGCTAAGGCTTCATATGTGTTACTGGAATTGTTATTTGAGGATACCACCATGTCAAGGCAGGATCGTGTTAAATCTGGGAGTAGCTTTGTAAGTGTACACAAGAGATAATTCCATGAGATAGTGATAACATTAGTGATATGAGGAGGAATATTGATAATTATGTCGGTAAAAAGAATGCAATTGCAATTAGTTTGTGATAAGGATAAATTTCAAGGTATGATCCAGTATGATCCTATGATTAGTAACTTGTATAGGCAACTCTGCCACCATATGCGACATGAATATATTCAAATGTGTTCTGTACACTCGCAACTTTAATGCTAATTAATTCAAAGCAGTTGAAGTAATAGTTACGGCACGATCATGCTCTTCACATTTCCCGGGCGTGCAAAGGCGGTACGCGATTTTTAATTTTGCGCACTGGTGACCGACTTAACAGAAAGGATATGTGCGCATCGCCGTCTAAATTGTCGGCTCATTCAAGTCATCAGCGAGTGACTCGCAACTTAACTTAGTACAATAACAAACAAAAACGCGTGGTGATTGAACCGAATGTTGCGCTCAGCACGCTCGTAAAAATCATGCAAAACGCTAGGAAAAATTAACGAAAGCAAGTTGTTTCGCGGTGTCCGCTCGCTTCTCTCGCGCGGCGCGGCGAATACATCGAAGAGTACTCAACGAGCGGTTACTGCGGTTGGACATGTGAGAAACTCGATGTTTCGAGAGTGATTTGTGCATTTCGTTGTATCTATGTGTTTATTTCGAAATCAATTTATTTATTTTGCTTAGAGTATTCAAAGTTTGACGACTGTTTAACCTCATGTCTTAATGATATTAGCATAGGATGATCACATTCAGTTTGCTAGGTCATTAGTGCGTGATTAATAAAATGCTAATGTGCGCCGATTGGTTGACTAGCTGTTAATCGAATATTAGCTGTTGACAGTGAAATGCGTTTCGTCTAAACGATTAAATGCTAGGACGAGGACGTGCGAACATTGTCGGTGTGTTCGCGTTCGAAATAATATAAACACAAGCATCTGAACTGAAGAAAGTTGCGGTGCAATAATGTACAGTTACGTAAGTAAGTCTTTTTATGCAACTTATTCCATTTTAATTTCGGTTTCGACGTGATTAGATTTCGGTCGTTAGAAAGTCTTAAAGAAAAAGGCGATTTGAATTCGCCGCGATGAGAATTCCGAGCGAATAACCGTGGGTGGTGCGCACGGCACTTTTTCGTTGGCAACAATTATGTCATCAGCGTAAATAATTCTCGTCGGGTTCGTGCGAAGAAATTTTCACGTGGTCCAAGAAAAATAGTCAATCGCTAAATATAAAGTAAAAGCAGCGCGAAGGTGCGACCAAAATAGACAGTAAGTCGCAAAAATGTCAAACGAAATAAGGCTAATATTTGATTCTTGTTTATGCGCTCGCCGCCGTAAAAATAACAAACGTTCTTGAAGATGTTCTTGAACGCGCGGCAATAACATTCAGACGAGGGAAACCAGAGTCACATGGTGAAAAATGAAGCAACGAAGAGATGTCCGTTGTTTATTAGTTTTTTGAGCGCGCACTGACTGCATATATGCAGTTATTTATTATACATACATTTAAATGTTTCAAAACCGACAAAAAATTCCAAGGCTATCTGGTTGTGTACGTAAACGCACAATATTTGCATGTATTGAGAAGCAGTATTAGTTAGGTTGGCTCTCGCGCCTTCAATGTAAAATGTAATCGTTTAATAGTTGATTATTCTTTCGATTAGTCATCATCGCAGGTACGCACACGCATTGCGCACTTGGCACATGGCACGTTTATTGCCATATGCAAATGATTGTTGCTGCATTTTTCAAATACTTGTTTAATGCTTTGCATATCTTTAAGTTGATCTTGCATTTGCGACAAATATCAACTCTATGCGGAAGCTTAAATGCCACAACCAGCGCGTGCCTAACTGAATGATAAGCTGCACTGCAATTGTTATTAGTGGTCATTAAGATAAGAGTGGTATTGTGTGATTTTTTTTTCATCTGTAATGTAGTCACATTTAAATGGTACGAATGTCAAATTATTAACATATTTCGGTGGTAATATACAAAGCCAAGTAATCGACGGATTTAGCGTGATTGCGTCATGTTTATAGACGACCTTTATATCGTCAGCTTTATAATTTATATTCATCTTTGCAATGTACTTTATTGGAATTGCCGCTCATGATTCGTCATCTTGCAGTTCGAGAAGTTTATGAAGACCGGAACTCGGAAGCCGCCTGGTCGCGTTCCCGGCCAGGCGGCGCGTCCGTTATCAGAAACGGACTTTCCGATGTCCGAAGGTGATCAAAATGCGCTCGAGGATTATCGCATCAAAATCGAACAACTCAACGAAAAGGAATTGAATAAGGAATTTGGCAAACTATTGGTACGCCACATGCCAGTTGGATGTTGTTTAATAATGAATTGATTATGATTTCGATTTTCAGGATGATATGAACTTATCCGATGAAAAGCGCCAACCACTGCAATTAATGCCGGCGAATCAGAGACGAAAGATTCTTATAATGCATTTCAACGCCAATAAGGACAATAAAAGCAAATTTGATAAACCGATTCAATATATTGATCATCTCACTAATTGTTTGTCGGATACGCCGAGCGCATCGAAGATTTTTCATTGCGTGGAATCGCTACGTATTGCGTTGACCAACAACACTTTACCATGGGTGCATGAGTTTGGCGACAGGGGAATGGAAATCCTTTTTAGGGTTTTGAGTATGGCAACGACACAGTAAGAGCCTAAACGTGTATTTAAACAGTTGTTTAAATTAATTATTATTTTATTCAGCAATCAGGAAACTAAATTCGAACGAATTAAAAACGAATGCCTAAAGTGCCTTATTAAATTTACAAACAACACTGAAGGATTAAAAGCCTTCTTGAAGTATGACAAGGGTCATCAGGTTGTCGCAAAATGCATAGATTATAAGAAACCACAAGTTTCTAGTTTAGCGTTGCAAGTAAGTCGCGTTTGGACATGTTTTAACGACACATTTTAATGATACTTATCGTTTTTTCTCAGATTCTCGCTGCTTTATGCTTTTTGCGTGACGAAAAGAGCATTGGAACTGATAAAGCTTTGCGAGCGGTAAGTGAAGTCGCTGACGAGCGTGATGAAGATCGGTTTGTGATGATAACAGAGTGTCTCACGAAGACAACAAATGACGAGTTGTGGTCAAATTGCTTAAAGTTCTTCAACGCACTGTTGACACAAATTGACGACTTCGAGTTTCGCATTCATTTGCGCAATGAAATAACGCGAAACGGCTTCGACGATAACGTATACGAAGCGCTGCGTAAAAACACGCAACCGAACGTAAAAACGCACTTTGATATCTTTGTAACTGATGGCGAGGAGGATGGCGATGAATTGAATCACCGTTTTCAAGATGTTCGTATCGAGATGGATGATGTAAACGACTGCTTTGAATTATTAAAAAGTGTCACTCTCAATACACCTGCTGAGCCTTATTTCTTGAGTATATTACAACATTTTCTTTTCATTCGCGACGATTTAATTATTAGACCTTCCTACTACAAACTTATCGAGGAAGTTGTATCGCAAATCGTTCTGCAGAAGAACGGTATTGATCCGGACTTTACAAAGCGTCATCTTAACATTGACGTTCAAAATCTTATCGATGAAATTAAAGAAAATACGAATACTCCAGATGTTGATGATGCAAAATATCAAGAAATACAACGACAATTAGAGGAAGCACTTGCTGCTAAAGAAGAAGCACTTGCCAAGCTGGCTATCATTGAAGGTCGCGGTGGTGATAATAGAGTAACGACGACAACGAAAAATGGTGGAGCACCTCCACCGCCACCACCACCAATGCTTGGTGGAGGGCCTCCGCCACCGCCTATGCCAAATTCAGGAGGACTTTTACCGCCTCCTCCACCACCAGGCATGGGCCCTCCACCACCACCTATGCCAGGTATGGGCCCGCCACCACCTCCAATGCCTGGAGCAGGTGGTGGCCCTCCACCGCCTCCATTCCCTGGCATGGGCCCCCCACCACCACCAATGATGGGAGGTGGCCCTCCGCCACCGCCATTTGGAGCACCCGTGCCGCTTCCAGGAATGAGTGGGCCTGAACTACCGTTGGGTTTGAAGCCAAAGAAAAAGTGGGATATCAGCGGGCCTCTGAAAAAGGCCAATTGGAAGACAATCGTGCCTCATAAGTTAACGGAGAAGTCATTTTGGTTCAAAGTGAAAGAAGAAGAACTTGCATCTAACGATATCTTGGATGGTCTTGCACAGAGATTCACGTCAAAACCGTTAGCAAGAAAAATGGATGATGTAGACAAGTACGTTATAATTAGAGTTCATTTACATAGATCATAATTCATATTTTTTGTGCATTTAGGCCAACACAAATGGGTACACTTAAGAAAACGAAAGCGCTGAAAGTACTTGATGGCAAAACAGCGCAAAATCTTAGTATATTACTTGGCGGAAGTTTAAAACACATGAACTACGAGGATATCAAAATTTGTTTATTGCGTTGTGATGAGAGCGTTTTAAGCGGGAGTGTCCTGGAACAACTAATACAAGTAAACAGTGAATTACCTTTCTAATTGCACTTTAATGACTTGTTTATATTTTTAGTACTTGCCACCTGCCGACCAGCTTATGCAATTCAAACAGTTCAAAGAGCAGTACAAAGAATTAACCGAAGCAGAGCAATTCTGCGTGAAAATGTCGGAGATAAAGCGCTTGTTGCCGCGGTTAAAGTCATTAAGTTTTCGGCAAAACTATCAAGAGATCGTGAGCGACATTAAGCCAGAAATTGTGTCGGCAACCGCCGCGTGCCAAGAAGTTAAGAAGAGCAAAAAGTTTGCGAAACTATTGGAGTTAATTTTGCTACTAGGAAACTACATGAATACGGGTTCACGTAATGCTCAAGCGTTTGGTTTCGAAATCAGTTTTCTGACTAAACTTACCGGCACGAAAGACATTGAGAATAAGCAAACGCTGCTGCATTATATTGTTTTTACCGTGGAACAAAAGTTCCCCGAGTTGTTGCATTTTATGGATGAAATGCCACATATTGATGGGTATGTTCAATCCAATTACGTCTATTTGCTCTAAGTATTATATTTAATTACAGTGCTAGTCGTGTGTCGTTCGACACAATACAAAAATCGCTCAATCAAATGGACAAGGAAATCAAGAATTTAGAAAATGATTTAAAGAACAATCGGATACCGCAGTGCGACGACGATAAATTCGTCGGCGTTATGGAGAAATTTGCAGGCGAAGCGCGCGAACAATGCGACGTGTTGCAAAACATGTTCAAGAAAATGGAAGGCCTCTTCAGTGATCTCGCCGAATATTATGTGTTTGACAAACAAAAGTACACATTAGAAGAGTTCTTTACGGATTTGAAGACGTTTAAAGATATGTTTATTGAGGCAAAGCGTGATAATGAGCGCGAGCGCGAAGTGCTGGAAAAGAACCAACGTGCAAAGGAAGCGCGACGAAAGGCTGAACAAGAAAAGCAGGAGCGGGCGCGCAAGAAAGCTCTAATTGACATGAACCCATCGGAAACGCAAGAAGGCGTGATGGACAGTCTCCTCGAAGCCCTGCATACCGGAAGCGCTTTCAGCAGAGAACAACGACGCCAGCGAGCGCCGCGTCTAGCTGGTGCCGATCGAAGAGCTCAATTAATTCGCTCACGTTCGAGAAGTAATGTGCTCCAGGGTGCTAATCGAGACCTGCGTGAAATTCTTGCATCGTGATTATTGCATCTACATTCCTCCATTGCTTCCAAGCTTTTTATCTAATCTATACGAATAACTTTGATACGCTTAACATACGTATATTTTTGATGCATCAAGTGATTTAAGTCGCATAATGAATGGAGGACAAATAATTAAAATTTGTATATTTTGAGACATTTATTTTACTAAAGCATTGTACATACAAGTAATAAACAATTATACTTTTTAAATGCTCCAGGAATCGCCCAAATAAGTTGCTTAGTTTGGCCTCAGTACGAGGGCGCCAGGAGTACCAACTCGCTGAATAGGCGCAAAAGTTTTTGCGCGGTAAATGCGCATCTTTTTTTTGCACGTAATCCATTAATGAAAAAGAATGATTTATTGCAATTTAAGCAGGCAAAGTTGATAAAACGCATGAAGCAGTTATATTATACATTCCTGAAGCACTATAACGTTGGATTAATATGGCAGTCGTTATTTAAATGTCGTCCGAAGTAATTTTGCTGCATCGGAACGCAATGGCCCACATGCGTTTGCATAGTTTTAAAGAACGCGGACGTCACGACGCAAATACAAGTTGTGTGCCGCATGCTTATGCTCACCGTGTGGCCCGTTGAGAATGTATTTCAATACAAACGCGATGCCGGCGACGCTCCTGCCGCCGCCGCCGAGAGCCGCGTCGCGGTGCGGCAAATGCGCCCGCATCAGTTCAGTCGTGAGCGTCGCGACGCGTACCGCCTCCGTTTGCGCTCCGCCGAATAATGCACGTGCGTGTATGTGTGTGGATGCGTGCAGAAATTTTTTAAGGTGCAACAACACCGGTCCCATCGACAACGAAGTGCTCTCCGGGTGTTGCGCTCATCGCCAAAGAGCGCAGTGCGAAGTAGCAACAGCAGTAGCGCATTAATTGACAAATCGAAGACAGCAACGACGGGGGTTAAGAGAGTTTACTCCACTTCGTTGCGGCGAACGACGAGAATGGGAAGCACCGCAATGAACTCAATTAGTGTCGCTTCGCATGCAACTAAATAAATTCCAATTCGTGCGCGGACACTCACTGCTATGGCCGCAAGTCGTCGTCGCGACGCCGCTATCAACACATTTGGATTGCTCGCACCAGTAGCAGTATTATTAAGTCGTTTTATGCGGGCGGCTCGCACGCAGATCCTATCGGCCGTCGCAGGCACACAAAGGACGTCCTCGTCGTCGTCACGATCCAGAGGATCAGCTGCAGCGAACGATCCCAGAGCGTTTTTGTCGCTCAGCTGCTTGCTGACGTCCGAGCGCGCACCGCTCCTTGCGAACGCACGCCGATCGCGTTCAGCTGCTGCGGAAAACAATCCTCTGTAGAAGCAAACAATTGAGAATTAATTCGACTCTACATATATGCCTGGCGCCAGCACACATATGCTTGCTACACACCCATATTATTATTACTAGTGCGAACCAAAGCTACGTAAGCAACCAATACATTTCGACCGCGCAAGACCATTTACGTAAATAAACAATTAAGATACACGAACAGACACAAACACACATCCAGGAGAAACACACACGACCGTTGGAGCTTTTCATAAACTTAAGGATTTTTATACACCGGCTTTTATAACTTTACGAAACCAGATGAACAAATAATCAGCAAAACAAACGAACCATCATCGCAAGGAGGAGAAGGATACTGTTACAAATTACAACCGCCAGTCACCCTCTCTCTACAATTACCAAGATTAGCACGTAAATAGCATCAGCCTAATTAGCAAACTACGACGTTATTATATATACATAAAGCAGAAGAATTATATATTATATAAAGATATATATATTCTACGGATAGCAAACAAGCATTAATAGTCGTTAAGTCAAAAAGGGAGTCACAATTTGCCTTATAAAGTCGCCTTATTTTTCGACACCAACTAAATAAGACCTACGAAACAAAGCAACGCAGGACGAATGTAACAGCAACCAAAACAACAAGTTACCTACCTAGCAACATAAACAAGCAACTTATTACTCTACAATACAAACAATTGGAGGATCATATCGAAGCTCCGCGGCGAGCGCAAAAAGAATATAACACATACTCATATTTTAAATCACGAATAATAATTATTATAAAGCTTTATACCCCCCCTATAAACAAGGACCTTCTAGCAGCTTTACTAGAAACCAAGCAGGCATTAAATTAGAGAAGCAGGACGATGATGATGAATGGATGATACAATTACCGTGTGATATTTTACTGCATATTTATGAAGCGAGCGTAAAGCATATTTAAAGCTATAAATGAATATAAACAAAACAAGTTCCGCGCAATCATCAATCCTTTTACCTAACGAGAACAACGTTTTTACCTACAAGCTACAAACAATAATTAATTATATACATAACTAGTACGTAATTCAATTCAATAATAATTTCTAAGTCACACACGCTTACTAGAGATGACTAATTATCGAGACAGAGAGAGTGATGCTTCCACATTGAATAGTTATTAATTTCATTGGACAACTCTGACGAGTTGATCGCTTACGAGAGTGAGAGAGTGAGTACAAAGTGACGATTCATTCCAAACTCGACTCAATTGATTAGATTACACAACGAATTTTTCATGGTGACTAATAGACTATTACAACTGGACAACTTGTCAATATCTATGAATCAAGAAGTTGAGATTGAACTCCGTGTCACTGACCATTTTACTTTCGCTGTGAGCAAGACTACTACTACTACTACTACTACTGGTCCTAGATAGTTGGAAAGTCGAAGAAAGTGTGTATAGAGTGGACGGGAGCAACGTGGACGAGAAACGGACAAAGTGTACTTACTGCGAGTACGAGTTTACCGCCACGTTATCCTTTCTTCGATTTGCAAGTGGTGCATAGTGGTTTAGTATGCCGGTGCGCAGGGGCCTCGTGGCGCCCAGGACAACGCTCATCGAGACAATCATTCGCAAGTTCGATACAGACAGTAAGTGTGTTCTTTGTTTGTGATTGTTTAATTTCCAAGTTTTCAAGCAACCTCGATAGTTTTACTTTAAACTTTAAAGCGAAGTATAGGATTTCAAGTAAACAAACAAATCGTAGAAAAAGGCATTTCGTGAAACAATTGAATTGTAAACGTCATATGAATGTCAGAGCATATAGTGATGGAATGTTTTAGGTTCAAGTTTTTCTTTTTCGCTCCCCTATTTCGCCAGTTTTCTTTCGGCGCGCCGACACATTTTTTTCTCCGCGGGGCGCTGCACTGGAATTGCTGATTGTATCGGAAAGTGTGAATTTTCGGTGAGTGACGTGCGAGCATGTGGGGGGCGGCTGTGGATGCAATGGCCGGGGGGTCTGTACGTATGCGGCGGCAATGCGGGTTATTGACCCTTCTCGCGCACGCCGCCAACTTGCCGTCTTCATCCGTCGCTCGCAATCCTTTCGGCCCGTGTGCGCGTTGCTTCCTCGTTGCGTCTCTTTCGCTCGATTTGCCGCCACCGCGGTGCACCGGGGCAGCGTTGCTACCATCGCTCTACTGCCGCCACCGACATCAACAACGATCCACCGCTATTGAGTTCTGCAGTCAGATTCAACAATTGATTACGCGCCGTGAAAACGCTTTGCATCAATGACGCAACAATGTGCTTCTTGATACAACGATGTGCTCGAGGAACTCGTTAAGGGTGGAAAAATGAGACAAATTTACACATTTATTAAATTTGCATGGTATTCCATTTTTTACTTGCAGATTCTTGCAAATTATTAATTATTCTACCAAACTAGAAATGTTTTGTTTATTCATACATTTGAAAATGATTAATTTTCAGCACGGTACAAGTTGCAAACTCTCATTATCATCATCATCATCGTTGTTGTTGTTGTTGTTGTTGTTGTTGGTGGTGGTGGTGGTGAAAGGATGTAGTTACAATTAATTCACTAACGCGACTTGATGCTAATGACACTCATTCTTCAGTTACGCGCTGCGCATGTTGCGCTAGCATAAGTTATGCTAATACTATGTAAGTGAGGCGGAGGAGGCGGCTGAATGATACAGACTTGCGTCTTACAACGGCCGTAACCTTCGTCAAGAAGACGGTGTGATTTCCCCAGTGATGAAACGCGTTTTGTTCGCGCCTCCAACAACGGCGGCTAAAGCGTAAAACGTATAATCAAGACGCGCGCGTGTAGTTCAAGCACAACAAGGCACTATTCATGTATTCGCACGCTTGTAAGCGAGACGTTAGAGTACGTAATTTGCGTAGAGGGCGCGAAATTGCGGTGTAAATTAAATATTTTACAATTTCATACGGCACACAACCCCCATGCCGCTTTGCCACGGAGCATATGTAATTTTTATGACAATGCTTCGCGCAAAGTTTGGAAAATGTGTAGAGGGTTGTACAAGTTTTCGGTACAGGGCATATGATGCCGAACATGCATGAATTATTTAGCACGTGCTGTCGACTTGTTTGCCGCTTCGGTTGATCGGTGGGCTATTGTGGCTCAAGTAGATTTCCACGTGGAATTACGCGTTGTGTTTGAAATGTGCAGCGGTGTTGTACAGATTTATTTTTTGCAATGTTTAGCTCTATTTTTGATGATGTTATGGTTAGCCGATCAATTTTTATGCGATTGTTATGGTTATTGCACGTTCATAATATTTTTAGTTGAATGCAAAAGTGAACTTTATTGGTTTACGTCTATTTCTCAAAATTATAAACAATATAAAACACTATTCTATCACTGATTAAACTTTAATTAGAGTTTATTAAACTGGTTTTTAAATGATTCAAATTGGTTGGTAACTTTAAAAGTTCTAGCGTGTTGAAAATCTTTCCAGAGTCTGAGACACCAAGGTAAATTTAGTAGCAGTAGATCGCATGAACCGATCAAACGCCTGGTAGTAAATCAACAGAAGATAGTGTAGCAAGAAAGTTTCGAAGAAGATGAGCAATAGCAACACGCATGGAAATTCTAATTATTATTTGATCGAAAATATTCCTCTCTAAAGATTAAAGCGCTTTCAGCTTGAGAAGTAAAATATTTGCGAACAAAATCTGCATTCTTGATTTAGTACTTAAATTTGAATCAAGAAATCGATTAAAATGAATAGAAAATAATTTATCAGTTAAAACATTTTCAGTATCATATTTTAACATGGATAATTTAATTTCCCATTTGTTTAAAGAGCCGGATTCGTAATTAACATCACTTGTTTGTTTGCCTCGTCTGTTTGCTTTGTTAAAATTTGATTATTGTTTAATTAACGCGACGCTACCTGAACGCCGTTGCTCACTCGTAAACTTTTTCGTAGCCGGCGCGTTATTTTTTCTCAGTGGCGCACGGAAAATGCGTGAAAAAATTCATTCGCTTTTTACCAACGCGGATTATTCCTCATTGCATGAGAGGCGGGCAACGCGCTTGCGATTTGAACACAAGGTAACAAAGAACGCAGCACGCGATTGTCATTACATTATGATTGCTGCGCTCATTTCATTTGTACGTCGCTGGCGCCGCCGCCGCTGCCACCCCCGGCACCGCGCACCCTGCGCTATTGAGCTTGCCAACATTATTTGCCAGCGAGGATGAAGAGCATGAAATGAAATGAAATGGAACGTAATGAAACGAACTGAAATGAAACAAACTGTACGGGTGTACAAAAAAATCGAAGACATGCCATCAATCAAAAATTAATTTTATTATAACGTGTAATTCCACATAATCATGAAAAAATCATTTAAGGGTGAGATGAGAAATAACATGATATATGGCAACATTGTGTATGAATCGCAAAAAAATGAAGCACAATATGAATTATCATTACAGGGTGTTTCTATTCATGATAACAATTCATAACATTTTTTGTGCTGGTCGCTCATGAAAGCATAAACGTTTTTAAACCCTCACAACCCTCTGAGTTTATGTAGATCATAACGCCTTCAAGCATCATACAACATCACATATCACATCGCTGATGATAGTAATGTTTCTCTAGTGTTTATACGTGCTGTGCATGCTGATGCATTTCGTTTCATCTAGCAAAAGGGGTGGCTTTTGTATGCGCCGGAAGGCATTTGTTTTCTGCTTTTCATAATGCGCGTACTTGACGCAATCATCACGATAATCGTCATGAGGCCTCGCTCTTGTTTGATGCACCTTTGCCGCCCCTCGCGTTCCTTGTCATTAAATCCGCAAACACCTCGGTTGTTGTTGTTGTTGTTGTTGTTTTGACAGCTGACATTTCGCATCTGGCCATTGTGTTTTTGCGCCTTGCGAAATATTAATTAATTCGAATCTCTGCGCAAACTTGATCACAAGTTTGTCGCTGCTTAACGGCCTGTCGACGTAAACTGAGGGAAAAGCACTTGTGTATTCGGAAAATGGAAATTATCGATCCGAGCGGCTCGGGGGCGGCATTCGTCACAATCGCATTGCGATGTTGACGCTTTGAACCCGGCGTGCGCGCGCTGCTGTGCATTTCTTTGCGCTCCCAGGTGTAACCGACATGGGCCAGGAACAATGCGCAATGCTATCATTTGCTCAAACGGCATTGCACGCCGTACAAAGGGGATGCAATGATAGATGCTCACGTTGCAATTATGCGCCAACCTTGAATGAGGATAATCATACGCTGTGCGCCTGTTTTCATGTTTATTTTGCGGTTGTGCGAATGAAAAGCGGAAATGAAAGGAATAATTCAATAATCAACTCACTTGTATTCTTCTTTAATGTTGCAAAGCTTTAAAAACATTATTGTTCATTGCTTTAGAAATATTCTTAAGCAAAATAGTTATCAAGATTTATCAGCGCTGTGCACAAAGAGTTGAAAGATGTTTGATATGTCAGCAAATTGAATTCAAACTAATGAAAAGGAATGGATGGAATTTTGCCACTGCGTTTAAACAGGAAATAAAACTAGGAATATAATGAAGAGGGAAAACTCTTGAGTATTTGTTAATCTGTATGTAAATCTTGAATTATAAAAGGCACGGCCAATTTTCCATCGTTATTACAACATTGCGGACAGGCCTTAATGGGAAACTTATAGAAAACTTCAATTATAAGTTGGAAAATTTCCATAATAGTTGCGCGCGCATGGTGAAAACTCGCTGAAAGCGTTTTGGTCGTCGCCTCCGATGAAGGAAAAGTTTAAAGTTGGGAAAACGTGAACGCGAGCAGAGGTACGAAAAGAAAACGCGTTTGACTCTTCAAATAACACAAAGTTTTCTTTTCATGTCAAGAATGCAAATGTGTAGCATTCCCACACATTTCGTTTTTATTGCAAAAGTTTAAACTTGCGTCAAATGCGGCAAGTAATTGAATGTATTTTCTCATTAATAGCTAAATAATTATTTAACGAATCTAATGAAGTAATATTTAGTTTTATTAATACGTCGAACACGAATCGTGCATTTGAACCGAACGTATAAAAATGTTTTATTCTCAAGTGCGTTGTTGTTTTCCGCAGCCCTGCTTTGCGCGCGTTGTCACAGTAACGGTGATTGTATTGTAATGGCAAAACAAACACGTTGCGCGCACGTGTACGAGGCATTGCGATTGACATACATTTCCTCAGCGCGTGTGTTTTTGTACGTTCTTCCTCTTTCAAACCGTTTATTTGCTCGCTGCAAGTGGATTTCTTGGCGTCTTTTACGAGTGTGCGCGAGCTCTCGCTGTTTGCTAGCCATTTGCATTCGATTTCTCCCCGCGCAGAGTGATAAATACCCTTATGCGCGCGTGAAGGATAAAGCAGCGAAAAGAAAAAGAAATACGAAGGAAAGGAACGCGTTGTGCACATTCGCGATATGACAAGTGCAGAATTATTACGTTTCAACGTTAATGCAACTGCATACCTACCAACTGTCAGCGTTTTTAATTGCCGCAATTAAACTTTGCGTTATTAACTGACGCTTTCCGTATGCACTAAGCGTGTTTGCTAGGATTATGCACATTTCCATGAATATGCAAATTTTTAATTAATACAATACCTAGTTGAATTTTTCAAAAAATAACTTCAGAACTTAGATTGCAAGATGGAAAAGGTGTGTGAATTAATTGTTCAGGCTTTTTTGCACTACGAAGAAAATGTAATTGTCATTTGATCAATGGCGATATTCATAAATTCTTCTTGCTGTGCCTAGAGGTATTAGACTAATTAGTCGATCGTTAATCATCCGGAAACGTCAGTTTCCTAATTACTCATAACCGTTAAGCGTTTTTCTAATTTTTGTTTCGATTTCCTGACGCTATTGCTGTGAAAAACTATGCGAAAAAAATAATAATACAAGTTTTGCTTTCACGAACAAGTAATCTAAATATTATTGATGCTTAACGGTATTTCGAAAAATCAATAATAGATTGATGAAGGTCATTTATATTTAATTTTATTAAAATCTAAATTTGCACTGTCTTAATTTATGAGCACAAATTGAGACGTCTATTACAGTGCTGTGGGAATAATCAATATGCTAAATTACAATGATATTTTTATAAATTAGTGTGAAATAAGTTGTTTAAAAAATCATCAATAGCATTGAAAAAGCAACACGCATATGCCAACCGAACATTCGTTAAGCCTTTGCGCATGTTGTTCTAGCTGCACGAAAGTTTTTCTTGGCAGATTCGGCTGTTTTGCGTTAATGTCCTGTGATGGATCACAACGCGGAGAGCGAGCGCGTGCTCGTCGCGTTCCTTCAAAAATAAATCAGTTACTCACGCGGAGTGCGCGTATTTGTTTTTCGCTTTTTAGCGCAAAAACTTACTTGCTTCAGAAGATAACCCCATAAATCGCTCCACATTTTTCATCCCCGAGGAAGTCCTCTCTCCTCCTTCGCGCATATGAAAAATGTTGGCGGTGAATGTAATTCAATGACAGCTACACATCAATTGTGTTTCCACATTTTCTTCGTCCTGATCGATTTTCTCAAATACTTGACATCTAAATGGATTCATGCTGAACATAAATATTAATTCATATGTCATTTCAATCACAATAACAATTACGTGAAAAATCGCTGATGCGTTTACAGAAAAAAATGTATTTATGCGCAGAGTATTTATGTGCATAAAGCAAAATATGTACGTTTAACGAGTGAGTGATGAGGAAGACAAATTCTAAACTGCGATTTAATTGCATCGCAAACGAGAAAGAAGCGCGCTTGGCATGAATGCGATATTAATATTCATTGGCGTCGATGTTGCCTCGTGGCAAAACACTTTTGAGCACTGTGTGACACTTAAAAACTGCGAGGAATGCGTGGAAAATCGAAGGAAAACGTGTGAAGCGAAGGGAAAACGCGCTGAATCACAAATGCAATTTATCACGGCGTTTCCTTGTTTCGCTACGTATATCGGAAAATGAAAGTCTCATTCATTTAGCGCGAAATGCAAATGAGGAAAACTCGAACAGCACATGCTTTCAGCGGAAAACTGAAATTTCCCTCCAGTCATTAATATTAATATATTTTCATGCCACATACATTATAATCCCGCATTCGTTCCCGATCCTGCGCCAGTGTTAATTCGCGAATGTAAAGAATGGGAAAGAAATTGCAGAACCGGAAAAGATTGACAGCATGCGTAACGCGGCTATCAAATAGCAATTGAGTGACGTGTGGACGAACGATATAAAGCGGGAGAAGGGTGGTTTTTACTCACATTTACACACACACGCAGTGCGTTCGTTGGGTAAACAAAGCGAATCGTGTTAGTGTGCATTGAACATAAAGTCGGTAAATCACAATTTCGTTTGTTTGCTGCCCTTTGCCTTCGATGAATGATGATTTTCCACGAAGGTTGGCGTATGTGTTTTTCGGCAGGATCAAGCACAGAGGGCGCAACAACGGATGACGGCGCCTGGACGCGAATGAAACGTAATTCAATCACACGAAGAGAAGAGACTTTCAGCATGAGTTTCCCGACTCATATTGTGTTACTACTATCCCCTTAATTCTATTTCAATCATGCTTTGTTTACTCGCCGTATGCGCTCTCCACTCTTTTTCCTCTTCCTTTTTGCGTTCCAAATGAGGTTTTTCCATTAAATTATTAACAGACCATACACATTACTTTGGAAAAATCACAACCGAACGCAGAAAATATGATGAAGAAAAATAATGAATATTTTTCAACACAAAACGTGAAATGTAATATTAAAAAACCTTTTTCATTAATCATCAACATTTTCAATTTATGACCGCGTTTATGAATACGAGCGAATGAAATTTTTATGCGCGCATCACACCAAAATTGAATTTAAATTCCACGCTGCGAGAACGCAGTGAGTGACGTCTCATTGTCAATTATTTGATTGGCTTGCCTTTTCTAAATGCGCGCGCGCGGGGACGTTACCTGTGCGGGCGAGCATGAAAATTCCAATTTAGCGGGGGCGCACTTCATTTGCTGCTGCATTCGAGGCGATAAATTATTTAAGTCGCGCCCTTACGCTTTGCGCGCGCGAGCAGCAACTAAGTGCTCGGCAAGAAAACACACGCTCGCATTTTGCCAGAGAATGAATGCGATTGCAGTTCCTCTTCGCTCGACTGGCCCGAAATTCATTAAAACTTTGCCACGCCAAACTTCACATGGAAATGCCGAGTCGAGCACTGTGTCTTGAGTGTCTCGGCGAGCAGTGAAAAATGAAACTGCGCAAAAACGCGATGACGACTTTTCTATGGCATTTGTGTGTAATTGGAAATTGATCAAACAGTCATCATAAAAGTAATGCGAGTGCACTTGCTGTTGTGCACTTATTGCCATGTTTTATTTATTTCTACTGCATTTAGGGCTCCGTTTCGTATTTTATGAAATGCAATCAAATGAAACGTGTGGCTTAAGGGTAAATTGCTAAATTGAAAGAAATTGCGAAAATGTGATAGATATTACAAGTTATTAGGTACTTTCGTTGATTAATATTAAATGTAAAATGTTTATGTTGATTACATGATAATTAATTGATTGTTTTGTTCATAGATCGTTCGTTTCTGGTAGCAAACAGTCGTCAAGGCCAATGTCACATCATATACTGTTCGGACGGCTTCTGCCGCCTCACAGGATACTCACGGGCGGAGGTGATGCAACGACCGGCGTCCTGCGAATTCCTTTGCGGGCCGCTCACCTCACAACAAAGTGTTGCCGGGCTCCGGGACGCGCTCAACGAAGGCGTCGAAAAACACGCCGAGATACTCTACTATCGCAAAGACGGTAAGTGCTTGATTCAATTCTATTACTTACTTACGTAATTCGGACGTGATTACCACTCAATTCATCCTTCAACACCTGCTCCGTGGAGCTTGTTATTATAATGTTGGGCAGTAGTAAACATTTATAACGCGTCAAAATAACGCTATGAAAATTAAATATTTTGACATTTATTCTCATAACGAAACAACGCATCCTGAATTGAAGATAACATCAATCGATGTTGTTTGCCAGCTGAGAGAGCGAGTGGAGAGCTGGGCGCGATCCGGATTCAGCTGCGCGTTTTAATTTAAATTTAATAAGAAAGGCCGCCGGAATATTTTTAGGCCTTGACGAACATCATTCGCTTTTTGCAGAGATGCGCACGCAGTCGACGAATACGAGATGAGGCAGGCCGGTGCATGCGAATCGCTGGGAAGAATTAAAAATTCGGTCTGTTGTGTCTGGCGCCGCGGGCATTCGTTTTCATTGTGTCTGGCTAGTTTCATTTCGGATATTTTGGCAACAAAAGCATGAATTTAATGGACGTACGACTGCAAAATTTGCTAACATTTATGAACAACAGCTTTTGTGCGCATTTCAACCAACAACACATATACACATACACAACCATTCGTATTTGGTTATTGTTGCAATCATTCGATTTCATCATTGCTAAAAAGCGCATTGTTTCGAGCACGCTAATAATTTAATCAGGATGGAATGATGATGAATTATTATTGAACCGGTGATTGGTTTGCATTCATTATCCGAATTGAATTTTGAACGCTGCACAAAATGCACGCGATAATTAAAAAACCATTAGGATGCGGTGGCATTTGTCGTAAAATAAAAATGCAAAAATTGCGAACTAAATTCGCACAAATTTAATCAAACAGTAGAGACGAGACTGGACTAGTCATAATGAAATTTTTTCCTGCGTTTCACTCTGTCCAAATATTTGAATGCCAGCCGGCAATTTACCTAATTCTCTAACTCAATTTTAAGCCGCTCGCGAGCACTTTATGCACTGGAAACTCACAGAGTTAAAACTCCCAAGCATTTAATAAAGTGTGTTTGGATGTATGCATGCATGCAGGGAGAATATTCGTTTAGTGTTAGGCTAAAAATTATGCGCATTCATTGTGCTCGCCTACGTCGGAAAAGCATGATGCACTTTGAAGACGTTTTTAAAGTTCATGAATGCGGAAGATTAGGTAATCATTGATAAATCGTATGGTTAGAGGCGAATCAAACATTAGATTTTCTTTCATTGCACTACGTTAAATTTTATTACACTTGCGCATTAAAATTGCATTCATAAATTGCTGCTTTTATGGTAATAAGTGCACGTGGGTGAAATGTGATTTTTCACACCTTGTTTAATAATAATAATATCAACAGTCATTATATTTATAATCCATGATGGCATTGAATGCACGTTTATTCAACATAATTTTATTTACTTTGCGGAATGTTAAATTTACTCATATGCTTGCTACAATAATGCAGTAATTTACGTCATGACTTTCTCAACTACATGGTTAATAGTGAGAGTAGCAGTTTGTTTTGGTGTATCGACCAAAATACGAACATTTCGGGTGTAGTTCTGCAGGGAATGCGGCCTGCTGCGTGCGCGTGGCGGCTACATGAACGCTGCCGTCGCTGACGTGACGTGCACGTACAAGGTATACGCGGCGAATGCGGGAGATGCGGGAATTTGTTTTCCTGAGGAGAAATGCTGAATACGAGGAGTTGATTGAGAACCGAAAATAGATCGCGGCGCGTTCGCTCGTTTTTTCGGGCGGCGGCGGCGTAGTGTTTAGCTGCATTCGAACGCTCCGCGCGATGCGTGTTTCTTCATCACCGTCCGCTTTGTGGGTTGTGTGTGAAAAATGGGTCAAGTGCCCCGGCAGTTTGCTATGTAATCAAGCACATTCAAATTCGTAAAGGACGTGCGAATGATTGAAACTATAGGAAGCTTTCGCACTGCCTTCTCTTTCAAGTATTTTTCTAAACGTTTTCCCTCATCTTATCTCACTGATTGCATCATCACTATTTTCAGATGACAAATTTCAAAGATTGTCAATCGTTATAGTTGTTTAATGTCACTAGTGAAAAGGTAATTTGTTGGCAAAGTTTTAAGGATAATAAAAAACGAATAAAGTCCCAGATTAAGTGAAATATTTTAAACAATTTTCAATTCTTATTGTTACGACTGAAATAAAGCAGTAATTGGCGCGGTTTACGATTCGAAAACAAGAAATTAATGCGATTATCAAATGAATTTGTTCATTTTAGTTTCATTTCGAATTTCAACTGAAATATTAAAAGCTCATAAAGCAGGAACAAGTGTAGTGAATTCGAAATCAAACATGAAGTAACTTTTCCCATTATAATCCACTCAAAACGTGGACGATACCTACCTAACACACTTATCTCTATGCGCGCGCGCGAAATTCGTGGAAAATTCTCTGACACAACAGCATTTTAATGACATAATAATAAGGATAAAATTATGACGCTATAAATACAATGCGTGTGTATGTGCATTGGGAAAATGTATGCGCGCCGAGTGGCGTTTGCTTTTGTTACTCTCGCCGTCTTTCCCAATATCTGAATTGGGAAAGAATGAGAAACTACATCGAGATCGATTTAGAATATCACTAGACTCGCACGCGCTGAGCGCAGATCAAAATCGTGCGTTTGGCGTGCTCATAATTCGCATTTGAAGTGCTTCGCGCATAACGAAATTTTCAAGCGCACGCAATGTCTACGTTTAGCGTATGGTTATCTCATGTGCTCGTAACATTACGTTGTGTTGCGGCGTGCTCGTAAACATTGCTGCCCCTTAAACAGGCGGCGGGAGCGACGTGTGCACGAAACATCTTAGTAAAAGCGGAAGAACAATTGGTGCGAGCGCGTGCGCGTGCACTCGTTGTTTCCGCATTGAGAATTCGTATTATTGATAATTTCACATTCAAATACTATGTATGCGTTGAACGAGTGAAACGTTTACGCTGCCACGTGGCGTGTTTCGAGGTCGCTCTCCTGCTTTCTCCCCCTCGACATCCGACGGAAATCCACGCTCCAAGTGAGTGAATTATGCGTTGATAACGTAAAGATAATTATCCGTTTGTTTTCTTATTAATTAGCTGTTCGGCAAATTAACCGTATAAATCACGTTTACTAGCAGTCAATTAGTTTTTTCTCTCGTGAGCTACGGGCGAATGAATGGACTGGAGAAAATGTAATGAAAATATTTTCAACTCGCGCACATAAAATGTCTTGAAATTGTGCAGAGAATCACGAGATGCGCCTTTTTTTTTGGCGTGTTCGAGCTCGTAAATCACATTCGAAGCGTTCGGTTCCTGCAAAGCTTTTACGAATATATTTATGCAATGTACGCAATAGTTATGCTCAAGATGACGTCCTGCTGCTTAAATACAACACGCAACGTCATCGTCTTATGTGCGAAACCAAAATTAATTCGATTCGGAGCGCAAAGCGTTTCGAGCGCTGGGAATCCTCCTGGACGTGTATTTTTATATTCCACGAACCACTATTATGCGTGCGTTCAGCGCAATAACATGCGACCAACATCTGTTTCCTACATATTTTTTCGATCTGTCAAAAAGCAGTATATTTGCATTTAAAAGCGCCACTCTGGCGGCGGCAACGGCTATGCATTTTTATTACTGCTTTTGTAAACAAATATTGAATGCCATCCATTTCGCAATAGTATTTTCTATGAATTTCAAATGAAATATGTGTAGTTATTCGAATTATTTAAGGAAAAGTAGGAAATTTAATTTTATTAAGTATTTTTCGCAGAAGTATTTAGAGTATAAAGGAAAAACGATTTCCTTTAACAAGCAATCCTTTGATGTTTACCAACATGTCACAAAGTATTGCATGCACGAAGCGATTTATCTTTTCGAAATGTTTAGTTAAAGTTGCTGGTGGTGCACTGATAATTATCGTGTACTTTCGGGTTAATCGGAAGTCGTGTGCCTTAAAAGACAATGAAAACGAGTGGTAACCATTTGGTAACCATTGGTAACCAGTGGTAACATGCGTCTAAATGCAGGATAACGACGAAGCAGGCATAGCATGTCATCTTGGTATGTGCGATTATTTTTTTTTGTGGGGTGTAGAATTATGGTGGAAGTGTGGAAACAATTGAAAAGTAAAACAATTCATAAATACGCATTCGCTGAAAACAATGATAAATAAATAGTTGGTTGGCCTGGTCGGGCTGGCACGAAACGAAAGCAAACAAAATGGCTGGCTGGCGGTGCAAGGACACCACGCGCCAAGCGAACCTTTTCATTATTGCCATTGTCAATTGCTGTAGCGCGTCGCGTCTTTCTCATTCCGCTTTGTTCGCTTTTTACGGTACGCGTGTTTCGTCTTGCCGCTTCGCTTGGATTTATTTTGCAACCGCAATTACTTGTAAGGTTTGAGCGACCTGCTATACTACTACAAAGCTTTTAACTACCTTTTATATTTACGTACATAAATAATATTCTGAAACTACATAAATAATCGAGAACAAGGACATATTTTACTAAAGAGATTAGCTTTTTAAATTATCGATTGAAATAATTACGTTTGCTTTGTTACAGCTTTTGCTACAAGCTGTGAAATATTATTTTCAGGATAAATAACAATAGACTTTTCCGCGCTTGTTATGTTTATTTTTTAATTATTTTCCTAGATTATCGTGACGCCTTGAAATTAGAAAAATTAAAATTAAAATATGTCAAGCATTTTTAGACATTCCTGGTAAAACAGGAGCTTTTTCGTTACTGATAAACTAACGTAACAAAAGTTCATTTGTCTATTATATTGGGAGCCATTAGAGAAAAGTAAATGTTAACTGCGCAATTTAGGCGGTGCGTAAAATGATGCGTCAACGCAAAATGGGCACAAAGGGAATGCGGAAAAAATTGGGCCAACAGGAAAACTAAAAAAATAAAATAAGCACGAGTGCTAAAAACCAACAAGTTTGATGCGTACGCGTATAACGCTAACTTTTTTCCATCCGCATTAAAGCGTCATTAGATTAGAAACAAACACGCAGCGTTATAACGGCAAATAGAAACAACACAATCATTTCATACGCCGCATGCCATGTCTCATGATGAATATAATTTGCTTTATTCATTTTGAATTAAGTCTACATTTTCTTCTTCGTTTATGCGTGATTCAACATATTGAATCAATGCGTATGGGATTGTTAAATACCTTTGGAAATCATCATACTTCAAATGAGTCGCGACATCGAAATAAATAAAAGCTTTCTACAAAAAAAAATACGAGCAATAAGTAGGTGACAATTGCAGGGCGGGGTGGAAAAGAGTCGAACCAATAAAGCCGATCAAGGCTGGCTTAATTATAGGTTGAATTTGTGTCATGACACGTCATGTCATGTCCACGCAACTGTAACATTTAACAATTAAGGTTATGTCATATCTACCCCTCGTAACGCATAGGTATAACATTTTTTTTTGTTTTCGAAAAGTTTGCTTTGTGTGCGTTTCGGAAACAAGCGCACAAAGCGTATAATCACGCGGCGTGGCATTATCATCGCGTTGTAATCTAAATCTAAATAGATCAATTGTACCGCAATGCTCCGGGGGTTGAAAAGTACGCGGACCGTTGACGCATCGAGTGAGGAAAGGGTGGTGCACACGTGGCGTGCTTCGAATCGGTTCGCTTGTCGCATAATAGCATCGGCATTTCCGCGACACATTTTCGTTTGTTAGTTCCTCAAAACTTAATATAACTGGCGGCCTTCTTGCACTGCACAGAGTGCCAATTGCCGACCGCCCCCACGATTTACCGCCGTTTCGTCTACAAGGGTGGTTTGACCTCATACCGCCAAGTGTGCGCTTCTATGTTGTGTTGTAAAGCAGCTTGATAACTGCCACTTACAACAAGCAGCAAATATTTTGTATGATAACGATACGAATACAAAATTGTACGTTTGTAAGGATAATTTCCGCGCTTTTTAAACATGTGCGGATTCAAGGATTATTAATTAAATGCATTCGGTCTAATTCCATTAGCTTTAAATATTTAGCCAATAAGAGAATGTTTAAATAAGTTTGGGTGCAGTTTAATAATTTAAGTAAATTGCGGTGGCTTGCTTGGTAGAGTCCTGAAAGCACTGGTGCTAAGCACCAATCCTGCTGAATGCGAATGTGGACAATTGCATAATACGTGGATTAGACATCCGGTCCAATTGTATGCAGTCATAACCATGAACCACACGAATGACTACCCCGGGAGCTTTGCGCATGTTGGCAAACACGGTAACAAGCTGGGTGGGTTACACACCATGTACCTACTCACTCGTGATAACAACAATACGCTGCGCTTTTTCGTTCGGGCTTTACTGTAAAATACGGCAATTCGTACAGCGATTACATTTAAATTCTTGCCATGTATGAATTCAACCGTTCAAGCACAATGTGTAAAAATAAAGAACTGTTTGCTTTTCAACACGATTTTCTTTACAACGTATTTTTGGACTTGTGATGAAGTAACCGAAAATCTATTTTAGTCAAAAAGATATTTTTATGTAGCGCATATTTCAGTTTCCGCAAAATCTATTTTAAGCCTAATCAATCATTAATGATCACCACGATATTAATCTGGTATTTATTATACTGCGGCATAAAAGCATCAGCGTTCTACATTCTACAACAATGGAAGTAAGTTGTAAAAATTACTCCAGATTATGATAATAATCACATTTACGGCTCAACTGGACGAGAGACCGAGAGAAAAAACATAGTAGCGAACGCGAAAAGCCGCATTAATATCGCGCGCGCTGGTAGCGTTGAAATGAACTTGCTCGAATGCCAAATGCGAATGTCATTAGGAAACATTTAACTTATTCCAACCCGGAAATGACCTCCACTACCACCGCAACCGGATAACTAGTCTAATACGATATAGGTACCCTATACACCACCTGCACAGGGTGAATGATATTTTAAACTCATCTTATTTATTTCTATGCGAAAGTTTAATATTTTTTATCTCACGAAACTTTCGACAAATAAATAAGGTAAAAGGAAAGTGGAATGATGAAATAAATTGTTTGGTGTACCATGTATAAAATAGTTTTAAAGACTATTTATCAACTTTTACATATTTTGATAGTTAATGGCACAAGCGCTCCCCATACAATTTCCTCATTATTGATTCAAATTGCGTCGCGTTATAAATAATTCATGTAACAAATAATGGAGTGGCTGGGTGCTGCCGTATTATTCAATACTATATTAATGAGCGCAGTAGGTTGGGGAATTTTTATTAAGTATAGGAATTTCACTTTAATACCTATAAGCGATGTAGATAAACGAAGAGTAAACAAAGTTGAACGTATTGATTCATGAGATTTCCATCTTTTTTCCTCAAAAGTGGCGCGCAGCTTATTAAAAAATAAACGAAAACGATCCAAAAATAAAATGAAGTAGAAGAAGGGCAAGATGCATGCTTTGAATGCAAATAAAATGCGCGCGTTGGAAACAGCTGGAGCACAGCACAGGAGCAGGACGAATAAACGAGTAGGAGCTGATGCAAAAAACCGGCGCAAGATTCGCGCCGTTACAAGGAGCATCAAGCAGCTCTCTTGTGCGCGCTTTTGCTCTTGGGTGGAATTGAAATAATTTATGAGGGTGTTAGATATGCGGTTGGCACTTAGCCCTTTTGCGTTTGGCTTCGGCTGCTGCCTCGTTTCCCTACACGTTCGCGAACGTGAATTCAGCGCTTGCCCGCGCGCAACAAGGAAAAAAACGGGTGCACATCTCAATCGACGGGGTATTAATGTAAAGTGCCAAACGTGGTAAAACCTTTCATGAGGTTTCACGCGGCGCAATCGCAATCAAATCGTACCACCGTTCGAGTTTTTAGTGTACGCTTTTTACGCTTTTATCTATAATTGGCAAACACTTTTCTCGCCATCGCATCGTGTGTTTTCTTCATGCTGCTCTCGAGGATTAAATGGCAATTTCGTTTTATTTGTTTGTTGCTTGTAATTCTCTGGACTGGATTTGTAATTTTTCTATTTTTGTCGCGGATGGATCTATCGAAGTGTAAAGGACATGCAAATGCAGGCAGGTATTCTGCGCACGTGGGGCGGCATGAAACGGCCCGTCATCGCCACACTAGTCCTTCGGCAAGTGTGTAGTACACGGGCGCGCATTTCATTTGCGAGTGGGACGCATTACAATTCCGTTCAAGTTTCATATTCGAAGCGCGCGCCGCGAAAAAGACAGCTGACAGCAATGTGAGCGGACATGTCAGTCAAATGTTTATCTTACGAGTGCCACTCGCCGCCCACGATGGTGCAACCGCCTCCCTTGTGCTGAATAGCACTCGTCGCGCTTCGTGACTTCAAGATGCATACGCTTGACGGCAAAGTCTCTATTCGAGAGTCCTTCAAGTCCTGGAAAAACTTAATTATGTCTCACTTGTTTTTTCTCTTCTATAAACACTCAGTATAATAATATAATATAATCATCAGGAAATATTAACAGGAGAAAGGGAAACAATTAAAAAGTAATTAACAGTCTAATATTTTTATATTCGGGATTATTATAGGTAAGGTACGTAAATTGAATGAAATCAGAAGTAATTCTCAACGCTATATCGACATATTATCCTCTAAGTATCCTTGCGCCGAGGAAGTATTTGTACTACTCTAGTGGCGCATAATTGAAGCTTACGCTCGTACGCTGTGCATTGCGGGCAGTGCGGAGGCGGCATCGCCGACTGCCGTCTTTTACAAACACACGTGTAATGCTCATGATAACTTGTAGTTGGCACACATGCACTAATGCGCACACTCACCCTCGTGCATCCGGCTCGCTTGGCGGCGACAGGCCGCATTTTGCTCCTTTCTTGAATTCGTATTCAGACGCCAATTCAAGGTAATTCCGAACGAGAGACATTAATTATTTAGCAAGTACGTACGTACATGTATGCATGCATGCCGTGGAATGGAACAAAAGCGCGCATCCAATGCGAATCGAAGTAATCGCAATTTATTGCTGCTCAGCTTTTGTACGATTGTACTGCTAATTGCTCGCTTTTAAATTCACTTTGCTGATGTAAATTTGTCGTAAAGCATCCGCGCCAATTTTATTACGCGCCTAATGAGATAAGTAAATTATACGTTCGAATGTGCCATTAGTTAATGAGCTTGTTATCTCGTTTAAGTAATTGAAACTGAAGCGAAAGGACAAAAATTTACCTAGCTAATAATATTTTCTCGGCGAATTTTTAATATATCTGCACAGTCTCTGAAATGTTAAAGTTCACGAGAATCATTTGTAACGGCACGAAATGTGATAGTAAATCAATGAAATAGCAATTAATTTTTTCCGTACATACTTTTTCTCTGAGATTTTTTTTTCGGTGGGTTTTTCGTGCAAATGAAGAATGATTTTAAAACTTTGAGTATGTGTAAAAAACGAATGCTAATGATGAATAAATGCGAATATTAATGGTCAGTCTGTGGAGTTTGGTGAAAGTGATAAATGTGCGAATTGTAGTTCAGCGAACGGCTTAAAGCGAAATTCATCAACTGAACCTGTTCCAAGTCAATTTTAATCCGTTTTTACTTAGACGAAAAGCCTCCATGTGATTAGCATTCAGTCACAATCGCACTAAGCTATAAATGTGTATGAATGGATATGTGAACTGAGAGCAAATGTGAAGTAATCGGGGAAAATCAAGGATGAATTGGGCTTTGAGTAGGGTGGGCGAGGAGGATCAGAGCATGTTGGTCAAATCAAATGAAGGCCAGCCACTTAGCCAAATGAAAATCGTTTGCTTGCATGCTCTCATTATACTAAATTTGACTCACTTTTTAATTGACCAACATTAACATTAGTTCTGCTGCTAAGAAATTAAGGAATTACTTAATTATTGGGTACTTGAAAGGGTATTTTAGGGGTTTTTATGTAAGGTGTAATCATGGAAAAAAGGGTCAAGATTTTACACAGAAAGGACTGGAATTATGTAGACGTAATGGACTTGTAGGTTGTTCGAAGGGTTCGACGCGTTCGATGACGGTTTCGTGTTATCGCTTACGCCACGTTAGCCAGCCATTCACGCACGCTTCTTCACCCTTTCGACGTTGCGTTTCACCTCTCGCTATTTTCGTTCATGTGCTTGCTTGCTTGCGTTTTTTTCCAGGTTCGTTCGGTTTTTTGTAGGTCGACACAAATTCAACGAAATATATCGGAATTAAACGCACGTTGAACTTGCCAAAAGTTCATTATTGCTTTACGAGACGTTGATTTATTGAGTATGCGCTCGCATGCAAAAATGAAGGAGTATGATGCAAAATATCCCCAAGTGATTTTCGGGGGTGTCAGTCAGTTGGCATTATTAACTAATATGTCACAGTTTGCGCATTCCATATGGCACCTCCGAGGGTGGTGGCATGTGCATGCGGACAACTGGCTGCGTTAGCCGCCGCCGACGACGCACGCCATGACTGAGCACATTCCTCCTGTATGGCGGGCGCGAGAGGAGCAGTCAATCTATACCAATCGCGATTGTACGCCGCCGCCGAGCATTCCCCACGGACTGCGGCATGTTTAGAGTGCCAGTCGGCCGCATGTTTTGCAATTTGCAGTACACCAGCCCCCGCCTCATTCATGCCAATGCACGCTAATTTATGCCGCAATATATTGACGCCAACGAATGTAAAGTAAACGTAGCGCAACCAATATTCGCGTGCGTCATGATTCGTCATAATTTCGTAATTAGTGTCATAAATAATTAAATAAGTGTTATCCATTTCAATTTACAAAAATTAATAAGCCATTCCTCTAGAGAAATTCGAACATACATCCCACAAGGAGCGGATTGTCGATGTCTTTTTTAAGTATTTAAAATAACTAGCAGTAATAAAATATTCCCTTGCTGCGTGATACGTTGCTTGGTTTATTGGGGTTTACGGGCGGCAAACATTGATTAAATGCGCATCAAACAATGGCCGTGCACCTGTTTAACCATAACCAATATTCAAGCGTGGAACTGTCTCGAAGCCGGAAAAATGTACCCTGAGCACGCTAACGTAAAGCGAGGGGGGTAAACACAGTACAACAACTGAAAACGTAACGCAACGCCGCAATCCATCCATTTTATGAAAATTAATATCAAGAGCGCGCGCACAAGGCGAAAAAGCACAACGTTCGTAATATTCCAGGAGGCGCGTGCAGCTTTAGTAAAATTAATAAAATCAGGTCACGCATAAAAAAAACGGAAAGGCCTAAACAAAACATTACAAAAGCGTGTAATGTAATTTAGTTTAATAGATATATTATTCGTAATTCCAACGAAGAATAAATGAAGAAAAATAAACAAATCCGTAAAAGTAGTAAAAATTCATGCAAACGTCAATTTTATGATACGATTAGAACTTTGCTAGTTAGTTAATAACAAAGTTAATATGATAACTTTTATATGGTGTGTACTTAGTTGATTAACATGATATAATATTTGTTCTAGAAGTGAGAATAATTAATTAACATCGTATTTCGTTTGATTTATTTATATTTTGCTATAGTAAGGTATTAGAATTTTCTAATTACCTATACTTTAAGAAAGTGGAAGACTTGAAGAGTTTATCAATATTAAATAACAAGTAAAATTACTTGTCTGTCAAGTAAGAAAATTGCGTTAAAAATGTATCAAACTATCGATAGATTTCCACATTTTATGTCGTTCGATTAAATCACACTTATTCATAATTCAAGCGTGGTATTTAAGCCCTCTTAACGTATTTGATACGAATGCTAATTGTCTTTATAATTTATGCAATACAGCTCAGTAACCATCGCTTTATGTTTGCAATGCAACATTTATTGTTGAATGGAGAAACACGTCATTTATTCGCAGTTAGAATTCGCCACCTGCATGCGCGTCATTGTGAATAGATGCAATCTCTGAGTACACTTTAAGAGTACTTTAGCAACCAGCGCGAGTGAACTTGGCAAACGTATTAAGTTTTTAGCAAGTTTTCTTCGACGTTGTCGCGAAATTAATAACACATGTGCCCCATTGCAAAAGTTTTGCTCGTGTTCGTTTGACTTTTCGACATGCATTAGGTGCTTGCAGTATTTGAGCGGCGTCATTGTTTGCGAATTTGTTCGGCAGTGTAATTTGGCAATAGTGCGCATTGTAAACACAACATGCGGGCGTATTATATGCAATTTGTTCGTGCACTCATTACGTTTTATGTCAACACGACATTAAAAGTGGTCATAAATCTAATATCCATAAACTATAAAACGACGAAAATTGTGAACGCACTCGGAGGTAGTAAACAAAAGACTTTTGCGAATTGTACGCGTGTATTCGCGAATTTACGACATTGTTTCCGCTCATTGGACGTCGCTTTATGCCCTTTGAATTGTTCATTATTCGGCGTGTTATCCACTCGAGCGGTTAGTGTATAATATGCATCACATGCATGCTGCTAAATGGTTTTCGGAAATGTTTTCAGTCAGCACCGTTGAGGGCTCACTCTCATCATGTTAAATATTAATTAAGAAATCGCATACATTCTACCGATGATGAATTGTTTAATTTTCTAATTTGTAGAATTAATGGCGCAGTTTTATTAGATTTATGATGGGGGCGTGGGGCGAATTCTTTCTTTGGAGGGTTCATTCGATTGGATATTGCATCCATTATAAGTGTACGGGGTTAATCGTCCGGATATGAAGTCAATGCTGTAGTCCATTTAAGTACATGCACTCGAATATTTCACTTGAGGTGATAGAACTCACGGCTTGCAAACGCGCATAATTTCATTATTTCATGAAGCATGCGGTGAATTTATATGAGAAAACGTATGTACATATATGTGCGTTGAAATTTGCGAGTGAAGGTGGTTGGTGGCGGCAACGGCGGCCATTATGCCTATGGAGAAGAAAATCGTTTCTTGTTAATGAAAATTAATGACCATCATTAAAGTAGACGCCTCGACACCATTTGTAGCTGACTGGGCGCGCGCGAAAGGAAGAGAAGGCCTATATCTGATTATAAATTTGCCAATTCAATTTCAGCATGTCCTTGTTGCCCCCCTTAACCCTTTCATATTATCCTGCTATTTAATAAAAATTTAATTCAAGATATTTTGAGGCTCGCATATTCATATTAATTATATTACTCTTTCTAAAGAAACAAGACTTTGGTTTAATTTAATATCACATAGAATTAAATGGTTAATTGTTGGTTGTTTTTTTCTTTTAGGTTCCAAGTTCCTATGTTCCGAGGTAATCGCACCGATACGAAGCGAAGTGGACGACATCAGTTTGATCATCATCAACTTTGAGGACTTGACCGCTCAGCCCGCTGCGTCGCTGGAAAGTAGTCCTGTGGGTAAAGCGAGACTCAGTAAATGTACGTATGCGACGAATGTGAAGTTGGCGACAGAGTTTGCCTACTTGCGATGAAATTATGAAAAGTTTGGGCTAATGTTGGAAGTTTTGTGTTCGTCTCTTTTTGTAGTTGATCGAGCGCGCGCGTCGTTCCGGCAAAGTTTGCGCCTCGGCTCGAATCTCAGGGGTCGCGGTTTGCGCCTGGCAGGATATTTAACACCCCCGAGCGATGTCACCGCCGCCGAGGAGGAAGCGGACACCTTGGAACAATGGTAAGTGTGTAATTTCCGCCCGTCGTGCGTACGGCGGGCATGAGATGCATTGTGCTTCATTTAATCGACATGTGCTTTTTAGTCCATTGACATCGAACTCGCCGACGCCGATCTTGGAGCAGACGTGGGTGACCAAGTCGGATGCGCCGACGACGACGACCACCACCTCTCAGGCGCATGGCGGCGGCGCGACTATGGCGTTGCCGCCGCCGGTGAACGATTACAATGTGCTGACGGTATCGCACAGTGCGCCCACCAGCCACCAAGCGTCCTTCGAGCGCGGCGAGAGTGTGGAACGTGCGAAATCGCAACAGCCACAGCAATCGCATTCGCAACAAAGGCAGCCGGTGCCAAGTGGTGTGGCACATGCCACCAGCTTGGACGCCATCGCCAAGCGCCAGTGTTTCAAGACTGGTGGCTATCCAACGATTAGCGTTCGTACGTATCTCTCCCACTCGAATAGAAAAGCAATCAGGATGCACAGCACTGCGCGCAAGCTATTATCCTTTTTGCGATGAGTTGGCAAAGTTGCCTATCGTACACTCTATGCCTGCGAATTAGTTCGACTTTAATCGATTTGCAATTGCATTCGGAATTACTTATTGTTCCATCGCAGATGTGCATCTTGTTGTGGTTATACAAGTGTTCGATATTGGCTAATCTACTTCTTTTTCGTTTTAGCAACAAAGCCTTATTTGTCGAAGCAATTTCCAAACGTATCGTCTGAAAGTGACCTACAGAGATACAAGACTGCCTTTACGTCGTACGATAGGAAGAGTCCGAGCCTCAGCAATCCGACCACGGATTCTATGAAGCAAAAGGTAAACTTGAACCACCTTCAACTTCTCGAGGTATTATTTTTTCTCTTTCCTTTCGTTATCTGTGGAGCGCTAACTTGTAACGGCTTTGGTGATGTATCAACTAACGCTTTCCCTTTAAAAGTATTCTCGAGCTGAAAATGCAATTTAGTGCTTTTCTAAGGACTAAATCTTATTTAGTCTTTTATTCACGCAATCTTCTTAAACAGGAAAACTTATAGGATATTAGTTTAGTCAGCCACACGTAGGTAAAGCACCCTTCGAAATTAATTTAAAAATGTTCAATTCCCAAAAGTTTGCTTCGAGTCTATTCAGAATTTATTCAGAAGTATGTTTCAGAATATTAGCGTAATGCACACGCAATGCACCCCTTAGAAAATCCAATTAAGCGCCGTCGATGAATTCAGCGAAATCACCAAATTACCGGCGAAAAAACGTAAACGACAGGGAACGCTCCCTCGATGCGTTAGAAATACCAATTTTCATAATAGAATTTACAATGGCATCATCGACACGGGCAGGACTCCCACGACCCCCATTGCCTTCATTATCATTCAGGCTCGCGTCGCGCCGTCATCTCTGTTGACACACGCATTACACGTATCGTCACTCATTCCGAATCTCTCTCTGGTCTCGCGCGTCGGCGTTAAATTGCTCGCTGACGCCGCACTTTGCTTTAAGCAAACATTCAGACTGTTCCGGACGACTCAAGTATTAATGGCGTACTAACTTATTCAAAATTTCATTAACTGTGCGTTTGACTATGCGGCATTGCCGCATTTTACAAAGACGTGTCTTGTTCTCGTATTGCATGCCGCACACAAAAAGCGTTCATATTTGAGCAATATTTAAAAAAAGTCATTTCACATGTCACAAACGAACAAATCATAAATCCGTGGCAAAGGGGTGGATTTGTATGACGGGTTGCCTAAGTTATAAACCGCCCACGTTGAGAAGTCGCGCGTTTGTCGAGATTGTATGCGCACTTTAAAATCTAGGCCAAGAAAGAGCATTTTTAATTAAAATCTAGCATGCAAGACCCCACGGGAAAAATCAATTGCCATTAAGTATGCATTCAATACGTATGTTATTTGACAACTGAATCGCATTACACGCGTTAAGGGTGGATATCCGCACGTGCATATTGCATTCCCGGAACGGGTGAGCCTGCGTCGATTTCGAATTATTTATGAAGGAGGCGGCTGCGGATCCCCACGATCCAATTTTTCATCAGTGCATCCAGCGCATTCGTTTGTTTGATGCAAATGATATTCACACCAGGGTAGCCAAGCACTTTGAGCGTTTGTAATTTGAAACCGGTTGAAGAATCATTGGATCGCATCCGCATGTCGGCTGCGCGTCTCAGTCAGGTGTGATAATGTGAGGTTAAAAGCGAATTGTAATATCCTGTATCATGTCACGCACTTGTTATTTTCCGAGCTTCTTATGTAAATAGTAGGTAGTTATCCTTTGTAATTATGTCGATGTGCTTTGCTTGTTGCGTAGATTGGTTTGATATGAAAAAAAGCTTTAAAATTGATTCCAGTTCTCGCTGCAGGATAATGGATCGGCAAAGTATTTCCAAAGTGGTCTGCACACGCCGAAAATGGGGGAAAAAGTAGCTCAGGTGAGTGTTCTTTTTATTTCATTCCATGCATATTCACGCGCTGTTTCCTCGAATGCGAACGTGATCAAACAAGTACAATTTCATGTTACAAGTTGTGTAGTCGGGGGTGGTTATGGAAATAGGTAAAAGCAGCCCCACTGGCAATGTTATTCGAGTACTTTTAACTACACACGTACATTGTTGCTGCGAGGGTTGCAAATGCGGGTTGTTTGTAATTGTTGGTAGTAAATAGCAAAGCATTTTCAAATAACAAGCAAGCAAACTGAATTGAAAATGTACCCTGAAGGTCAGCAAACCACATGTTGGTTCGGCAAGAGGGTTGTAACTATGAGCTATCAGGACGTTTGATCGGAACACTCGATACGTACCCTCGGGGCTTCGGAATCACTGTACTAGGGACAAAGTGGTCTATGTATGTTTCACGCATGTTTATTTTTATGAAATTGCTATGCGGCACGCAATTTTGCGACGGTTGTGCGCTTGGTTGGCGCTGGCGCACCTCGACGCCGGCTGACAATGGATATGTCAAAAAGCGCTAAACCCCAGGGGAGGAGGCGGCAAAAGCGGAAAGGCGTGTTACCAAGGAGTTGTTTTGCAAATACACATAATGATCAAATATTCATGGGTTTCGTGCGGAACGAATGAGCGGAAATAGGCAAGCACCATACCGGATGCCCATTTGGGTGCTTAATACATTCATGCGGGGTGTTTAGGTCATTTTTCGGTGAGAAATACTCTATATTGAATCATCAACTCTCTTCAGAATTTCTTATTTAGTGGAACATTAAATTCCCGAGGTTACCAACGCGTTACTAACATTTCTTCCATGGAATTCATCGATGAGAAGTTTTGTTATCATAACAATGCTGCAATAATTACGAATGCTAATTTTATTATTCCAAGTAACTAAGTTTGAAATGAAATTGCGCACTGATTAATTCACTCGAATATTATTCATGCAAATTTGCTTGTTCGTTCGGGTTCCTTGAATAATATAGCCGCGGAATGTTTAATAATTTTGCAGTACGCAATAACAAGAAAAACAATTTGCTGTTTTTCCACAAACCGAGCAAACTGCTAAATCAACGATGTTCGTTCGACGTTGCCGTGATTTGAGGCGGCAAGTTTTCCATCGTCATTCTTTACCTTCGTTTGTTTGAGGTTTCGGTTACCGAGTGCGCGCACGTGATGGTAATTGCCGTAGGCAAACAACTTACAGAATGAGAAGCACTTGCGCGTGCGATCCTCAATAAGACTGCCAATAAAAACAAAATTTAATCGAAATGCCCACGATGGAAATAGACACACGCGCGCTCAATGATAACATTTGACTTTATTATTATTATTTCATTGACCTATTGATTTAGTCGCATGCGCCGGAAAATGAAAACGAAATCGATAAAAATACCACCCGTCTTGAAAATGACGAATTCACCAACATTTATGAGGGCTATAAGTACATTTCTTTAATTACCTATTGATTAATTGAATCACAAATAATTCATGATGAATTCAGTAAAAAATTAAAGGTAGCAGGTAATTTGTCAACATTTTCCAATTGCTCTTTGCATAGTCCAATAGAACTACTTCTGATTAATTTCGTTTTAATTAAAAGTCTTTGCTGTTTGTTTGTTTTTGGGTCAACGCAAAAGCTTTTAGACTTATTCGTTTCACAACCAGTTAAAAGCTTTAATTTGAAACTCTATTAATATTTTATTATGAATAAACATTCGTTGCTGTAATTTAAACTGGAAATGATCAAACTGCAAAATTGGAAAAGTTACAAACAAATGAATAAAATTTAAAATGTTGCTATGCATGTTTTTTCGCGGCACACAAAAGTAAAGTTTAAAGTTGGCCTGCTTAGGGGGCGGAAAATAGGGTCGCGAGTCGTTATTTTGCCGGCCCACAACTGGAGGCAGTCGTAATAATAGTAGTAACAACAACCTACATACAGCAAGCGGGGACGGTGCCAGTGGGTCGCATTTCCCCGTGCACATGCACGTACGCAACGATTGTTACAAATACCTCAATATTAAAGCGCTGCTGGCGCACTAAGGAGACGGTAAAAGAATTGATCCAATACGTATGTACATACACTATGTACTCGCATACGTACTCAATGTTGGCGTATGGGTGAAAAAGCCGCACTGTGTGCTACACAACTAGTCCAGCCGGTTGGCTGGCTGGCGGCGGCTGCAAACAAAACGCGCTGTGTGTCTCCGTTGTTGCTAACATTGCACGGGCCGGCACGGTGGCGGTTGCGCGAAGAATAGATAACATAATTTTGAGTCGTAATGCGTGCCTAATATTGAAATAATAGAGGAAAGTAGAGAAATATTGTGGAAAGTAATTATTTGTGAGCCGATTTGCGTATTGTTTGTGCGGCGGTCTCTTGTCATTGTTTGGTTGCGGCGCGCTGCGGTAATGGTGCGGCGGTGATGGACGAGGAGCATCTGCTGGTGGTGGAGGCGCTGCTGAATCAAGTGGAGGAGGACGTGAGTCGAGGGAGTACGGGCGGCAGGCTGCTGAAGAAGAAGAAGAAGCAGCGCCGGCAGCAGCGGCGCCGCGCCAGCGTGACGCGCTCACGGTCCAGATCAAAGGCTTCTCGCGCGTGCGGCGGCGGCGGAGGCGGTAGTCGCATCCGCGACGGCAGTGGTGGTGGTAGCAGTAGTCCGAGCGGTGGCGGCTGCTGCGAGGACGCGCCGAAGAGCGAGCGTTGTCGCGGCGGCGGTGATGCTGTCGCGCTCGCTGGCGACGGCTGTTATGGTGTGTGGAGCGGTCTGGTCGCCGGCGGCGGCGAACGTCCCAATTACGAATCGAATGACATGCGGCGTCATTCGTCGTGCAAGTCGAGCAGCAACTCGAATCGGTCGGCGCCAACGGCGGTGGCGGTCGCCGCACCGCTCGTCGCCGACTACGACTACGAAAAGGTGAACGGTTTGGACTTGGACGAGGTGCGCAGCGAGCTGGAGTACGAATACCAGCAGCAGCGGCAGCAACAACAACAGCAAGCCCAGCAGAAGCAGGATGACGAGGAGGCGGCCGAAGTCAAATTTCGAGAGGTAAACAATTATATGTTTACGCCAATGCGGCGTGTTCCTACCTGTCACTCATGATGTCACTGCCTATTTCGCGTTGAATGTGCTAATCCATCATAATCATTCAATCATTGGTTCTAATTTCACATGCAAAACATGTGAAGACGACAACTCGGATGCGCCGCTGATTAATTTTAGAAAAACGTTTTTAATACTAGACGACGTTTTGAAGCAATAAACATTTGCCTCAAATTCGTAGAAAAATAAAGGAAGTTTGCGTAATTTACTTCATAAACAATTAATGTAAACACTTTTGGTTACTTTCTTCCAAACTCGTAAATGTTATTGACATCTTCCTTAACAAAATTTGAGACCGCCATATTATTACAAATTTATTTTGGGATAATTACTGTGTAAATTACACACCAACATAAACATTAAATTTTTAAATAAACATCACGGAAATTTCATGACTCTATTTTTATTACGCGCGATTTAAAAGACTTTTTCAACGTATTTAACGCAAATTATTCTCTTAATGCGTCTAAATATTCAAACAAATAATTTAACAAATGCATATTCAGTATTTATGAAAATCAATATGTATTATTACGTATCAAATACTGCATTCAGTAGAGAAAGTCAGGATAATGAAGGAATTGAAGGAATTAGAGGATACACACTGGATTGAAACGTCATTAGCGTAGCTTATATGATAAGACATCCAATTATTTTTCAACGTGCGCATTTATCCTTGCGTTTGTCGCATGAAAAACGGGAAAATTCAATATATAAACAAAGTGGAAATCGGGCGGAAAATTCGAAATTGTTTGATCTCAAACGCAATATCGTTTTTGCATTTACGTCATTTATCCTTTCAAAGTTCATCCGGTGTGATTTGCATGCGAAGTACTTGGAATCTGCCTGCAAATTGAGCGCTCTCCAGTGTTGAACGTCAAAGCATTTTCGGTTATTCGTTTAGAAAAACAACGCATAACTGAGAAAATCTAAGAAAGAATTTAAGCAATTTATTTACTCGAGAAACAAATAGGAAATATATTGTGACAGTTTTCAGTTTAGTAGAATTTTATTTCTTCAATTTTCTATCAAGTGATTTATCTATTACAACATATTCTGTGTGGTGAAAAACAAAATTCAAAACGTATTTCGAGACGATTTATACGTAATTGAAGTAAATCTGGAATTATATTTTATGGATGTAATTTCTATATCCATAAGTCAAACAAAGGGTACTTTTATTATCCTGGGAAAGTAAACATAAATCAAGCTTTCGTATGGCGTGAAGCCATTTTAGGAACAAAGCGGAAGTGTAAATTCTCTCAAGTACTTAACTTATTTACACTTCATTTGAACGACTTATAACATCCAATATTTAAACATTTTCGAAACTTTTTTGTAATCTCTGAGAAAATTGAACGTATTTTTCTTCTTTAAGAGAAGTTAACAGTGATTGGAAACTTTATTGATTTAAGTTTAAGAATAACAAAAAATTAACGAGCAAATACGAAACTTTAATCATCTCAAGAAATAACCTGAAATTATCTGCTGCTTGCAACGAAGACATGCAGCAAGAAACAAATTTACTTAAAGGGCAAACCAGCGGAACTAATGAGTCAGTCAGCGAACACTCGGAAAAGTAGTGAGTAACCCGTTCGAGGGAAAAGTGCAGTAGAGCGCACTCCGCCGCGTCGTCATGCGACGGGGGTGGCGAGTGAGCTAAATCCGCGCGCGAGCGGGACGCACGACATGTATATGGATGCGAGTGTGCGAGGCGCTAATTGCACATTTTCAAAATGCATGGAAACACGTGGCGGACGCGTGCGCACGTACGAACGAACGCTATCGATTCAAATTCTGGCGCGCGCCATTCACCGGAGGCGGCGTGCGCCTGTAAGTGAGCGGCGGAAGGAAGTGTGCGCGCGCAGGACTATTAAATGTGCATGCACACATATGCATTTCGAAGAGGCAGACGCACACGTGTCCATCATCAGCCTCGTACTATGTACTTGGAAATTGAAATGAATAATGACTTGACGGATGGGCGGCTCGCCTCAATGCTCAGTCCTTAGTCCATCGTTGAAGATGTTGTCAGCAGACACAAGGATTACACGTCGTGCGCATCATCCTTTCGAGGACACGCATTCGCGCATTTCTTGCACAACTCTTTTCATGCACACCGCCACGTTAAGTTGCTGCCGTTAGCAGCAACTACTTCATTCGTCTCTGGTTGGCATTAAACCGCCTCTTGCAAAACAATCTACATGTGCTGAGGACAAGCAATTTCCAATTAACTATTTTGACATTAATCTCAAGTTTCACTATATCACAAATCAGGATTTTACTAGTACGTAATAGGAAAATAAAATATTTAAAAACTTTTCCAATTTAGATTTAAACATAGATACCACCAAGAAATTGGTATGGTATTTAAAGGACATTGAAGGACGTGACCAAATACTCACATAGACGAGGAATCTTATAATTATTCTTCCTCAAGTTGTACCTGACGTTAAATTCTACTTTGGGGTTTGGAAGTTATCCTGAATTTAATTTAATTAAAATAATTAAAAAACAGAAAATGTTATATGAATCAAGCTTACTTCTGGATTATGAGTAGTTATGAAGGATTATCATCATTATGCATTTTATGAAAGAGCACTACTACCTTGAATAGTGATTATGATTAAAGTCAAAGCAATCTACAAAAGCATTTGAAACACAAGCCAGATACTTGTCAAATTCAGTAACATGTATAATATCAAAACATGCTAATAGAAAGCCCAACTTTAGAGTATATTACGGACCAGTGTGTCGTTGAAAGGCAAAATTCCTTTTTTCCATAATTCTACGTATTCTAAAGTTTTATAAAATTTATTTCACATAACAGGACTATCTACATTGTATATGCGCTATCCTATATTCTATGTTATATAATCCTCAAAGGTACAATTCCTCGTTTTTTTTGTTATTAATTTTTCATCGCCGTTTGAGTACCTACTGCCTATGGGAAATGTCCTCGTTACGTGTCCACCTTCCACCCTCGTTCCGCGATATTCGCTTCAGCGTACACTGAGCTGTTCGTTGTTGCTCATTAATAATGTTTTGTTTTTGCTGTTAATTGCATTGTGCGAACCCTCGGTATACTTATGCACGGCTGGGTGTGCGTGAATGCAAAAGTGTGAGTTATACCCGAGAAAATTATGCGCCGCTCCCACGTTTTACCAGGCTGCTTCTCTATTCAATTTCATCGGAATGAATAACACCCGTACGTTTCATCACGCTTCTCGTTTTCTCCACGCTTTTGGCGCCATTTGCTCTTTCACTCGATGGCGCTCGCATCGCGCCCGGTGCTCTCCTGCCTCCCTTCGCTGGATCCCGACCAGTATCAACTGGTTGAGCTGCGCCGCCAGGGAAGCTTCTTGCGCGCTGCCCCTGTGGATGTGTGCGTTTTGCCGCCGCCATCTAGCACCACCGCCGGCGCACTGGTCTCGGTATTTGCCGGCGCTCAGTTTGCCATCGACGAGCATCGCCAGCGGTGCGCCGCCGTCGACACTCTTGACGAGCGAAACGCTTTCTCAAATGGTGCATATTCTGTATTTTATATCCCCCCTTCATATAAAAGCGAAAAAAGACATAAACCGAACACCCATACAAGTAGCTGTTTGCAAATAAGAAACACTAGTGGTGCTTTTATCCATTCCAAACGAAGAGTATTTCTATAAAAGGACAATCAAGAACCGCCTTCTCTTTCCTCTCTGGTAGTTTGTGTGCACATTTAGTGTGTACGAGAGCAAGAGCTGGACCGGAGGTTACACAAACACACACCTACGCAATTGGGGTACCGATACACGAAGGACGACCACGGCGACGGCGACGGCGACGGCAACGACGACAAAAGGATAACGCACGATAAGTGAACACGCCAGCAGGATTATGGCTTTATGCACAGATGCGTTTTTAACGAGCCGCATGGATTTGTAGCACGAGGTGCTAATAGAATAGCAGTCCTCTTTCGTCGAACAATCAGGATAATTTTAAGGATACATAGAACACAACGAAAACAACGACAACGTCAGGTATATTTGTGTGCATGCATTGGTGTCAAGCGCTCAGCGAAATGACGGCTATGATGAGAGCGTGAAACAAAAAGAAGCGAGAAGCAAATGGCGAATGGAAAAACACACGCCAGTCATATTTTTTATCGGTGAATTATTAAGGAATCCTTTCGGGTGCACAGCATGCTCCTCGCTGCACTCTGCCTGCAATTGCACTCTCTCGAATAATCGCATGCGGCGCGCCTCTGAACGCGATGTGCATGAATGAATGTGTGTGCTGTTTAGCTGTTTGAAAATAGAACAAATCGAAGACGTCGACCGACAACAACGCCGCTCAAATTATTAAACATTCATCGCACGTCTTGGTGATTTTCTCCGCACCGCCAACCGGTGTGCGCGCACGCGGCACATGGATGGCAACAACGCACGGCGTGTTTTAGTATTCATTAGAAAATTGCCTTTTTTCATTTCCCGTCAACCGTTTATGAAATATGAAAATAGAACATTGCAACACGACGACTTGAATCGTACGCTTTGTTTACCGTCCGGATAACAATGCCTGTTTCGTATGTGTGCGTCTATCGGCGTAGCATGTGTATTCACAGTTGGTGTTGTTGTTCTCGTACACGAGGAGAACATCGATCGGAGGCGGCTGTCTACGAAGAGTTCGCTGCCTCCGTCAGTGCTGCTGCTCCAGTGTGTCGTCCTTGCATTGCAGGAAATCCTTTACGCGCTTCTGCCATCCGAGAGTCCGGAATCAGCTATCCTTCTCATTTCATAGCAAAATCTTTTAGTTGATGAAGTTTTCCAATTTTCTAGCACTTTTCAAAATATTTCTCACTATTTTATGGTTATTGCTATAGCGTATTATGCTGTATTCAATCTAAACTTGTTTTATTACTTTTCCTGATGTTTATCTCTGTTATATTGGGAATTTCCACAAGGAAAGCTATATTTGATGGGTTGAACCTAACTATCATCCTGTATAGTGGATGAAAATAAGGTTGGAAAGTTTATCGTGAAATAGTTGACAACGCTATTTCCGGAAGGGTGAAAATAGGCCGCTAACATCCTGCAGGAGTATTATAGAATGGATGAGCTAATGAAACGTGTCGGGTGGATGCGAGATACAGATTAGTAAATTGCATTTTGTTTTTGGATTTTCTTTAAATTGAATGAGGTTAAACGAGAGTCAATTATTTGAAGCACCTATCATCCGAACAAATTGGTTTTTTAACGTGCATGGTCCTTATTTCTACGTCATCATTTAATTTATGCTTCGACAAATGAGTTCCATGCGTGCACAATGGAACAGGAAAGGATTCCTTACGTTACCGAAATTAAATTGGCTGTGTACGCTCGAGCAAATACGTACAAAGCGAAAGGCTGTTTGCGTTGGGTGAATGCTAATGAAATGAATTTTAGGTGATGCATGTCGATGGATGTGTAATACGATGAAGCCAACCGCATTCGAATAATTAGCGTTGGCGAGGATTTAAATTAGCCGCACGTAGTCGGGAAACAATCGTAGTGTGAGTGTCGTAGCAAAACAATTTTTAAACGCTGGAGGGCATAGATGAAGCAGCAGGATAAATGACGCGCACGCTCAAGCAGCGCGACTTTGTCGTCGTCTGCTGCTGCCCCCGACGCAATGGACTACCTGCTGACGCCGGGCGCAGCAGCTGTGACTGCTGCCAGCACGAGCGAACCGAAGAGTGTCGACAATACCGGCGCGGAGGCGGAGGTGGCGGCACCGCGTTCACCGCTTTCCATGCACTTTGAGCTGCAGCGACCGACCGCATCGTCGTCGTCGCGGCGAGCCAGCACCTACACCAGCACGTTCGTCGATCCGCTGCAATTAGCGCGCGTGGAGAAGTCCAGGTCGGTGGGCAGCTCGCTGAAGAACGCGCGCAACGAGTCGGCGGTGAACCTCAAACACCTCACGGCCAAGTGGTCCAGCGTGCGTATCCGCGGCACAGGCTACAAGGATTCACGGCGCAGTGTCGTCAAGATTGAGAATCCTTGCAACGGTATCCTGCCGCCAATCGGCACAGCAGCCATGACCACCGCTGGAAGCAAGGAGTATGAGACCCTACGCAGTCCCAAACCGCCGACCGCCAATGACATGAAGCACAATATTGGCAATGTAATTCGCATACCATAAATAACATCACACTTTTAAGACAGTCGCCGAGATCCTTGTAACTTGAACTTGTTTGATCACGATTCTTTATGACTTGACGTGTTTGTTTGTTACTTGTCTGCCGCCCGCCATTCATTATTAATGTGTGTGCTTCTTCTCGATCGCAGGTACTGAATCTGGGCGCCGATGTTCTACCGGAATACAAATTGCAAACGCCATCGATACACAGCTGCACGATATTGCATTACTCGCCGTTCAAAGCCGCATGGGATTGGCTTATACTTCTTCTCGTCATGTACACTGCGATTTTCACACCATACGCAGCCGCTTTCCAGGACTTTGTACGTCAGACCAAGAAGTACGGAGAGGATCCGTTCGATTTTATAGATTTAATAGGTAAGTGCACCCCAGTTTCCCTTGCCAACGTTGTTGCCTTTTTCTTTGGTGTTATTTGCTGAAACTGTGATACATTTTTAGCACACATCCAATAACGCACTCTGATTTATTACCCTCCATTTATTTATCAGCCATCATCAACGGGTAATAAAATGATATTGGGTTACGGTTTTTTGTGTAACAAGCAATCGAATCAATTGTGTGGAACTTGATATCGCTGAAATAAAAAAATTTCATTGATCAATTTCGCCATTTGAAATTTATTAGGACGAACAGAAATCATTTTCGTCATCGTCATGTATGATCGACATGATGCTCAGATATATCGCATGTGACATGACATTATATTATCCTGCATTTATATCTCTCGCAGCTGTCAATTCGATGCGGTATAATGGTCTTCAAAGACACGAAAGTAGCGTGACATGCAATTGCAAGTCAATTCTCCGGGGTGCGAATTAAAAGAGTGACACTAATTTCAAACGTCACAACAACTAATAACTATGTGATTAACATCATTAATGACATGGTAATTGGTGTATTAAAAGGATAATTGCTTGTTTTTCGCAGTGGACGTCACGTTCATCGTAGACATTTTGATAAATTTTCGGACGACGTACGTGAGCGGCAACGACGAAGTGATTTCACATCCGGTGCGTATCGCCGTCCACTATTTAAAGGGATGGTTCCTCATCGATCTCGTCGCCGCCATCCCCTTCGACCTGCTGATCTACAGCAGCGATACGGACGAGGTGAGTGCGCTTAGTTTAACTTCTTACCCTCCCGCAGACGCGCCACCACTCTCTTTCTCTCTCTCTCGCTCGTCCTCTCAGTGTCTTCCCGCGGGAACCTCGGCGAACGAAGAAGAAAACCAAACCAATCGGTGTGCGCGCGCGCGCGCTTTTGCGAGCTGCGAATGAATGCTCTTATTTCACATTTTCAATGAAAAACTCTTCTAACTCTCTTCCTAACTCTGTATATTCACACAATGCAATACGGAAACACACTTAGTTACCTACTATATGAATAGGAGTATGCGTATTAGTTTGGGAATTTAGTTGAACAATCTCTTGTGTTTAGTCAAAGGTAATTTGATGTCTATAACTCTCTCTATCTTCGCGTATTTGATGAGTAAATGAGATTGTATATTTTGCTGATAGGTTCAATGTGTATAAAGAGACTTGCTTATTATATAATCTTGTTCAAAGTGTAAGCAACATCAATTGTCTATTGATAACAGGCCCGATGTAATCAACTTTGAATGAGAATATATAATATGCGAAAAACAAGTAACGATAAATTGATCGTTTAGTTGATAGATCTATCTTATATAGGTATATGTTACAGTTATAGGGTGAAAACCGTTAATCTGCGTAATAACTAGCTATTTGATGAGTTGATTGAACTATTAAATGATATCATTATTACTTGGCCACAGGGGGTAATTAAATATTGTACTCTGCGGCTAAATTTCGACATAACTCTCAACACATTTGCAAAAGTGCGAATTAAAGTAAAATAAAATAATATTGGAGCGAAAATTATTACAGATGCTCTTGATGCTTAAAAAGCAGATATAATTAATTTTTAAATGATTAAAATCGGTTAATAAGTTTAGAAGTTACAGCAATTTAAAATTAACTCTTTTCAAATAATATACAATTCAATAGCGCTAGTGAATTGAAGAAAAATTGAAATTTGAATGCGAAATGATATAGATTAATGTCTATTACAACGAAATTTAAACTAAAATCGTGTTTTTATTATTTAATCAAGTACTTTTAACGAGTTTTAATTAAAACTATGATAATTTTATAAAGTATTTTTATTGGTGCAATGCGTATGTTGCTATAACATGATAGTGCTTTTAATATTAGCCATAACAGTTTTTAAATCATGAAAATCGGTTCATTAGTTTAGAAGTTACAGCGATTTGAAATTTCACCCTGGCGCCGAGATCTTACCGCGCGCGCGAACTTGGTCGCACCAAGCAGCCAAAGACAAACCTGAGTTTATTTGGTTTTCGAAAAATCCACGGTCTCGTCTTGGTCACCAGGCGGTAGAATTGACGGACCGAACGAGTGCACTCGAACTCGAGTGCCTACTTCGGGAATCCTCGTGGCATGAGCCGACTCGTGGCCCGCTTGGAGCTCCTGCTCGGCCGGTTCACTACTAGCTTCTGCACGGTTGATGCGCTATCGAGTCCTGGTGGCTCCAGGCGCATCAGTAGCATAATAGCCAATAATTAGCACAGTATATTTTAATTAATATCTCTAGAACTATAAGAGATATCAGAATAATTCTTTCACTATTGGAAAGCTTATTAAATTTCGGATCATATATCAGACAATCATTATATTTCATTCGATAGATTACCCGTAATAAGCTTCCAAAGTTAACGTCCTTTTGCGAAACTTTGGCTTGTAATAAATGAAATTTTTTTTCGACATATGATTATATGTTTACAACTAAAGGTTTAGATGATTATTTTATTTAAATATTAGACCAATTGTAGCAGTAAAATTAATTTAATAATCTTTTATCAGAGTATTGTGGGTAATCATTTGGGAAAATCTAAATAGCTATAACTCTGAAAGTTCTAAAGCGATTTCAAAAATTCAAAGACTATAATTATGTAAATTGTACAGACTTGAAGTAACGTTATCTACAGATCTGCTAGTTTCTACGCAAATGAACGATTTTCCCCATTTAACTGTAACATACACATGAATATTTATTCTTGGTTTGGCTTTCAATTTTGTTTCTTCGTAATCCTCGTCTTTTCCTGACGAAGCAAGAATGAAGCCGACAAAGCAAAATTGAGGTCATTTTCCCTCATGTATAGTGTAAATGTGAATGGGAAATGACATGCAGGACGAGGAAAATCAAGGAAACGTCGACGCATAAATATGATAATTCGTTAAGCAAACGGACCTAATAGAAAAACGAAACACATACACAATAGTACTACACCCTTTAAAACTTGTATGACGAATAAGTGTTTTTCACATTTATTTTTCTCCTTTTTCTCTAGTTGGGCTTGGACAAAGACGAGGTAGATGATAGTTGATACTCGATCAGTTCTCATATCTTCTAATAACGAGAATGATGCAAACAAACAAATTGCTTTATCAGGCAGCATAAAAGCAAAACAGGCAAAAAAGAAACACGAAACCAATAACGAGCAAGCAGTTTCACATTGTTTATAATATTCCAATTATTTTTATAATTGTCTTTCTTTATATCAAATAACCACCAGCGTTTTGCAATTCACTCATGTTTTTTGTGTGTTAACTGTTTGTTTGTGACTAAAGTTTTGACATAACCGAAGTACACATATTATTCATATTCAAGTTCAGAGAGCAAGCATACACTCAAACACGTTTTATCAATGTTTGTTGGAGAACAAAAAGTTTTCCTAAACGTTCACTTTTCGGACTTGAAACTTAACGAAGTGACCAAGAGTTTTAGACTTGTTTATTGCGTTCAAACAGCCCACATTGTGTTGTATTGCTTTTTGACTGTGCTAACTTTCTATCATCTTTCTTCATTATATAAAATATGTTCCTATTTTACTACAACGTTTTCGCTTACATATTGCGTTATTTCTTTTACTTAATGCCGTTTCCGAGTTGCTAAACTAACGCAGCTTTTCTCTTAATGTCGTACTTGATGTGTTGTGGGTGTTTGTCGTGAAGACGACAATTAATTTTAAAAGCAGCTGGAATTTGCATGGCCATTGTAAACTATTTGCGTACAAATACTTTCGCTCTGTCTTTTTCTCTGTGTGTTGTGTACATATTGGTAAAACCCAGTCGTAGTGATTGCTTTAGTCAGTGCATATATTTATACAATCTATCTAAGCAAATCGCTCTGGTGGGTTCTTGGACAGTTTGGTTGTAATGTGTTTTTCTAGACGACCACACTCATCGGATTACTGAAGACCGCGCGTCTCTTGCGGCTGGTGCGCGTCGCGAGGAAGATTGATAGGTATTCCGAGTATGGGGCTGCTGTCCTGCTCCTGCTTATGGCGACGTTCGCCCTGATTGCCCACTGGTTGGCGTGCATTTGGTAAGGGAAATAATAGAACGAGAGTGTGACACATAAAAGCGATTCCTACAACCACCACCACCACCATGGCATTTCCCCTAACGAAAACAATAAACAAAGCAAAATGAGAAAATTGCAACATGAATAACGCCAGGGTGAAACGAATAAAAAAATATACTTATCACTCAATAGCCAATCCGTTCCGAAATCGTTATAAATGTGTGTTTACTATTGCTAGTTAATGAAACAATAGCAGAGAGAATTTAGTAATGTAGCTTCTTTGATGTGCTGGTTTATTGGAAAACGTATTTATAGCACGCGCACTAACTTATTATTTTCGCAAATGTTATGTTGTATATCAATCAGCAAATTGATATCGTGCATGTTGATGATAATGGTGTCGTGGATTTACTTCGTTCGTATATTTGATATGCACTTAGAGTTAATGAATTGAACGATTTCGGAAACGTTGGCAAAGAATTTCTAATGCATTTTCGCACCAAAAATGACAACAACGAAGTGGTAGAAAAGTTATTTGCACGTCTAACGAGTTTGTCGGTTTTTAGGTATGCAATTGGCAATGCCCAACGTCCATTCCTGAAGATTGGTTGGCTGGATATTCTGGCAAATGATACTCAGCAGTATTTCACAGCGAATAACACTGGCGGACCGAGCATTAAAAGTCGTTATATTACGGCACTTTACTTCACTTTTACATCACTAACGAGCGTTGGCTTTGGCAATGTAGCGCCCAACACGGACTCGGAGAAGATCTTTACCATTTGCGTCATGCTCGTTGGCTGTAAGTTTTCGCCACTTGTGCATTTTGCAAAAGGCTTTACGAGAGGTATAATATCTTATGACGATTGCAATTTTTAGCGCTCATGTATGCGAGCATCTTTGGTAATGTTTCGGCGATTATTCAACGACTGTATTCGGGGACTGCTCGCTATCACACGCAAATGCTACGTGTGCGCGAATTCATTAGATTCCACCAGATTCCGAATCCGTTGCGGCAGCGCCTTGAAGAGTACTTCCAGCACGCTTGGAGCTACACGAATGGCATAGACATGAACAGTGTGCTGAAAGGTTTCCCCGAGTGCCTGCAGGCGGACATTTGCCTGCATTTGAACCGTAATCTGCTTCAGAACTGCTCCGTCTTTGATGGCGCCAGTCCGGGATGCTTACGCGCTTTGACTTTGAAGTTTAAAACAACCCATGCACCACCCGGTGATACGCTTGTGCATCGCGGCGATGTTCTCACCTCGTTGTACTTTATTTCACGCGGATCCATTGAGATTCTGCGCGATGATATTGTGATGGCTATTCTGGGAAAGTTTGACATATTTGGTGAGAATCCATGCGCTAGTTTAACGCTGGGCAAGTCCAGCTGTAATGTGCGCGCATTGACCTACTGCGACCTGCACAAAATTCATCGTGATGATCTGCTCGATGTGCTTGAACTGTATCCAGAGTTCTATACGCATTTCATGAATAATTTAGAGATTACGTTTAATTTACGCGATGTACGTATTCAAAGTTGAGTTGGTATGCAAGTAATAATGCGAATGTTGTGCTTATTTAGGAGGAGCAAGCTGGAGTTGTGCCGAAAGCAAGATTCTTTACGCGTACGAATTCAGCGGACCGAGAACGTTCGTACGTGATGCGCCAGAATTTCCAGACGCGCTCCAACGGGCACTCCAGCCGCGGAAATTCGGTGAACGGCGGACGACAGGAGTCGCAGTGCAGCGAGGAGTCCGAATCAGGTGTGTACCGAAATTTCCATCTTGCGCACGGCTAGCTTTTCTCATGCGCGCTATCTATGGTTGCCACATTTCATGATGCGCTGCTAATGCAAACAAAACGTCGTGTATTTGTTGCTAACATATTTTGAACACGGGTGCAACAGGTCACGGCATTCTGGAGTTTTCCACGGACAAAGCGGGCCAAGACGTGACGCCAATTAACTTGGATTACGGCGACGAGAAGCGGCGTTCAACAACGCTAAATTCCATTACCGGTGAGTGTGCGCACTTGTCGTCGGTTTGCGGCGAGCGAATCAATGCCTACTTAAGACTAAATTTCAAATGCAAATCTCAATTCTCCTAGTTGAATTTCTTTAACACACTTGTCTGTTTTCTGAACGAGTTCTTCATTACGAAAGTATCCCTTTGATATCTCTACTCTCAAACTCCATTTGTAAATAATCAACGTAGTCACCCACCTACTTGCTAATTGACTTACTAACTACTATTAATTAATTCATTCAAATTGATTGGGGACGATGCAAGCAACGGGTTTATGAAGTATGAAGTAGTCAAGAGTTTTATTTACCTACTCCCCCCTGGCATGTCTGCAGGCAATTAACTTTAACCACCCCCCGAAAGTTGTTCATTTGTTCGTTCTCTATTAATTCAATTAACCAGCTCGAAGAGGCAGTTGTCAGAAAAGGGAGCGCAAGCACCTCCAGACAAACGGACTCATTGTGTGAGAGAGAAAGTAGACAAATTTGTCTTGTAACCAGTTTGATGCCAGATTTTGTTGACAATCGAAACGATTGAATGTTGTTTAGGCATGCTTTCACAACTCAAACGCAGCATCCCCGACTTACGGTTACACAAAACGCATCAGCCGCTCATCGGTAAGTTCGACGTGGTTTGTTCAGTGTCTCATTGTTTCCACATCGCATCTGTATGTGTATCCTGTGTCTAAGTCACATTACACATTGCAGCCTAAATAAAACAAGCAACTTTATGCCAAAGATGCAATGCAAATTAACTAAATGTGCCATGAATTATGTAACCAGTTGCGTTGCCACCGCCATTTATTCATCATTCCGAAACAATCTTACACGTATTAATACGAATTGCATTTAAATAGATTCTCTGCATACTGCTTACCTGTTGCTGTGTGGCTGCATGCCTGTGTTCCGGTGTGTTGCGGTAATTTCATCAATAAATTGCACACACTTGCTGGATTGTTGCTTGGTGTATTGCGCGCATGAAACGCACTTAACTACTTTAGTAACTAACTTACGGTTTGTTGATGTTGTATTATTTGTGGATAGTTGGGTGTCTGCTGATATTAATGTGCTGACGGCTTGTTTGCGTTTTCATGCAGCGCAATCGACGCCGCCGCCACAGCATCGCTCCAAGACGATACGTCGGCAATCGTCCATCGGCGCCTATCATCATCACGAGTCGACACCCACCCCCGTCCAGCACCAGCAGCATGCCTCCTCGCAGCCGTCGCAGTCGCAGCAAGCGCAACTGCAACAGGCACCGTTGTCCAGCAGCACCAGCTACTACACGAACAGTCCGAGCCCCCCGCAGGGTGAGCCGATCACGTTCACTGCGATCGGCGCCCTTCACACGCAGCCCGCCGAAGAGTACGCCGTTGTGGACCAGCACGCCGCCGCCAGCCAGCAGGATGCGGCTGCAGGCGCTGCTGTTGCCACCGTTGCTACCGTTGCCGCCGCCACACATTCCAACGATCTTGTAGTTTTAAGTAGGCACCAATTCGATATGATGAACGGACGGCTTGACCAACTCATGCGGAAGGTTGATGGGCTTGAGCGTGGCCTCGCGCAAGATGTGCGTGCGATTCTGCATTACATTACGCAGCGAGACCAATCGACTTTCTCTCGTGATAGTAACAAATTAGAGGTATGTCACTTGCGTCCCAAGTTGCGAAAAAGTTCTGAACTTGAATGATTTGTTCTCAGGTGCCTGATTATGAAAATATAACGATAGATGCAACACGTACTAGATTTACGTTCCAAAGATCGGTTAGCGAGCCGAAACCAATCTCGTCCAAGGCACAACAACAGCAAGCGACGCAGCAAGCACAACCTTTACACAGGTATTTCAGAAAAGTTACAAAACTTAGCGAAAGAGTATGTGTACTTAATAATCATTGATCTTCTGTAGATTTGCATCGTTTAATAGAGCATTCGACATTGAGCGTGCCTCATCGGATTCAGCCGCATGGACAGAAACGCAATTTCGCGAAAAAGTCCCACTGCTGGCGAAGCCACAGCAGGATGAGGAAAAGACAGCGCCGATCGCAAAGCTTGAATCGCTTGATGAATTAGATCTCGTTAGTGGTCAAAGTCAGCCGGACTCATCTGATGCGTAACACTAGTCATAACGCGCATTACCACCAAACTATACTGAATAATACGTATATGAGAACGAGGAGATGAAGAAAAACTATATAGATAGCTAACAAAAATTTGCATATACTTAAAGAAATAGCCTTCAAAAAAACGTACATAATAACAATTGATGAACGCCATTGAAAGCACCATGCCATAAATTATTATTAATTAACTAAACATAATGAACAAATCAATCATCAGTGAGCAAATAAGCGAAAATTTAGATTGGGCTGAGCTTGCATTTTTTGCAAATTTGTTGCTTGTTGGAAACGATGTGGAGACAAAGTTATTGTATAAATAATATTTACGGTTAATCATGGTTTTCTTTTTACGTTTGCAACTGGTCGTAATTTTGAATGCACAATAACTAGGTGAGTAGAGCAGACAAAGGAACAGATTGATGATACATTGGTTGATGAATTGGTGATTGAATAATGTTTTAGGTAGGGGTAGGTTTTTAGTTAGGAGTTGTAGCGGCAAACAAAACCAAAAACTTGAATAATACCACAATGAACGAGGACCCTTTGATGAGACTTTATTCAAATCGCGCATATCAAAGATTTATTAATGATTGGGGAAGGTGACAAACCTACTCTTCTACAAAGTACACAAATTAGATGCAACAACGCAAAACCACAAAGCAGAGCGAAGCGCAGATCAGTTAGAAGCCTAAGCAAATGCGTGCAATACATTGCGAATTGTTGTTGATTGTTGAATAGCATTTTAATCAATGGTTTCGTTTACACGTTCAATCGGTTTTTCGTTAGATTCAGCACTCATACTCCCGAAGACACCTCATTATACGAATTCTAATAATAATACTTAATTATGATCTACCACATAAGTTTGTTGAAGCAATTTCGTCTTTCAAAAAGTTTTATTTACTTACTTATTATATATTCTATAGAGTATAGATATGTATTATCATGAATATTGTTAAAGAATGTTTCTCATTTGATAATAATTGATATTTGAAGTGCATCTCTTAGAATTGATATTTAAACTATGCGAAAATGAAAAGCAATGAGAAGATGAAGAAGGATATACGAATACGAATTATTAAAAGTTGCAAACCAAAATTATACGCTCTTTCTCTGCAGCTAATTTGCTGAATACGATGTGAAGTTATGGCTAATTAATACTCTTATCACCGTTACACACTTCATTCACGAATGTTTCGAGCGAATGGACATCACATCAAGAATTCCGAATTTTCAACGCCGTCTTGCCTCATTCAGAAGCAGATCTTGCACACGGTGTTTGTATAATCCGGTTGTTCTTTGATTTTTTCTATAGACAAACACCTTGTGCACATTTAGAGTATACCTATAATAAGCGCTTTCATTACTATTGGGATTTCATTATAAGCAGAAAAAGGAAAAAACAACACTTAATAAGAGCGAATATTAACTATTGTGAATAGAAGTTTTCTATGCAAACATTATTATTAAGCACAATGAACAAACAAAAAAACATTAATTAAAACCAAAGAAAACAAAAGAGAGGAAGCATACATTTTGGTAATTGCATTCAGCGTATATGTTTATACACAATAATTAACGACATATTGTACCAATATTTTTAATAATTCTTATAACATGTAAATTGAACCAAATGCTACTAATTTATATATTGCAATTCTAATATTGAATTACGGAACGAAACGAGCTAAGAGATAGGCACAGACATGACGAAAGTGATTATAGAGTACATAAAGTTTAATGCGATATCGTTTATATACCTGATTATTATTATATATTATAAATTATTGACAAATGATAGACATGCTCCGTTTTTGTTTGGAACTATTTGAGCAATTGCAAGACATGATTAATGAATGACGGTCACAGGCAGATGAATCTAGAGACGACGAGAGAATGATTTAAGATATTATGAAATGCAATAAAAGTGATACATATAATAAATTTATTGTTCTTTATTGCTGAAAGAAAAAAATACATCAGGAAAATATAAATGGGAATTTTAATTTATGGCACCATCCAACTTAAGATATTAGCTATCTGCCTCTATGGAATTATTGTAACATATATATACTGAGAAGAAGAGCTTATATAATATTATAACTACTGCTTAGAAAGACGAATTCTATATTTATATAGTTTGTTTAAAATAAATAAGCATGTAGCATTTTATACGGAGTTTGTCAAATAGGTTGCATATGTTAAATTCCATCAGGTGTCATCGAGCGCCTTTGCACTCATAACCAACAAAGCAGTTGTGAAGAAACCGTTGACGTTCGAAGTGATTAGTGTTGTTTTTCTAGTGTTTATAATGTATTCCAATAGTGTTCAAGCCATTCAATATCTATACGATCAACAACATAATGTTGCTGTGCTTTTGGATGGATTGCCAGCAGCAAATCGACTGGTTTCAATCAAATTATCAAAAGTGGATGCTCAGCTTGTAAGTACTAGTACTATCTTTAGCTTTAAATTGCGAACCGCAACGTTTCGTATCACTGTCGTTATTTCATTCAGATATTTAAGCTGGAAGAGGTAGATAACTATCAGTTTACTTACACTGGCGTTATAGACCAGGCAGTGTTTAATCAAATGAAAATCGAGCAGTCACTAGAGGTCAAGTTCAGTGAGATACCATCACAAATAGTCAAGATGTTTAGGGCCACAATTGATCAAAATATGTAAGATCAACACTTATTCAATAATCACGAATATGTATCAGTAACTTCCTAGGTTTCTTAAGCTTGAAGCTAATGCAGATGCATGTAAGTTAATCTTTTACGAGAAGTCACCTTGGAAACCCTTGGTATGGTTGACACTTGATTTGCAAAGAACGAATCAGGCTGAAATAATAGAGGAAATGTCCAGGAAATTATCACAGATTAAGGTGAAAACCCTCATAAATGTGCTTCAGTTTTCTTAAAATGTTGTTTTGTGTAGGAGGCAAACAGGTTTATGAAGCAACAGTTGGAATCATCTAGAGGTGAAATAAGCCTTTTGACATCGACACTGAAAAATGTACAAGTGAATAATACACAGTTAGAATCCATATTCCATGAGCAAATAGCACTGATAAGTAGATCATTTGCAACTGCATATGCAAATGTGGAAATGTCAGTTCATGAAAAATTGGTGAAATTCTCAAGTCGATTAGCCAAACTTCAAAATGATTTGTTGGTATTGAAGAACCAAGCTAAATTAAAATCAGATTCCAACATACGTTTAGCCACTTCCTTCAATACACTACGCTTTGAGAATGAACGTACTATCAAACTGCTAGATGAGTTTAAAGTTGAGGTAAACCACCTACGTTTACTGAAACGTAATGTTGAAGATGAGTTGACACAAAGTCTACAACACATCGAAAAGAAACAAGCTGAGTGTGAAAGTCTAACAAAACAAGTCGTAAGTACATTTTGATTACTCTGTGTTTAGTGCTTATATGCTTTTGCTTTGCTTTCAGACCGAGCTTAAGTATGATTTGCAAGAAGCCACATTTTTAATAGCACAAAAAGGAAAGATGCATGATGAAATTGCAAAGGATTTAGTTCAAGCTAATAATATGTTAGTCAATTTCAATCATCAATATGATACATTAACTGAAGAAGTAAGTAAACAAATCATTAGATTCACACTCAGATCAGTTGCCTACAGCCACTCATACTTTCAGGTGGAGGCGTTACAAAGAACAAGCAGTCAAAAAGATAAACAAATAGAAGAATTAAGTAAACAAAAGGAAAAAGCCCTGCGTGATCTAGAAACCTATCGTACTGAATACGGCGCTGAACGTCTTAAAGCATTACAACATGAAGTTTTTGTTGCAAAACGAGCGCAACAAGAGATTGAAAAACAACATAAAGAAGCGCTCAAATGTGCGTAGTATGTTTGTTGGGTATCATTGATGTTTTCTAACGAATTCTTTATTACAGTGAATAATCTCCTCACAAAGAAGTTATCAGATACTCCTACTGTAATATCTAATCGATTACCGTCCCAGCCTTGCAGTAGTAATTTGCAACCGCCAAGTCAACGATCTAATTATTAAATGTATGTAATACGTAAGAAGAAAAATATTATCCTATATTAAAATTTTCCCTTTGTTTCATGAAAAATTACCAGTAGTTAGAAGTACCCAATACAACAAACATACATGGTCTAGTTTCTAAGGTGCAAAAATAAACCAGTCCGTTCAGGTTTGATTTTATCTACGCATGACGTCAACGCGCTGCATTTCATTTTTGCGTTATCGCAAGCGCTAGTACTACGTAAGTCTTTGCAGCAAGTACTTTGTGCAGCATCTCAAGAATTCTAATTAAATAGATAATTAACGAAGATTAATACGGAAAGCGACTGCGAATCGAGTGCACTTAGAGTGGTGAACAAGCCCGCGTTGAAGGAGTTTAATAAGAAAACGTCGCTTCGCTATGATAAATCAGTGAAACCTGCTTAACCTATGGGTGCATGTTGCATCTTTTCCAAAGCGTATTTAATCATGCTTACGCGCTGCAGCGCGGGCTGAATGCAGGGAAGATGGGACGAGGCATTGGAATCAACGGCAAGGAGAACAGGCAAGCAGGTAGGTGTTGCTCCTTTCTCCGTTTCATCCTGGCTCATTTCTCATTCGCCTCTACCTGCCAGTCGGCTGGCTACAGGTTTGCTACTTCTGCTGCTGCACAGCCGCATTCAGTGAGCGCAGCTCTCGCGTTCGCTACTCGCTTCAGACTGCGGCTGACTGACGGCGGCGGCGGCAGAATCACTTCGCACTTGCCTGCCGACGTGAGCGTACATATCGGTGGAAAGTACGGACCGCGGTTCGCGTGTTGTGTTAACTAACTTTATGCTCACTTGTTCCAACTATCACTCAAGAAACAAGTGACCGATGAGCACTTGATTGCCTTCCAATTAAGCTTGAATATTAATTAGCCGTTGCAATCTTATACTTTAAACTGAGAAAGAGCTAGGAAACGCAATCATGGATTCGTTTTTACTTATGATTGTGTTAATTATCAGTGCGCCCGCATTCGTATGGGGAGGAAGCTGTCGCGAGGCGAAACTTTGCTGTCCAGGACGCGATTCCTCCTGCGTGGTTCAAAAGGCTCCACTCAACGATATCATCCAGGACCTCACCGATAAACCGTGCTACTGTGACCACGCTTGTCTAAAGTTGGGCGATTGCTGCAGGGACTTCAAGGAAGCTTGCGGGGGTGAGTTTTTATGCATTGCATTTATTCGTTAATTTATTGCGCTTTTTATTCGACCACCAACATGTGCGACTTTGATTTGCAACGGATTGTATCGTATAAATGCGGTCTTTTGTCCGTTAATTGGAAACGCGAAAGAAAAGTGAAAATGTTTGCGTTTTGTTGGCTCGTTGTCCACTATTTGCGCACGAGTGCAATTCTCCGGGGAAATTTCAATTAAAAATTTTAGTGGCGTAAAACCAAACAAGTTAATAACAAGATTTAATTCAAACTTTTCAGTCGGGCTGAAACCCTTTTTATTTTACGCGCTGTGTATATGGTACATTCCGAAAAAACTAATTAAGTTGTAATTACTTAATAGAAAATTTCGCTATTAAAACTAAAAGTGCAAGATGAAAGCGTCGGGGGCCAAAAGCGGCGGAATATTTTAATATGAGAGATACGAAGGGTAGTTTCACTACTTTGGCTTGATATTATGATTGAAGTTTTTCCAAGTTATAATGCAGCGCGCAAATTTTACGGCCCGCAAGCTGTAAATATGCTGATGAGTAGTAATTGTCGCTGTAATTTTACGCTCGCTGGCGCATCATTAGCGGTAATCTGTTGTCAATTTACGCATGTTCTTGGAGCAAGCTCAATTCGTTCGGATGCTGGTAGCGTTACCGAGAGTGACACGGGTCACTTGACAATTGCGTTTTCTTTCAGCGAAGGTTCAAACGCGTCCTCGCATTTTGGGACAACGCTTCTATTATTGTTATTGCGCCCTAGTCCCTCGTCGCTTCTCAACAGCAAGTCTTTCCATTTCAGTGACGAGCAGGCGCGCAAGTTGTGTCGAGATTGCAGACCCTTGCGGATTCTCGGGAGCTTTTTCGCCGTGCGCTACCTGTTTATTTATTTTTGACGCGTGTCTACGCCATTCTCGCACCCATTGTTCAGAGCGCATGCACGTCCATTATGCGAGTGATTTCGAGAGAGTTGTGCGCTTAACATTGCCACATTTGCACCTGCATAAAGATGCGGCGCCGCCGGGTGTCGTACGCCCCCACCTACCTGCCTGCCATCGTCATTATGCGCGCAGAAAAATGCTTCTTCGATGATGCATCATCAATGCGGGCGCAGACAGACAGGCCATTGTGGATTTTGTGAGCGCGTCTTTTCATGAGCTCATTGTTCGGTAAGCTCGTGCGCGCTTCTTAAATTATGAGATGGATGAGCACGACGACGACGACACAACGATCTCGGTATTTTTGCGTGCAGAGAGCAAACGAGCGCGCCTGATGAGCGCCAGTCGGGCGATCAAATTTTTTCGCGTGCACACTGCTCCACGATACAACTTTATTCGCGTGCATGCCCATTTCGCAGCGCGTTTTGAATTGCGAATTGTACACATATGTAAATTCATCGTACAGTACGTTCATTTGGGGATCAAGAAGCAGACGGAATTTTGTATAATATGCTCGTTTTGCGTTGAGTTGGGTCTTGTTGCGCCTTTTTTGCAGAAATAAAGCAACTTAGTTTTACTTGCTGCGTTGCGATGCAACACAGCAGCACCACGAATATATTTTCTCTTGATCTCTTGTGCTTTGCATTAAAAGTCGTCGGTACTTAGTGCAAACTTGCATATACCAACTATCTCGTTCCATACAGACTGAGTGATATCGAGCAAAACATCCAGTTGAAAATGCTGGTATGTAAATGAAGCGTTGCAGAAGGATTTAGCATAGGTCCCTGTGTAAAAAAGAATCGATATTTTACGTTGATATCTACCTTATTGCATTGCAAGGCCGTCAGTGGGCGAGTGCTCAGTGCGCATCTTTCTTTTGTGTCTTCGCCTTCGCGACGCTCACGGGTAATACTAATACATTAAGATTGGTTGGGCTGGAGGTATAAGGATTAACGTCTGTCGCTCCCCTGTCGGCCGTACGCGTCCGACAACGGTGAACCGCGGCGGCAACTTGGCGGATGGTGGATAGCGGCTACATCAAGCTGCAGTGCGCCTGTATGCGTTTTGTAATATATCTCAATGCGAATGAAACACCTCACGCTGCGCGCAAGTGTCGTCTTCAACGGCTCGTCGCAATGCCGCAGACGCGGTTTGTTGCCGTTGCAAAGTGGACCGACTCGACGGGAGTTAATAATAAAAGCGACTCGTTGCGGGAGCCTTCCCCCGACTTTCCCGAACGCGCGCACGCGAGTTATTCCTGGCGTAATCCCTAAAGCAAAGAAAGATCGGGCGCTGTTCATCTTCATTGGGCGGTTTTAGAATGTCGGGCGGCGCACGGGGAGAGTTTGCATAAAAACGAAGAAATCACTGTATATTTGCTCGCTGCGGCGAAGGAGACGGCGCTTTAATGTAGCGGAAAAAGTGTTATTTATTATAGGCAATCTGTAGGACAACAGATTATTGGATATTCTTTCATCGAGCGCGCTTTACTTGCTCTCCGCCGCCAACAGTTTATTGCGTTTGGCATGTGGCGCGCACAGCACTGCGGTTAGGCCAATGCGGCAATAAATGTAAATGTTATAGCAAATAAACATTTGCACTCGGTGCACTCGTTCGCCAGGGGTTGCGCAGCATCTCTAATGCTAAGTGCGGATTCGGGTAAACATTAGTTCAGATTCGAGAGATGCGATGAGTATTGGCAAAGTGGCTGGCACTGCTTAGCTTATGTGTACTCACCACTCGACATTCGCGTTCAGTTATTCACTATCTCATGCATGCATTCAGCACGCGCCCTGCTTCGACTACACAAGCAGATATATTATAATGATACGTTGTTTGTTGTTTTTGTTTGAAACTTTTCCAGCGGCAAGTGCAAGTTTTAAAAATGTACATATTGCATTCATCATGCAATCAGTAAATTCCAAAGTTTCGAAATAACTTCTGCGGATTAGTGTGGATGGATAACAATTTAATGATACAGATTAAACTATTTAACCGATTCATGTGTGTGCATTGCAAACAAGTTTATTCGATGCAATCAAATCAAATCGTGAAATGAAACTGCCGAATGCAGTGTTTGAGTTTGTCACCGCAATGGTGCTGTAAACGGGCATTACCTGCAAGCATTTCCACATTCCACATGAGATTAATTCAGGGAGTGTTATGCATAAAACGCTTGGCGTAATGTTCGTCGGAGTGAGAGCGCGCGCGTGACCACAAAACGGAATTATAACAACGGACATTACAAGATGCTGGATCTAATTACGCTCTATGAATATGCGCTATCTTATCATGCGCATCATAAACGCGCGGACTGGGCAATGCAATGCCAGCGGGAAAATGTGAAATGTGAATACATTACATATTGTTACTAATTAGAGGCGGGCGCACTTGATGAAATGCCACTTCTCGTACGGTGCTAGTACTACTACTACCCTTTTTGCATCCGCGCGCCGGTGGAATGCGTCCGACTTCCGACTTCCGCCTGGGCGAATCGCCGCCACCCGCTGCGGCGTAAGTTTACCCAACGCGACTGCGCACATACACGCAACTTAATGAGTAATGTGATTAGCGGCAAGTGTAAGTGTATCCCGGCCGCCGCCACCGCCATCAGCCGCATCTGTCCTTTCGTGCGCCCGACGACCACGGAGGCGGTCACGCCATCTTATTACTATGTGCCGGCATGATTTACAGCAACGCGCTCGCACTCATATAAGGTCGAAGCGCGGCGACGACGACGACGACGCCGACGACGGTTTCGAGGGCGGGCGATGATTAATTTTTGTTGTTTCGCACTCTCCGGCCACCTAGTTTATCAGCATTACGGTTACAATAGGCGCGCGCGCGTGCAAACCCGACAACAATACGGTAACGTGCGCAGTCGCGAAATAAACCGGAAACGCAAGACGAAGGAAAAGCAAAAGTTGGCAAACGTAATGAAAAAAAGAGTAAACGAGGAAAACCGACGAGCAGCAGCAGCAGCAAGAGCAAAAAGAGAATGAGCCGTGCAAAAGGAAGCAAGAAAGTTGCTTGTTTTTGATTCGATTTCTTCGCGTTTCTACTTCGTGTTTTTTAAATTGATTTACCGTAAAAGCTGCTCAATACATGCGCTCCCTACAGGGTCTGCAACTTTTCTCTTATCATGTCAGCTTGGCTTTCGTCGAAATTCGCGCACGTGGAGATATTAAGAGCGCGCACGTTGGAAGATGAGGTGTATAACAGTATAGGATTCCGGTGGAGCGGAAAACATTTTTAAACCAATTTCCGCTGCGTTAGAATTTATCAATCCGTTAAGTATGGCTAGATTCGCGTCGGGTTTATCGTGCATTATTAAAGCACTCGCATTACATATTTAGCGAGTAAATTTACGAACTCAATGAACGGAATGAATGCGTCAAGACAATATGCATTCGAGCGAAATGCGCGCGCGCGCCGCCCACTTTTTGTTTGCCTCATTTTGATAATGGAATTCTGTCAAAGGTAGGAAGTTAAATTCGCATACCAGCCAGCGATGGCAATTGTCTCCAAGAGTGGCGTGTGATGCGGTAGAGCGCATTGATTGTCAGCTTTTCCAGCAGCCCGAGCGGAGGAAAAATGAATAATAAACGCACGCTTTACACCTCGTGCTTTATTTTCGCCAAATATAGCCCAGCCGTGGCATAACGGCTGAGAAGTTGTGCAAACAATCACAAAAAGTGAATTAAAGCGCGTAAATTATTTAGTTTCAACAATGGCTTTGCCCGAAAACGTATTCAGAAATAAGTTGTGGGCTATTGATTTTTGAAAATAAAACCGGCAAGCTAGTGACGCGGAAAACTCAATGAAGCGCTGCGGAAAATTAAGGAAAAACTATCGCAACATATTTATTAGGTCCACGGCTAAAAGCGCTTCCTCAGCTTATCCAGTCATGTGTGCGCAACGCATCGAGGTGAACATCCTCTCGAGGCTCGTAGGGGTAGTGCACGCGCTTTGTGGACCCTTCCGTGTGTGCGCAAACAACCCTTATAAATCGTTTAGAGGTGATACACTAAAAAGCAGAGTCGTAATTAAGACAAAAAGCGAATTGCCTGCAATGCCATAAAATTAGTTTCTCATAGTTCCATTGTGCGCGCACCGTGGGCGGAGGTGGCGGCGATTTGGGGGCGGGCGGGGAACGCGCAGCCATCGAAGGACCTTACCCTTATTTACCGTTTGGGCATTCCGCGTCGGGAGCAATTGGCCGAATTTAACATTTTGACAAGTTAATACTTTAGTTCGCCTGCGTAATGGCCAAGGGTGGTGTATATATTTTACGGGGTAGCCGATATCCTCAGACACATTAAGATAAACGAGGTGAAACTAATAAAATTTGCAGTCGCTGGGTGTTTAACTGGTATGAGTCTCAGTCAATTCGAACGGTTTAACAATTACGAGCTCGTAAAAATCTCGTAATGGCAAAAAAAACAATTTTACACTTTGAAAGAAAATTGACTCTTTATTTAATAATCCCGCATTGAAAGGCTTTTCAATTATTCGTTTAAGTTGCCGTAATATATTGTGGAGAGCCGCAGAGCACTGTATAAGAAGTTAATTAAATTATTGGCGGAAAATTAAGTCTGCACAAAAAGTCCTGTGGTGGAAATTCAATGGAGCATCGCCGAGTAAAAGCAGGACGAAAAAATAAAGTGTAAACACGTTGCGCATTGTGTCTATGCGTTGTATACACGATAAGTATAATGCATAGCTGGCAGGAGGCGGTGGGAAGGTGAGCGAAGGCAAACTTGTGTGAAACTTGAGTTCCATGCGCGAAACTTAGCGTGGCGTCTAGTTTGTCGGAGGCATTAAACCGGAATAATCTCATTAAGAACAGCGCGAACATAATAATATTCGACGACAGTTAATGGGGTGCGAACGTACAAGTGGAATATAGATGCCGAAACACCCGCGCTCGCTTCGGAAACGTGAAGTGAACCATCATCATCACCGCCGCCGACGCCACCACCAACGTCATGCTGAATTTCGGCGCACACCATAGCAGGCAGAGCGTTTGACGTTGATCCGACCGTTTCCACTTTTATCTGGATTAACCCTTATGCAACATATTAACCTAAGAGGGATTCCGTGTATTTCCGCGTGTATACAAATATGCCATAGAAAAGCGGCGCGCGGCGGCGGCGGCGGCGGCGTTTAGATAATAAGATAGGATCGCATCGCTGAAATAGACTATTATAGTGTTTCGCATAGAGCCGCGTCAGATGTCGTTAAACATTAAGGAAACTTGTATGTGCCATCCATGCGTATCGTGATTAATTATGCATTGCCCGCGGATATAATTTGCGAGCACGTGTAAAAATGGGTGAAACGAGGGGGTGACTTTTATGTTATCACTTCATGAATGACACAATCCGTCGCCGAAATAAATGTAGATCTGTGCCAAATGCACTTCGGCGCGGCAAATGGCGCATCGTAAAATGTTATGTCAGTTTGTTTGAAGTGTTTTCGTCAGGGGGGGAGCGTGAAGTCAGTCGGCGGGGCAGGTGAAAGTAAAGCGAGTTTGATGATGTCAAGTGCTGACGTACGCTGGAAAATCCGCGAGCAAATTTGTGCGCGCTCTGGGGAAAAAACTGCAGTCAACGCACTTTTTCATTCGCGAAAAAGTGCGCGTTGTTCGTTGTTGACACGCTTTCCTTCATGTATTTTTCATTAAATCGCGGTTTTTCAGCTAGATACAATCTTACTTTATTTGCCTGCGCGTCTTTTGTTTTAAGATCGGCTTAAAACGCCCTTTGAGAAACTTTCTTTTGGTTTTTTTCATGATACGTCGGTCTTTGACGACCATTATGAAGGGTTGTTGCTTGGGCACTGTCCAAGTTGTACAGGGCCATGGCGCTTTCGGGCATAATGCAATGCATTTACATACTGGTGTCTTGTGTAATATTTCAAACCGTTTCAATACTTTTCTGTGCGGATAACACGGTTTCACTACTTCGCCTGGAAGTGTTCCAAAGAAAATTTAGCATAAAGGATAATTGATTAGCGTATTTGAACCTGTAAAGGGGTGGGCTGCAGGGATATCTGACATATCTGGAAGACTTAATCTTTGTCTTCGAAATTCGTTGTAGTAGCGAATGTCAATAATATCATTGCATTTAATTTTTTCACTTTTGCAATCACACTTCTCGCGACAGCATGCCTCGCAATCGCACTTGTCATGGTGCTTTCTATGACAGTCGTGTGCTCCTCGCCAATGAGTGGTGACCGCGAAGAGCTTTGACCGGTGCAACAACGATGAATTAACTTGCCGACTTTCACATATTGATGAATGCAGGCTTCTGATCGGCGCGCTATTGCGAATGATGAATGTTTTCGCAAGTGATGCGACAACAGCCCACCGAACAGACATGAAGTAAGATGTGCTAGCTTAACGAATAGGTGTGTATGTGGTGAATTTATGATGAATTGACCGAAAGTTGAAATGATCACTGATAATGTGACATACTGAAATTGATGTTTCAATGCGCTGACACAAGTCGCTAGCTATGCTAATGTGATCATTCAATTGTCGCACGACGGCACGTGCAGCATTCATCAGGGGTGCTGGTCACGTACGTGTTGATTGTTACACGCCATCGCGTTCGTGTCTCCCGCGGGAAGGAAGATGCTGTATTAAGTTTTATATCGTGTTTTATAGTTTTGCAAGTTTATGCATTTTAACGGCTACGAGTGCAAATGTTTAATAATCCTCGTTTTAATGAATTAAAAAACGGGTTAGTAATTTAGATTTGATTCCGACGAACGGAAATATTTATTGGACAATTTGTTCTAAAGTTTAGTTGGGCAGCTTTGAGTGTGCAAAAGTTTTAGCTACTTTGCAATAGAAATGAATCAAAGCAGTAGAAGTAAGTAGGTAATCTATGTAATCATGGAGGAAAGTTCAGGAGTCCACTAAAATCGCGTGGTTTATTGCGCTGAAATTCAATTCGCATTTGCAAGCCGTAACAAATTTTAATTCGCTGCGCTGACGACTGCTGCTGATGGCGGTGGCTGGTGAGGAAATTTGAAGTCGACGGGCAGGACTGAAACGAACTTAATATCCGGCCGCGACGCTTGATGTGCGGACGATAAATCATTGCAAACGATTGTTGGATGCGGTCTTTCTACGTGCAAATGCGCATAAATGACGTATCGATTCCATTTACCAAGGCACCATCGCACCGTCGCACACGGTGGCGGTTGGAGTGCTCAATTTTCAAGTAGTCTTCGGGGTTGTCGTTGTCGGCGGTGGCGTCACTCAAGCGGCGCCTTTCGTTCGTTTTTGCCAAGTGTCGCGACGTCTTCGACAAATGATCGAGTGCGCTTCGCTCGTCTTCGTTTTTGCATTCTATTTGTTCGCATTTTATTCGGCTCGCCTCTTCACACCGCCGCCAAAGCCAAAGCCATATTGCGATGATTGCGCTGGCATTATATTGTGCCATACGAAAAAGTTTTGCTTGTAAATTACTAATGCGCATGTTAACTTTATTGCGTACGTAATTTAACGCGCGTATTATCAAGAAATGACGACGGCGAGGAATAAAATTAAAAAACATACCTACGCTTTGTCCTTTAGTCTTTGGCCGTAATGCGCATTTGTTTCTGCTTTGCATTTAATAGTTTTGATATACGCATGCCTTCCTTTATGCACTTTACGATCAATCTAATAGAATGGCGCGTCGGTTAAATAAAGCCGGACCGCGCGCCGCACTAAAACGCAAATTGCGAACAAAATGCCATTGCTGATAGTGTTGGCTGCGCATGCTGCCAGCGCCTTTTTTGAATATAAAAGCACTCGCAAGATAAACAGCCAAAGCAATATACAATGCTCCAGTGCTTTTTGCAATTAAAGCTACAATTGCGCGCAGCGATAATTAAATCTGAAAGGTGGCAACAGTTTTATGACGCTGCCGATAACATCGAGAGACAAAAGTTGGACGAGACAAAAACTATTGTAATAAAGGCTATGATTGTATAGTCACGTTTGTGGACATAGGTGAAAGACAGGAAACGTGCAAACGAAGTCTGTCAGCTCACATGGGTTCAAAGTCATTGGCTTTTACGCGCGCGCTCGTTCGCCTGCCATCGTCGAGCAGATCGACATTATTCTCATCGAGTATTGAAGAAAGAAAACGAGCGATCCGTGTGTTATTGCGTGCCTTTGGATTCGGTTTTGAGTCCTTTCTCGAGCACAGCACAGGACAGCACAGCGCAGGCAGGCTGTGTTGTGTTATCGAAGGACGAAGGCATCCATCCGCGCACCGCCCGCCATCCCTTCGCATTCTCAACGGCCGGTTTTAAAAAGGGTCACTGGGCATCGTCGCCCGTACACATCCACCTTATTGAACTTCATACGAATAGCTGGAGTGCCTTTTTCCGAGGCAGAAAAAAATTATGGAAAATAACTTAAGCGGCGAATCTGCGAATGTGCATGCGGAGGCAGGTCATTTAACTCAAGAGAGTGCTGCGGTCCGACCTTAAATTGCTCTAAATTCCTCTTTAGACCTACTAAAAAATAAGTTTGGTATTCGGAAAATCGTTAAATAAAAATCGCCTTGTAAAAATCAAAATAAAAGTCAGTGGAAATTGGAGCGATGAAAAATGATTAAATCGCAATTGAGCATTTTCACTATTTTTATTAATAGTAGTTGAATATCATCGGTAAATGAAATTCCACCAAATGACTTTATAAAAGTTGGTTGGACGAGTAAAAGCTGAAAAGTGGAAAACTTTGACATGAATTCCACGCTAAATTGATTTCGTTGAAGTCAATTAGGTTTTATTTTCACTTTCGATTCGGTACGCTTTGATTACATTCGATTTTTTTCCCGCATCGGACGAGCAAATAATCGCGCTTCTTGAAAACATATTTACACAGATTCGTCGGGCCGTAATTAGTTTTCTCTCTGTTTGCGCGTAATGAAGTAATCTATCTTCATTCTTACTTGTTTGAACACGAATAACATCCCTTAGCAGCGCATGCATGCATCAATCTCGCTCGAACGTACATAAATTTCAATAGAGCGCGCTGCTCCGTGTTGATATTAAAATACATATTTTTGCACGCTCTGATGAGAGCGTATTTTAATAAAGATATTCACATAATTACTAAACGCTAAAGAGCGACGTTTTGCTACAAAAAAATAAAAGTTGTGTTTGCTCATTCGTGGTAAATTATTTTCCACATAATGCTCATCACCGACTGTGTTGAATTGCAGGAAAGTTTGATAAATTTTTGTTACGTTTCTGAAAATGTTATTTAATGAATGCACGCGCGCGCGCGCGCCACTTTTGCGTTATCGCCCTTAACTTTTCAATGGTTTTCCAACTTTTCATTACGGGCGCGCGCGCACTCGTGAAAAAGTGGAGGTGCTCTCCACGGGGAATACAATAGAAAAATATTTATCAGCCGGATTATATTCATGTTTTCATTATGCGCGGATTTATTTGTTTATCAACTGAACGTTGTCGAGTTGGAAGCGCAATTAGAATTTTGCACGGCGTACATTCAGCGGCCGTTTATTTTGCGTTGGATGCCTGGCTGGCCTGCTTGCGGGTTAATCGTTGCTGATTACAAGCAGGATTCAACTCGGATGGAACTTTGCAAACATTTCCACTTGGCCGGTGAATGAATCGCGTAATTAGTTCTCTTGTAATCCTTGAATGAAATAACCTTGATTGCCTCGCGAGCGCTTTAAAAGAACCGGAATAGTTGGGCCTGCTTGCGTTCAAGCGATGAACAAATGCAGAAAGAGTGTAAAAAGCCCCCCGAGGTCTGAAGACGGAGTATAGCTGAGAGTCATGCATAAAACACACGCAAATACGTACGAATATTTGCGCACTCTTCGAAATATGAGCGCTTTTTTACACGTGCGAAATGTGTTGCTGTACGCTTTTTAATTTTAATGCCTGGTTATCCTTCTCGGCCGCCGCGCCGTGGTGTTCGCATTTTTTAATGACAACTGGGTCATGTTGGCACTTAAGAGAAATGGTCGTACCGAGTGTAATATGCGATGCATGTCAACCTGCTACAAACGTGCTTCTTCTTTAGTTGTACCATTCACATTCGCAGAAAAATGTTAAAACACACAAAAATGTATAGCAAACAAATTATTTTCGTTTATGAACGTATAAAACTTTACTGTTTGCGCTGAATATTTACACAGTGTTTTTAATAATTAATTCTCCGAAACAGTTTTTATTTTACGCTTTGAAACGTTGAATTAAATAATGAAAAATGTATTTTAAACATGGGACATTGTGGAGTTTCAATATTTTGGGAACAAATTAAGAGAGTTTATTGAAAACGTTCGGGTTAATGATGAAGTTAAGTGAAGTCATGAAATAGAATGAGGGTTTTTATAGTGTTATGACATATAAATGAATTTTGAGCGGAAAAATCCAAGAAAATTTTTAAAGCGCGATTATGAGTTTGCATTTTATTCGCAAGCCAAGTCCACACGTTTTTTTCGCAATTTCTCGTTTTCAGCAACTGCGCCTTTCGCTGCGAAAGTGCCACTTGTGGCCTCACTCTGCGAAGAACTTGACATCCGCGTGGCGCACTTATAAACTCGCTCGCATGGAATGAAAATCCGCTGTGAAAAAGAGGGAAAAGGGCAAACAGAGAAGCGTATGTGCGGAAAAGAGGGAGGATAATTAACGTAATAACACATATGAAAAAATTGCAACTGCGCATGTAATTTCATCACACTTCCCTTAACGCCATCATCAGCAGAATTTCTGAAAATTGTTTTTAGTTTCTCCGCCAGCGCGAGGGCAAATAGTAATGCAGTTATTTGCACAGCCTGAAATTCAATTCATGAATTTCTTTAAAACTAACATTAAAACGAATTATTTTTAAATTTTGTTTGGGTTTAAGTGCAAAACGGGGTAATAATACTTGCATAAAAATATTTTATTTTTACCACCAAAAAAACACATTTGGGGACGTGAAAAATGTGTAAACATTGATCTTTATTATTATTGCATATATTGTGTTAACTGGTCTGCAAAAATTCTCATTGTGGGACGGAAATTGGACACCCTTGAACTGAATGGAACTGGGTAAAATATTCAGGGCGCAGAATAATAAAATCGTTTCAATGCATACATCATTTTATTAAATACATTTTCATGTTCATACATATCAGTCAACTATTTTTTGCACTCGTTATTATCAGAATGTCGTAACAAAAATTCGTAATTTAGCTTCCGGATATTGTCGAATTCTGCGCGAGCAACGGTAAAACGTGGGGGTGGGGGGTGGAATTGCGGACTATGGATACATTTCCATGAATTTTGCATTGAAATACCATATAAATATTTATGAACAAATCAATTTCATTCTATCCACATTTGAATAATATATCCGAACCACATACATTTAAATATTTCAGGTATTAAAGGTTTATTTCATTTTTAATCGGCATGTATCTCTCTAGTTTGATCCTTATCATTCATTGAACAGGTCAATAAGCAAATTGTTGCGTACTTATTGTTTGAACCTGCTCATAAAATAATCATTTCGAAATTATTTTCGCGTTATGCAGAGATATAATATTAATTCCATGAAAAGTGTGCGCATTCGTTGGAATATTGTTAATTAAAAATTGATTTTGCATGATTACAATTTCAGTTGCTACAAATGCAATTAGTTTTATTCGATATTTAATCACATTAAAATTGATAGCAATAATATTTAATTAAAAATGAAAATATGGATTTTTATCATCTGCGGAGAACGTGGAACGTGGAGCACTCTTGTCAGAAATGGCAAGAGTTATGTATCATAATAATCGATGGAACATGGCATTAAAATGATTTTGTGCTTGTTTTTGCGCGACTAACGCTCATATATTATCGTCAGCATCATCAATATCTATGAGATTGTTAGTGGAAATTGATTGAACTCGTCATTATTTCCAAAGCGCGCGCGCGCGCACGTATTGGCAGCTTTTCCGGCAGCAGCGTAACAATTCGAAATTTATACACGCATGCCGGAAATATTAATGTGTCAGTTGCCGGTAGCGATTTTCCAAGTCAATCGGGAGTAATTAGCGCGCCCGATTGTTATGCGTGCATCTGTAATAATGATACGCACAAACGCAGCGCAATTCGACAAATAAACGCTCGTGTGCCATTACAATAATCTTCACCCGCCAGCGTATATTATGATTATTGCGGGCGAGCACGTACTGCAAGTGACTGGCGCTTTCGTTTGCTTGTTCGTTCGTTCGCTGGCTCGTTCGGCCAATTTGTTTGTTCGGTAAAAAGCAAGCAAATCGTATTGCAACGCCAACGAACGCGCTAATTAAACGCTTCATCGCTTTGCCGACCGGCTGCCCCCCAGCTGCCATCGATGCTTTTCCGGCTCGGTTTGTCTTCCCTTCTGCAAACTAGAAAATTAATACGGCCATTTCCCCATCTCCCTCATCATCACCTATTCCTCTATAATTCGGCGCCAATTATAACCCCATTATTTGCATCCAATACACCCTTATCACAATTCCAGCGCTTTTTGTGCGCGCGCTGGCTGTTTAATTAAATTTGTACGTGTAGATTGCAATTTGCAATCAATGGACTTTGAAGTCAATCAGCGAGGCGAGCGGCCATGTCTTACGCCGTTTCTTGTTTCGTATTAGCTGTTAGGACGCTGCACTCCGATATTATCCTTGTCGGTTTCATCCAATTGCGGGCGGCTATTACGGCATTGCAGCGCGACCGCCGGACGTGGTTAACAGCTTCGCGCCAACACATTGCGCCCCCTGTATATATAGATCGACAGGATACGCGATCGACGTGGCCCGCAAAGGGTGAGATTTATCGTTGTGGTGTTGTCGCGTTCTTCTTCGGCCGCCCCCCGTGCGAAGGTGAAGTGTGAGACGGGATTTTCGGGGAGGAGGTTGGGGTCTTTGGGCTGCTTAAGGGTCCCAATGCGTATCGTAATTGCCTATTTCGCATTGCTGTCATTCCGTAACAAGACAGCATTTCTCCGCCGCAATGCACGGAATGATAATAATTGACTGAGATGCTCAACCAAGCCAAGAAATGGTCGGTTGTTGTTGTAGTTCAACGGGCAAAAACGCGAGGATCATATTAAGAGTAATTGCGTACAATTTAATTAAATTTTTAACATTTCCTAGATTTTACCATTGGCTTCTGCTTAATAGTTTTTCACGTATCAAATTTACGATCTCGTTTTATCAATTAAAGAGCTCGCCCGTAGTGGAAAACGAAGAATACGAAGACGTCGTTCATTTATCTTGTATTCGTTCTCGTTGTTTTTCGCTCGTTCGAAGAAGAGTGCGTTCATTGAATTTATTTCGAGTTTTAGTGATGTTTGTCGACATCGCACAGTATGCACCAGCAAGCTGATTCCGCGCTTGCAGGCAACCGGTCGACTGCAAGAAAGGACGAACGATTGTACACTTTTACGAGTCATAATCTGAGTCGGAACGGTGCGCGGCTCGAACGAAATCTCGTTGATTTAGAGAGAACGGAGATAATTCAGATAATATAATAAAGAACACGTTGTCCCTCTCGGTATCAGCAGGAAGCAAGGACGTTGCAACGGTGACTTTAGCGTGAGCGCGCGCGCCAGGATAATTAAATGTATTTTAGACGCGGCTGCAATGCAATGATCGAAATATTTTGTGCGTTTCAAACTCACTTCTTTCCGTCGCGCCGAAACGCCGAAATGTCTTTATTTTTGTTTATTCGCTTTCGAGTGCCTATTCTCTTAATAGCAATCGAGCTGATGCGGCAATAAGCAGGACGGAGTCGAGCGTAACGTGCTGTTTTCTGCATTCAATTGTGAGTGTGTTTACGCGAAACAACGGTGCGCGCTTGCTGCAAAAGGAGAAGTTCTTGGTTAATCTGCGAAATTCACAACAGCACAGCACAGCACACAACTTTTTAGATGTGATTGAGCAAAAAGCACGGATTTTCTTTGATTAAATGAAATGAATTTAGTATTTACTCGACGCATCTTTCATGCTTTGCTGGCCATGAATAATTGTTTTAGAGTGATGTGTACGTACGCACAGAAAAAGTTATTGATTTGCATGTTTTGTTAGATTCGGCGTGTTTGAAATTCAATTCATGAGTGATTATCCCAAAGGGCGTCGTTTAATCAACCACAAAGCAGCGGGCATATTTTTGTTTTCCCTTCAATTGGCGAACAAATGTCCTCGATTTGCCCACTCACGTATTGGCAACTTGAGCGTCAAGCATTAATGCGACAATTCAATTTGCGCATGAATAAAACTTTGCAAAACAGGTGGTGGCAGTTGATATTGCATCAGGAGAATGGGAAAGCGGGTAGGGGGGCCTTAAATAATCAGAAAACTCGTGCAATAAACCGCAATGCAATACGTAACATGATTTGCGCAATTAATTCAATATTGAACTTGGCATTGATCGAATGCACGCGCCATTCGCGCACCGGCAAAACGTCCGGACGTCGAAAAAGTTTTATCTCGCTATGATTTGTGATGTCGTAAATCGCGGGCGGCGCGCTCGTTTGGTTATTGCTGACCGACGCAATTTCTCGCCGCCGTAGAAAAATTAAACAAAAAGGACTTATGAGTTTAAATAAGAAAAGTTAGTATTTGAGCAGGTCCCCGGAGGCAAATGGGAAGAATGGGCGAATTGTTCGATCCGGGCTTGGAACTGAACCCCATCGGCTGCGTAAGCATCTTGAGACTTGTGCGACTCGGACGCGGCGTGAAATTGATTTTATTAAAATTGAAATCTGATTTGGCAAGATTTATGAATAGGTTTGCCCTCATTTTTCAAATTGTTTTAACAGCGGCGCGCTCGCGCACTGTAAGCGCTATAAATTGAATTGAAAAGGGCTAAAGTGTAATAAAATTATCGAACGTACCTGCCGACTTGATGAGCAATTAGCCAACTAATTATAAAAAAGTTTAAGGATCGCGCCTTTTTTACGCTGCAACTTTTAATTGAATTTCCCGTCTCAAAGCGGAATTTTGCGGCCCTTTCAATTATGAAATAAATAACCGGCTTGCTTGCTTTATTGTTACTGTTTTTTATATACTTCGCGTATTTTTCTTTGCGGTGATAAAAGTACTTAATATGTTTTAATTAAATTAGCCCCATTTTTAAATTGCATTATTGTCGCGCTGATTTTCTTTCTTTTGGCAACAAAAATTCGGTTGTCATATGTATTTTCGCAATATTTCGCAATCGCTAAAAAGAAATGAAAAAATTATTTAGTAATTAAGCGATATTTCTTCTTAAAATTATTCCGTTATTGCTCTCCAAGGTGTGATAAAACGTGCGAACGTGTTGGGAAAAATTATTCCCAAAACATAATGTAAACTAAATTGCATTCCATTCTTGTTTCATTCTTCAGGGAGAATGCGTATATATTTGAGTCAAAAATTTAATTTCGCCAAAGAAAGCGCTTTAGAAAGCATCCGGATATTGTATATGGCCCTTGTGTTGTATTTTTACGTTGATTGTCTGGTGGAGAATTTTGCCCCATTTAATGGTGCTAAACGTAGAGATAAACATATTACGCGTCCTACGAGCTGAATACAGCAATACACGTGCATGAATTTCAATGCAGAATGCGCCGCACAACCTTTGCGCGAACGTGAACAACACACAGTTGAACGGCGGCGGCGGTGGCGGCGACCCATAGTGAGTTAAACAGCTGGCTCTCGCAGTCGAAAAACACACTGCGAGATTTACTACGCGCGCAATAAATCTTTCGATAAAACGTCCAAAGCGGCGAGCAACGTGCGCGTAAAGAAATAGGCCACACTTTGCAGCGAAAAAAAACAAGCAGAAAAAACCTGTGCTGTACACAATCACCTAAGCCCTACGCCGCCCTTATTCTTAGACTATTCGCACACTTGAAGGACGCGGACTAATACAACGAAAAACGGTTCGGCATTCGATATGCGTGAACATTCGGGCACGACGAAACTTAATGTTATCATCGCTGTACGTGCACGTAGCCGCTATTTAGTCAGTGAGGGAGGCATCAATATTGAGACGAGCGAGCAGGCGAGCGCGCACGAGTTTTAAGCGGATTAATTGTGTTTGTTAAATAACGAAGATGAATTATGAAGGCGTTGTCTGCTATTCTCGCGCAGAAATGAAGAAATTCTAGGCAGGCAGCAGGCGCTTGATGATAATAGACATGCAGACAGGGGAGGACGGCGGCGGCGGCGGCGGCTACGCAGTGCGTAATGAACACAGGAGCGCCGCACCGGTGAATAAATATATTCAAGCAGACTGCATCCGCAAAACGGGGCCAAACGAGTGAAGAGAAAACTAAGACGTGTCGTCGTCGTCGCTGTTGTTGGAGGCGGCTTCCTCCTGCAGCCGTACACAACACTGCTCCCGAGTGGAGCTTAATTACAGCGCAATAACGTCCCTATTAAGTATTTACCTGCGTAATGTATAATTAAATATTAGGTTACCTGCGTTTAACGCACCAAATTTGCGCTAAGTAATTCTCTTCAAAAATTACGCTCGCTTCATAAAGTGCTACAAAGTGTTTACAAACTTTTAATCATATTTAATAGTTGCCCACTTAACTTTCTGCCACTCGAGGAATAATACAAAGATTTAAATTCACTTGCAACATACGGCGAAGGATTTAACGCGCAGCGAAAAATTTAGTTTTAATTCGGGAAATGGTACAAAAAAAGGAGAAGGCGCAGTCGGCAAAAATTTAATTTTTATCTTTTTATCCGCATTCGTATAATGCACACACTGGAGCATATTTGCACTCTAATAAAGTGCCTGAAACGAGCTGCTTGTAAGCAATGTTGGAGCACGTACGCAAATTGCGCCGCCGAAGGGCGAAACGTATAAAGCGTATACGCGCCGTTGTCAGACAACGACACAGCGGCGGCGAGCTCCGCGGGGGCCGGTAATGAAATTTCCCGTATGTATAACAAATTGCCGTGGTCCGAGCGAGGAACGAAACGAAACGCGTATGCAAATCGTATAGGTACATAACTCATCCGTAAATGGACAGACACTTCCAGAGTGTGTATGCACGCAGCCCACATACATTTTTCCTCGAGTTCTATCTATTCGGTGCCGCCGCCGAATTCTCCATCATATCCGAAGGAAGATCGCTCGTTGGATTGCCTTGCTTTGCGTGAAACAGGAAAGTTGATCGCGTTCGATACGTTATAAATGAACGCGCAGATAGACATTCATCTTGAGGCGTCAGAAGAGCCTCCCTGCGGCAGTGGCGGCGGCAGCAAAAAGAAATTTAAATAAAAATCCACCCGAGTTGAGACACTTTCGAAACACACGCTGGATCTTAACGCAGAACAATGCGTCGCTTTTCATGCACTCCATAAACATACGTCTTGCGGATTTGCTCGGCGATTGTGTGGCGTGCGAGTGCTTCAAAGAGACGCAGACAGCAAGCGTAAAAATAGACACACCACGAGATGCGATCTTTTCGTAGTTTTTTCTCGTTTTTCTTCGCGGCGACATCAGCACGACTTGATGCGTTGCGTTGTGTTGTTGCTGGCCCCCGTTAAGCTGTCACGTAGTGCGATGAAAAAGTGACTCAATTTTAAAGCCAGCGCCAGCGCCAGCATATTCGCCGCGACACCCCTTTCTTGCCTCAAGAAGCTTCTGCAACTTTTCAAATTTGTGGCAAATTTCGATGCATTTGTCATTTTCATTGCTGCGCTATTATCCCGAATCGCAATCGTTTGCTGCAAATAACACGAGATGGTACTCATAACTTCTCCGAGTGGCTCTTCTTTCATGCACTGCGGGATGGCTGGATTATTATCCGTGCACCGCACAGGAAATACTCGTATTCTTTATCAAATAAAAGAAACCTAATAATTGCGCCGCAAGCGATTCAATTACATCTCGAAAAATGTAACACAAATAAGGCAGATTAATGGCTTGTTTTAATTGCCAACTTTTCTCGTATTTATTCGCATAAAAGCAAAAAATTACGATCAATTAAAAGTTGCTTGGCGGCATAAATTTCAAGAATTACCAGTATTTATTTTGAGGCGATTTGCTAATGGTGATTAATTTGTATCCAATTACTTGAACAGTAAAGTTGTTGCGTTGCGCTGCGTGGCGGAACAGAAAATATTTAGGTGCAATGAAGGTGGATTAAAGTTGAAATTAGTGGTCGATTTCAATTAGCCCCCCTGCTCACTTGAGCCACGTATTGAGAGCGATAGAAAGCCGCGACCGGATTGCAGGAAAGGACGGCAGGATAATTGAATCCCATCTGCGGCACGACTAACTACCGGTATTCCACCGCAAATATCCCGCATGTGCTTGCGACGCGAATCAACGTGCCGAAGACTTATCTCGGCGATTGATAATTTATTGTTCATACCTACTACGCTCAAGACTTTTTTCGCGCATTATTCTTTTTTTTGTGGCACAGCGCGTAATCCGAAACATATCACATAAGCCGAGGCGGATTAGATATTAATTGCATTTCTCTTTGTTGTTGCAGTTGTCGACTGTCAGGTGAGCCCATGGGGTGAGTGGTCGTCGTGCGACGCAGACTGCGGCTCCGGCACGATGATGCGGACGCGCACCGTTCTCGTTCAGCCGCAAAACGGCGGCAGGCACTGCCCCAACCTGGAGCAGTTACGTGGATGCCAGGTGAATAATTGCCATCATCATCAGGATGCAGCCGTACGGGGTGAGTACATATTATACCATCTACGCATGCCACTCACGTATAATTACGCGTTATACTTCTTGCCAAGTCTGTTCTTGACAATCAAGACGAGAAATTGAAATGTCATGTAACGATTCGATTGCCTTTATTTTGCGATACCGATGATGACGGCGTATGATATTGACGTCAGGAGCAAAAGCGTGAAATACACCCGAGGAAATTGATTTGTGCGGAGAATTGACTATCAAATATTTTAATATGCGCTGTTTCCGGTGAATCAATTTAATAATTTCGCCATTGAACGCTTTGTTCATTCGCAGCATACGCGGCTTTAGTCATACGTGTGTATTATTATTACGGCAGATATATGGATGCCTGCCGGCGCTATACGCCTTTGGTGCGCTCACGTCTGCCACGCGAAACTGAAATCCTTTTTGGTCCTGTTGTTTGTCGTGCCAATATTGCGCGCATATTGATATGAGCAGAGGCATCTCTTTCGTTCGCGTAAAGTTCAGGCGACACGTCGTCTTTCGCAACATAGTTGCATGCATTTGAAACGTGTTTGCATACGTATTGCAAAAGCAGAACATAGCAGAGCGAAGCGGAGTCGAGTGAAGTCCCTTTGCATATGTATCATTCATCCAATTAGCGTAAATTATCCTTGCGTAATATGGGTACATTCATTAGAAGCACGAGCGCGCAACGATAAACAGTGAAGGAGGGTTGGAGGAGGACGGGGTATGTTTTGAAAAGCGCACGTTTTCTTGTGAAACATATAAAATGAGGGGATGTTTGAGACACTCGACACTGATGGGTATTTTTCTTCTCTTAAGATTCTTTATATTAAAAATCGCGTAGCACTGCAATGCTGTGCTGCTGTTCATTTTCGCGATGCGTCTGTTTTGTTTTAGTGTAATATTATTCTCACATTTTTCTCATTTCCTGCGATGCGAGTGTCGATGCAGACAAAACTCAAACTCAAGGACATCACCAGCAGCCAAGACTGCAGCGCAAAACCTTGAAATGCGTTTCGGGGCTATGAAAAGTCCTTGGAAATCTACTCGCATCTAATGGCACTTTTTTGCATTTTTCATATTATGCCAAATTTTAATACATAAAGTGCTTCGTGCTTTTCGACAATTTTCTTGCGAAACATTTATTCAACAGAGTGTTTTAAATAATTACCAAACACGAGGGAGGGACGAGCGGATAAAATGTACATTCTGTATTTGAGAATTAGTTGAGATTATAGAAAATGGGATAACAGAAAAGGGAATCAAAAATAGTGGTTCCAGAAGTACGCAAAGCGCGAATCATGCGTTTCTGTATATACATTACGCCTTTTGCGGCTGAGATACATCTCGCTGACGGTCAGGTCCACCTCACTCTCCGTGATACCATTATAGTAGTCTTCCTCTTCTTGAGCAGTTGAGTAATTTGTACCGACGATTTCTAAAACGGGCGCTGATTCATTGGGTACACGCGGCATTTGCCGGCTCTGATGGACAATTAAACCTCCGTTACTGATACCCAATAAGTTAATATGCGAAGTAGCACTGAATGGATGCGAGGATCGTGAAAGATGCCAAATATCTGAAAGCCTATGAGAGCGGCGTATTGGTGGCGGTGGGTGGTAGAGATCTTCGGGCCATTCGATAAAGTCACCCTCTCCCACATTTGGTATTCTGTGATGACTCCGGGAATCTACGAAGTCTGGGTCATCATCCGTATCTTCCGAAACGGATTGCTCGTCGTCCATCATACCCGGATCGTAGTTATCGTAATTGTCGAATTCAGACGTACTTTCTAGAAATTATTGCAAATTTAACACACCGAACAAAGGGCAAGGTAATTGAACGCGGAATAAATACCGTGGTAATCCAGCTCTGAGGTGAGAGACTCCTCACTGTGTTGACTCAGTCTTCCATCGAAGCTGAGGCGATAATCGGAGTAGTGCTGAGCACGGGATTCATTGATAGTAAAGGGTGCACTACGCACTCGGGGTGGGTAATACGCATTTTCAGAATTTAGTAACGCCTCATTTTCCGCCAATGACAGCGGAACGTTTTCGCGATCATCGCGATCGAATAAATAAACGCGACCAGGACGTTCTGAAATCTCCATGTTATGTGCACCTGATGAAGATGAGACAACTCACTAGAAAGTTATGTTAATAGTCAGAATTATCACTCCGATGCGCAATTTATATCGAATGCATTGCTAGCAACAAACAGCGCGTGGTGATTACGTTTGAAATTTTTTTCGACAACTATGCAAAATAACGCAACATTTTTTCGCTTTGCCCCTTAGTTTACAGATAATTTTGTTCAGTACATGAAAATGCCAAAAGCGGATCTTTTTTGATGTGAATGTTTATGACGTTCAGAGCATACTCTAATTATTTTTATTTTTATTTGTCATTTTTGCACTAGTGGTAAATTCTATTTCAATTTATCCTATTTACGAAAATTGCTCGAAATTTATTATTTGTTTGCAATTGCATGGCGTTCGTTGCACTATTGCACTAAATTTGGCTCGCTGTAACTTCCTGCGACTTCCTGCAATACGCACTAAGACATTTACTTAAATTAAGTGTACTCGAAATAGGATTTGATGCAAGAAGTGTTACTCTTGTTTTGAAATTCTTCGGGCGCATAGTGAGAGTTGTCTAAATTTAGTTGATAGCTTAGTGCATTTCCATGTAGGTATCACATGCCGGGCGCGTAAATTTCATTTTAACCAGACGTCAATTATTTTCGGTTATTTTTAGGATAGCAAAGCGTGCAAATACATTTTAATCGAAGATTTTTCACATTTTATTACTTCGCCGACTTATCCACTCTTGAGTGAGGTTGAGCGAAAGCTTTAAAACTTTTTTAATAATAGAATAGATTCGATATTACTTTATATAGTTAAGCATTGATGCGCGCTTAAAATAGACGAAATGGCTGCCGCTTTAATATGAAATAACTGAAGTGATCGGCGCATGATTGTTGGCACGATTAACGTGATTATCAATATGTGATGAGTTCGGGAATGGACTGTAAATGTTATGCTTAATTGAAACTGATCGATTCAGCGGTAATTTAATTAGATTCAAGCGCACCGTACGCTGCTGCGCGCTTCATGCATAATATTTAAACGAATTATTTATTAATATCGAATAGCACGCATCCGCGCACACATAATGCAAATGCAATTTGCTTGCAATGTTTTTACATAAATTGCATGTGAAGACTCATCAGCACTTATTTGTTATTTTCCCATTGAATTTGTTCGTTACACGAATAGTGTATTTCCAATCAATTTTACATCTATATTCATGAATAACATAGAGAGAATTTTAGTTTTTCAACGGCACCAGGTTGTTTTAATATTTGTTAAAATTATACAATGTTCTAGTGCATTTTCTCGTAAAACGCACATAATTTATTTAATTGAAGAAAAAGTCAATTAACAACATATAAGGACCAACCCTCACGCAATAATAGATTTTTTTATCATTTTAATACGGTTGATTCAAATGTCCGGAAAGCAGGGGTAGGAACACGCTGTATAATAAGTAAATTCAATACGATTGATGTTATGAAGTTGATCGATGACCAAACAGCCATAAAAGCAAGTTTTGATACAGTATTCATTTATTGTGAGGCGAGATCTGTGCTATGCGGCTATAGCTCGAGGGGGTTGGTGCGGCGGTCGATGGATCCGGTGGTGGCGGCAATATACGCCGCACAATTGCCATCATAACAATATCAACAAGCGGGCTGGCAGCGAAACGGCAAAAGTGCGCCGGAACGTGTGTGCGCATGATGTGCAACTTTATCTATTCATCTATACACCCCAGATAAATGCATTCTAACTGCACCGATGCTTGCCTCCCAACAATGCCTCTAACCGCCCCCGCCATACACGCGCGCCCAATTCATTTTTGATAAGCAAGCGGCGATATTGCATTCGATAGAGGCGCGCGTCATTCAAATGCAATTTATTTGAAGATATTACATTACGTTGCCATAGACGAATCGCATTTTTCAAAAGCGATCAACGTTTTTGAATAAAGCCGAGCGGCATTTTGAAATAATTTATTTTGAGTTACTGACGCCTCATTCACATGTTAACTGAATAAGATACATTGTTACAGCCATCAATATCACTCCGTTATCAGTGCATCATCATGCTCATAATCATAAACCACACCACCGCCGTGCACGTAGTGATCAAATAAATGAATCGTCGCGTACGCGCAATACGAGTTGATTATTTATCGCGCAGCCCATTTGCTGTCCGTGCGCGTTGTTTATAAATTAACTTTGCAATCGCGATTACGCTTTTTCGGTGTTTTGTATTTGCGAATTGAACTAAATATTTAGTCGCTCACCTCTCTCTCTCTCGTATCTCGCGCATCGCGCACATGAAAATGTATTTTGTGTTTTTTTAGTGCGCTGTGCGAGGTGTTTTCCGAATTTGCATTCGCATTCGGCGTGCGAATTTAATGAGGACGCATACCTATACAAACTGAATGTTTTTCCTATGCGATAACGCGCGCCTGTTCACTGGTGCGTCTCTATTTGTCATCTGTTATTGACAAATAATCGAACATCAAAGGTGATTATTTTACGCGTGCATATCGTTAAAATAATGTGTATTCATTATCTTCTTGTTGACCGCGTATTTTATGTGCGTATTTCTAGTTCATTAAATTGTGTCGCTGATAGTCTCATTTAATGCGATGCACGAGTATTAATAAAATTACGAAAATATACACGTGATTTAATTAAAATTGCAGCGCATAATCATGCGCAGCGGCTAGATGGAAATTTGATAATGAATTAATTAATTTAATATCGGAGTGCTGGCCGCGAATGAATAGCGAAAGTAGTGGTTGAAATAATTGGGGATGGATGTAAATGATTTATCCAGAAAGCAAACCTGCTTCGGACAGATAAGATGTGGCTGCGAAGGGCTCAAGTTATATTCGTTGGACAAATCCAATGACTAATACCATCGATCCGTGAATTAAAATTAATTTCTTAGCGAAATCCCACAGCGCACGACATCGACTTGTGGCACTAATTGACCCAATCTGTTACTGTTATATGCAATGGGGCACATTTGCGAAATTTGCGTTGGCTTCCTGCCCGACTTCGCCGTACAATGCGCGCCGCCGCGCTTTAGTAATGTCCTTTCGGTTTTCTGCGGGTGTGGGTGCTGTATGCGTATTTCAGAGCATCCAAGGGGCGGCATGCGACCTCTATATGAAGATATTGCTATATAAGTAAGTAAACCCTTTGCACTCAAAGCAATTTGGCGCTCGCATACGTAACGTCTACCCACCTTTGAACGCGTATTCCATTCAGGGAGTTGTGCAGACGATGCTGGGACAGTGCAAACACCATATATTAGGACTATGGATGTATAATAGCCTTTTACCAACTCATATACCATCGCTAATGCTATCAGTAGCACCGCATGCAACAAATAACGCTTATAGATCTTCATAAACTGAGTGTATTGGGTATCAGCCAAACCGCGAATATAATTACGCCGAGATTTATTCGACATTATGCGTTTTTATCGTTCAATTTCGCATATTTTACGACATCAATTTTTACGAATCGATTCTATTGTACGAGATTAACATATTATCGAGAATTATTGCAACTAGTAATGATCTCGTGATTTATTGATGGCTGTGACAACATTGGCTATGTACATTCAATTCGAAGGGTACATTAAGGCCTTAATGCCACTTGGCTGAGGCGAATAATGCGTCATGCACATAGGAGGCGCGGGGTGGCATTATCTCATCTGCAATCTATTTATCTCTGCACATAGATATATACACACGTGCGTGGGCCGCGGGCGGCGCCATCGTTATTTATCAATATATAGACGCCACACGGATCGAGGGATTTATGCACACAGGATGTTGCGCTGACGTGACGCATCGCTGAGTTTGAAAATTATTAATGACGGCAACAGTACGAACGAGCGCCACGCAACGCGTCGTGATTTTCGCGTAAAGTAAGGTTCGCTTGAAAAATTGATAATGTGCTACCTGCCGACGCGAGATGGAGGCTTTTATGAAAGGTGACATTCTTTATAATACGCCCCGGCATTGTTTCCTCATTTCGAAATGTATGATTTCGTTATTTCTCCGGCAGTCATGCCAAAACACTCACCTTTTATCTCACGCCAGGCTTCCTGCAAATCGGGACAATGCATTCGTAAAACCTGTGATGAATTTCAAACCGAATGTGGGTTGTTCCAAATCTATACACAATTCAACCCTTTCTGAATGATTTTTTTTTATTTATTGAACGACATTATAAATTTAAAGAGCCATTGATGGATTGTTTTCAATAACGAGGATTATTTATTGAATCTGTGCGGGGACAGTTTGTTAAATTAAGAAATATTTCATAATTTTGCCCGAAAAAAGTGGGCAAGATACAAAACATAATGAAAGCTCTTTATGAAATATTTGGCCGCAACGTTACCGCACATACATCGAACATATTCCACAATAAATTTCCGAAAACGGGAGGAGTCGGCGGGGCATTGTGTTGTCCTCTGTTCAAATCACGTCGTAAATCATTATCCCATATCCAAGGTTAAAACCGCAAATAGTGTGCTCGCCCACACACGGATAACACGTGAGCGCCGCGGCGGCGAAGCGCTGCTGCACGTTTTTGATACATTTTCGTCCTCACCGTCTGGATGCGGATAATGCGTCGGACAAAGCGTCATTGAATAAATAATAGCTGGGATTTATTTAAGTCTCGCCGCCCGGCCCGCTCTGTTATTATTAAGTATCTGGAAGTAATTTTCGTTTTCCATTCACGGCTTACCCACAAATGATACCGGCTGCTGCGTCTTTTATTAGTTTCGCCGCGTCGCATTGTCTTCGTACGGGGGGTTTGCTATTTAGTTTCGGGATTAGTTGACAGCGCGCATAAGTCGAGACACGGAAATCAACAAAGCGCGTATAAATCAGGTGAAAATCCATTATCTTCACGCTGATGACGATCCTTCGCAATGTCACCGAATGCTAATCCTCTTTATTACCATTGTTAGCGCCAGGATAATAGTCCTTACTGTCATGCCATTTGACATGTCTTCAGCGAATGAACACATTTAGCCAAGTCAAGTGCTTGTCATATTATCGTACATTGAGGTGTGCTTGACTTGATTCAATAATCTAATCAGACTGTTAATTAGTATTCGCGCCGTCTGTCAAGGATTATACATTGTTTGTTCGAGATAACATGGATATATCGTTGAATGAAAATACATCAAAAGGATAATTGAAAATGAGAGAATATTTCGTAGAATTTATATTCTTAGCAATCACAAATTGGCTGGAGTCTGGGGGGTTGTAAAATCATATGAGCATGATAGCGGGAACGATCGGTGGTTGTACATTTAATGAACGAATGAACAAGTAAATATCTTCACATGGATGGCTTTCATATGATGGAAATGATAATGCACGCCTTATCGCTCACATGCACCACGTGCGTTCTGTTTGCTTGCGAGCTGATTGCGTAGGGAAGAAACGTGCGCATGCATTCCGTGTACCGTGTAACTTTGTGCATGCATCGTAGACATAAACAATGCGGCCGTAATTCATATCATACGTGAATCGAACGTGCACCAAACGCCTTCCGATAAGCATACGCTCGTCATGGAACGTGTTAAATTCATCCAGTCAACCGCGAGCAACGCCTGCCTGGCTCATGATGAACGTGAACGCTCGCGCGCGCGATGCGATGCGATGCGAGTCTATTAGTTTTGATCGATAAGCTGCAGACGACGCCTTTTACTTAGTGATTGCGCATCCCATCCACACTGCATTCGCAACCGTGTGTGCTCTTCAGCAGATCTTCACGGTGAGCGTGGAAATTCGGCTGCGGCTGGCATGAGAGCGCAGGGGTGGAAAACACCGGCCGAGCAGATCGGAACATGTCGACATTGTGTGCGGCCGTCTCTGTTGTATTAAGTGCATTACATGCTTCCGGTGCGCTGTGCGGCTTCACGAGCTATAAATACGCTCTATTACCGGATGTTGCATAAAAATCTCGAAGGTGGAGGGTGCCACCGCATAAAATACAATAACGAGCCACCCACCAAGATATAGTTGTACTAACATTTTATTAAAAAGTGTTTTGTTCCCCTTTATGCATGATGCGGCGGGCGCGCTGCACTCTCTAAAGAAGGAATATTCATATTAACGAACATAAAACGGAAAAATTGCGAGACTTGTGTCGCACACAAGCCGACAAACAACAACTATTACGTTTTATGCGCGTATAAAAAGCATTATAACATAAAAAAATACGCACGGAAGTTCATAAAATTGTTTTACATATTTTTTACATAAGTAAACTACATGATAGCACTAATTACGAATGATTAGGGGCGTAAAATGTGCGACACTCGGTATACTCAAATGCTCAGTCTATAGAATTAGCAAACTGGAATCGATTAGTGCATTGAAAGTTAGCAAATATCTCCTCTCGACTCGGCGCTTCGCACGTGAACATGCTGAGTTACGTCTGACAAACGCTGACTGACAGCTCAAGCAGCGGGGCGGCCAAATAACAGAGGCGACCGCCCCTGAAATGAAAAATGATAAAAACCGCCCGTCTCCGGGAACGCGCGCGCGCGCCGCCGAGATGAGGAAGAGTCAAGCATGCGAAAAAATCCGCAGAAGCGAGCGAAAAAAGTTGCATCAAACTGTACCTAAGTCGTCTCGAGCTTGTTTGCTCGCGAGCGGGCGAAAAAACGCATAAAGTGCGAGTGTATCCAAAGTGCACAAGAAAATGACATGATTAATTGCGTACGGTAATAAGATTTTCATCTTTTTGCGTCCGCGCGCGCGCGCGTCATGGTCGAAAGTTTAATAGCATTTACTTCACGGATTTTTTCCATTAAAAAACTCCTTCCCTTACGCGGTTGAGATAAAGTCAAAATGTATATAAGAAAGCTGCTAATGAGAAGTGACGTCACGTCGGCGAGGGGAGTGAGTGGATTCATCAAGATCACCATCGGTAGCTGCTACTACAATATGTGCATTTCGAATGCTGATGAAGGAATTGTGACACAGTGTCGCACTGGCAAACCGCACATTTCGACGTTCTCAACTCTCGGCTTGTTCGCTCGAATTGCGTGCGCTTCAAAGTGGAGCCAGTGAGCTCCTCTTCAGCGAGGAGGTGTGATAATGGAATGGTATCTGACATCAAGATCGGTGGCACTCATCAACTAGCTGGAAACTTAACCCTTTCCAGCGATACATCACTGAGTGTCGGAAGCGCAAATGAAGCGAATTGAACTCGAACACAATGAGTACAGTTACGTACACGATACAATTAATTCTCAAATACTTAGGCACCTACCCCCTCCACAAGAAAAAAAGATTCGCACTCAACACTCAGCCAAAAGATATCCTATTAGCCCATAAATATAAAAAGTTGCGGGAAGAGAAACAAATGAAACAGATGATGAGCGTAAATAATCGTATAACTAGATTTATTCGTTTCGGGTATTATCGAACACTGATTGTACGTATAACAAAGAATTTATTCCAATCGGGATTGCATTCGATGAGAAAAGCCATTAAAATCGAAATGAACAATACAGGTGCAGGGGCCGGGGGCGGTAAGGGCCATGCAGAGCTGTCAGCCGCAGGAAAGAAGCGGCGAACGAACGTGCAACGCAAACGAAACGTCGCCGGCACACAAATGCGAATGCAATTACTAAATGAATATGAAATTACGCGAAATCCGGGCAACACAACTACACAGTCGGATTGCGAAGTTTTACGCAATTCACCCCCTGCTTTCCTTCTTCGTTCGTTTCGTGCTCTGTGCATTCGCCGACGAGCGGGCGGGCGGACTAAAGTTGGCCGGGTTGAGATTGATAAGATACTCAGTATATTAATAAAAACATGGAACAGCGGAATTGTGCGGATTGAATGCGAATCAGACGTTTGCCTGCTGCGTATAAATGAATATCCAACGAGGAAAATTGATGCGTTGGGGAAGAAGGGAAAGTGAAGTCATTACGACTATAGCAACGAATGCTCAAGTGCCTGGCGGGTGGAGGCTTCTATGCTCTAAGTACGTGAACACGCTGCGAAGACGCAATTAAAGTTTATAACAAGAGACGAAATTCGCTAATAGAAGAAAATCTTTACGAAAAACAGTAAGGCGCTTGAGTGACATGAGCGTGGATCTATGCATTGTGACGCATTGCGGCAGCGGCAGCAGCAGCAGCGATAGTTAGTATAAGAAGGTCTCTTTACAATCAGTAAAAATTACATCGGAGGCTTTATGCAATTTGAAATAGTGGAACATAAAGCGATCATGTTCAGACGCTGGAATACTGTTGAACATAACGAGCGCGTGGTGCTTTTCCCGAAGAACAAAGGATAACGACGCATGCATAAAGACATTAGATGCATGGAGCAGAATCTGATAGCAATAATCTACGCGCGCGCGCCCGCCCGCTTGAGTTATATATTTGCGTCGCGGCGCGGACTCACGAGGCATGTTACACAAGAGACACAAGAGAGAAAAGTTAAAAGTTACCACCACTAACACCCCGTTGTCGTCTGCCGCCGTCTCTTCTCTGCCTCGCAGCGCATGCAAATACGAAGAAAGAAAACTTTCCAACTAACAAGCTAATAGAAGACGCAGCGCGCGCGCGCACGAGATGCAGGGGATGAAAAGGACGAAGACGGAAAGAAGGAGCAACAAAACGGCGCGGCGCGGTAGCAGACGATCGAGAAAGGAAAAAGGAAATGCGCGCATAAGTGCAATTCCTTGAGGAATGAGCGCGATGGGATTAGCGGCGCTCATGAACAATACTGTGTTGAGTGTTGAGCAGCCTTTGGGGGGGGCGGCTGAGGCTTGGTAGGAAGGAAGGATGAAGAAGCTGAAGAACGTCTTTGCGTACGAGCTGGAATGTTATGTTAAACATCCTTATAGATCTCGGTGGGCGTGCATGGCAAACTGATAAATTAAGATTTCAGGCGGCAGCAGGCAATTAACGAGCAGGCAGAAAGGGGAGGCAGCAGAGACAGGAAGATGAAAAGATGTGATGTGACAAACGTCCTCACCGCTGTTGCGTTGATGTTTTTGTGATTTCAGACGTGTTTGCACGGTTTATGTTTGTCTCGCCGCCATAAGCGCAGTTAAACGTTTTGCAGCGCGTCGAGTTTGCGTATAAATTAGCTGTCACAAATGAATTTGTCTTTGCTCGCGGTTTGAGTTGATAAATTATTGCATTTCGCGTATGTTGGTTTAATAAACTTTTCTTATTATCCCCAGCTATAATTGAAGAAATTTCTCGGTATCTTGAACAGATAATAAAGAAAGTACGACGAACTGAAAGGAAATTGCATTAGGGAGAAACGCTTTCAAACTATTTCTATATAACTATACGATAATTGTTATTATCAGTCGTCCCGTGAAAAGAGGAGCACTTTTCCAGTTTGTAACTTTTACGTCGCGCTCGTTTTTTTGCGGTTGACAGAAGAGCTGTCGGTAAGCAAACCCCTATTCAATATTCTGCGACATTCCGTGTATTATTCTTCAATTGAAAACAAGATTATTTCCTTATATCTATCTCTTCTCGGTATCATTTAACATCTTGAGGGGGCGCAGCATTTCTATTCATTCCACTCCGTGCGCTCGAGATTTATTCGCATCACGTTCGTTTCGAGCGCATGCAACGCGCACTCTTCCTGTTCGCTCATAAACCAGCCGCCGCCGCCGTCGCCGTTGTACTCTTGCTCCAGACTTCTTCACGCACATGTCGCATATCGCATTCCATTTCATACCGGAAATCAACTTCAAACAATTCTCTGCTTGGTTATCTTCGCGAATTGCTTTTCAGCGAACGCTGAGAAATAAACAAATTGCAAATCCCTGCGTTGCATAAAGAATCGTCGGTTTTCATTATTAATGCATTTTGTTGCAAGTCGCTACAGTTATGAGAGAACTTTATGCGTATTCATTAACCCACTTATGCGCGCGAGTGCCTTTTTTGCTATTGACTATTAGTTTGCAAAGTCATTAAAATTGGCATGTAAAAGAGTTTCATAAGCGGAAATAACACGCTTAATGGCTGAAAAACGTGCCATGTGTGGAAAAAATCAACAGTGCAAAAAAAAAGGGGGTAACAATGGTAACAATCCTGTTTGCACTCTTGTTGCAGTAGCGAATGTGCAGTTACACGCTTCGGGGATGCAATAAAAAGCATTCAAGCGCTTAAATTGTTATTCATTTCGTGTTTATTTAAATGAGGAGTTTTTAAGTTTTGCAGTAACAGGCTGTCATTAACGGCCATCTGAAAAGTGGAGCATTTTTCGCGTCGTCCAACTAATTAAGCGCAAAAAGAGGGGATGAACACTTGACGTTTTTAATTGAGTTTAGCAAGTTGAATTTTTGAAAACTTGGTGGTTGAATGCCGTAATAGATTAATGTGTGTACTTTTGCGAATCGTACGCGAGAAAAATGCATTTTATATCGACCGACGAATTTCGCAATTGCACGTTGCAAATCGCATTAACGAATGGAGCTACATTCATTGCATTTATTTTTTGCATTACCATGTTGTGAGTGAAATTGAACGCGCGGTGGTCGGGTTCGCAAAATGTGTGTGCGAATGAGTTGCAATTGCTGCAATGTGTATTGTTGATGGTCAGCTTGCTGAAGAATACAGGTGCTCACCAATAGCAACTGCACTCGATGTGCCACAGAAGTTCATTTAGTGTTTGAATTATTTGTAAATTGAACTTTCGTCATTACTACAAACTTTTCCGCGTGCTATTAAATGCGAAATATTTATGTAATAGACACCCTCAAGTTTTGCAGTTTTTAATTACTGGCACAACTAAATAGAACATACCTGTACATGCACTGAAAATTCAGGACATTGAACACATAGCGTGAATTCAACGTATCCTTATTCTAGCTCAATTCACGAGTAACGTGCACTCAATGCAATTTATCACTCTTTAAAAGTAAGTTGAATGAATAAAGCTGAACGGTATTCAAACTAGTCGAAAAATATATCAATAAAATTTAAATAAGGGCAGAATTAATTTACACCCATGCAGGAAAAAACGACGATAGAATGGATACGGGTTTATTGCAGACCGGATAAATAGATATCGGTCGGGGGGGTTGCAAAATACAAACAGGAATTTCGAGGTACAGAGCACAGCGCGCATGCAAGTTAATACAGAGATAGACAGGTAGAAAATAAACGGCGATCGAATCGAACATATTGGATCCAATACTCGGTCGCTTTTCAAATGTTGTAGTCGTATCTCTTATCAGATCCGCCGCGTACGTTCCATATATCCAGATGTGCTACAATGGATGCGAATAGATTTTCCCATTCGGATATTATAAGGGTATTTCATTTAAACGCTGGAGCGACAGTGCACAAAAGGCAATCACTAAATTGCTTTAATTCACTATTTCTGCAATGAAAAAAAAATGCATTACAAATTCTAATGAAAAGGACAAACAAAGGAGGGGTGGTTTTCTGTTACTTTTTGTTGTCAGTCAGACTGTCATTAGGATTATTTATCTCTGACGGCGGCTATAAACGTAATGAGTTGAAGATAAAACGACACAATATAACATATTGCTGCTGCACGGACCAAAAAGGATGAAGGACTTAGCAGGACACAAATTATATGCTCGAATGCAGCACTCCTTTGCCACCTAAAACCTAAAATAACAACATGATTCGAATACAAAAACAACACACAAACACATACGCGCTGTGTTCGTCTTTGTCCCTATTATAGGGTAGTGAACAAGAGCCGAAAAGGAGGACGTATGGGAGCACGGCTTATGCCTTCCTTGTACAACACTCTCCCATCGGTGTTAAGTTAACTTATTTCATCCAGAAAATCCAACCGATTATACACAAATCCTTTTGATAAACAGCATTGGAGGCCAATCGAAAAGCCCTCTTTAGTTTGCTCTTCGTTCCACATTGTTTTCGGGTCCTTACATCTTTTTTATATTGTTTTTATCACTTGATCCTTTTGCCTTTTGTGGCGAACAACGAATATGGAAATTTCCTTTTGCATTCACTCAATTATTTTCCAAATTCGTCACTGGAACAAAGCCATTTTAAATTATTTACAACAGTTTTAGGTCGTTATCCTTGCAAAAAGCTGCGAAAAACTTTGCGACGTGAAGAGATTGTGCGATTTTGTTGACGTTTAAATATTTGCATTTCAAATAGCGCGTTTTTACCGTGTGTCTTTTGAGAGATGAAACAGCAATAGTAATTCGTGCACGTGCTGATATTTATAGGTATATTAGATATCCCTTTATGGTCCTCGGTGGGCTCGTGCGAAACGCGCGCCAAAGCGAAAAGCGCAAAGATAAAGAAAAGCGAGCGCCCGCGCGCGTCTCGACATATTTTACCTTTTTTGCATATCTAAATTTGATTCCTTTTTCTTTCTTCTCGTCCTCTCGCCGACCCTTTGCAGGGCAGCATCCCTGTGCAGCCAACGGCGTGTTTGGTCGAGTCGCTAACGTCTTCTATTTTGATTTCAGAAATTGCGTTGCTCCTTCCTGGATCCTTATCGAAGACGCGCAAAGTCAACGCCACCGCCGACATTCGACGCAATCTACATATCAGCTATCCGGAGGATCATCCCGAGTATGACCCCAACAAGCAGTAAGTCTTAATTTATATTTACATCTTGCGTATGCGCGACTATACCCACATATCCGGCGCCATAATCAAAATTTAGTGCGCAATGAATGTTATCACGTGGAGTGCGGTGGAGAGCAGCGAAGAAAAAAAGCCGAAAAACTGATTTGCATTTCAATGAAGAGGCGGCAACTTCCTCGCTGTGTTTCGTAAATATTCAACATGTTTTCAATGAGTTTGTCGGCACAGATCGATTGCAGCTTTCAGCAAGGCGAAGGAATCATTTAAAAGGCGTACGCGCGCGCGCGCTCTTGTCTTCGACGGCCGACGAAATTGTGAAACGTTGTTGTAATTACCGCATTATTAATGAATTATTAAGAGGCCGGCAGCTATCAAACGCGCGGAATTTTGGGCGTTCGCATTCCGGGCCGTAACGCTTTGTTGTTGCTATTCATTCTTCACGTTGGTAAACTTTTGTTACATTCCCTCGGTGAAGTCCCGGTGAATAATTAACGCTACAATCCGAAAGTCGAGTAACACTCGGCGCACGCAACAAGAGACGGCCGTACAATAGAAAGATAAATATTGATAAGGCATTTATTAATCGATGTGTAATTAAAATACTTCTTCGAAATTGTTCGAATTCTGTGCTCACTTTCATTGTCTAATCTCTTCGCGAATGAATTAAAACTTGCTGCTGGCCAACGCCGAAGCGAACAATGAAATAGGCGCATGTATTCGATAAATAAGATTTAAAACTGACGACGACGACGAAGAAGAAGAAGAAATGCGCCGCCGAATGCGAGCTAATTGAGAATCCACAGTCGTTCGCTGAATTTTAAGCAGGGCCATCCATCCGTTCGCTTCTCGATTCCCACCCAATCTTCAGCAACTTGATAATTGCGTAATCATTATTTCGAAGAGCGCATTCAGACGCTGGCGATTCTTCAATCGTAACGGCACATAATTATAATTGCGATTCGTAATTAGACGACTAATTAAAGGATAACGTGTTAATTGTGCGAAATATGAAGCTCTCAACAGATGAAAAGCAGATTTTTTCGGGCCATTACTTCGGCTTGCATTTCAGCGCAAGCAAGCAGATTGCCGCATGTAATTTGCCGCTCGTTAATTTCACATAAATTAAATTGTTGTATTTAATAATTGCGCGTCGGAGGTCGCGTTGTAATTGCACGCGTTTTGCATGTTGTTTTGCTGCTTTATTACTTCCATTACACACACTTCTGTTATTTGCGTTGCTCGTTAGTCCTTCTACATATTGCTCGTTTCCGTTTTTACCCTCGTGCGCGCACCACGTCGCCAAAGGTTTCTAATTTAATTAGGTTTTTTTCAATTATTTTGCCGTGGCCTTTTTGCACCGCGAATAAATTTAATTTAATTTAATTACTCAAATGCCCGAGTTAACTAGCGCAACATAGTTGAACTAAAAATTTTACATTTGATCAGAATTTTGCGAAAATAATTCGGCGCTCGGTTATGTAGTGAATTTGGTTAAATTAAATTAGATTAAAGCCGAAATATTCGTGAAATTATGAAATTGAATAACATATGGAACGGCGAATGCCATTCCATTCCATTACATTTCACGCGAACGGCGTTGGAAATGATGATGTATTGTTTTATTTATCTTGATGTTTACTTGTAAAATTGAAGGGAATTGTCTTGAATTTATGTTTACTTTCACACGCGTGTCTTCCGCGTTTCCGCTTTAGTCTTGTACACAATCATAGGCACTGCCGTACAGGGAGCCGTCATAGTTGTCAATGGGTACGTCATTGAGTTTGGATTAGTGGATTCTCGTCACGTAGAATTTCCCATCCAGTTTAAACTCACAACATATATGTGTGTGCGACGCGCACCTTTCGCGTTGTAAGTTTACGATTCGCGTGGGCGCTCGCGCTTTATTCAACTTTATACGCCGACCGTCTCTTATGCGCTGTATTTTATCGTACTTATTCTTTATCCTCGCTTTATCCGTTTTATATCCCGTCGGCGTTCGTCGGGCAACTTTATGTTGTTTCACGCAAAGCGGGAGCTCTGTATAGGCAGGTAGTTACGTGGCACACACGACATATTTCTCTTTGATTTGGCACTGCATGCATGCAAACGCGGCGGAAGTCAATGAGCGTACGAATTTATCGAAATGAATGTGCGCGCCGAGTGTACTTGGCGCATTCAAATCTTTACGAGCGATGCAATGAAATACAATTTGTAAATGCCACAAAATAACGAATCAAATAAAGTTGCATAAGCGCGCAGAGTGTGCAGCAGCTGTGCAATTCTGCCGGTGCACGTTGGCTGGCTAATTTAATTAAGGAACGCTACTCACTTTATGGGACTCACCTGTAGATGGTGGATGGCGGTCGCAGAGACTATATTTCATAGAAATTGTAGAAACGGGATAGATGCAAGCACACACTTATATTTCATATAATTTAATATAAAACATAAAGTTGCAGTTAACAATAATTGAAAAGTTGTTCATTTCCAAGCACATATTAAAATTCGCAACCGACGTGCGGTGGCCACGCGAATAAATATATGTGTTGGTCATTTTCATACGTATGACAGATTTCGCAAATTGTAATTAAATTCTTGTTGAAATTTATGAACTGGTCTTGTCAAACTAATTTCAACTTATCTGCGCCACGAAATGTTTGAGTTTGGTGGAAATTTAATTATGATTTAAAAACTATTCTTGTATTAATGACTTCTTCATGGAAAGTTCACAGTTCGTAACGCAAGAAAACGTAAGTAACAGAACGCGAAAATTAAGTTACACTACAATGACGTACGTGAAAAAACTTGCAGTAAACATAAAATACGCTGTGACTTTGATTGAAGTGCCGAATTTGTTGGCTGCCTCATGGGCCAAAAAGGCTACAGTAGATGGATGCGCACGTTCTTCGTCTTGCCTTTGCGCTCACGCGCGCATTTCGAAAGCATCCCGCGGGAATCACGATATGTCAGCGTAAAGTCAGCGAATGCAGGTTGAAGTTGAAATAGTGTGGAAGATTTGAAGAATGCGTATAAATTTGATCCATGCGAATTCATTCATCGCAAGCGCGATTTCGAATGCAATAATAAAATATGCTTTTTGTGACACGCGGAAATAAGATCATCACTCGGCGCATTTTCAATTAAAGACATCACTCGGAAGCACTGAATTCTTACGTGTTTAGAAACATTCAGTTTATCATCGATTAGACTGCAGACGATGTGGATTATTTTCGGAAAATACAGTGTCAATTCCTAGGTGGCTTGCTACATTTTGCTTTCGTTTCCCATCGGGACGAGTTGTACAATTGATTTTTAGTTATCAATATATAGTTAACTTTTTTTCAGTGCGCGCCCTTCTTTCGTTCGCCTGGAAACGTGCGCTGAAAAAGGTAATTTTTTTCTTCGCGTATTGCTGCTGCGGTGCCGGTGGTATATTCGCGTATATCGTTTTATTCCTCCACTTCTTTATAAACGATTAGTTCTCAAATAGTTTACAACTTTGTCGATGACTCCCGCGTAGCAAAACACGGTGTGGCACGCGCAGGAGGAAAAAGTTTCGAGTGTGCATCCGAGCGTGGCACACGGAAATTTACTCAATGCATGCGGCGAACTTTTTCAACTTGGCAAATTGTCGACGCGCGAACTTTGAATCGCTCAAAAATACGGCGGAAAAAATTCATCTTTCCATTGTGTTTTCTTTGCATTTGCCGCGTTTTTACGTCGAGTAAACACACCGATAAAATGTAAACAATACAAAACAAATTGAAGTGGAATTTGGTCATAGATTTAAATCTACTCGGGCCAAATAAAAACGAAACGAGTTCTACGCGCTTGCCGATGAGCACATTTTTCTCTAGTTGTATTTTTCGAAGGCAACGAGTGGCACAAAAAAGTAAGTAACCGCGAGCCTGCCACCGCCGCCCCGAGGGGCTGTTGTCGATCAAGCAGAACAGCAAACGCATCTACGCCGCCGCCGCCGGCACGTGTACGCTCGCGTGTATTTGCACGAGCGAGAAGAAGTGATGGCGAACATCACGTAAAACCAGAGAATGAATCCATTGATCTCTCATTTCGAGATGTATTTGGTGGCGCGTCGTTCGCGCGCACTCCAATATCTCATCCAGTGGATTTTCTAGCCTGCCACCGCCACGGATGATGGCATCTTTTCTGTGTGCACATCCCTTTTCGTCGCTGCTTCGTTTCCTCGGCGATCACTGCTGTATGGCGGTGTGTCTCTTATCATTCCCAGCCATTGCTGTGTGCTACCTACCTACCTATACGGCTGGCAAACCAAAGCGCGTTCGCGTGTCCTGCAAAACCCACATCCAATAAGCTCGCTCATTCATACACATTTTTATATCTTCATTTTCCAATTCGTTTCTTTTATTTCGTACATTTTCCCTCCAGCCGCCTGTGCTCTCTGTGTGTTATCATTTCGGCGCGCGCGGTGGATGTTGTGCGGTTACCACTGAAGGAAAGTGAACACCGCCGAGTAAACTAAACTAGAGGCGGGCGTTGGAGCGCGACAACTCCTCAGAGACGTTTCGCAATTTATCCTGGCTTTTTGTTACAACCGCCAGCCCGTCGTTTTCTATAATGCCAAGTGCTTGCGTTACTTGTCGTTTGTTTATTCGCGTTCCATTATATTTCCGTGTTTTCTTCCTCTGTTTTTTTGCAACTACACTGCATGCAAGCAAAACAACAACGAACGCTAATGCTTCATAGATTTTATGATTTTTATATTTCTTTGTTCGGACTTTGGCTCGGATCTAGTGTAATTTCTATGCAAGTGTATGCAAATGTCGCCATAATCATAATGCGCGCTTATTACATATTGTTGCAAGTAAACTTGAACAAAACGTTTTGTGCATGGTTGCTCGCCGTGAGACATTAGCGGCGAAAGTTGTCAAACTTCAATTTCGGCTGCGCGAACAATATTCGTGCGAGGGAAGGAAATCCCTTCTAGACGTGCCGGAAAATGGTCACAGCCGCATGAAACTAAAAAGGGCAAACGATGGCAAACATCCGACCAGAGGACGCAAATAATATAACACATGTACGGAGTGTTGCCATAATCGTAATGTGATTTCCGACTGTTCCAATGCAGGGAACAATTCAATTCAAAATAATTCAAGGAAACGAACGCAAAAGATAAGTTGTAACCGCAGCAATGCGTTTGAAAATTGTGTCGTATTTATACGCATACATTAGTCAGCTACTACGTTCGCTCATGGGAGGGTGAAATTGCGTTGGAAGTTGCGTAGCGCTTCTTGTTGTTGTCGCTTGTCGCCGCGTCTGTAGGCGGCTGCGGTTTTGCGGGACGCGTAGGCGGCATTGCGTATTTCATATTTCCGCGCCGCATCAACTCGAAACTATGCGATTTATAGCTGCACAAAGGATTCGCCGATGTGTGATTTACGATGGTTGTGTTGATTCCGGTTAAACGCGTACGTACATATTGCGGTATACGCATTGCTGGCGGCGGCAGAACGCCTAAACCACATTACAGGTGCCAGAACTTTCAACGCTCACTTTCAAATGTTTCAAATATTTTTGCAGCGATTTGAAGCTCGCATAATTGCAGCCGGAACATTTCGCATTTCGTAAATACATAAATCCAAAATATTTCGCGCTCATTGCAATCCCTCACGAAGTGGGATTTTCAACTAATTTAATTGTTTAGAGTATTATAACTTTGTATGTCAGCTACTTAACTTCCGGTGGACATATGTATGTATGTATGATAAATTTAATGCGCTGAATTGTTTTAAACTCAATTTCGAGTACGGCGCATTCTGCTATTTATAATCAAGTTAATCTCATGCTCAAAATTGCTGCGTAAGTTGTACGCGCACAACATTTTCCCAATTATTTATCGCGATGAAGTCGCACTTGCCGGAAATGATTAAGATTTCAGTTACATTCGTAATTAACGTCGTTATTTTCGACTCAACTTTTGCACGCTGCCATTTGCGGAAAAGAAAATCTAATTTTTGTGATGCGCCTATATGGTTAATCGATCGCTGCAACTGAAACTTATGAAATATGAAGAATGGAGTTCAAAGTTAGCGAATGCAAAATTTTGCAAACACCACGGTTTCATGTGGGTGCCGTTCTCATCCGCTGACTTAAATTGTGTTTGCTTAATGCAAATCCAGCCGAATCCGCGTCTCAATCTTCCGCATTACGCGAATATTTAACTAATGCACTTGCTTGCTGTATGCTCTTTGTCATGAACTTGCGCGCGCTACGTGCATTCGGAAGTGCATACTGGTAATGTTTCTTCAACGAACTTGGGGCAAACTTTCGTTTCCTTTCCCCACTAAGCCGAAGCTTATAATTTCATGCCCATATCATCGTCACTTTGCGAATGTACTCAATCCTCAAAGTCTTTTATCTAGTTTTAATATATTATCCACTATTTCGACGCAATTCACCAGCACGTTGCGCAGACCACACGTTCACTCGCTCGCTCCCTATTGGGAAAAGTTATGTATCCACCCAGCGGCTTATTATTTTGCCATCATATCTTTCACGGTTGCGTAATTACCATTCCTTGGGCGTGCTGCGCGCAGGATCTACGTGCACTTGTGTTAGAAAACACTGCATGAAGAAATACAGCGTTCTGGATTTGTTAGTAGTGGCGCAAGCACGAGGTAGATCCACGAGCCAAACGGGACTCAGCACTCGCACACGCGAGAAGAGTCAAAATTTTGCCTTAATTACACGTGTAACAAGTCGGACGTGACTGAAACTTTCTACACTCTGAGTGTATGTATTCGCACCGTCTTGGGCAACGCCAGCCATCCGCGGCCAATCTCTGCTCCAGCGCAAGTTTGACTGTTTCTTCTTCTTACAATCGTGTACTTTTGGTTATACGGTATAAGCGCACCATTGTCGGTCGATTGTTAGACAAAGCACTCCCAACGGCGACGAAGCTAATGCTGAAGGTGACAATATGCGCTGTCTTCTGAAATAAAGATTGGCCGTTGATATCGTTAACTCTTTATTCGCGTTTGATTATTTAGCTATTGATAGAGGTTTACACGCATACACAAAGTTTGAATAAGTTTTATACAAATATTATTACTCATTTTATCCCAGATATATATTCATATTTACTACGGAGTTAAATTATTTGAAATTTATTTTCGCCTTAATTTACGAAATCAAGTAGTTAATCATCTACTTTGAAATTAATTCGTAAATAAATTGTTTGTTTGTTGTTTTGCATTTCAACATTAGCACAAAGGGAAGAGACGTCTGCTTTGCAATTGTAAATTATACCTTTCTTCATAAATTTTCTTTTTGATCCCCCGAATTTAACCAATTTGATGCCATTTGTTGCTCATTTTATTTTCTTTTTATTCCTAAATCTTCCTTTGTAGCTTCCAGTTCCACAACGATGCCTCATTTGCCGCCGTTGTCGTGTCTTACTTTTACACATTCTTTGGAGTTTCTTTCTTCTCCACGTCTTTTATTCCACTCGTTTGAGCTTTTTGTCATGCTAATATACGAAAAATTAGCAAGATCTAAAGGCGTAATTAGTAACTTATTTCAAATTCAAGTCACGACAACCTGGAGATATGTTTAACATACGTATAGTTAAGTTCAAGGCTCTCTTTCAATTTATATGCTAGTTAAAAATCGACTTCACCAACAATCTCCGCTAGCTCTGTTAGTCCGACGTTGGTGTTTGGTTTCAGAATCTCGGGTTCAATCCCCGGGAACAGCAGTTTAATTTTTCAATTTAAACAAATTTGAGCCTATATAGGCAAGATCAAATTAGACTGTAGCAACAGCTCCCCGTGGTCTAGTGGTAAAGTCTACGGATGTGATCCGAGTGTCTCAGGTTCGAATCCTGCGAACGGCAATTCTATTTTAAATTTTCGATTTCAACAGTTGAGCCTATATAGGCAAGATCAAATTTGTCAACAACAACGCACTCCGTAGCCTAGTGGTATAAGGCTATGGAAGTGATCTGAGTGTCTCAGGTTCGATTCCTGAGTGAGGCAACTCAATTTTCTAAGTTTTCAATTCCTTGTACGCTTCAGGGGCCCCAGTGGACTTAACTACATGTCTAGGAGGCCCCCGGAGGCGTACAAGGGCCCCATTTTTAATTTTTGAAGCCCGTACGTTAAGATTGTCTTGTGACGGCCCACCCCGCCGCTACGCTCCCCGGCAGTAGACTGCCTCCCCATTCCCGATTTTCGTTACCAACAGGCCGATATTTTGACGTCACCAGCGAGGGGTGGGGCACTTCTTACGACAAGTAGGGACTTAGAATTATTTTCCAAGTGCTTGATTTGAATACAAGCGCTATGGCCAATTGAATGACCATCCTACTTAAGAAGTGCTGCCGCCTTAGGCCAAGTAACATACTCAGGAATTGTTTTCTATTTAAGTTTTAAATTTATGTAAAATTTTGGAGCCCGGGATTCGAACCCAGGACCTCGGAGTTACTAAGCAAGTGTTTTACCACTGCGCCAACAACTGTCTTACCATAGTAAAATTAAAACTTATGCTTTAATATATCTCGATACAGGGTTTATGTAAGATGTTTCTAGTGCAACCAGCCCCAAAGACCGTGGACAGCAAGTTGCGAGTTATTTATTTTATAAGTGCGTTTCTCTTCGTTCAAGAATTCCTTATTGCTTTGCAGAACTATTTTGGAATTTATGTCTTTTTAGTTCTTGTTATACCCTTTGTTCTAGCACGTAGCATTCCACGGTTCGTCATTTCTTGTGAAAATTTTTCTTCTAATAATTATGCTATTCTTGTTTCAGATACTGCGTGGAGTTTCAAGTGGTGAAGGCCTCTCGAGCATGCAAAAAAGATAGTAAATTTGTCGGCATGAAGGAAGGTAACTAATAAATACCACAAAAAAGTTTACAGTAGTAGTTTCTTCCTGTAACATGTTCTATGCAAAGCATTCGTCTTCCCTCATTTTCCTCTTAAAGTTCAGAGAATTGCTGTCTAACTTATTAGTCGGGTGGAATCTATAGCGCTCCCGGAGAGTACTCAATAGTTGCTAAACTTGTTTAGTCAGTTTACAATATGTTATTGATCCGCCTGCTGCAGATATAGAAAACCAATGAATTATTACTTGACTCCTATTGATCCGATTACTCTTTGAAATACCCTGCAGGTCTTATTTAATTTCAAATTAATTAGAAATTTTATCTAATTTTTGCATACAAAATTTAACATTGCGTATATTCATTCAAAACTCCAAATTCTCATTTATATGAATGCTTAACCCGAATGCAAACAATTCCCTAACGTGCGCAATGGGCAAATATATGCACGTATACAGAAGATCTGCTCATGTAGCCGATTCTATCCACATTCTATTTGTATGTTCGTAGTCAGTTAATGTTCGCATTGCATATGCATGATTTGCATTGGCACACAATCCTATCTGAGATACGAGACGCAATAACTACAAACAGGATGTAAATATTTACAAGCCCAGTCGCAAATTCACTCACACAAAAGCCATTCTTTTCCGCTCGTCCCCTAGATCTTTATATGCAAATGAGCAATTCTGCGTTCGTTATTTCACATGGTTTCCTAAATTTAACTTATTTCGCAAAACATGTATGCAACAAGATAGTTAAGAGTCTATTCCAGCGCGAGTACGTTGCGCATCGTTTGCATGCTCTCGTTACGATTATCGTTAGCGCATGTAAGTACATGCCGCAATAGCAGATGCCATTCGATTCGTGATGCTATCATCCAGAAATTTTACATGAAACCAACCGATATTGATAATTTAATAATCATGTGAGAGTACCAGCGCGCCCCAAGCTTCACCAAGAAATGTTCCGGAGCTAATGAATTGCAAACGAGAAGAGATTCCGAATGCAAATACAGTTGGGATAAAATGCAAATTTTAAAATTTGAAATGAAATGGAAAAGAAAATATACGTCGGGGTGAGGACGAAATGGAAACTAAAACTGGATAGAAGTGAAACTAAAAGAAATCATTCAACTGCATCAAAGTCCCGGATTTGCAGTCGGAAAACTCTTCGAAGTTGGAAAGTTCCGCGCGAACGTCTTGTAAACCTAACTTGTTATTCTACATCACTGCATCGTTCGTTATTCATACGGTCTTATGCACGCGATTCGATAGCTATAGTAAAATATTTATACTTTACATTTAATTGTAACTCTTCGAGCATAAAGGTCGTGCTCTAATGATGAAAAAGAATCAATGGAAATTGCAGTAAAGTTTGTCAAATTAAAACCGATATGAAAAATGAATGCAAATTTTTACCGCTCCTTATTTTAATTTTGAACTAAATTTCTTAAAGTCAATGAAGCAGAATGAGGACTTGTCATAAAACAAATTAACGCTGCGAAACTTTGTAAGTTGTTGTTTCCATTTACTGGCCCTTAATGAGCATTGTTCGCGAAAGAACGTAATCAAGAATATAATCTAACAAGTTCAAAGCGCCTCGTTGCCATTGCAAAACGTTTGATCCTTTCAGAACGCACTCGCCCAACTCATTACTGGCCAAGCGAACGTTAACAAATTCCATTAATTACCATCTCTTCAATTGCCAATTAATTAACGTATCTCACGACCATGTATTAAATTACCATAGAGATTAAATATATTTATTAAATTGCACTTACTTGTTTTAGGAGAAACCGTGTGCGTCCTGTGTGAGGCTGAAGCACTTCGCAAAAACCTGGGTTACCGATGCCAAGGACATGGAGTGGTGGGATTATTTACACGTTGGTCATCAATGTCCGTTCCTCATTGTCATGGCAAATGGGTTCGTGCACCGCCCAAAGAGGCTCAAACCCCCCAAGAAACCTGCGCTTCTAAAACGTGCCAACCCTCGATGGACAGTCGCTTCATTTTTGTTTAACTTCAGCGAATTACTCTGCTGCAGCTGAAAGCAAGAATAATGTTGAATATATACACTGAACATAAGTATGCATTTGTAAAGTTTTCGACTGTTCAATAATTTATAATTATCTAGCGATTATGAAATGATTGTTTGTGAATATCAATACATGCGTAGACTGAGCCACTGTTTTAATGTATTCATTAATTTCAACTATCACTTGCATTTATCTACAAACTTAGCAATATTGTTATTAAAATAAGGAGGTCTTACTCTCATAGATTAAAATTTGTGAAAACATTGAAAACACGAGGACCTTTTTGCATAATCATTAAATTTTTAAACATGTATAATTGTAACGATAAAGATAGAGTACTCCTATCCTCGAAAAATACATTTACTCTAATTACCATTACACATGTGTAGGCTCATGTGTTCATTAACAATATTTGAATGCCATTCGTAAATGGAAGAATTTCGAAATACATGTTTTTACAATGAACACAGAGATTTACAAACTGCAAAACAAATAATAGAAGTACACTTATACCCCACTAATCTAACCAGCTACTAATCTATACTATTGTAATGAAAATTGTAATCAATGTCAACAAATATATTTTGTCAAAAACATATCAGATGACCATGTTGCACATATTTAAATTTGAATGAACTGAACAATAAATAAAATCGATTGATGATGATGATAAAGTTGTTTTTTGTATATATATATATATTTTCTTTTCAATTATAATTTAGAATTTTGGAATGTAAATTTTGCAGTACTTTAACGAGAATACAATTATTATAAAAATAAACACCCCTATGTTATAATATATTTTTGGCATAACACATAAGCGTTGAAATATTCGACTAAAAATAGTTAGTCATAAACATTTAAGTTTTATTGAGGAAACCCAGTGATCGTGATGCTTGTAGCAAGTCGCTTGGAAAGACGTTCAAGAAACTCAGACAAGTACAAAGGAAAGAACATCAGAACTAAAACAAAACACATCATTACACATGGAGTCAGAAATTTGGCGTATAATAGCAAATGAATTTTACGTGGGCACATTACAATTTAACAGCATGGAGCTGTGATAAGAGGGTAAATAATCAGAATTGCTTACCTTGATAAAAATTCCTGCAACTGGACTTATCACTCACATGCTTATCAGAGTTTCCTTTACGATTGAATGCTACACGATTGCCACGTCCGATGCGTGTTTCCTCAATACTTATTCACATTTTGTTTAAACAATTCCCAAGGTTGGAGTTTTTGTTGATGGCATCTTGCCCTCTCCTTCAGCCAATGCTCTGAGGAGTTCTTTCCTGGCTTTTGTACCAATCCAAATCATTAGAGACGCTCCCAATAGTAACTATAAACAAAGTTATTGGTGAATTAAATCACATGGATGTAAATGACTTACTTGGAGGCTGGCCAATACATAGGTGCTAGTAGAAATACTCCTATTCTCAATCACATCCTGCATAGATCTCAATGTTGAACCAACATATACAGCAAGCGTTTGAGCTGGCAGGAGTCCTATGAAGGAGGCCACATGATAAACTTTTGTATTCACATTACTGAGCTGCAAAACAATTAAAATATTAGATGGTTGCACTTTTCAATGATTTAAATTCTTACCGCAAATATTGTATTCTGAAGACCAAATGGTATTGGCGTTAGACGAGCGCAAACCACAATTTTAAAACATAAAGGGCCAGAAATTACTCTCATTATGGCCTTTGCTATGTCATTCTCCCCTATGGGTCTGATAGAATGGTGATGTGACACAAGTTTTAATATATTGTGAGCGATACACAAGCCGGTATTTGCACCAATAACACTCAGCATAAGACCGTTAACAATTCCAAATAAATATCCATCAGCTACCACTAAGATTATATAGCCCACAGTCACTGGTAATGAAACAAGTGTGAAGAGAAAAATTATTGATAGGCTTATCACAGTTGTGTCTTGACTCTCCAACCAGTAAAGTACACTTCTTATGTACGTTTTGCATAAATAAACAGCACATACTATAATTGCAAACAATACTAAAATAGTTAAAATGTTTAATAATGAAAGACGGCACACGAACTGTCTTAAACGAACGCAAAGTGGTTTAGAGTTCTCCAGAGAATTTTTGTCATCAACTTGTATGGAGATTTGCATGATGCAGCTCACTTGTTGCACGACACGTTACCGTTGCAATTGATCACGTACTAAACATTAATTATTCACTATTTATACACACCGCACAGAAAAGGTAAAACATTTATGCTATTGGTTATGTACTTCAGTGACGTCCTGCAATGTTATGACAGAGGACACAATTTGATTAAATCGCAAGTGTTCGTGCATTATCGTTGGTAGAGTATACTCAGTCATCTACAGTGTTTATGTTTCAACTAGGAATTTGGCAGACAGAATAAGTTTATATGCTTTTTAATTTGTCTACACTTAATGACCATTTCCCTTGAGAAAGCATGTGCCTGCCTTGTCTATTTTTACTGGAATTATATTTCGCAGCAAAACCTTTTAAATGCCATGTAATAAGACTTTCTTAGTGTATAAAAATTAACTTAATTATTCTTCAGACCCTAAACCACTTATATACTAAAGTAGAAGTGCTCCCTCAGTCTCCCTGAAAATATGAATGAAATATTAACCGTTAAATAAACAAAAATCAAAACTAAATAATCTGAAATAAACGGCTATGAAATAAAAAAAAAGTAAAAAAAACTCTGCTAATTGATAAAGCAATTTCTTAGATTTTTAAAATGGCAACTACAAATCATAGCGTCTCAAAAGTATATATAACGAAAAACTTACCAAGTAGTACCGATATCTCTTGGTATATTTACTATTTACGGATCAACGCGGAAAATTTAATAAATTTAACTATCAGAGAGTGCTGCAACTCCTGGCAAAACTTTGCCTTCCAAAAGTTCCAATGAAGCACCACCCCCAGTTGAAACATGAGACACTTTATCTTCAGTATTCCATTTGGCAGCACAAGTAGCTGTATCACCACCGCCAATAATAGTTACTGCTCCACGTTCAGTGGCCTGCACAACACTGTCCATTACTTGCTTAGTTCCTTTAGCAAAATTATCGAATTCGAATACACCAGCAGGTCTACAATAATACCCTTGTTTGTAACTAATAAATGCTATTTCAAGTTATATTACCCATTCCAAACAATCACTTTAGCACGACCAATTGGCTCTTTAAATAGTTCTTGAGTCTTAGGTCCAATATCTAAGCCCATACTTCCATCAGGAATTCCTTCTTCGACAGTTGCACTGCCAACCTTGGCATCCGCGGCAAATTTATCGGCCGTAACAAAATCAACAGGCAAATAAATCTTGACATTCTTTGCCTTCGCCTTATCAAGAATCTTCTGAACGATTTTTGCACCCTCTGGATCATACAATGAATCGCCAATCTGTAATTAAACAAAACAAAACTTGATGAATACAAATTAATTCGTAAATAAGTATTAAATCAGAGACATCATTGAAAATCAAACATATTTGTCATTTTGTATAGCGGAAAACGTCAAAATTCAATTGAAAGCAAAACCCCACCTAATCTTCCCAAAAAGAAACAACCCGCAAAAATATACAATTTTTTTAATAATTCAGAAAACACTTCTTTATCGGGAAATTTGGAGATTTTTTCCATTGCACTCTCCATATATTGCTTAATTTAAATGAAACCACTTGGGAACACTTAATTTGAAAGAAATCTGAATAAAAAAACTGTCTTCAGTTTCAAAATTAATTCCGGATACCCCTTGAATTTGGCAACATGTTAATTGTATCTAAAGATGTTGATACACACGGTGATAATGATACGTTGGCCAAGAGAAACACTTCTGATTCGCCCATTAATGAAGAAGGTGACGCTCCTTGTATGCCAATAAAGCAAGAAGATAATGCGATAGACGCAAAAGCCGTTCAGTCATCGACGTCGAAACGTTTGGATCGAAACCCCTACAGCACTTACAAGCACTTTGCTCGAAACGCCAATCGAACCTTAACTACCTTCACGAATGAAATGAGCGAACTTTTGCGCCAAAGCATCGAGCGATTGGATAGCATAAGCATGAAGGTACGCGGATGCGTTTACGAAATCGAGAAGCAGCGTGTTGGCATGATTGGAATATTAGGTGACGGTTGCAGCAATATGCAACAATCAGCTCAAAACGTTTCAAAACTTTGCTCGCGCCCATATCAATACTCGACGCGAATTCTAGGCGAAATCGAAGAAAACGTGGCGCTTGGCAACACAGAAAATTCTTGGGCGTCTGAGAAATCCAAAGACGAAACCTTAAAAGAATTTGCAGTGAAATGTCGTAAGCACTCATTCATTGCTCCCATTGAACGAAAACTAAGCAATGTTTCTGAACAATGCGAAGCGAATTCCGAATGTCAGTTCACAGAAGTTCTACAAGACGAAAAAAGGTCCAAAATTAATTCACCAAGGCTGGATGAAAAGCGTCCAACGACTAGTACACTAAGTTCCGGACGCGCAACTCCAGATCAATCACGAATTAGTATGAGAAAGCAACCGGCACTGCCAATGTCTTTCAACACGTAAGTAAAATATCATACAAAAAATACAATAAATCTAATTTTAAAATTGTGCAACAGTGATGCGAATGAAAAAGAAGTAATGAACAAGATAGTAAAACAACACCGTCAATTACGCGCAGGCATTGAAAACGAAAACAGTCAACTCGAACAAATGCGCGATAAATACGAGACGCGTCCGAAGCGCAAACTGCGAGCCAAGAAAGAACCCGTAAACTCCACGAATAATAAACCAACAAAAAAGCGCGTGCAATCCAAACTGGTGAACGATGCATACGTTAAAGAAAATTACAATGATAATTTATGGTTTGGACCGCAATTGAGCAGTGGATCCCGAAAAAGTATTAAAAGCGCGCGTAATAATCCCGACGCTAGTACCGCGAGCAAAGTCGCGCAGATTAAAAATACAAAACTTGCACGCAAATTCGCAAGCTTCAATTTCCACGATCCAAGTCAAAAACACGCTCCAGCCAAGGTGGAAAGCTACACCGGCGGAAAATTGGTTTATCTGGCAAGCGATAGCCATCAGGATTGGAGTGTTTATATGCACACGCAAAAATCTCCAACACGCTACGATCTCAAACAAAACTCGCAATTCCCCACAAACAACATCCTCGATGAGATAACGCTCAAAGACTTGGAACCGTTAAAGGCAGAGTATCCGCGACGTGATCACATATTGGAGTCCAATGTGAGTGTAGAAGACAGTCTCCTGTATAAACTTGTTAACGGCGGCGCATCTTCATTAGAATGTTTAATTAGCGTGAATGCAAACGCAAAAACTCAACCCGAAACAGTGGCTAATCCGGTAAATATTGCAATGGTTAAGAAATGCACTAAACGTGCAAATATTATACCGCAAAAATCAGCAGCGCTTCAAATATCACCAAACACCACCACCCATACAAAAGCTCCTGTGCAGCATTCACCACAGGCCCCACAACATGTTCAGAATCCGCGCCAAAAAAATACTCCAAAAACTAAGCAGTTAAAGCAGGTGCAAGTAGATCCCAACGAATTATCGCGTGGTGATGATAAAACTAATATGCGTCGTGCGGGTATAAACCGCTCCAGCGAACGCAAACGTCAGACGACAACGGGCAAGAAGAATAATACGGATCCAAAGAAAATCGTAGCTGCCGAATCAAAGCGCATTGCTCAACGACTCTCCGATATCAAGAGTAATGTAAAGTACACACTTTCATCTACGAAATCCAATTCTATGCAAGATTATCAAATCTATCGTCAAATGAGTAAGAAAGATGCGCGAAAACGCTTGAAAAAGTATGTAAACAATCCGACCAAGACGCATCAGAAATACATGGTCATGATGGTAAATGAAATGTCCTATGACAATTACAAGCTGAATAAAGATGGATTATATCAAGAGAAGTCACGAAGTGTAGCTGAAATTCTAGCACCTTACATTTATGTTACTGAAGCACCAATAATTCCAAAACAAGAACTCACGATTGCAATGATGACCACGTACTCAACAGCGCAGCAAAACGCGAAACCGCGGAAACTAGATCCTGCTAAAGTCGCTGGTATTAAGAGAGGTGTTGATATGTCTTTTGTCAATTCTCATAAACCAGTGATCCATATTAATGAGAAACCCGGGCACAGTCGTGACATCAAACGTCACGTTGGATCTCGAAGCGCATCCATGGAACGTTATGCGCAAGCATCAGGAATATTTCCTGGAAAAGTTGATGAACAAAGTGCTTGGAAACAAGCAATACGATCATGTTTCAATACTCATCATGAATATCCACCTAGCACAAATGCGAAATCACTAAATGCAAATCAAATGAACGCGATAGTCATGAGCATGGAACAACAACTGAAACACGTTATGGATAACCCGAAAGTAAGTTGTCTACATTTACTCTAATCTCAACTCCAATCAACTGTAATATTTGCCTTTAGATTGAAAATAAATCAACTGTAATTAAGGGTTTGCAAGAAGAAATGGAATGGATTTTGAGCAATATCGAAGGCCACAGCAACGCGTTAAAGCAACGAAGAGGTATTAATACCTACGAAACGCGCAAGGATATGGCTGTAAGGCGTAAATTGTCTGAGAAACGTGTGCCAGTGCTTAAACCTGCCGAACCAAAAAGCCAAAAACCCAGCACAGTTGTTCCAAAATCATACACAGTGCTGAAGAAAGCCAGTGGTAATCTAATTATTCCCAAGAATCAAGAACCAACAAACTCTGACGCGCAAGAAATGCAAACGAAACTAATGTCCAAGTGGCAATGGTTGGAGCATCCGTCTGCTGAGTCCATGGGATCAGAACCTATGAAACGCAATGAAGAATTGAATGCTTTAAAGATGCTTGTACGCGCTCAACCGAAGCGCTCAAATAGCAAACCAGAAACCAGACGCGAAAATCTAGTCAATTCGTTTGGATCACCAAACGCTATAGTACAAATGGTAACCACTAAATGCGATAATAACGTGTTAAATGATCGCACCGAGGACATTAGTGAAGATAATGAAATAAACGAAGATATACTCATGCCCATTAAGGAAGTTGAATGTAAGGCATCCGATATAAGTATATATACGTCGTGTGACGATTTGCACAATGAAAGCAGTGATAGAACTGAGTCAAAAAATAGTAATTCTAATAAATCACACTTGACTGAAGAAGAGATAATCACATATCAGAATAATATAAAACGACTTGAACGTCAACTCAGCGAAGAAACCGAGCGTTTCGTTGAAGAGATCCACGAAGTTATGTCAAAGGTCGAACTAAGCAAAGATGGCTCAAATGAAAATCATATTCTTGAACCGTTGATGAACGCTGTTAAAGAATACAAAGAAAGCGAAGAAAGTAAGACCGATTCTTTACTTTCGAATACTTGCGATGCGCCAGAAGTGCATAAAGTCACACGAGTCGAACAAGCTACACAAATTGCAGGTAAAGGAAGCACCAAATCAGCAGTGACCTACATTTGTTCGATGCTGGATTCTGCGCTTCTCACATCGCCTATTGCTGAAAAGAAATCGTCCGCTGATAAGGAAACGGATGTACGCCCGATGCCAACAGCACAATCAATTTCGCTAACACTCAATCATAACTTGCGAAAGGCAATTGGTAACCCCCTAAAGTCTTATACGGTTGATGCACGCTCTTTCAAATCTCTCGACTCTCCAATGATGCAAGGAATCAAACGAGATCTATTCGGAAGTGCACATGTAAACTATCCATTATCTCGTATCAGTTTGATGCGCAAGCCACCAAAAATGGCTGCGGGTACCTCGGTTTCATTAACCAATATGTTCAAGAAAGAAAGCAACGAAAAGCGCAAAAAGATCTCAGTCGGCGTGAGCAGGTCAGAAACTGTAACAGCGTTGATGACTGCCAGTACATGTCAAACTGATTTTTATAAAAATACAAGTGAAGCCACAGAACCACTCAGTATTACCGTAAAGCATACCATGAAGCAGAGAACCCGGAAAGTAAAGAGAACGCCCAATTTACTAAATGAAGAAGTTGGCCAAGACTATTCTGAAGCACGTCGAAGTTATAGAAATGTTCTATCGTTTTGCTACACCGTGATTTTTGTGGTGATGTTTTTTGGACTGAATCTACATTACGTTTGTGGATGATAAACAACTCTAAGAAGATGTAACTGGGTTCCGAGGGTGGCACGTCAATCAAGAAATATTTGTTTTGTAAACATTGCCAAATCAATCAAAGAGTAAAATAAACGCATGGTGCTGTCACTCAAAATACGCAAAAAAAACACACCAAAGAAAAATTAAATGGTTTTTCACTGACCTTCATCCCTTTACTCTCTTTCAGGAAAGTGTAACTCATCCCGCCTCCAATGATCATATCGGTGACTTTGTCCAAAAGATTCTCGATGAGTTGAATCTTATCCGCTACCTTGGCGCCTCCCAGGATCGCCAAGAACGGTTTCTCTGGATTATCCATCGCCTTGGCAAAGTACTCCAGTTCTTTCTGCAATAGAAAGCCTGCAGCGCGACGTTCAAACCCCTCGCCTAAAAAAATAAAATAGAAATAAATTAGTAAAAGAAACGCATTAAATTTCGTAAGAGTCCAACCCAACATGCTGGAATGAGCTCTATGTGCAGTGCCAAAAGCATCATTGACATAGACATCTCCAAGTTGGCGCAAATCAGCACGGAATGCTTTTACTTTTTCTGGGTCAGCTTTGACCTTGTTACCATCTTTATCAACACCCTTTCCTGTTTCTTCCACATGGAAACGCAAATTTTCCAGAAGGAAAACTGATCCTGGTCTGGGATCTTGACATTGTTCCACAACTTCAGGACCAACGCATTTATTTAAGAATACCACATCCCTACATAAAAGAATTAACTGCCATCATATTTTTCAAGCTCAAGTGTTCAGTGTTATCATGTGTAAGGTCAGATGTCCTAAAAACATCTCCTGTACAAAGTGCAAACAGAAACATTGAGGTTAGTTGAACACTACAGGAGAGAATAGAGACCCACCACCAAAAATACAACTCCCCACAGCATTGTACTTACAAGATATGTTTGGACATGTAACTTTAAAATACCTCACAGTTTTGACTTAGTTTGCTTGAAAATTATTGGAATCATTACAGGATCACATGTGTGATCCTGAACTGTTATTGTGTCAGGACAAAAAGAGGGAAAAGCACACACACCTATGCTTATACCTCTCTAACAATGTGCAGAGCTCAGCAGCTACAGGTTCCAAGCTGAACTTTGGATTTGGCTGTCCATTTGGACGCCCCAAATGGGACATCAACACAAGGGATTTTGATTGAGAGTTCAGTATATACTTAATACTTTCCAGCGCTTTAACGATACGTTGATTGTTCGTAATTTTACCATCCTTCATGGGTACATTAAAGTCCACCCTGAAGGAAAATTATCTGAGTGACAGAAACTAAGAAGATATTAAATTATTACCTCATCAAAACACGTTGCCCTGTTACATTCAACCCGTTCAAACTTAATTTCTTGAGAGCCATAATTGTTCTATATCACTTTGAGTTTTAAATATTTCTTAAATAAGAGCTAAACCGTCGCACTCGAAAACGTTCTGGTTCTCACAAATGTGCTGTATGTGAGTGAATGTAAGCTAAATAAATATTGCTAGAGGTCATTATCAGGTCGATTGCAAAAGTCCCTAAAATATAACCAAACCTAACAATAACAACAAGCTAGTAAATAAATCATACGCATTATACTTTAACCAATCTTATTAAACTCTATCACTTAAGTATTATTGTTTATATTGGCCTTAATCATGTCATGATGCGATGAGTTATTGCTTCAATGCAACACCATTCAGCATGATCCAAAAATATCAATCATAAAAATAAATGTATTGATCAACAAAGACTTTAGTAAAAATTACTCAATATAATTTAAAATAAAATTATTTTAACAACCCCAAATTGAACATTTAGTTAGCAACAGCTCATGTTCATTACTTGTACAAAATGCGTTATTTCTGCTAAAGTCAACATTAGATTTGCATGAATAACACGTTCAATACCCCACATTCATTGTGGCCCTAGAGATTTGGTACCCAAATTATTGGTGCCCCTATAAATACAAGCACATTGCAATCATGTAGACTTAATTGTCCTGCACAACAAACCAGTTACTATTATTTCATTGCCCCAGTATCATTAGACTATGCTACACTGTTCTGGATTTCCCTGCTGATCAAAGGGTACAGTTGGTCCAGCATCAGCAACAATATCAGTTGGTGGCTGGCCATAATCTTGTAATGACTGCATAAGTGACAAGACTTTATCAAAGTGTGCTTTCTTGACCTCAGGTGGATCATTCTCATTTTCTAGATCTAGTTCATCACAGACTTTTTGCATGAGTTCCTGCTGTTTCACGTATCTTTCCTTCTCCTCTGAACTCAGCTTACTCTCATTGTCTTTCAGCCAGTCAGGGTACTTTGAAATAATATCTTTCAAACTTGGGTAGAGCACTTCCTTGCTGAGAAGGCTCTGCATCATGCCCTGCATGAAAGGCAAGAATGCATTCTGCTCGCCCTGTCCACCCAAATTGCTAAACATATTCATAATGTCATTCTCATTAAATGGATTCTGCAGATTCTCTGCCCCTTGTGACAAGCCCTGAATTGTTTGTGATATTGTGTTTGCAAAATCATTCGTTTGGGGATTATCTATACCTGGATTGGTAAGTGCTTGTTGTGCAGCTTCAGCCATTCTCTGAAAGCTCTGTTGTACCTGCTCAGGGGACACACTGGCTGCATCACCATCAGTGCTACTGAGCAAGGCAGCAATGTTTGTCTCAAATTGCTGTGCAGCCTGCTTGATAAAGTCTTCAGACCATTCTTCCTGAGTTTGGGAAACAGCAGTCTCCTCCATCGTTGAATTCGAGGCATCAGCGCTATCACTCGACTTTGTCGTTATAAAATCGGCCAAAGTACCTTTAAATGATGAGTAATCACAATACAATTACATAACTGGTAAAGCAAGAAGAAGTGGTATTTACTGTCGAGAAGTTCGGCCAACTCTTGCTCCGCTGTTTCTTTGGTAGTCTTATCACCCATTTTCAATAATATACCCTCTAAACGTGCTATGAACTTACGTACTGCCGAACGTATTAAATAATTGCCACTGCTTTGCTGTGCTACTAATGTTGACGATGTTGACTTTGACAGGTAACTAATTTGAGGTTAGTATTTGCAATGAGGACGTGGTGTTTATCTTGTTTATAAACCAAATCATGCGCCACCGCAAACAAGTGCAGCGTAGTTGTAGCGCGGCATTTAAATTTTGTTGTTTGAAATGTTTTCGATTACTTCAGGTTGCTTTAATCATTAAACCACATATCTATTCATGTATGGAAACCGCACAACTTAATTTCAAATTTCGTAAACATTTTCGCTGAGGATAATTTCGTTACAAATAGTTTATTATCAATTACCATGGTTATGCATTATATAAGTACGAAACAACGTCGGCTATATTCAACAGCAAGAGTTACTCAACATATATCCGATATTAAGTTATTAAGTCTACAACCATGTTACGTTCTGATATTTAATTAGGCTCAATATTCATTGTTCTCTGTTCATATACTTAGTTTATAGATGATTCAGGTTATGAGTTGGTCCTGTGTGGAATGGGATATATGTTAAAGCGAGAAAGAAAAATATAATTTACCTAACGCTGGAATAATATCACTATCAAATCGATATTCTAATAATATCATTCATTGAGCATAGTCTTATACCCGTAAGATAATAAATTAATATCACAACGAAAAAGTATGGAGCGCAGTCGAGAGGAATTGATTGAAAAAGGTACTCACAAAATCAAACCATAAGAATGGTGGTAAACTTGGGAAGACGCTGGGTATTCCGGGTTAATTCTTACACATATTATACCTACGTAGACACATATTGCGCTTGATAGGCTACAGCAGTAGTAATCATCTGCTCGGAGCTGCAATTCTGTAGATCGCATCGTAAACAATTTCCTGTTCCGCTTTCAATTTCCGCTTCATGTCTGTATTGTAAGGATCAAAGTTTAAAACGCGTTTTCTCCTGCGATATATACCTGCGCACAACAACCACAGAAATCAATTACTCAATCATGGAAACGCTTTTGAACCGACCAGTTATTTATTACCTTCCTGTCGTTCGATGGCGCATTTAAACTGCTTCATATCTACAGGAAAGTCGAGAAAATCAAGGATCGTGCGCAGTGTGTGTTCAGGATTCTCCACCAATTGCTCGTAAAATATGACGTGAGTAGGTCCGCTAAAGTTATTCAACCAGTCGAGATTGGTTTTCCTCCAGGCAGTTAGTTTATTGCTGACGAATTGCTGCCAATCTAGCAATTAAGTATCATGTTATATTCCGCCTTGGGAGGCGTAAAGCACGCACTCAATTTGAACATACATTTACCCCTCGTACGCCTGTAGCGATCAGGCGATGCGAAGCCAACATGACCGCCAGATTGTCGATTGAATTCCGCTTGAATCGCTTGCGCTGGCGCTCGAACAAGAAGCACCGCTTTCTTAAAAGGTCTTCGAGCAATAGGACCCCATTCGTGTGTCTTTACGACGAGCACAGACCCATTCGAAACACTTTCAGCGGGAAAACCGTTCTTTAATAGGCCGTAATCTTTATAAACGCTTCCAGTTAATACGCCTAAAATGCCGCAATTTCAGTTATATTTTACATTCATTTGTTTCGCAATCAACAATCGTAACCTGTTGCTTGTTGTAATAAATAACGCAGCCAAGTATTGCCGCTGCCCGGAAAAGACGCTAAAGCGACAGGGCCAGCCGCCATTGTGGGGGCAACATATCTCAAATCGGAGCACCATTTGATTTTGGTTTTGCGAAAAATACTGCCGGCGCGCCGCTGCTGTATTTGCTGCAGGTGTTGATTAAACGGCGAATTACTGTAGATTAAAAGTTTCTGTTCTAGCGAAACTTTTTTATAGCCATTATTGTTGTTGTTATTATTATTAATATTGCTCGCTGTGCCAACACTTGGACTGCTGAGACGAGTCGCAAATGCCGGCTCATGGAGCGTTATTGCAGACAGGAAGAGCACGCCCGCCAAATAAAGGACGATAAGGATGGCAAGCAACCAGAAGCGCGGACGCGTCAACTGCATTTGTCCTCACCACAGCTACATCCACCCAGCGTGTAATGCGTTCGCATTCTCTACAAAAGCGTACATACGATTAGGTCAATCAAATCAGGCATCGACATTTCGTCAAGATTGATTTTATGTAACATTAATAATTCACCGCTCGCCGAACAAATATTAGTTACTTAGTCATACATCCAACACAAAAGTTGACGACTTATGAATGATGTAATAAACTGTGTACTGTGCACTTAATCGTGTAATAATCGGTTTATCGGTTTTCGTTTAATAAAATGTTCGTTAAAGAGAAGCAACTTACATGTCTAAATTTAACCGCACATTGAGTAGGCTTCCGGAGGCAGATCCGACATTTCTGCTACGTTTAGGTGTTGTTGTTGTTGTGCGGGCGGCTGGAAAAGCAGCGGGTGAAAGCGTCGGCCGGGTTAGGGCGTCGCGACGCATGACTACTACATAAAATTCCATCTTTCCCAGTCGGGATGAACTTCGAACGCGCGCTCTCGGTCGCTATCGTACGCACTCGCCGCCTCTTTACGCGAATTTGAATTTAGCGCCAGTCACAAATCATAGAGCCGCTTTTAAAATTGTAAAATGAGATCTAATCCGCGATAACTATAAATAGCGTATATTTCCATTCGCTATTCCGTACATACGTAGTGCATAAATTCACAATGTTGTTTTGTAATTCGCGTTGTACATGTCAATATCAGCTGATATTAACAGCGCCGTGTGACCTACAAAGTCAACAGCACACACAACAAATACACGAGATGCCAAACAACTAAATAGAAGATGTTGAGTTTTTTTCGAGCGGCGATATGTGCACCGACGATTTTCGCAAATGCCTAAAGTCTCAGTGCTGAAACAACGATTTCATTCGTCGTGTACAATCCGTAGTCTCCACATGGTTATGTGCCAGCCCGATTCTCAGTTACATCCATTCACCTAACTTAAGTTTCGTTCGAACCCTCGTTTTCCGTTCTACCCTTTTCTTGTCCGCGTGCATAGTCCAGCTTCTAATTACTGTTGTGTGTCGTCTCGTATGTTGTGTGTGTGTGTTTGCAAGGGAGACGATTAGCGACCGTCCACGAGGTGCCGATTGAAATTCCGACACGAGGTACCACATTGGCTGCTTAGTGTAGCCCTTCGATTTTTGCCCCACGAGCCGCCAACATTTTCAAAATAGACGCCATACTCGGAAAGAAGAAGAAGATGGCAGTGCTGCCACCTGACTCGCTCTTCCGGTTCCATGTGGACGCCGGAGCGTTGCAAAGTTTATGTTTCATGGACACCTCGCACGAGCGGATCCCTATGGAGCAAGGGGAGGTGGCGGGGGCTACAATTCCCGCAGCTTCGCATAAGATCTTGATGGCCGCGGGGGAGAACGGCATTGTCTACTTTTGGGATTTAGAGGTAGAGTAGACAGCGAGCACGTTGCGGGAAATTGTTTTAAAAGTTATTTGTTGTTCACAGAGAAATAGACTGAAATTCAAGCAGAAACTGGGCGAACAAATCGTCTCTCTGCACTACTATAATTCTGAAGTTATCGTTCAGGAGAAGACGGGGCTGATAACTATCTATGTACCTAAGAAGGACCACCAAAACGAGTACGAACGCATAACGAGTCTACCATGTGCGCTTGGCTTCTGCAGGGTGGTCCACATGTGGGAGAAACTGCTTATTCCACACGAAGACGCAAGCATCCAGGTGTTCGATCTGCCAACGAGGACCACGGTGAAAACGATGCGTTTTACGCCGTGTCATACGCTTGCGAAGCAAAGCGAAATTTGTCAAACGCATAACGAACTGAAGCGCTCTGATATCGGTGCCATGATGTGCCTTGAACATGCCGATATCGCCAAACGGCATGTAATCTTCGCAGCGTTCGAAACGGGAGATATCTTCGGATGGCTGTACGAGACCGGGGAGCAAGTCACGCATGCCAAATTCAACGAACAAATGATATCAATGAGCATTGATGGCGCCGGCATGCGTGGTGTATGTGGAGGTACGGGTGGCGCTCTACAAGTGTTCACCCTGGATAAAAACGTCCAATTCACTTTGCAATGCGAAGTTGCACTGACGAATGACGGCTGTGAAATCGTCAAGATACGACATGACAAAAAGATTTTTGTTTGCGGCGGCACCGATGGACGGCTGCGCGTGTATTCGTGGAAGACACTGCGTATGCTGGTAGTGTTGGAGGAAAATCACGCACGTATCTCCGACGTACAATTTACGACAGATCTGATCGAGAATTGGGGCGGCCGAATTATGGCCGTGGCAGGTGCTGACTGCAACATCTCTTTTTGGAATTTATACAATTGAATAGTTTTTTTATATATGAATTGATGAAACGAATTGAATAAATGTGGCGAAGATTTTGAGATAAAATACAATGTTGTTCAAAACCCTAAAAAAGCTATGTCAGAAGTGGGATTCGAACCCACGCCCACAGAAGTGGACTGCGACCTGAACGCAGCGCCTTAGACCACTCGGCCATCCTGACAGTTGGGGACAATCCATAATTACAACACTTCTAGAACCCTCTTCATCGTCTACACTCCTCATGATACCATGCCTTTACCGCCAGTGCTAGACGCACCTTTCAAGAGCTACATCATGCATATAATGCCAAGACAATAATTATACAGGGAATGTAAATTTATTAGATAATACTCCTTTCTGGAAACTCCTCATTAGGACTCCCAATAACTAGATCAATATTACTTAAGCCATCCGCATCTTCTCCCAAAATATCTTTTATAAGCTTAATGCTAATTTTCCATAATTTAACCGCTAAATGATCGTTTTGCGCAATAGCGGATTCCTGGCAGCGGTAACAATTATTAAAGTAAACACCGGTGGTACCGTTTAATTCACGTGCCGTCGAACAAAAGACGGTTGTACTAGCCGCCTGCTGCATCGATTTGGTAAATGGACGTACTATGAAAAAGAGAAATCGATAGAACCACCAATTGCGTGACAATGATGATGACACCATATTGCCCGGATGCAAGCTGAACACGGAAATGCCCTTATCTTGCAGGTTTTTCGCGAGCTGCCGTGCAAAGAGCACATTACACAATTTCGTGTTATTGTACGCGGACATGTGCCAGTATTGGGACGATGTCTCCGGTGAAAGCGTGGCAACCGTAAATGTATCTGGAGTAAGTTCGGCGAACCGATGGCTCTCCGAGCTCACCACGACCACGCGACTACCAACGCGCAGCAGTGGTCGCAGTAATAAAGTCAAATAAAAATGCGATAAATGATTCACGTGGAAAGTACGCTCGAGACCTTCGTCAGTCTTTTCAAAAGGTAGCCCAAAAACGCCCGCATTCAATATAAGTATATCAATAACTTTCCACCTATTTTGAATCTCCTGAGCGCATTGCAGAACGGATTTCAATGATGATAGATCAACGTGCACCAAATCGCATTTGGCGTCTTGTTTAGTTAATTTAATTTGCTGTAAGGCCTCATAGCCTTTGTTCAAATCCCTGCATGCAATCACAACATGACACCCATGTTTGCATAAACTCTTTGCAGTTTCCAACCCAATTCCACAATTACCGCCAGTAATTACGCATAATTTGCCATTTAAATCGCGACCATGTAGTACCTGCACAACATGTAATTATGTAGCAAAGGAAACAATTGCCAAAGCTGTTACCTGAAGAGCAGTGCTAGATGCGTCAAATCGCTGCCGATAATCATTAGCGTGATCTTTTTCCTCGACAGCGAATGCCAATCTTGGGTCAGTGTATGTCGTTCTCTTATTTTCGTGGTCAACATAAATAACTTTGCCCGTGTTTTTGTCAACGCATCGCTCCCAGCCAAATGGCAAATCGCCATTCACGACCTTCTTGATACCCGTACGTGGATGCGTCCATTGGGTCGCTTTCGTTAGATGGTTCGCATAGAATACGTTTCCATCGACCGTAACGCGTTCTTCCCACCCCGGGGGTAATTCATCTTCAGAATCCGAATCGGGAACGTTCATCTTCAGCGCAGAAAACGTCAAACGATGCAAGGTTATAACAATGAAAACAAACGCAAAACAAACACGAAGTAGTGGCCTCTAGATGCCGACTATTTCAGCGACCTCTCTGCGATATTACCACGAGCCCCGAGTAAATTTCTGGCCGGTATGGTTTGTCGCATGCGTAAATGTCACGCTTGGCGGTGTATTCACTTCACCATCCACGCTAAGCTGCAAACGATGTAGCGAGATAGCTAGCTGCTAGCGAGTCTGGCAAGTCGGTGGAGTCCGTACCGGAGCCCGTCGCCCGTCCTGTCGCCGCACCGTACAGGAGTCAGTAGCAGCCGTCGCCGCGCACCATAGGCAGTAATAAGTGCTCTGCGAGCGATTGTTCAGGCTGTGTAAAAGATGGTGGAATTGTTTGTGTGATCCATTCGCGAAACCCAGTGCGCCGTTCATAACGTGAACGTCTTCGTCAGAAAGGTGGAATATCGGTGTTCGTTTGCGCCATTCCGGTGTGTGTATCGACGCCTAACGCGAAAATGTAATTTGCTAGCGGCATCATCGCGTTCGACCTTCTTCGAGGCTTCGAGTCGGGCCGTAGCTGGCCGCTTCGTGCATAATTCGTCTACCTGCAGCGAGTGGAAGCGCGCAATGCCGTCGTCTGCCCGCTGAGCGGAACGCGGCCGAGTCGCAACGCATTTCGGAGCAGTCGTCGGTTCAGGTCGATGGAAGCCATGGAGGCCAACAGCGAACGCCCGTCTCTGTGCCGACTGTGCGCCACCATCATCACGCACCCCAATCAGCGCGTCGACATCTTCGCCGTCGACGGCCTACGAACCAAGATCGAAACTTGTTTGCCCGTGCACGTAAGTCGCGCTGAGCGAAAAAACATACACATACTAAGCGTTCTTAACACGCGCCGCACCGGCGTTGCCATTGGCAACCGCATAATAACAAAAACAAACACCTAACCTAACAATATTCAAATTTTTCTGCATTTCGAAATGCACCAGTGTTGTACACGTTTACGAATTATTTGCAGGTGCATAAGCACTCCGACTTGCCGGACACGCTGTGCTCAACATGTCACGAGAAGATCGACGCGTTTTACGATTTTCGAAAGCGCGCCATTGAAACGCTCATTATCCTCGAAGATAAATACCGTTCGGTGGAAAGTTGCTTCAACAAGCCGAACAAGGTGAACAAATCGACGGTCACGGACAACATTCAGGAGAAGAGCACCGACCACTCCGAGTACTCGGAATGGAAGAGCAAGAAGTTGGGCGAGTTCTGCATGGAGGCGGAATCGCACACGACCAAAGTCGAAAACGAGAAAACCCTTTTGAATTGCGCTCTGCAGATAACCAAAGCCGAAGAATTATTGGGACAAAAAAGCTGTCGTCTGGTGGACTACGATTCAGATGAGGAAGCACACGCCGCCAAAACGCCAGTCGCATTCACAAGCATCAAGAACAAACGATACTTTGACGATAAAGTGAACGATATCATCAGCGAAATTGTCGAGCGGAAGTCAATCAAACGAAAACTCGAACAAAGCGACGATGGTCCATCGCCGATTGCGAAAATATTCAAATTGGACGAAAGTTCATCGAGCAGGCGCAAAAAACGTCCGCCGATCAAACGCAGTGTTTCGATCTCCGCGCCCGTTGTTGAGCAAACGCCTCCACCTCCACCACCACCCATTCCACAATGCGAAGAAGAGGTCAGTCTGCCGCAAGTGTGTCTTCTATGCGATCAGCAATTCAATAAGGGTAGCTCGTTGGCGCGTCACGTTTTCGACGTGCACGGCATTGACATGGCGCAGGTCATGAGCAGCGAGCCGATACCGGAAATGCTGCAGCGGTCGCTGCAAAGCTACCAGCACTTTGCGACGCAAGTGGCGCAACAGCAGGTACCCGAACCACCACCACCTCCCATAGAAGTGCACAGATCGCCGAAATCACCAAAGACTACCACCGAGAAGAAGAAGAAGTTACCCGAATTGGTGAAAATTACTGATTTGAAATCGAAGCGCGAGTCAATTGGTACGAAGAATTCAATTATCCGTTGCGAAATATTGTGCAGAATTAACGTTTTTATTTTTAGACGTAAAGCCAACCGATGACGCGCCGCCAACACTCACCGCCAGTTACGTCTGCCCTCTGTGTCCGGCATCGCTCACGAATCGCACTGATCTGTATGCGCATCTTCGTACGCGTCACGCCACGCCGGCGAAACTGATATGCGGCCTTTGTTTGCACATCGCCACTACATTGCCCGGCCTACAGGAGCATCTGGAGCTGTGCACGAAAACACATGCGATCACCGGTTATCTGGTATGCCAGATTTGCAAGTATTCGGAGGATAATCATAAATCTCTCGAGAACCACATCCTAGTACACGATTTCCTATTGTTGGATTGCAAAAAAGACGGTCGAATATTCGATCCCGCCGATTTCGTCGACACGAACACGCAAGTGGAACCGAAAACGTACATTTGCGGCGAGTGCGGCTACACGGCGCTAACGTTCAAGGAGTTTAGCAGTCACAAGCGCTCCGAGCATTCGATATTCCACTGCGATCTCTGCAACAAATCCTACGGGCGAAACTCGCACCTGTGGAAGCACGTTAACCGCGTCCATAAAGGGCATCCAAGCGTGACGTGTCAGTTTTGCCACAAAACCAGCGCGTCCAAGTACCATCTACTGCAGCACTTCAATAAGATACACACGCAAAAGTCAACAACGGCACCCACTCCAAAGCTGCGCAATAATGGGGAATTAATTGCGCCTGATTTAGATGGCGAAGAAGATTTCATGACGAGGAAATTCGAAGGCTTCGACTTTCAATCGGTGCGACAGAGTTTTATGCGTCAAGAATTAGAAAAGACGAAACCCCATTCGCATTCAGAGGCTAAAAGAGTACATCGAGTCGAATTCGCTCCTCTGCCGACAGTGAGTGCTGTACCACCAAAGGAATTGGACTCGTCGTCGACGATCTATACGAATATTATCACGAATTACACACCGCCGAATAACGATGGCGAATACAAATGCCCAAAATGCTCGAAAGCGTTCCACAAACGCACCTTGTTGAAAAAGCACAAGAAAAACTGCCGACCGCGTCTTCAGAAAGATTTGCTCACGCGGTGTAAATCATGCTCGCGTATCTTCAAAGACCGACAATCGCTGGCCAAGCACTTGGTGAACTACCATAGCGAGTACTCGTGTGAAATGTGCGCGGAGAAAGTGCAATCCAAGTGTGAGATTGTTTCGCATATTCGATTCACCCATCCCGGCTGTCACTTAATTTGCCATGATTGCGGTAACGTACTGAGGAACAATGACCTCCTCCGAGCGCATCTCGCCGATCATGCAAACTCCTTCGTTTGCCAATTTTGCGGCGACATATTGCCTTCAAAGATCAAATTGAAAATGCACATATTATCACTACATCGGAAAATTCTAAGTCTCTCTTGCGGCGTGTGTTTGAAGCTGTTTGAAAACCAGCACATTCTTCGTGATCATGTGCGACTTGTGCATCGACAGGTTCTGCAACCTTTGACAAGTTGTACTGTATGCGGGAAGAACTATGGTAGCAAATGGAAAACTTATGATCATTTAAATAAAAGCCACGGCAGAGTGTTTAAAGCGTGCAAGATTTGTCTCGAAGTATTCAATAACGAGCAAGAATTACAGGTGCATGTGGATACATCACATGCGAAAGGTATGAAGAAGTTGATGGCGAATCATATGAGTGGTGAATTGAGAGATAGAGACGATAAACTTGATGATTATATTGATAATGGCGGCGGTATGGGTCTCGAAGATGATGGCCAAGAAGAATCGGAGAACGATTCAGAAAATGAGGATTCTCAGCCTGAAGTCGAAAGCAAATCCATTTTAGAAAAGCATTTGATTGGTGCGTATCGTACGAGTAATCAGAATCAGAAATTAGTGAATGGTGGCAATACTCCAACCACGCCGAAAATGAAGATAAAGATTGCACCAGTTACACCGTCGACTGAAAACGACGCGTTGATCAATTCGTCGAAACGTACTGTGTATGTGAATTCGAATGATCCTTCAGTTTGTGAGATTTGCCATAAGAATTGGCCGGCCAAGAAGCACTTGTGGCAGCATTATATCCGATGTCATAAACAAGTGGCTGCCACCGTATGCGGCATTTGCCTTTGTACGAATGAGAATTACGAGGCACTGCAGAAGCATTTGCATCGCGAGCATCCGACGCTGCTGCACGGCAAGGGCTTTGGTTCGAATTTCATTTGCCGTATTTGCGGTCGCTATCACAATGCGAGCAGCAAACTGCGCCTGCACATGGCGATCCATATAAAGTTCGACTGGACGTTGCTGGATCGATTCGAGGCGACGAACGGCAGTCAAGCGGGCGATGCGAACGAGGGCGAAGGCGATGAAGAGGAGGACGAGGAGGTCGAAGATGAGAATGAGAATGAACATGACGAGCAACCGCAATCGAAAAACGTGAAGGTGGATGTGCCTGAAGATGGAATAAATTACGAAAGCCTTATTGAGCAGGTTGAATGCAGTACAAACTCATCCAGTTCGAGTTCCGAAAGCGACGAGGAAGATGAAGACGACGAGAATGAAGAACACGATGATCATGACGAGCAAGGCGAAGCAGATGAAAGCATCGAGCAAGAAACTGTCGAGCACGAGGAAGATGATGAAGACGACGATGATGATGAGGATGACGACGAAGACGTTGAAGAAGAAGGCGAAGTCGAAGCAGAGGTTGAGCAAGACCAAGAACAAGAGAACGACTTCATGGATGCAAAGAATGAAGAAATGAAGAACGATGAACCTTGCGAGGAATCGCACGAACTCGAACAGGAAACGGACGAGTACGAAGAGCAAATTGTCGAAGAGCCAGTATATGAGGAAATCATCGAAGACGTGACCGAAGAGATCGTGCCCGATGATGATGAGGAAATGGAAGAGGAAGAGTACGTTGCTGAAGAGATTTTTATCAAACATGTGGTCGGCGACGATGACGACGAGGGCGATGAACAAGAGCTCGAAGAAGATGAAGAGGTGATTGAGCACGACGAGGAAGAGATCGAAGAAGACGAGGGCGAAGAAGTGGATGACACTTCGTCGAATACGAGCTCCACTCAAATAGAAGAGTCGCAAATGGAGATTTCGTACGTCCAGGATCCGGACGTGGTTGATAGTGCGGTTAAATCAATATGCTATGACGCGGATAGTTGTCATGTGGACGCTTCATCTCAGGAGTATGAGGTGCAATCGACTCATAACTTGAATCAACATGAGATACAAAGTGCTGTTGATAGTATTTTGTAAAATGCATAGACAACATCTAAAGAAAAATCCTTCGAACCAAACTGGTTAATCGCATAATACTCAAACTGACAAAGATGATGATGACGATGATGATGAGGATATGTACTAGAAACGCATTACACTCGATATCTTTCCGAATGAACTCGCAGGATAGATAAACGCGCTGGGGGTGGATGTCGACCTAACAGTTTTTACATTCCATGTGTATGACGTAACTCGTCTATAATCAATATTAATTATTATTATTATTATTATTCACTGATGGGAGTCATGATTACGTTTCAATGATGTGTATTTAATTTATTAATTTCGCAAATTTCGTTGATCTTTTTATTTACTTATATATTTCCGAGAAAGAGGATGGAGAGGCGTTGTAATTATGTTGATTTTGATTTGTGAGTTAGCGTTTAAGTGCGAAAGAAGTTGCCATATGATATATATTATTAGTATTTTAGCGTCGTCGTACGAATAACATAGTGATTATTTTTCTACATAATTATATAAATATATCTATGAACGTAACGCATAATTCAAAAGTTATACAAGACACATTACCACTTACTTAAGGGTACATTATACTTTTTGAACATTCCACCAATGTTTCAAACTTGAACAAAAATACAATACTGTTTTAGATAAGTTATCAGACGTAAATGAATAAACTCTTTAAACGCGCGCCTATGTATATGTCGCAACATTTGCTAAAAGTCACTAAAATAAATATTTTCTATAAGATGTTGCACTCGTGCTTTTCCCCTTGTCGCAAAACGGCCTTTAATCGAACGAGTTCAACGCATTAGCATGCACGCTCGATACATATAAATTAGTCGAGCATGTACTACAAGTGTTAAATTATTTATTTAAATCAGCGCTATTTAAATAAGAATGTTAATAAGTTGCGCGGCGAAGAAAAAACAGTACGCATCGATAATCAAGGTCACCTGCATTTCGAGTAGAGAGCGCTACCTGTGCACATGTGTAATTAGTGATGTCGCACACGAGTGTTTGAAAAGTATTTTGAGCATATGAGGTAAACACCAGACTGCTGGCGGTTACGCAACGATATCAACTTTGACACTTGCATATGATTTGCATTCATTAGCCGCGCATATGCTGGGCGGTTGCTGATGGCTGTTAACGAGCAGAAGCGGTAAATAAGACGAGATCAAGTGTTAGCCGCTGTTAGCAGAACATCTTGTTTAACCACTTGCGCGTGTAGATGTGCAGCACGAAGGTGTGTATACGTCACCGGCTGATCAAACATGGCGACCATTGTCGTCCTCTGACGTTTATGTTGGTGCGAAGACGTTGTTTTAGTTTAGAAACGTGATTTAACGCGCCGTTTTTCATCGACTGGCCGCTATTTTTAAACGCGATGGATGCAGCAGTGTGATTGCAAGTGCCTAAAAATATGTTATCCTAATTCACGGGCGCAATGTGCGGTTATGTCTGTTATTCTTTTTCTTCTTTCATCATCAGCCAGCGCACGAAGTAATCAACAATCAATTCGCCTCCTATAAATAAGACAGAAGTATTCAAGGTATACGAAGCCATCGACCAGAATCGGCCAAAGCACAAGGCAAGACAATGAGGCGACTTATATAAGGATAGAGAGAATAATTTTTTAATAACTCAAATAAGCGCACTGTGATCCGTTTAAGTTGTAAGTAAAACCATTGAAAAACTTCAAAAGTAGCCAATTTGTCTCGTCGAAACAATGGAAGCGATGCAATATGAGCAGGCGAGAAACATGACACTCTTGTTCTTCTTCGAACGGCTGCTGGACAAAGGTGAGCCGCGAACGCTGCACGACCTTAGTTGCCAGTTCGGTTCGAAGGGTTTCACGAAGGAAATGCGCCAAATCGCGGGCGGATCACAGAGTGGGCTGAAGAAGTTCCTCGCTCAGTATCCGTCCTTGTTCGCGATCGAAGGCGATTATGTAAATGTCAGCGATGTGGAGACGGACAATAGTAGACAATCCTCCGGTATGTTTGCTTTGTTTCCATGAGAAATGTGCAAGAAATAATTTGATTGTGGTTTTTAGGGTCGAAAGACTATGCGAAGCAGGCTGTGGACTATTTCAGTGAAAAGTTGGCCCAGTATGGGGAGTCAACGGAAGTCCCGATACGAAGTCTCCTTGGACATCGCTCACAGGCGAGTCCAGAGGTACGACATGTGTCTGGTCAGCATTTTCACGAATTTCGCGAGTTCCTCGTCAAATACCCGGACAGCTTCCAAGTAAACGATGCCAACGAAACAGTCATCCTCAAGAATTACGCAGATTACTCAACAAATACGCCAACACCTCAACTACATTTCAACGTCAACGTCAACATCGATCCGGAGCAAACGCAAACGCTGCTCGACTTCTTCGCGCAGTGCATCGAAGTCAAAGGCCCGATTCTCGTCGAGCAACTCTTCCAAATAGTGAGCTGCACCCTTCCCGAGCAAATGTGGTCGAATTTATTCAACACGCCGCATCATCTCACCAGTTTCCTGCGACTATTCGCCGATAGTTTTCAAATCCAGGCAAACTTGGTGACGCTATTGCAGCATCCGAAATTGAAGGAGAAGAAAGAGAAGGAGAAAGTTAAAGAAAAGCCGGAAAAAAGCGATGAAACTAAACCCGATCCCAACATAAACGAAACGGACGACGATAAGCAAATCAAACAAAGCGAGCAAACAATTTCGCCAATTGCGAGCTCTCCAAGCAGTTCACCCATGTCTTCACTGTCTTTAGCAAGCCCACAGTCGCCTGTAAAGCTGTCAATCAGCGATCGACTGAAGCAACCCAAACTGCAACTGGAGCAGCAGAAATTAGAAAAAGTCAAGATGAAAGAAACGAGTCCTGTGACTCAGAAACCTCCAGTTCCAAAAGAGGAACCCGCACCTTTAGTGCCCAAATTTAAATTGGGAACAGCTGCACCCGTAATTACCGCTCCTATCAAAGAGAACGATGTCGAACATAAAAGTCTAGAACGACAGAAGTCGAATCAAACGCTCAAGCAACGTATCAATAGTCTCGTGCTGAAAACGTTACAGGAGAACACGGGCAGAGATCAGAAGCAATTACTCAATCAGCAATTAAACTCAATCAATCAAACCTTGAGTGGGAGTGCGCAACCGAATTCGGTCAATAATCACATGGACAAAGAGTCATGGAAGAACAAAATCTTCCAAAACACACGTGTAATTTGTAATGACAAAGAGTGTCAAATGGTGATCAATGAAATATTTAAGGGCAAACCAGTAATAGGTAATTTCGAGTTTGATGCGAATAAACCAATCGTTGCTTTCGACTGTGAAGGAATTAATCTCGGCGTTAAGGGTCAAATCACCCTAATGCAGATTGCAACCGCCTCAAAGCACTCGTACATCTTTGATTTGATCTCGTGCCCGACGATGATCAACAGCGGCTTGCGAAAGTTACTGGAGAGTGCGGACGTAATTAAAATCATCCACGATTGTCGCAATGATTCGGTGAATTTACATCGACAGTTTGGCATCACGCTCAAGTGCGTCTTTGACACGCAAGCAGCGCACGCAGTTCTCTCGTACCAGGAAAGCGGAAAGCCAGTATACAAAGCGAAATCAGTCGCGTTGAACGCACTCTGCCAACAATACGATGCTACCGTGAATCCCATGAAGGATCAATTAAAAAACATCTATCGCCGCGATCAGAAATACTGGAGTCGACGACCACTGCTCCGCGAAATGATTCTCTACGCTTCCGCTGACGTTTTAAGTCTGATGCACGAAAACCTCTTTCCGTACATGGTCAAAACAATCACGCCGGCGAATCGGCAATTACTGCTGGAATTATGCGAAGAGCAAATATTTCTGCACATTAACCCGGACTTTGTGAAACAACGCAAACGCCAAAGAAAGACGGAAACGGAAGTGTCCGAACTGCGCGCGAAATTGAGCGCGTCCACGAAATCTGTAGTGCTCTCCAATCGTGAGGTACGATTGCTGCGATACATTGAACTCACCGAGGAGGAGAAGGAAAAGCTCAAGTCATCGGCGAAGGTGGCTAAGAAATTAGAGAAACTTGAAAGTCTAGGAAAGGATGAAGACTCCTCATCGGAGGAGGAAAATGATTATCCATCGATAGAATCGGATAATACGACATCGCCGAGAAACTCGGAACCGACCTCGTTGACGGAGAGTATGCAGTTGGTAGATACGATTTTAAATGATAGTAAAATAGATCGAATTGATAAAATTGATAAACTCGAAGCAATTTTATCGGCTGCTTCGTTGCTGCCGGCAGCAAATCGAACGAGTTCGATCGACGACAATAAAAACTGCTGTTGCAATTGCCATCTGACTAATGGCAATGCGCACAGCGGCGTAAGAATTCTCGAAGCGCGCGGTGATTTTATCTCGGCGAGCGATAAAGGCTACTTGCTGGGCGAGGGTCAAGCGACCATGGAAACGCAAACGCTTAGCACTGGTGATATTGTCATTACGAAGATACATTTCGACGAGAATGTTGAATGACATCTGTATAAATTTCGGCAGCGGAATCATCATAAAAAACGCTGATTCGTGAAGAATCACTCGATAAAGTTTGGTTTGGAGTGTGAGTAGGCGAAAATGAGCTCAATTTAATTAAACTACTACTACTACTACTGCTACCGAAGGCTCAAGGCAATTGGCAATAACAATTTAGAAACGTGCACTGATTAGAAATGGGCAAATCACGAAAATTATGTTTTATTAAATTTACATGCAAGTTCGAAACTCAATCGAACGAACGTGGCGCAATTTAATCGCTAACATGAATTTGTTAGATTTGTAGAAACGTTGCAACTAATTGAATTTACGTTATGGATTCGAACGAAACGAAGCTCTAACATTAATTTAATTTGCATTTTACATAAAACGTAATATTGTTATGTATATTATAGAGATCAAGAAATTAACGTCCACTTTTTTTTACTTATGGTGCTGCTTTTAATTTAATTCTATTGTTTAACGTTTTTTGTTGTTTTTAATTAGCATTCTAATGAATATTTGTAATGGAATTAATATGCTGCATATGTATGCAAATTGAATTATGAATTATCCGCAATCACTTTCTGGATGGAAGAAAACGTTTGCCATAATGTGCACCGTTTTTTTTTTTATAGATATTTATAAAACTTGTTACAAGTGATAATCAAATCATGGCCTATATTACTTATTTATTCAGGAGGCGTATGAGAATACCCTTACGAATTTTTCGGTTGACTTTATGGGAAATTCTTGCGATTTCCGACTTAAGTCACAAGCAAACACGATGCGAATGATTCCTCTTCCGCGTTGAAGGGAATCGTAGACGATTTTTAGGGCAATTTTTGTGTATGTTTTAAGTCATATACTTTAATTTTATTGCTACTTAATAATTAAATCAATTTTATATCTAAGTAATTTAATATTACGATTTTCATTAATTTTTTTGTAACCACAGGCGAGTCCTGATTTTTACTATCAATCCATTTTTGTTTTACCCCATTGTGACTGTCTAATAAATATGCCCAATCGAATTTATGTTTAGTGGGTAATAATCGTATAAACACTAAAGCAATGAATATCAAAAAGAAAGTAAGTTCTTCGTATGAACTAATTGTAGGGTAATAAATGTAAACACATTGCAAGAGGAACACTATTAATGTTACATCTATTCTGAGATACGAGAGCAAAATGTAAAAAAATATATTATGTTATTAATGAATGAATAAAACTATTTAAACTAATTTTGTCGCTTGCTTAAGTTTGAAGTCTTAAGTATGGTTACTATGGTAATAGCGCCACCTATTATAAACACGAAGTTAAGCGTACTAAGTAAACTACTTGATGTGTTTCTTTAACGCCAAATTTGAAATCCCATAAAACGTGATCAAAACTCATGTAAATCGATGATTATCTGTATAAACAAAGTGTCTACCAAGGAATTACGCTAGATTCTTTACCAAACTGGTTCGATATTCGTATTTAATTGCAAGGTACGTAAATTTCACTTGGGAAATTGTTTATCAATCATGCGGCGTACGAAACTAACCTCACTCTAACTTTAGCAACAATTGCAAACTTTTGACACTGTCGTTATTGTCAGTTGGGAGTTTTGTTAAATGTCGTGGAAATTATTCGACTACATCTATTCGTGGTTCTCATTTCTTGCGTATGTTTTAGGTCCTCCATTGGTCAGTGATTTACTTGTTATCTAAACAATATGTGCGAGAAGGCGGAAGCTAAGCCAATTAGCGCCAACGACGGTTCGGGTGATAGTGGCACGGAAATTGACAAAACCAATTTGATCATCAACTACATCCCGCAGTCGACCACTGTGCAGGAACTCAACGCGCTCTTCCAGCTCGCGGGTGAGTTGGAGAGCGTGAAGATAATGCGACATCCGCGGACCGGGTACAGTTACGGCTACGGCTTCGTGAAGTATCACAATGAGGAGAGCGCAATGAAGGCAATCGAATTGTTCAATAAGCTGCCATACAGGTAAATGCAATAAACAGTGGAACTCCTTCCACTTTCCATATTTGCAACCCCCTCCACTCGACTGCTTGCAGGAATAAAAAGTTGAAAGTCTCCTTTTCACGGCCGCCTAGCCAAGTGACCAAGAATGCCAATTTGTACATAAGCAACTTGCCGAAAGATTTTACTGATGCGAAATTGGGACAGATTTTTGGCTCCTTTGGCGAGATAATTCAAATGCGCTTGTTGCGGGATAAAGCAACAAGTATTCCAAAAGGAGTTGCATTTGTTCGGTAAGTTTAAAATGTACCCTCTTAAATCTCAAAATTAATTCAAAGTCTTTCCCCTAATTTAGATATGCAAGAGGGGATGATGCACGCAAAGCTATCCAGGAGTTAAACGGTCGAAAATTGATAAACGCTCAATATCCACTCAGAGTGCGCATCGCCGATGATTATTCGCATCAACGTGCAAACTTATTCTACGATATTACCACCGTCTGTGATCCGCGAGGAATACCGCCTTTTTACATGAATCGCAACTTTGCGCAAATGTCGTTGCGTTCACCGCCACCATTTCCTCCCTATCAGCCACGGTACCATGGTGGCGGCGGTGATATGATGTCCACCCTGCCATGGTAGAACGCAACGTTATGTTATTTTGTTTTAAGCCCACTTGGTAATTCAACGTGGGCGTCGTTTCCAATGAATGCACATTTTCAATGCGTCGCTCGGCGCAGGCCATTATGTTTCTCGAAATTTTGGAAATTTTTCTCAATTTGTTTATGTTGCTTTAACATAGATAACGTTTATGCATTCATTGCCAGCGATCGAACTGAACTAGTTTTAATACTATTTAATACGAATTTGTTTTTATTTATTAACGTAATATTAAACGGAGATTTAATCAAAAGTTGCTTGCTGTTGTTTTTATACTTGGCGCTCGTTGCACTTGCGCTGCGAGAAGTTACTTAAGTAAGGTGTAGCCGTTGAAATGATTGCGAGCGCTACTCAGTGGAGTGTGCTTAAGCTTGAAAACGCACTAGAGCTTTAAGTAGTCGATTCGGGGATACCATGAGACGTTCGATTCGAGTGCATCGCGTACCTCAAAGCTCCCGTTGGGGCAAGTATGGCTGCTGTCTCAGATAATAAGTCGATTAAATATGCATGAAACCATCTGTAAATAGTAGCAAACCGGGAACAATGCGCATTTACTTTATACGTAAACAATGCGAACAACAAACTGTATGACTGTTTGTGTATTCATCTGCTGCGCGACGACTTGTAAGTACAAATGATTAGCGTCCAATTAGACCTGTTTTAACACGGGCATTCCGTCGCGAATGCAATAGCATTTGTTGTAGGTAATGATTCAGAGCTGAAGATTCATCGAGTCATCGATGGCTCATACTCGCAAGTGCAAATAGGAGTTGAGGAACGAGTTGGACATAATCTCACACTCAGTTGCGATTTGTCCTCATCGAATCAATCTGTTTATGATGATAATATCTTTTGGGGCAAAGCTATCAAAGATTTCAAGTAACTATTCATCAGATTCATAATCTAAGTTATTCACACTCTTGGTATTTCAGTTTTAAAAATGAAACAGATTTGGAAAAACTAGCCAAGAAGAAGTCACCGATATTGTTCAACTTGAGAAGTGCAACTACCAGCCATTCAGTCAACAATGGAGTGAAAACTTTTGTGCCACTGCAGGCACATGATACTGGAACATACTTCTGTGGAAGTCTAAAGTATAACAAGTTCAAAGTGGTTTATGTAATAGTGAAGGAAGCAAATGGTGGTGGTGCACTAGCAACAAATTTGCTAAGCACTTTGTATCGCAGTCCCGAGAATGTCTACTGCAATGAGTTGATGTTCAAGTAGTTATGCAAGCAGACTAAACTGCCAAATGAAATTAACTTGTTTGTTGTAGATGCAAAACATCTAATGTTTGCATTAAGGAGCATTATGTCTGCGACAAAAAACGCGATTGTCCTGATGGATCTGATGAGTTGATTGAAACTTGCAAGGGTGATCCATGTGTGAACAAGATACAATGTGAGGATGGCAGGTGTATACCAACATCATGGTGCTGTGATCGCCACCATGATGTAAATTGCAATGTTACGTATCGTCCGTCCTGTTGTCAAATCCTCTCGCAGGATTTCTATGATGAATCTGAATACTTTGTGCCGTATAACATGACGCAACGCGTCCGACAGAATGGCAGCCGTTATATCTTTATTACTCTATGCATACTTGCGACGTTTTTCTCTATGTTACTTATGCTTTTAATACTCAGCAAGATTTTCATGCTGGCCAAGAAGGCGCGATATCGAGAGCACCACATGGAACAAATGTTTCACTTAGAGGATTGCAGCAATTTCCGGCGAATTGCGCTTGATCCTGGAGGCGCAGGAGACGCATTGTTGGTGCTTAGCGATGAAATTTTACTGCGTGGCGGTAGGAATGACGAAGGACCACCGGCATACACAGACGTGTGTAATTTGGAGGCGCCGCCACCGTACACTAGCCAAGACTGTTTGAATCGTACTTAATACTAAGCTTAATCGTAAGAATATGCCATACTTAGCATATACGTATCTCATTGGCACACCCATCTGAATGAATACTTTATCTCTGTATTTCCGTACTAATGTTAATGATGACAGTATTATCATTATACTCAATTAAATTTTTACTTCAATTTGAACATTGCCTTGACGATTGTACCTTTTCGGAGGGCTTCGATCGCTTCTGCGAATTCTGATAACTGAAATATTTTTATACCAAGTTTCTCATAGCGTAGGAAATCCTTCACCATCGATGGCATTATGCCCAAAGCTTTAACGAAGGTGAACGGATTGATTTTCACACCCACTATAGTGAGTTCCTTCATTGTCAACTCGAATGGCGAAACGTTAATGCGCGTTTGAGGCGATGCGACACCAAAGATGCACATGACACCGCCCGGTTTAAGCAGTATGATGCCTTGCTCAATGGCTTTGCCATTTCCAGAGCAGTCAATGACGAAATCAAACGCTGATCTGTCAGAGCTAAGCTGATCCGGCGTAACGCAAGTGCAATCAACTATTAAACAGTCAAAGGGGGTAATTCAAATCAAAGGCTTGCGCATTGAATGGAATCGAATGCTTACAATGTTTGCGAGTGTGCTCTAAGCGAACGACATTCACTTCGGAAACAGTGACATCACGATGTCCCTGTACTAGAAAACAAGACAGCCATAAATTCCCGATAATTCCAGCGCCGATAATGAGGATACGCTTGCCAATGTTTATCGGTTGAATTTTGTCCCATCCGTGAATAATGCAGGAAATTGGCTCAGTGAGTGCGCCTTAAGAACATTTTCAAAATAAACAATTTGCAAACTGCTATGAAATTTCTAAAAAAATATTGTACCTTGCTCAAGAGAAAGAGTTTGATGCAATTTATGTACTTGTTTCGAAGGTACCACAGTAAAATTGGCAAAACCCCCATTACGAAAGATTCCAACAGTGTTATTAAGCCCACCAGAAGGACAAAAATGAACATTTCCAATACGACAATCTTCGCAAACCATACAACCTCTAAAAAATGTTTTATGAAGAAGAATGTTTAACGTATAGAATTTGTAGGAGCTATTTACTGATTTGGATCAATTGCAACGTAATCGCCAATCTTCACATTAACTACATCTGTTCCAATCGCTACGACCCTGCCGGAAAACTCATGACCAAGAATGATGTCGCCATCCGCTTTGCATGGAAAGTGACCCTTGACATACAAAAAGCCAATTGACTTCGCAATTTCGTATTGTTTCGCTGGCTTACATCAATAATGTGCAAATCCGTACCGCACACGCCGGCGAATGCTACTTCAACCAGCACATCATCGCCCCCGGAAACGCACGGTTTGGGATAGTTGCGATGGAAACGCAATTTTCCGGGATGCTCTTTCAAGTTGAACGTTAACGCTTGCATGATGATGAGTGTTACTTGGCGTTCATTGATAAACTAAAGCAAATGGCAATTCGCGGATTGCTGCTGTTGCTCAAAAAAGGTCATGAAATTCGCGATAACGTTCTAAGATGCCATCATATTACAAACAAATTTGCAATAAAAAATGGTGCAATTGTAAAAACAAGTTGTAACAACATTATATTAATTTATGCCTTGTTAAAATGCGACTTATCATCGTAAAATACCGCGAAAATTCTTGACACAATAAAGCGGGTGTTAAGTAAGCAGAATACTGATTATTAACTCAATGCATGTGCAATTGGCATGTGCGAAGAAATGAAATTGTTTCACGGTCAACTAAACACTAACCAAGGCGTAGACGCAGCTCATTAATGGCCATTTTTATGCGTTGTGAATCAGAAACTATTTTGTAATTGAATGAAAATTACTGGACGAAAATCACGTGTTGAGTTGCATCACACATGAATGCATTTCGAATACGGTTCGTTGAACTTTGAATACTCTTTGTCAACTAAGAAACTATTATTATTATATTGCGCTTTAATGAAACGCCGCTTAGTTTGCATTCAACAATGACCACCTTAACGAACTTGACAGAAGCGTACATACATTGTTGCGCACACGTAAAAGAGAAAAGTCATTTGTCGACGCGAATTTCACTCTTTAGCACCGAGCAAATTCGCGAATGTCACCTTTCAATTTCCGCAAACATCTCTTCCTAATTGAAAACGCGTGAAATTTGCATGGCGCACTTTCATTTTCGACGCGGCTTTCGCGCTTTGTACGGACAATTAGTAATTTCGAAATGTGTCAATCATGCTCGGAATGAAATATGCGCCATTCATTCTTAACCAGCGAATGAATTGCCCTTTTAAACGAAAGGAAATTATTTGTTTATTACGCGTTTCCTTCCTGCTCGTGCGCAAATTTCCTGCTTGCGAATGTGGTTTCTCCGAACATCGATGAGGAAATCGAAATGTTTGTTTAATTTTCCATAATACTGCACCACTCTATGCCAATTGATTCCTGAATTGCATGCATGATATTATTATAAGCATGCATTATGTATCATTACATGACTATAAAACTATGGATTGTAACATGACATTTTCAGCAAACACTTATACAATTTAATCTTTGCAATTAGTCATTTGTTGTGGCATTTTGGAAAATTATTAATGTGAGTAATAAACCTCTTAAATTAATTAACGATTGAAAAAAGAAACCATATTCGCAAATTTACCTAAGGATTATTACTTTGCGAATAATAATAATAATAATAAAATGACATTTTAGTTACTAGGTAAATTTATGACCGAAAGTGAATAATGTTATACAATTTTTTTCTTCTTGCAATGCGAAGGCAGATTAATGTCTAAATTTTGCAATAAAAATTAACGTGAGTAATAAACCTGTTAAATTATTTTACGATGTTTGAATTGCACAAAAGTAAATTTTTGCACACGAATTTAAAATCCGTACAAGGTTTAAACATGTCTCATAAACCTTCTAAAAATGGTCTGGTTTGATGCGTTACGTAAATGCGAAATTTTACTTAAGTTTATGTTTGTGCCGAACACGTTCGTGAAACACCACTTCTTTATAGTTATTATATTATTAATCAAAGGTTAACTACATTGAAATTTATCACAAGTGATCATTTCATTCGTGTTGGCCATGGACTCAAAGCGATACCGAACAGCTAACTGTGTAGCAAGTTGTGTTTGTCTGACTGAATTTCGAGCAGGAAATGCTCAACGATTGCGAAATCGAAGCGAACGTGGAAGTGATGTGGTCTTAATGGACTCGCGTGTGTTGTTTGCTATCGATGATTACTTTTACTGGCACTCGATTGCATTCGCGAAGGAGTGCGGTATGAACGACCTTTTCGCTTTCGTTCGCAGATTGCACGCCGCGTTTTCAATTTCGTTCGATTTTCGTTTTCATCTCAGCGCTCGCTCAGCGACACGTAGGTACATGGACCGCTTCGTGATTTCCGCATAGAAATTGAGCACACACTGCTTTCAAAGATGCAATTCATTTGCGCGAAATGAAAGTCTTAATTATATTATCAATGTGGTAATGCTAATACCAATCATTTATGAATAAATTCTCGCATCCAGTTTCAAATGTAAATTCAATTCGTTCTATGTACTCATTTATGCATCGTAATAATATTATATTATTGTTATGAGCTGATAAACAGGAAGCATACGTATAACTAGGTTACTCTAACTGATGTCTCATGGCTAGACAAACAACAAACAAACTTTACAGGTTCGTACGTCTCTAATTTAGCGGTGAATTATTGATTAATGGTTATTATATTTCTGCTGTCATTGAATTTATCTAGTATCAAACGATTGGGTTATCATGTATTGGTAAAACCTAGTAATTAAGTGAAAAAATTCAATTAATAATTAATTAATCTTCCGCAATGCAATTATTTTTAATTCTTTTGTTGACTTTATAAAAATTCCTAATAAACTTGTAATTCAGTGAGAACATTTAAGCAATTGACTATTTTTCCGAAATTAAAAGAACCAGAAATTTCGTCAGCGTGGACTGAATGAAATTTAATAAGTCAAGTTATTAACCCAATCTATTGGGATTCTTCCATTTAGAGTCGAGTTTTTCGACAAATTACACTCATTCCGCATACTCATTAGTTCAATTCACTCGTCATAAAATAATTCCACCTTCGAATCAAAAATTCCTCAAGTTCTTAAATTCATGTCGAGCCGAATAACTGAACAACAGTTGTTCCTAAATTATTTATAAATAATTTATCAAGCGCCTACTTTTATCACTCTCGTTAATTAATAAATTAGGTCATTGCTTCCATTCGATTCGTTTTTATAACACGAAGACGAAATGTAAGTAATTAATCTGTTTGTTATAAAATTTTTGGAAATTTTCCATTATTGCTCGTTGACGTTTATTGCATGTATTTTTTACATGTTTCAAGATTCTCAAGATGATGATGATGCAAGCAATTTACTAAAACATGTTCGCTAAACTCCTTACTTACTCACTACCTTCACAAATTTTATCGAAATTTATCGAAATTGTAATTTATTAGCAGCTTTATTGCTACTCTGTATGAAGGTCAATCATGTACCGAAAATATGTAAACAGCTGAATTGCTTTTAATTCCCAACGCGTTATTTTCATTTATTATATTGAATCAACTGTACTTTTCCACAAATCCAACTTTTTAATTAAGAAAGGTGTTATGAAAAAATATAAATCAACAGCATTCATTGAAATATGCAAATATTCTTTGCGCAACATGAGATAAAACTCGGATTAGAATTCGAATACCTAGATGCTGGTTCACACCAGTGAGAGAAAACTGTATATATTGCGTCAGAATACCTACTTGTTTGGTCGTTTTTGAGTTTATACACGCGCTTGAATTAGTGAATATCTTCATACGCATAATATCGTGTTCATGAGCGAGTTTCAGAGCTGCTTTCTCAAAGTGAAAGACTTTTTGAGGAACCTCCAAAAAAAAAGGAACCAGTTGAATATACGAATTCAATAGTGAAATGGTTTTAGAAATTATTTGAGGCCTTCTTGCTCGTTGATGCATGGAAAAACAATACGTAAGCAAGATGTTTATGATGCCGGAAGGAACTACAATTATATCTTGAATGAGTTGACCAAACATGGAACCTGCGAATGACTGTGTCTAACCAAATTCAACAATAGAGAAAGCATTGAATGCTCTTCCTATTTTGATGCCAACTATCAATGATATGTACATACGTATTGATCTGATAAGCAATTAGTTAAATTATTTGTTGTCGAATTGTACTGTCAAGTGTATCCCTGAATAAATACCAATAATGAAATGTCATAATACATATGACCGAGAACATCGCCAAAGTAAATAAAATTCGTTGCCACGAATAGTAAACAGATAGTCAATACCAAATGGAATCCAAACAAATACGACTTCTTTGTCAGTTTGGACGATAAATAAACAAACAAGTCAATGCGCAAAGAACGAAATAATAATGAAATGTAAACACTCACAGTTATTATCCATCCAATATCCACAAGTGTCAAGGAGGAAGGAGTAATCCAGTTTCGTCCAGGAAATCGAAGATTGAAGTAATCCGAATAATTTGACCAGTGTTGTTTGTTAAGTAATCCAAAGGGTAATCCAAGTAAGGCACCAAGACACTGTTCACACGACTGACTTTGTAAAACACTAATCTCAAAAACACTATCTGATGGTAATCCTGTAGAAAGGTAATCCAAAATAGTGTTATCCAAGGAAGATCTTAAGGTAATCCAGTTATTGCACTTTCGCGATCCCGACACTGAAATCAAAGAAACATATATTAGTTTAGCTATTTATCAAAATGCATTTTTTCCCTTCTTCATAATAACTAATCCCTAATTTTAAAATTCAATTTCAAATGCTCAAGTCACTTGAAAAGTCAATAAGTCAAATGACTAATTATTCAACAAAACCAAAACTAATTTCTAATTCATTTACAGCAATTGTTAATAATGCTTAATGTCGTTTAATTTTAAACGTGACTTCAATTTATTAAAATCATCGCAAAACCAAAACCAATTAGAAAATGTTGAAAATCGTAAAAATTTTCTTTTGCAAATAATGGGTGTAAAGCAAAGTAAAATAATGCAGTAATTAACATTCTATAAAAGTTGAGATAATAAACTACGAATATAGAGCGCATGTTGACCTAAACTAATTCGTAACAAGGTTATGCCGCTAAAAGAAACATGAATTGAGCAATCTATGCATCTATGCATAAATCATGCGCTGAAAGCTTGTAAACGCATTATTAAAATATTGTGCAACCGTATGGCAAATCTTTAATCGCAATGTATTAATTCGCAAACTGCTAAAAGTGGAGTTATTTCGAAAATCGCGCTCGTTGCCGTCTCTGCCGCCGCAGTGCGCCGCGCATAAGAAGACCGCGTGCGCGTTATTAGACGCACATAGCGTGCGCTGCTGCTCCCGACCAGCTGATATATTTCTGGCCCCGACGACGGCAACAACGAGTTCTGGTGGGTTTAATACGCGATCGGCTTCGTGTTCAGTGCGCGCAGTGCGTACTTGCAGTATCTGCGACACCGCCGACCGCCGAAGTGAAGCCTTTCGTCGATCAGATCAGCTGACGCAATTTCGGTCGTGTTTTTTCTAACAACAACTAACTCAACTATCGCGCAGTTCACCAGCCGCCTACACCTCATGTTCGCCGATTGCATGACTGATGCGATAAACATGCATTGATCGACGGATTGCTCCGCCCGTGTTGTGATTGTGATTGCCATCGTTAAGAACGTTATCGCCGCGTGTGATTTGATTACTCGAAAACGTGAGTGATCGAGTGCAGTGCGTGTGTGGCTCTCGCTGATGATTAGGGAATCATCATGTGCGTTGCATTGCAATGATTCACATGTGTCACGTGTGTGCAGACCGGCTGCTGCTTTTGTGCGCGCTTGAATAAAAAAAAAACAACACAAAGAGCTCAAGACGTTTCGCACCCGTAGTGCGAATGATTTATGAATTTTTCGCATTGCTTACAGTGATGACAAGCTATTGTGTCGTCTTCAGGATAAAACGTACTTCAACATAATCAACAAACAGGACAACAACAAAAGAAAGAGTTGAAGGTACACATTCTTAATTTTGTTTCTTGCCAAATTAAAAATTGTTAATTCTTAAATACTTTTTCCCGTCTTTGTCATAGCGAATATAAATATGTATTTAGATAAATAATAATTTGTTGCAATTTAATGGCATTGAAAGAACAATGCATACGACTTCATAAAAATACCATCGAATAAACAATTACTCTGTCGAGTGTGTTATTAATGCAATTATTTCAATGTCTTTGAAGAGAAGACAACAAAATTGCTTGTTCGCTTGCATATTAAATTGTAGTTTATAATTTACTGCCCTGGAGCAAAAGGCGTATGCATGAGATGACATTGTAGTAAAATGTAAAATAATATTCCTTAAATTCCCCTTGGAAAATAGGGAGAAGATAAACTAAAGAAAATAGTACTACAAGTTAAGTAACTTTTCTCTTGAATCTTCGATACTCGACTGTTTATTTTCAATGACGTTGAGAGACCCAAATTGTTTATCCGCCTATATATTTTAAATTAACTTGCATTTTATAATTGCAATTACCACACGAATGCGCAATACGCTGGCATAAACAATGTTATTTATAAACAAACATTAAGTTTCAGTCGCCAACGACGTTCGTAAAATCAACGACTTAATTAAATTACTCAAATGTTAAAAATTAATTAAATTCTTCCGTTAATTTCCAATTTCACACTTTCGAAATAGTAATTATACGCGCATTTTGTCTTTGTACAGCTGGAAACAGAAAATAGAATGCGTATAAACAATTTATTTACGCACAGGTAACCTTTGCTTTTTTTCTGGCAAAACATCTGATTCGCAGTGGACTTGATTTCATTTTGCGCCTTTGTTGCCAGCAAATTACATCACACGTTCGGACTTCCACGACTAAATCATTGAAATTAATTTGAATTAATTGATGCTGTTATAAAGAACGCTCCAACATGCTTAGTTTTACCAAAACCTGCCGACATTGACCTTCCAAACCGCCAGAAAAAAAATTCATTCAATGGTGTTTCAACATTATACGCATGTACAATTAATGTTTTTCTTTGGCCGCCAATAAATAGCTAATCGCTTCTACGCAATTCGCGTAAATTAGTGTAATTTGTGTCATTTTTTGTCGAGTTGTACCTACACGTTTAATGACATTTAAATAGCGTAAGGACTTGACTTGTTTTACGTTTCGAATCACATGTTGGCTCACATATCGCAACTTTATTCTCAATGTAATAAAATTGTAGTAGTTGCCATTAATAATAAATTTTCGCTTGCTCCTATTATAGAACATGGTTGAATATTATGTCATGCTTTATTTAATAGTGGATAACTTCAATATGCGTATCATGAAATGTATGTCAACTCGGATGGTGAATATTTAATAAAAGTAAATTATGAGAGCAATGACTATGAATTCGGATGCATCGTAATTGAAAAGTCGATAAGAAAACCATCCGTCATTATTGGGGTGATGCATTATGGATATTGAAATGAAGGGCGGCAGCCACTAATTAATTAATGACTGCATTCTCCAACTAGTAGAGTAATCAATAAAATCAATAAAAATTGTAATATCAACTTCTTCCTCAATATTGAGTAAGAATTCTGTTTCGCCGCATTATTAAATTAAAATATATGTTAATGAATTCACATCAGGTTATTAATGAAATGTTGTGCATTCGCTTTGAAGTGATGAAAATATTGAAAGAATTTTTAAAAATATTTCTGGTATCTCTACTTATAACAGAGACGTCATTATTTATCATTAAACGTTTTAACCAAGGCTCATCCTGTTTCTAAAATAAACAAAACATTTATCTTATTACTGCACGCAAATCCTTTAGCTGAGATAACCGCTCATTCAACGTTATTACTGCCGATCAAAGCATAGAGACAAACGAAAATTCATTACACATCCGTGGAGATAAGATTGCGCTGATAAAGCGAGTTGATGAATATAAAAATGATGATATTTCGGATAATTGAATATTACATGAAACAATAGCCAAATATGCATAATACGGGAGTCTGTTCGAGCCAGTCTGTCAGATCGAAGTGCATCATCAATCAGTCGTATCAGTCGCGTTGTTGATGCGTTGCCACACAGCAGTGATAGTGCACTAAAGGCGGTACGTATTTGTGCACTGAGCACATCATTAACTTATTAAAAGCGCGTTAACGTAATGCCCATGCACGCGACGACAATTTACGATTGATTTTAAATGTTGCCAATTAAGAGTAAAAAAAAGTGAGGTGGTGGTGCCAGCTCGCAAGTTTTTAATTGCGAGCTCGTTAATCATAATAGCTATTGTTTCTCCAGCTTTAATATCCACTTACGCACACGGGCACTGCAAGGACTTTGAACTAATTGGCAAAGTGCATGCTTTAATATGTGCGAATGTTATTAAGCGACCGAAAGCACTGAAAGTACGCCCGCTGCCAAACAATGTCCGCCCGATTGAGTGTTAATTGCGCCAACAAGTAAATTATGATTCATTTGCAATGTAGATGCGATCGCCAACGTCACAATCATTCTAATGTAATCAATGTCCAAGTTGAAAGTTCAAAAATCGTATACATGCGCGCGTCCCTGAGATCAATAATTTAAACGTGCGCTTGTGGCAATTGAATGAAACTGGTTTGATTTCAATATAAAAAAAAAACAGATTCATGCCAATCAAACTCTAACTCAATTTGAATTTTTACGACTAGCGGAAAACTCGAATCAAATCAAATCAAATCATCATACATTACACGTTATTTAACAATCCATGCATGTTGCAATCCATGCTGTTTCCTTATATGAAAAAAACTATGTTAATTTCTATGAATTGATAATGAGCGTGTAATGAAATTCCATTGATTGCTTTTCGTATAATTATCCATTTGTACTTGTACTTGTTCTTCGCGCAGCTATTTCTTGCGCTCGGCTGGAAGTTGCGAAAAAGTGAACGTTACATCCATCGCGCGTGTGTGCACATGGCACAGAAAGCTTCGCTGCAAATGTGCAAATAATGTCTGTTGCCGGCGCGATGTGTTAACTCAACGCGATTTACGCTTCTTGCAAAGCGAAACTCTGATGAATTGAATTGCCAGTGACCAATCAAAAATCTGCGTTTTGTGACACGACTGCATATTTATGTCGCAGTCACCTGGATGATTGATTCAAAACTAGAAATCCACAAAAGTTGAAATTCATACGTTGCGAAATCGCTATGCTTTTTTCGCATTACTTTGATACAGATTTTGCAAACTCATAAAACATGCGCATTGAGCAATAAAACGCGAACTGGCTGTGTTCGTGACAAGAAGTGAAGTGCGCAAGTAGCATTTAAGTTCGCGTCTCGTGTTGAACGCGCAATCAATGCAGAACGTTGCAATCATAATGTAGCACATGGCGAATGAATGTAAAATGTAATAAGGTGCATACAGCTTTTGTCCTTGATGGTCGTCCGTTTTCGTGCAATCAGGTTACATGCTTCAGTATTGCACATTGCAACTGTTCTTTCGATCTCGCGTTGGCAGAATTTGCAAGAAATGTTACCAAGTCATTGATTGCTTGCTTAAAATCTGCTACTTGTTTGCTTATGCTGTTTGCTCAGCTACTCATCTTTTCCACTTTGTGTTTGTACATGAAATCTGTTTACTTTACCATTGTTGAGCCAATCATAAGTTGTATGCTTGTTTGTTTGTTGCAGGACGATGAATAATTCGTATCAATTATTATCATAGAACGTTTAGTGTGATAGATCCAAAATGCCTTCAGCGTTCTCAAAATTACTGGACCGTAACGGTCCACTGCAATCGGCCTTGACGCAAACGAATGTCTCGCGAGCATTCGTTGCCGCCGTATGTGTCGCATACGGAATCAAAGTGGCCTATCCGCTTGTCGATCAGCTGGTGCATAAGCCAAACAAACAGCACGATAGCGTGAATAACAATGTGATGCCCAAAACGACAGAGCCGCCAAAAAGCCCGCCGCATCCGAAGAGTTTAAGCTCGCGGCTGAGGAAAAACATCCCAGCATTGAACTTCACCTTCATTATGCAATTCTTCAAACTGTTGCGCATCATGATCCCGAATTACTTTTGCGCTGAGATTGCCCTGCTCAGCGGACACACCATGTTCCTCTTTCTGAGGACCTTCCTCAGCATCTACGTGGCCAATTTGGAAGGCGCAATCGTCAAGTACATTGTGCGAAAAGAGCCCAAGAATTTCATCCGCCAGCTGCTCAAATGGTTCGGAGTGGCAATCCCAGCGACTTTTATCAATTCAATGATTAAGTACTTGGAAAGTCGGATTGCGCTCAGTTTTCGCACACGACTCGTGAATCACAGCTATGAGCTGTATTTTAAGAATCAGAGCTACTATCGTGTTACAGTGCTCGATGGACGGTTAGATAATTGCTCTCAGAGACTCACTGACGATATTGAAATTGTTGCCAATACAGTTTCGCATCTCTACGGGCAGATAACTAAACCACTCTTTGACATTCTGCTTATGGCAATAGCGCTCGCTAATTTGACGCGTTCTCGAAACGCAAACATCATCACTGGACCTATTTTAATCTCAGGCGTGGTGGTCGTATCTGCGCTTATTCTGCGTCTAGTAAGTCCACGCTTCGGGCAGTTGGTCGCTCAAGAAGCGGAGAAAAAGGGATACTTGAGACATGTGCATACACGACTGGTCACAAACGCTGAAGAAGTTGCGTTTTACGGTGGGCAAAAAGTAGAATTGTCGCATTTGAAGAACGCTTACAGACTGCTTGTGCAGCACTTGGAACATATGTTCGGAGTGAAGTTATGGTTTGTCATGTTAGAGCAGTTCCTCATGAAGTATGTCTGGAGTGGTACAGGAATGATAGTTGTCAGTCTACCAATTCTCCTGAATGCAGCTAACAGCGCAACACCTAGAGAAGCAACTAAGGTGAAAACATCCAGTTTCGCTGCGAATATTGCCTCAGGTGATATGCCAATGGTTTCGACTGAAGGTAATGGTGGCAACACGAATGATTCGATCTCAGAGCGGACTCATTACTTTACAACCGCCAAGAATTTACTCATTACTGGCAGCAATGCTGTCGAGCGGCTCATGTCCAGCTATAAGGACGTTGTCGAATTAGCAGGGCATACAGCACGTGTGGCTAACATGTTCCAAGTCCTCGAAGAGGTTTCCAATGGACAGTATCAAAAAACAGTGATTGCCAAGAAGAAAAGTGATGGTTCTTCGGGTGTCTATGAAATTGAATTCAAGGGTGATCAACCTATCATGAAAGGTATAATTTTCCTATTCGATATTCTTATCTTCAAACTTTATGCAACTTTCTCTGTTCCAATAGGAAAGATATTCTACACTACGACCAATCAACTTATACTCAAAGATGTGCCCATTGTTACCCCGAATTGTGATGTAGTTTGTCCAACATTATCAGCGAGTCTTCAACCAGGACAACATCTACTCATCACAGGACCTAACGGATGCGGCAAATCATCCTTATTCCGCATTCTAAGCGGTCTATGGCCTATCTATGCCGGGGAACTACACACCCCGAAAAACTCCATGTTCTACATTCCCCAGCGACCATACATGGTCATTGGCAATTTACGCGATCAAATCATCTATCCAGATACAGCAGCCGACATGATCAACAAGCAAGTCAAAGAGTCGGATCTCTGCGAAATTATGAAAATGGTTCACTTGGAACACATCGTTGAACGCGATGGATTCACAGTCGCCAAAGACTGGACTGATATTCTATCAGGCGGTGAAAAGCAGCGTATGGCAATGGCTAGATTGTTTTATCACAAGTACGTTCACAACTTGTCATTCATGTCCTATCAATAATTTGACCATCTCTTATTTCTAGGCCAAAATATGCTCTTTTGGATGAATGCACATCTGCAGTATCCATCGATGTTGAAAGTAGCATCTATCAACTTGCAATAGATTTGGGCATCACATTATTAACGATCACACATCGGCCAACCTTATGGTACGTTTGTCAACAACGTCAATAAACGCCAAGTATTTTCAATCTCTTGTTTCTAAATTGTAGGAAATTCCATACGCATATTTTACAATTTGACGGCACCGGCAAGTACGAGTTCAAAGAGCTGAACGCGGACGACCGCATCATGTTGAAGGAAGAGAAAGAAAAATTGCTCGCGGCTGATGGCAGCGATGCAAATCAGAAACGACTGAATGAATTGAATCGACTTCTTGGCGAGTGAGACGCATCAAAGCTTTACTTGTACCACTGTGTTAGTTACCTGTATTTTTTGTTTATAATAGTTTATTTCTACTTTTATATAGCGTTTTGTTTCTGTGTATATATATAAGACGACTGGTAGTGATTTATTATTGGCAGTTAAAGGTGTTCAATTCGCGTAAGCCACCAGCAAAGCAAATGACGAACAAAAATTAAGACGCAAAACTTATTGTGATTGTGATGTGACTTGTTTTACCATTTAACTATATACTATCTGACTCATTTGTAATTATATGGTTTGATTTAATGTATGCAAACGAAGATGACTCTATCGATATGTAATGATTATTGACCAACAAATAAACCATTAATATTATATGTACTTTAATTTAGGCAACTCACTCGTCGTACTGTCTTCCATATGTTTGTTTGGTAAACGTTACAATTTTGGTAATCAGTGGCAAGTGATAACTTTCATGTTAAAGGTTCAGCGAGCATACAATACGCTCGTTATGTGTTTGCTTGCGTCTTAATTCATTTGGATTGACATTAAATGGCTGCCTTATCGTTTTCTATGAAATAGCTACCGACTAATCGCTATCAGCGACATGGACGTGGTCGCTGGTAGAAAAGCCCGAAGGCAATTACTTGCTTTGCGTTCTACAGTGTGACAACTCTAGCCCAGCAACGATGGACGCTGCCAAGAAAGGTTGGTTTAGTGAGATAAACAACGAGTTATGGCCGGGCCAATTTTTCTCCTTGGAGGTGGATCGCGTGCTGTACCAAGATAAGTCCGAGTTTCAAGACTTGCTCGTTTTGCAATCGTAAGTACGAACTTGTTTAGCGCATGTTGTAACTTGTAATGACAGCGCCTAACATTGCAGCAAGAATCACGGACGTGTGCTGGTTTTGGACAACATTATACAATGCACTGAGGCTGATGAATTCAGCTATCAGGAAATGATGGCGTTCGTGCCGCTGTGCGCGCATCCAATGCCTAAGAGGGTGCTTATAATTGGCGGCGGCGACGGCGGCGTTGCTCGCGAGGTTGTTAAGCACCCTCATGTTGAGAAAGTCACCCAGGTTGAGATCGACGGCAAGGTGATTGAAGCTTCAAAACGCTTTTTACCTTTCATGGCTGTTGGCTTCAACAGTCCGAAGCTTGAATTAATTGTCGGCGATGGATTTGCATACATGGATAAGCAACGTAACGCTTTCGACGTGATAATTACCGACTCGTCAGATCCAATAGGACCAGCGACGAATTTATTCACGGCCAATTACTTTAAACTACTTGCAGGTGCACTACGACCAGGCGGCATTATATGCTCACAAGGCGGATGCATTTGGAGCGGCTTAGATCACGTTAAACAAACCGTGGCGAATTGCAAGGAGCATTTTCCAGTGGTTAAATACGCTTTAGTAGCCGTACCGACATATCCGAGTGGGCAAATTGGCATGGTGGTTGCAAGCAAAGACGCCGATGCGAAGCTTGAGCGGCCATGTTTGCTGTTTTCAGGAGAGACCGCTACCAAGGTCAATTTACGTTACTACCACGACGCCATGCATAGGGCTGCATTTGCCTTACCGAAATTCGCGGAGGATGCGTTGTTTAACAAAAAGGACACAAACAAGTGAACGAATACGACAAATAAACGATTTAACAAACATATATAAAAATACTTGATGATTGACTAACCTGAAGATGATGCTAGCGGATACCGACGCCGTAACCTTGAATATGCGTAAATGCATTTATTCGAAAGCAAAAACGCGCAGCCCGCACTAATCTTATATGATATACCTTTCTATATGAATTAATGAGACGATTGCGATATAATTTAAGCTTGTTGCCCTTTAATTTACTACAAAATCTCGAATTTACCTTGAAGGGACGCCAAGCTACCACGAATACGCGCACACCACTAACTTCTAACGTAACGGACAAGCCAGAGGTCTCTCCCCTACGCATGCGCTACCCTAAAGTTGGTGGCCTATGGTTGGAAAATCTGCAGGATCTGCTAATGCAAAGAGGCCATTAAACTTTAGGCATACTGAATTTTATTAAAACAATTTCCCCAGATCTGCATTATAACTTTATCTTGCAAAAATAATTGATATATTTATGAGTTAATGATTATTTGATAGCGCATTGATACAGTCTTCCAGCATTACATGGATGTTAGTTGTAAATTTGTGCAACTTATTATTGCTATGCACTTTAGTATTTATGATCCTTAACGAAGAGTCCTTCTTCACCAGCTTGTCCGTGAACAGTACCGGGTTGGTACTTACCCAAGCTAGCCTGACTGTTGGCCTGTAATTGAAAAATAAACATGAAGTAAAAACCAGTAAATCTTATTAGAATCATTTAAATTACCTTTGCACGCTTCATCAGCTCTTCCTGGCCAGCGCAAACGTTTTCTTCCTTGCCACCCCAAGCTTTTAAAACGGAAGCTTGCAAGGCGCGTCCAAAACTGAAAGACAAAGCCCACGGCTTCTTACCTGAGCACCTAAAACCGGTTTCAACATATATAAGATTACCCTTTTTTCGCAACCAAAGAAATATATTACTTGTTGATGGCGTTCAAGTTTATTGAAGCTTCCTCTTCGCTCTGTCCGCCAGACAAGAAGGTGACTCCGGGCACTGCAGGTGGAACAGTACGAGAAAGAGCAGTAACAGTAGCACGTGCAACTTCTTCCGGTGCGAATTTGCAATTATGTTGTTGACCGCCAGTGACCATGTTTGGTTTAAGTAGAGTTCCCTCAAGGAAGACGTGATGATCAGCAAGAGCTTTGTAGACGAAAGAGAGGACGGTCTCAGTCACCTTCTGGCAGCGCACGATGTCGTGGTCACCGTCGGGAAGAATTTCAGGTTCGACAATTGGAACGATGCCGTTCATTTGGCAAATGGAAGCGTAACGTGCAAGCACGTTGGCATTTTCCATGATTGCCTGATAAGAAGGAGTTTGCTTCTGGATCTTAAGCACACTACGCCACTTGGCAAAGTGACAACCATCCTTCTTGTATTGAGCACAACGTTTGCTCAAATCATCCAAGCCTTTTAACATAAAATATAATTTCAGATTGTGGGACTTAATCAACTATTTAATGAATAATACCTTGGGTAGTAGTTTCACCATCAGTACCCAACAAAGGAACAACACCAGTGTCGACCTTAATGCCGGGAATGATGCCGCGTTGTTTAAGCAATTCTGGGAATGGGGTGCCATCATCGGTCTTTTGGTACAAAGTTTCGTGGAAGAGAATAACGCCAGAGATGTAGTCGCCGATTTGCTTATCGGTGGTGAAAAGAAGTTGACGGTATTTGCGACGATTTTCCTCGGTGTTTTCCAAACCAATATCCTGGAGACGTTTGCCCATTGTGCCTACAGATTCATCAGCAGCCAAGATTCCCTTGCCAGGGCAGACAATTGCATCGGCAATACGACGCAACTCATCTTGCATAGCTTCATCGGGATAATTGAAGTACGAAGACATGGCTGTATAGTTTGTTGTTTTCCTGTGAAAACAGAAATTGTTAGTAGAGCTCGTAATACTTTGTTAAATTGCATGCAAAAGTATTAAAAAAATTGCTGAGCCTAAAATACGACTGTAATTACCGTGAAATATTTGCACATAACGCACTTTAACCTCGCCTCTTATCAGTGTGGCATAATATCAGTGATATTTATTAAACATAATGAAATACTCTGTTAATGCTTAAACGAAATTCAAAGCGCAATAAATGTGATAACATGTTGCCTGATTCGCTGATGGCAAGGGGGCTCGACTTGTTTGTCGAGGCATTTCATTATCAGAAATTATCTAACTTTTACTGACGAGATAGTTATGATTGTCGTCAACAACGTAGTTTTTAGCAGGTTTAGAATCGTATTGCGTATATTAGAAAGTTCTCCATTTCTAGGCACATGACATATCAAGAGCTGCAAGACGTCATGAATATGCATACGCATTCTGTACATGCGAGGAGGCAATGTGACCGGTTTGAACTGTTTAAAAAAGTATTTGCTGGAGACAACCTGCTATCATCTTGACCTGCGGGTCACCTTGACTTTCAGCCGCTCAACACTCCTATTAGAGTCGTAACATTCCTCGCAATGCAATTAAGCATATAACTTAATTTGGTACCAAAAATGATAATGATTACTGCCTCGAAACAGGTGATTTTGATCACGATAAGTGATTTCACAGCATGGTTAAAAATAACTATGCTATTGCTATTTATCTAATCAATAGCTAGCTGTTCCATTTCGTCAAGGAGTGTACATCGATTTATGCCCATTGATTCAATATCAAGAAACCAATAATGGTAGAAATTCAATGCTAGCTATTCTGTTACATATCAGCCCAATGTTAGTGAATGAAAAGTTCAACAACTTGGGAACTTGTTTTATGAATGGTGCTAGTATTAGAAAGAGGCCAAAGAACTGAAATGAAATACGAGTAAAGCGCAAATGTTAGTATAAGAAAGTAATGCGAAAATAGATGATAAAAAGCACATGATCCTTACTTGAAAACCTTTGAAGTAATCAACGAGAATCTGATGTGCGCACGTCCACCACGTACACCGAACACAGCACGACTACAGTATCGCAAATGAACGAAAGTACAGCATCGTACGATTTTATTCGCTTGTATATATTATGGATCTATGTTGAATGTGTGAATGCGTCGTCCTGTTAGTCCACATAGAGGACATCCAAAGGTCGTATCGTTTCCATTACTTTACGACTTTAACATGGACACTATAATATTGGTATACAGCTAATGTAATTAATAGTTCATAGTCTACGTTGGAAACATGGAGACAGTAAGAGTACATGCCATTAACCACAGTTGTTTTCCTTCCTATTGGATTGGATGAATGGTCACCAAGAATACATGTTGGAAGATTCCAAAGCGATAATACTATTTATGTATAATAGATTAGGATACTAATTATAAGTGTTATGACAATAAACATCTAATATTTCCCACTTCTGTAATGCATCACGTTGAACATAAATTCTTAACCTACTCAATACTCAAGTTCAGTACGTCCACATGGACATCTACAGTGTTTCGAAAATGAAACTCCATAATAACTTTTAGTTTGAATAGAGGGCAACACAATGTAATTTGAAACTTTTAAATATTATGAAACTTTCCAATTAAACAGTTATTTTTACCTAGAATACATTACAAATTAGTAAATCATGATTGCTCTTTACAATTAAATGCTATTGACCGGTCACGCACATTGTCGAAAACAATTTTTCAACAAGAAATAAGAATAGATAAATACATAATTAACGCACATAAATAATAAAATCACATGTCAATAATGACTTAATAAGCGTAAAGTTGTTCAAATACTTCAACAATGCAAGGAAACCGTACGATTTTTTAGTAATACGTGGGGAATTCAGGTACAAAGTGCAATTAGTTCCTATTAAATAATTGCCAAAGCATAAGCGATGCATAAACCCAATGCGCACTAATGATGCGGAATACTTCTCGTAATTACAAAAACAGTACATTACAGGTGTGTAAAAATAGTATTTCGTACGAGCGTAGAAAAATAATAATAATAATGAATGCAAACGTATGAGTCAAAACTTGCTAGTTCAAAAAAGTTTTTCGTACTTTAGACTATCTTGAAAAGCGTAATCAAGCTAGGTGAATGCCAAGAGCAAATATTATGCAAATCATGCTCATTCGTTAATAATACGAATTTGGTCGTAAGCGAAGATTGGGAATTTCTCAATTGATTACAAGTAAATTATGAAAATAAAAATGAATTCCTCAAAGAAATACTGATGCATTTTCCAAGTAATTTTCATTTATAAATTAATAATTGACCTTCATACCATTATCTGTCTGGGGGATAAAACTCTAATAAAATACTAAATGTGGAATAAAACCTCAATTACATGGTACTTATAATGTGTTTTCCTTAATGTTTTTACGCCTGTTTTACATGCATCTTCATGGTTGTTAGTACATAAAGATAATTAATTAATTAATAAATAATCCTTCGTACATCTATGCTGCATCTTGGATAAAGTTTATTAATCAATGTTCACGTGTAAAGCAAAGTTTGAATTTGAACACAAATAATTGAATGTAGGTAATTGTTATAATGATTATCACAATTGATATTTTCGAATCATATATTGACGTGCATATTGAAATTACATACTTTGCTCACTGATGCAATGAGCTTCAAATGAATTTTGATAATAATTCAAGGTATGTAAGTGTAGGCATTGACAAAACAAACAAAAATGATCATACTGCGCATAATTGCAAATGATGACAAAAACTTATTAATAGATAAAGAAAAATTCAACAAAAATAATAATAGTAATATCGATTAGAATACAATAGATTGGATTGCACAGTTAAATGGAATTTCCAGCCAACCTAGTGATCAATTGTACCATCCTGGACAAACAACAAAAAGAACAAATACATAAATCGAATGCTAGCCAAGTACGATTTGCTTGTTCGTATCGCATGCACTGCTTGCTGAGCGTATGCTTGCAATATTGTTATTAACAATTTCCTATTTGTGCAGCCTCGCGCGCTGTGTTATTTTTGATGTCATCGAAATTCGTTGAAATGTTCATACTCGCATTTTCCATCTGCTGAATATATCAATAATACCGCACAATTCAATTGCACAAAAGGATGCAGTGCAATCAAAAGTATTATATAAGTGATTATATGTTTAATGTTTGATAAATAAAGTAATGTGCACATAGAAATAATTAATTTCTTCTATTATTTGTTAATAAATAAATAACAAAATAAATAATGCATTTTGTACATGAATTATTCATAAACAAGTAACAAAAGATAATAATTGCTTTAATATAAGATCCATACAATGAAAATATTATTAGGAAAATTCAATTGTTCATTACCTACGCAGTTAAATCAAGTAGAATATAAAGTTACAAGTACTTCCCATTTTTTAAGCAAGTTTCCAAAGTATCCGGAACTAACTTTACAAGTAGGTGCCTCACTTTAATAACAATTAAAGCATTGAACATAAAATTTTCCATAACAGCGTATTGAACAAATTTTATACAAGTTACAATCGCAAATTCTATGATAACGATGGCCCATTTCTGTGAATATTTGATACACTTGATGCGTCAACGTTGAAATATGCTTAATAAAGGTAAATAACTGTTGCGAATGTATTGGAATTTAACGACAACGATAATAATATCTCATTTTCTGATTACATGCAATCATAAAAATTGTACGAAGCGCAATAACGAAATATGTAATTGTTGTGTGTTTTTGTGCTCATACAACATGAGCCGTGTGCTCGCATTCATAATATTGCATCGCCGTTGTAATCTATATCATTAATTATTAATAAAAATTGAATTCAGTCTTTGAGTAGCAGCCGAATAAAAGTTAATCAAAGTTAAGACAATTAAAGTGAGAAGAACATATGCATTTATGTGTTTAATTACCTGTGTAATTACAATTTGCCGATAAGATACTGCCCTATAAAATGAACTGTTTTGTTATTCTTCAAGTAATACAATCAAGAATTAAAAAACACTTTACACGTACGTACCCGATAAATCGTGAATAGCATAACTCTTAATTGATATCCTATCGGAGGTGACTAGTTCCTCACGAAATCATGGAAATTCTCTGAGTAATAATAATATAAACATATCATCGATACGATAGTTAAAATCGCTGATAATTATTACAACTGCTACGAAAATAAACTCGTAGAACTGATTGCAAGCACTCACGTTTTCACTATTTGTTTTTTGTTCGTATTTATCGGCAAGTTTTTGCAGTCAATCATAGAAATTGCCAATGAATAGCATTTTACCTATTCACGTTGGAAATCGAGTCATTTTTAAAACTGCTCATTTGTTCACTTGATTATAGACGAAGAACACAAAAAATAGAGCAATTGTTGATGAAATTACAGTAGACAAAAGTAGACGATGCACACGCTATGAATTAGAAATATTTCACTCATTCTCCGAGAAGTGCATTCATTGTGTGCTAACTACTCTCACTCCTCCGCTAGCAAAAGTATGTTTATGAGAAGTACAATAAAAAAGCAAAACAAATGCGCGTAACGTTTCATTACTCACTATACCATCGTTGACCATGTTAGTGCTGCTGCCTCCTCCTTGCATGCACAGTTATTACACGTTATAATTCAATAGCCATAACCGGTGTTCATGTGTTTAGCCAGTGCATAAAGTTCATTCGATACTTGTACAAGAAGAGGCGCCGTTTTTCATCAATTGTTCGCCAACTGCTGGACTTTGGTCAAAGTCTAGTCTAGCACGGAAACTAAGAAAGTGATCTCGAGACATTTGCGTGCGCGCTGATTACAAATATGGAGAGCAACGTAATTTGTTCGTGCAGCTAAAGTGGATTTTAATTAAACACGAAGAATTATGGCGAATTGTTAAGCGTTATAAATTGTTTAATAATGCCGCATTACCTTTGAGCGATTTACTTCAAACAACAGCGCAAACAACAAGCGAATTAATTGTGCGCGCAAACAGTGTCAAGCAAAGTTGTGCAAATCTTTTTGAGCGAACGAGCATTCAATAAACACTCAAACGAAATTAACAGGTATGGCCATAAACTTTTACTGCCTTATTGTTGTATTGCTTTGAATCTAAGCCCACGCTCAAGTTAAGCTAATCCAAGTCTCCGAATATGTTTGCGCCCCACTTAAATTTCACATGTATGTAATTAAGTCAAAAACAATCCTCTGACCGATTAAGCATGTAATTACGAGCCGCGTATCATTAGCTGTAATCTTAATTACTAAGAGAATCAACGTTGTCATCGCATTGAGTTAGAGTTGAAATTGGATTTGTGTGGAAGTGTGGTAATAATTTGATAACAAACTCACCCTTTATCAGGCATGTAACGTGTTTGCACGAATTTCATCGTGCAATCCTTGGGCATGCTTTGAATGCATCGTTTAATGTCTTCTTGACGACGTTTAAGTTGCTCCAAGTATGCATCTTCCTTGCTCTCCATGATGCTTTTGAATTGTAGAAAGTTGCCAGTAACAGGAATCAGGAAACGTTTCTTTAAGAAGCTTTTATAACTGTTCACCTGTTTGAAGATTTGAGTATTTATAATATGGAAGAATTTCATTGAAGATGACATTTACAATTCACAATCGAATAATTTGCCTTTAACTTTAACATTCCAAATTAATTTAAATATATAATTTTAAATTGTAAAATTGCCAAGTACTTGATTCTTATTCTCTTTTAATTATGAGAAACTAATTAAATTTCGATTTTAAATTTTACAAAGGTTGACGGATTAAATCAGTAACACTGACGTTTTTGTTATATTTTGATTACTAACTTTTTTTTAATTGATTAATCAAAACTTTCCAAACTTTAAACTGAATCATGTCTTTGTATAGAAAATTAGAAAAATTATTGTTGAAGCAGGACATTCAATCATGGAATTTTATTGCAACATTTCTTGCGTTTAATTTTGGAATAAAATCCACACAATTCGTCATTTTTATTGCTGCACACGCTTGATGTATTTTTATCCATTTGGTGGAACTTCCTGCAATAATGAAATATAGCAAATAATCATCAAAAACTAATTATACGCTGGGATCGCAGTAATTATGAAAATATTTGGTTATTTCTATCAGTTCAGTGTCATTCGTCCAACCATCATTATGACAACCAAAAGCCAGCAACACTACAACAACAATTATCCAACTCAGTTGACACGCGCGACGAGCAGAGATAAAGAATCGCTGGAATTACAGCTTCGTCAGCCACGATCCTTGCAGAATTTAAGGACCAACAATCAATGGGTACGTTAATAATTAATTCAATTAATTAACCACTGTTTTTGGCTTTTGTTTTATTGTAGTTTGTTAGCGATCAATGTTCACCCTGCTGTTTCTTTTAGCTAAGACCTCCGATTTTACAGCGCCAGAAATCATTGAATCTCTCGACAGAAACGTTCCAAAGAAGTCGAATCTCCTTCTTGTCAGAGACGCCAAACCGTCAGTATTATCCTAGCAGTGATATCTCAATGAGTTTACCAACTATTGGCAGTGATCGCACACCACCCTCGACCATAATTCAGCCGCCTCCAATTTATTACAGTGCCAAGTCATATCCAATTCACAAAAAGGTAAAACTCGACTTTAAATCTTCACAATTGCGAATAATTATCAAAATCCTGTTTGAATTTTAGACTCAGAGTGAAATCCGTTTACCACAATGTAGATGTTATATCGATGACGTAACCTCCGGCTGCAAAGTACCCAATCCAACCCCGGAAGGACTATCTTGGCGCCGTCTCCACATGTCAAGAGCGAAACTCAAAGCAACATCAACAACATCTGAACTTTTATCAGGATTCGCAATGGTTGCTATGGTAGAATTGCAAATAAACGAACCAACAAACGTCCCCGAATGGCTTTTCATCATGTTTGCTGTCTGCACGACAATATTGGTTTCCGTTCATATTTTTGCACTCATGATCTCAACTTATATCCTGCCAAATATCGATGCGATCTCAAAACTTGACGTTTGCGAGCTGGTTGCTGAGAGTCCTCATGAAAGAATGCGCAACTTCATTGAAATTGCGTGGGCATTCTCAACAGTATTAGGTAATTATTAAATTATTTATATTCGTTAATTTCAAGTGATCTACAAAACACAATCAAACAATGTAATATGCTTAAAAAGTACTTGAGACGTGAACCAATTAATCTATACCTGATTGAGTGAGAACGTCGCTAAATTAATGTCTTTTATTTATTGTTTTAGGCTTGTTCTTATTCCTTGTTGAAGTGGGTATTTTATGCTGGGTGAAATTCTGGGATTACTCCTTCAAAGCAGCGATTGCAGCAACTGTGATTGTCATCCCTGTTCTAATTATATTCATCTTATTTGCGGTCCATTTCTACCATTCGTTGGTCGTCTATCGTTGTGACACTTCCGAAGGAGATTTGCAACAGCTGGAAGAGATAAAAAAGAATTTAGATGAGCAAACAACTGCACATCACCATTCGTTATCGAAAATCGTCTGATGTCGTATGAATAATTTGTAAATAATGTAAATACCTATTTAAGTATGTAATTTTATGCTATCAACATTTGTAAATACTACTTACTTACCTATTAAGTCAAACATGTACACAATATGCAGTAAAGTCCCAGAAAATTGATATTTAACTGTCTACTGTTTGATTAAGGATCAATACTTTCATTTTGAACGAGCAGCAAGTTCACCTTGCGTCATTCACGGGTGGCTGAGTGAGTAACAAATGACGATAGGAGGATATTGGTGAAAAAAAGTACAATAATCATGTATCATTTTGCAATATAGTTAGTAAGAGTTCATGTGTCTAACTGTTGTCATACTTTACATATGTGAATAACCGTGGAGCGACTATCGGCTCATTATGGGGGATTTACATCAAGACTCGGATAGCTTGCATACTCGCAATTATAATAGTAAGTTTCAACCGGCACTTTCAATTCGCTGACTGACTGACTGACTGAACAAATAGTCGAGTGGTCATCATTAGCAGCATCCAGCGAGTAAATTGTCCATCGACATCAAACAACAACGCGCGCGATGGCAATGATGATTTATTTATTTATTTATTTGTTCATTTGCCTTTGAATTGCTGTTAATGCGCAAATAATTTACATTCTAAGCCAAATAATCGTAATTACATTAACATACTTGTCATCAATCATTGTCCTTTTGCCAATTAGAAGGCTGGTAAAAATGCGAATATTTCGCATAATATTTTGAACCGCGATGTGTGAAGTTCTCTGAATGTATGTAAGTAATTTATTCGCGTTATTCACAGACATTTTTCATAATTATATAACAGCTCGAATCACGCATTCGCTTAATGTTGTTTTGTCTTGATGATTTTCGCTCAAGTAATGCAACAAATTGTGCATTGTTGTTCGTAATTGATGTAAACGTGCAAAAAAGTAAATAAAAAGTAAATTAACCTGCATAGGAACCCATGCATTTATGTATGAAATGTGAGGACATAAAACTGTCACACTGATAAAATTGAAACCAATTTCGTTTTTATGCTTTTTAATAATGCGAATAATTGCCAAATTTCTTGCATGCGCATAAATCAAAAAGCCTTGAAATTGCGTTTTAATGAGGGTAATATGCTAATGCTTAAAACGATAATGCAACTTTTCGGTTAAAATTCAATTTTTCGGGGAACGTATTTGAAACATTTGAATCATTGAAAATGACGCAAGCGATTTTTTGTTTGTTGGAATGCGTAGGATATAAAATGCGCACTAACAGCGCTTATCAGATATGCACTTCTTATCAATCGGATGATATAAGAAAAATATTTTATCAAATTATTATTTTTCGGAAAGGAACGTGGCTCATGCGTGACTTTGACGTCGCAATAATAATACAAACAGGAGGCAAACACTCAAAGAATAATACAAAACTACAGACTGGAGTACTACACCCCACCACCTTTAAATTATTATTATATATTATACCGATGCGACGCTATCAGTTGGCGAATTCGCGGTTTGCGATTTGACCAAGTTAGTTGGCTCATTAAGTCACTAACAAACAAAAAATTAATTCGCGTTTTTGGTGGATTACAAAATCATACAGTCAAATAAAATAAAACCCGCAAATCAAAATGGATAAAGGCTTTCAAGCATTAATAGTTCTCTCAGTTGCTGCCCTTACTGGTGAGTGAATAATAATAATCATTAAATTAAGAGTATACTAATTAATACTGTTCAATATTTGTACTTGTTTTCCATTCTTTGTTCTGTGATTTATCATTATTTGTGAACAATTTGTTTGTCATCCCAGTGGTCTCCAGTTTCTTCTTATATGACGTAGGTCATGGAAAAGCAATCGAATACAGTCGATGGAAGAAGTTCTCAATCGTCTCGAGGGATGCATGGGGTGCACAACCACCAAAATCCACCCCGGAGGCTATGCCAAATCCAGTGCCTTATGTGATTATCCATCATTCATTCATCCCAGCTGCATGTGATACGTATAAAGGTTGTGCACAAGCGATGAGATCTATGCAAAATATGCATCAGGTATTAAACTGAAATTTCTCTTTTTACGCAATTCATAATAATAATTGATGATTTATGTAATCAAAGAATGAGAACAACTGGAATGACATTGGTTACTCCTTCGGCATTGGCGGTGATGGTCGCATTTACGCCGGAAGAGGATGGAGTACAGTGGGTGCTCATGCACCAACATACAATAATGAAAGCATTGGCATTTGTATGATTGGTGATTGGAGGAATAATTTACCATCACGAGCAATGTTTCTCGCCGTTAATAAGTTAATTGAAGAGGGAGTTAAGGCGGGTTACATTAAATGTAATTACGAATTATACGGTCATCGACAAGTGCGCAATGGCACTGAATGTCCTGGTGATGCTTTGTTCAATGAAATTTCCACATGGTCACATTTTAAGCCAAATCCTCCGCATGTGTATTATCCACCGATTGAAGGCTAAACATTTTGTTTATTACGTAAAACTAGGCGCTAATTAAGTAAGCATTAATTAACATTTAATTAATTAGTATTCTGGGTAATTAAATAAATTTTATTATTTTTTTGCTACATCCATTTTTTGTTTTGCCCATTGCGAAATCCATGTGTGAAGCAGATATCATCTACGTCTAGCGAAGCATTATATAAAAATAAATAACAACTCTGCGGTTATTTACAGCAAAAGTTGATTATTTTTAAAGGAGAAATTGAAATAGATGAAATAAATAACGTTCGTGTGAAAAGAGTTGAAAAACAAAATCGACGTCGAGCATAGAAAAAAAAATACAGACAAATGAATGCGTAATCTATGTAAATAAAACTGGTGGCCAGCCAGCCTCTTCGTCTGGTAGGCGAGCGTCTTCGACGGCAGAGAAATGCGCGTCTCGCCGGTCGGCGGCATGTCTCGTGTACGGAAATAGAAATAACTTTCGGCGTCGTCGTCATCGGGCGCGCGCAAACACACGCACGCAATTGAAGTGTGTCCGCTCGGCATCGCACGCATCCAGAAAATTCAGTGTGCAAAATTTCAAAACGCAGCGCACGCCGCCGCCGCCGATCAGAACGAAATTCGCAACCGTTTAATTCGCAAAGTGCGTGCGCGCCGCCGCGATCGACACGATATTTAAACTTTTACGCGTCGCCGCCGCCGAGCATTTCGATATCAAATAACCAAAAATACGCAACGTCCAACGAAACACTTGGCGAATACTTTTTTCTGCCTTTTCTCAAGTGAAGTGCATATGCTTTAGTTGAATAGTTGAATCGGTTTTTCAAACCTAGTGTTAAATCGATCGCCAAATCCACAAGGAGTTGCACTAAGCAAGGAAAGCTTCGCATTTTCATATACTAGCTATTGTTACAGTAATAGCAATAAACAGAGAAACGAGATTCATCTCAAGCGTGAAATACACATATAAGAGCGAGTGCGCTTGAGCACCACACCCACAACAAAAACAACTTTTCGAAATAAATACCGCACTCGAGTAATATATAAATTCAACTCTGCTCACACACTAGTAGGTACGTTTGTCACGCTGTATTTCCTGGTATTTTGCTCTTTAACTGGCTTCTGCTATGAGTATTAATGCCTGACAAAAAAATTCAACTGTCAACAGAATAGCGCGCTTCTTTCCTAATGAACGCTCTGCTAAATCAACATAAATTTTGTATATAGAAAACTATGACTTGCAATAAAACAACCACCATTTTGTTGAAACTTCAAAGCTCCTTTTGTTTTCATTATTATGAAGCATTTTCTAACATCCTGCCGCTTGGAATTTCCTGCTAAACTTTTCCTTTAGGATAAAGCCCAATGCATTCCAATCGTTGGCGGATTTAAAGGAAGATGTGCGCAGCTTTCGAATGATCACATATTCTGCGTAAGTTCGGGATGCGCGTTTTGCGTTTTGAGCGATCGGGTGCTATTTTAGTCCTGTGTGCTGTGACCTTGCTCCACAAAAACGCACGAACGCATGCCGAACGCCCATACAAATGCATTCGAAATGGCCGAAAATTGGCTAAACAACTAGCAAATTTATTGGGAATAAAAGTTGATATATTTGCCGAACTCTGGCTCCTGAAATATGGTGGATAACATGTTTGAATCCACTGTTAATGTTGCCAAATCGGTTAAAAACGGGTATTGACAAATATCCGATACGTTTCCGATACTCGTGCTGATAAACAAAATTGTTTTCAACTGTTCTCAACACTCGAATAAAATAATTTTGTTTTAATTTCATTCATGTCTTAATCAAAGACGTCATATCCCAAATAAAGTATTATTTATTCATTAATTCTACAACTCTCCTTTGATATTAATCTAATTTAATAAATTATTTAATTTGTTGTTGTTTTACTAGATAAAGAATGCCGCCTGGAAAGAGACCACTTGCGAACGCAGCAACAACACAGGATAAAACGACAATGAAGGGGTATAAACCACCGTGGATTAAAGAAGCAGCAGAGCCAAATAAAGAAACAGAAACGCCATGGGGTATAATGAAAAAACGCGATTGTATTAATGATCCAGACGAAGTGAAGAAACAGAAATCAAAACCACCGCCAAAGAAAAACGATGATGCTGATAGTGATGATGGCGCGAATTGTAAAATTTCGTTGATTTTGTATTGATTGCTTTTACTTACCCTTATCTCTTTAACAGTTGCCATTCCACAATTGCGCAAAGTCAGTATAAACGCTGACAAAGTTGAAAATGGTGACAGCAGCGCTAAACAGGAACCCGCATTCATCAAACCGGCATTGAAGAAGGCCAAAGAACCCAAACCTCTCGTACGCGAAGAGAGCAAAAGCAAGATTGTTATGCCGAAACTGAATAGCGTCAAGGTGGAGAAAATGAAGGAACTGCCACCGCCGCCGAAGAAGGACCAACCGGATTACCGCAATGTCCTGAAGAAGGTGCCTACTCGCGATCGCATCGATGATGAAAAGGTAACTGACTGACAATGTGACTTATGCAATATATGCGCATGTACAATAGTTAATTGTATCATCAAGTAGCGCAATTTTTTGTGGCGCGTTTCTGTGCGGTGCGCACCGCCGACGATCAAATTGGCAGCATATCAAGGCGACGAACGCATCGTTCGCCAGAGCGCTAGCGGCGATTACGTGTATGTGGCGTACATCTTACGAAAAACAAACATTAAAGTGTTTGTTTGTCCAGTATATACCTATTTAGCAACATGTAAAAATTCACATTGATACTTATTTAATCATCTGAAATATTTCCCAAAATAACGTTCAGGTAGGTGTTGTATTTTGGCTGCAGGAAGTGCACATGTTTCATAAATGTCAAATTGATCATTTTTGTAGCTAAATTTAGTTCAACCTAAGAATCGTATTGTTTTTAAAACATTTTAATCGTAGAAACGAGGCGCACCAATGGCTCCACCAATGCCACCCCCGGCACCAGCTATGCCGAAATTGATTCAAACCGATCCCTTAAGCCATGAACAAATAGCAAAATTAGATAACTTAAGGTAAACTATACATTAAGACTTAGCTAATTCAATTCTAACAATTTTTACATATTTAACTTAGATCACGACCTAAAACTCGTCCAGATTGGTCAGCAGTTTTGAAAGGCATTGAATCCGGTATGAAACTGAAGCATGTTGATACAAATGATCGATCAAGACCACTGTTACCCAAGGCTAAAGCAAAAGGACAATTTTTATACGAAAGTGAGAAAGGCAATGCTCATAATGTTCTTCTCAAGGAGGTAATTTTTCAAATAATTGAACTGCGTTAATTTTAATTAATTCTTATTGAAAGATCCAACAAGGTATTAAACTAAATCGAGTCAAAACAAATGACCGCAGTAAACCAAACCTGGAAGGACTACGCAAGTTTAGAAGACAGATGACTTTGGAAGAACAAATTCAAAAGTCCGTGTCGATGGCATCAATGGCCGGAGCGCCACCAGGGGTAAATATAAGATGTATAATGAAATACGTATTATTTAATGATAGGAGATTCCATCGTTTACACAGCCTGGCATTCAAAACGCCCTATCGACCAATCCATCCATGGCAAGTATTGTTGCCCCTGATGAAATGCCTTTAGACATCGATATCGATGATGAGCTTGACGACATCGACAAAGTTCGGGACGACCTCCAAAGTACGAAGCAACTGCTTGCAATTGAAATGCGCAACAAGGAGCAACAAATCCGTGAAAATAAACGTCTGCAATCAAGGATACAGAATCTTGAGAAAACACTGGATGAGAATCGATCTATCGCGAAGAATGAACAAGAAGCTGACAAACGACGCGAACCAGATGAAAAGCTTATTGTGACTCTGAAAGCAGAAGCAGCTGAAGCACGCAAGAGGAACGAGGATCTTGAGAAGAAACTGACAACAACAGCCAAAGAATTGGACAACACCAAATACGAATTGGAGGAGATGAAACGACGTAACTCAGAATTAGAAAAACGCTTACAGGAATACATGACTGGCAAACGATATTCTGTATCTGACAGACGTGATAGTCAAATGCCCTATGGCGAAGACGGCGATGGTGAGGATAATTCCGATGATGATAGCGGCGGAGAAGAGTCAGAGGAAAAGAAAGCTAAACGAGCAACCAGAGAATTGAAATTATTAATAAACAAATTGCGTGGATTCAAGACTAAAGTAGATAATGCCAAGAAAGAGCGTGTTGCGTTAAAGGAAATTATGAACAAGCACCAGGATGCAATCAAAGAAGAGAAAAAACGATATAAACAACTTCAAAAAGAAGTAATACCCCTAGTCCTTTTTTATACCATTTAATTAATATCTTTAACGTCTCATTTCAGGTTGACAAAATGGCCGCGTTGATGAAAGAATCCGATAGCGACGAAGAAGAAGAAGATGAAGAAGACGAGGAGGAAGAAAGCACTGAAGAGGAAACGTCCGAAAGCGAAACTGAATCGAGCGATACAGAATCCGAATCGGAACGATCACAATCCGAACCGGAAGATGCTCCTGTTGAGAAAAAGAAGGAAAATGTTGTCGCTAGATCGCGACGTCATGAGAATCGTTTATCTGCATTGAAGAAAACTAACTTTATGCTAAAGACTAATGTTGAACGGCTGCAGGACGACCTTAATCATCAAAAGGAGATGACTGCTTCATTGCAGAATGAATTGGACAGTGTCCTTGCTGAACTAGGCTAATATCTACGCCGCCCCCCAAAACGCATTAGATATATTGTACCTAATTGTTTATCATTATTCTTTGTTTTTATTTAACTATGTAATTGACTGTATTACTATTAGGTAGCGTTTTTTTTATATTAAGTGAAGTGTCAATCGCCTGCTGCGCATCGAATAAACGATTTCAAAATACTTTTATAACATGCGATTACGTAATTTATTTCCTCCAGGATAATAGGTGGCGGCGCTACGTCGCATCCTTCGACGCTGCTCGTGTAGGATCGACAATAATAAAAGAATCAATTTCCGTGCAGCTTTGACATTCGCCTAGTTATCCTGAAATTTCCTGCATTTGCATTTCACGTTCTTTGACAACCCGGAAATTAGTTTGTTCGCTTAATAATGTAACTGCGCTATCGTAATCCTTGCAAAGCGAACACACACGCGCATTCAACATGAACCAGGCGACTGTTGAACAGCTGGAGAAACAGGCATTGGCATACAAAAACAAGGTAAACAAACAAGGACATTGCTAATACCTGTTTGTGTGCGCTTGTAGATGATGCGCACCGATGTGCGGATGGACGAACTTGCCCTGCAAGTGGGGGACATTCAAAAGAACATCCACACGGATGAGAGCGGCGACATTGAGGTTGATATGCTGTTGCAATCGGTGAACCAAGTACGCAATAACTATCAGAACCTGCGCAAGGAAATTTCCGAGGTGCAGGACCTGCAGCGACAGCTTAGCAGCTCATTGCAGGTGCAAATCCGCATGATGCAGAGCAAATTTAATACGCTCAAGGAGAAGATTCAGACGAATGCACCTGATGCATCAATTTCATCGTCAATCGCTTCGTCACTGAATCAGATCAACCACTTTCAGCAGATCCAACACGTGAACGTCGTGGATGGGGCGATGGCGATGGATGGCATGCATCCGCAAATGCCTAATCTGCTCCTTGATATGCCGGAAGTGCCCGACCAGCGATTTCGCCACTACTAGTAGTCGGCTGGACACGCGAGAGATAAGTGTGATCATCCTCCTCCTACCCCACTCATGTCGATTGGCTTTAGAGCTGTGGCAGTGGTCGGCGGCCTACCGAAACACTCCGTGCATCGAGGACGATAAGGCCACCGAGACCGCCAATGCCATATTGTTAGATGCTGCAGCTATTTTCATTTCGTTCGTTTCGTTGCGTTGCCGATTTGAGTCTAGATATTATTACACTGCATATTGTTGAATGACATCATTATTATCATAATCATCATCTTCATCATTGTTGTCATGCCACCAGGCTCAGTCATGGCCATCATTGATCTGATGTAGGGCAAATCATCAAACAAATCAGCGAGATTTGCAATGCAACAGCGGAGGCATACAAACAAAACGTTGCGGGAAAAACATGTAGCAACTTCCTCTGCTGGCGCATTTTCATTTAGAGCAACGTTTGCAAAACGTTGGCAAAGAGACTAACAATGTTAACGCAACAAATACATGATAACAACGTGGAATCAATCCACTAACATAATTTTCTGCATGTCCACCTTATTGTTTTCTTACAATTACTCTTTACATATTTGGTTCATTTAACGTCTGCATGCTTCTTCTTAACTGATACGAAATTTCGATAATGTATGGATTTGCATGTTGTCGGTGTATGTTGTTGACTTACCTGACAGTCGAATTGTCTGTCGTCAATTTACTATAAGACTTAATCGGCGAACAATTATGATGTCGCATTATTTATGAACAATGACTAGCAATACAGCATTTCCAAAAATAAATTGCACTCAGTATTTTTGGGCAATAAGGAAGCGCGAATTGGTGATTGGAAATTGAATGATGATACCTGAGAAGGCTGAAGATATGTGACAAAATCAAAATTTTCTTCTGATCGCTGCTGAGTGATCATTTCCAGTGCAATATTTTTCAATTTAGCACACGCGTTCATCCTTCCATTTTTTTGTATTTTTATTATTAGGGTTTCTTTTCGACCACACTTTGGGTACGTATCTTGCATAACTTAACTTTGCATTCACACTTAAAGAACATTTTGCTCAAGAAATATGAATAATCTACCCACTGACTCTAATTCTAACAAAAAGCGATAATAATTCCATACAGATGTTAATGAACACATATTGATATTAAATATACACAGAGGTAGTATTGAATTTTACCCGAATGTAGTGAATTTCTATATTATGATTGGACATTTTTGATGACGAATCAATTTTTTCATATTATGCACAAAACAATATCAGCACGTTTTTCACGATTACTAACAATGATCAGACACGTAATACTTAATAATTCACTGCGTAAACATACACATAATCAATGATAGTCGTCAATATAGCCACCTACTTATAATCAATCAATAATTATCTTCGATTTCGAATGCAATATTAATAATGTATACACACATATCCGATGGACCGGTTTTCTTGGCGCAAATTCATTTTGTATTTGACTTATTACTAGAAATAGTAGCTCAATAAAATAAAAGCATGTTATATTAACAAACCTGTTTCATTTTTAATGTTATCAATGCTCCTATACAAATTTTTGTGAAGGATAATCTTGAATCAACCCTACAAAATATTAAATCGCCAGCCAGGATTTATCTATCCTAGTCGCGGGGGTGGGCATACATCCAATATTTCGGGGTCATACATATATCGTATTTGATACATAGGTAATTTTATATTTTTAACAATTAACACATATTTCAAAAAAACTTAACAGGTTCAAAACTAATTCTAATAATGCAACAAGTTTGATAGAAAAGAAAATTTGTTTTCGATCAGTGAGACCATTTTAACACATCAATAAATTCTAATCAAAAGAGAAAAATGAACAACTCAAATCATAAAAATTAAACAACTGAATAGAATTTGGACTTTTCTCATTGAGAAATTATTACAACTAAGCATAATTAGTCGTCAACACTATTCTGGGAAGAAGACACATCTGAACTCTGTGTGTGACCCGCTACCCTGGAATCTTCTTCATTACCACTTGTTTGGCTATGATTCATTTCCATACTTGTGGAAGCGTTGTCAATTCTTCGTTTTTTAATCGGCTTTAGTGCGAATTTATTTTTGGAAGATAACTGCCGCATTTCTATATAAATGCTTTCCTTCTTTAGATTGCACTGCTTGGTGAGGTCTGCAACTTCTTTGGAATACTTTTTCAGCTCATTCCCATGACTTATCTCTTGCAGTTTAAGCCTCTCGTCTAATGTTGCAAGCTCTGTTTCTAATTCTTTTATCTCATTATTGTAGCGAGTTTCTAATTCTTGAGCTTCCTCATCAATTTGAGCAGCTTCAATATTCGCCATAATTTCATTCAGCTGATTTTGAGCGGTTTCAAACATTTTTGGTGTAATTTTGAGTCGTTCTTCGTTCACGTACTGTTTGGTATTCTCTGATTTGCTTCGCAATAGATCAATGTCCTCCAGTAACTTCTTCTTTTTTTCGTCCAAATTAGCAAGATATTGTTTATTTTCTTGGACACTTTTCTCCGTATCAGCTAATTGAATCTTTATAGTTTCCAAAGTGTCAATAGGAATAGTGCTTAGAGTATGAAGAGCTTCCGTAAACTCTTTGACTTCGTCTTCTAATAGCAAAATGGCATTTTCTAATGCACTATTTTCGACATCAAGATTTTCAAGTTTTAATTGCAGCCGTTCAACATCATTTTGTTTTGTTGCATTCAAATTGTTTAATTCATCCAAAGACGCCTTCATTTCTTTATTTTCATTCATTGCAGCTTCGTTTTCAGTGCACAGCTCATCCTTACGATCATTGAGCTCTTTCTGAGCTTCCAGCTTACCATTAATTTGTAGCTGGACGTCAGCATTCTCCTGTTCAAGGCGCCCAATAGATTTAGTCACCTGAAGGATATTGCAATCCAGTTCAAGACAAAATCTTTGAAATGCTAGCTCATTATCGTGTATCTGATTTTTCATCTCAGCATCATTTTCTTCTATTTTCGCAAGAAGCTTATCCCAAGTATCAATCTTTTCGGCATATTTAGCTTGATATTCATCGTTCGTGGTCTTTTCATGATCGATAATTGTCTTAAGGTCGGAAAGTTCAGCGTGAATACGATCTCTTTTCATCATATATCTATTAATTTCAATATTCTTTTCAAGTGCTTCTGCGTGAGCTTTCTCGTTTTCAGACGAATATTTAGTATATTTACGTAATAATTCAGCAATCCTAGCCTTGCAATTGTCTTGTTCTTTCACCAAAGTGAGAATTTTCGTTGCTGATTGCGCAAGTGCAGTCTTTAGCTCTTCCAATTCTTGCATACGTTGATCCTACAATTGCAATTACACATTACAATATTATATATATTTATACGTATACCTCTAGGTATAAATTATTTACCAAATATTGTTTGCGAGCGGCGCTTGTGCTAGCAACAAAGCTAGACACATTCCTTTCTTGTTGAATACTATTGCGGCGCATTTTGATTGTGTTCTCTAAAATTAACTTTAGAACAATATAAGTTGAATGAAAAACAAAGTTTGTTTCAGATTAATACGCCAACAATTAACGCAACAGTAGAGAACTTGATCTCAACTGCTTTCGATAGAAATTGTTACAACAATTCAATATGCCCATTAATAATGATTTTGCATGCAATAGAGTCAAATGCATCAAATTTATTCGTTTTCTTCGAATTTGAACATGCATAAAACGTGCTTTTAAAATGGCCACCTCTTTGTTCAAATCATGCTAGATGGTAAAGGTTTCCATTGAACAGTAAACCATATACTCACTATCTACACGTATTGCTCTCGTCTCTTGAAACACTTCACCTCTTCACTAAAAAGTTTTTAAATGGATATATCCAATTTGTTAATAATTTTTGTAATAAACTTCGCGGACATTCAAATTACATCAGATGCTCTCAAATGGCTTGGCCACGAGTTGGCACCACTATCGAAATAACCTTGCTCCGCCTCTATCACACTCTGTGTACTACATAGCTCTACAGCATGACAGCATATGACAGTTTCGTGTTGTTCTGCAGCTGTAGCGAGCAATCGGTGTAAATAATGCGTAATTGTTAATTATTGTTAAGTGTTGTGCATCGACAACAATGGAGCAATCGACTGAAAACGGTAAGGCTGTGTATTCCTAATGGGTTAAACAGGGCAACAAACAGTATCCATGTTTATCTTGCGAGACTCCTTCATGCATTCCAATGGTGGATTTGCGTGGGTTGTTTACACTTGTGACTTTTTTCGCGAATAACTCGACCGGCTTTGCCCTTAAGGCTGTAATTGCAAGTGCAATCAACTAATGTGTGTGAAAATTGTAGATGAAGCTGATGGCAATGCTTCTGTTTGTGCTGGGTGTTTGAATCTTGTCGCTGGCAATGAGCATATCTCTGCATTGGAGCAGGACTGGCATGTGGAGTGCTTCAGGTGCACAGTGTGTGATGCTTTGTTATCCAATTGGTACTTCGAGAAGGATGGATTGCTATTTTGTAAAAATGACTATTGGTCCAGGTTTGGAGAGAACTGTCAGCAGTGTGGTCAAGTAATGAAGCCCATTTATCTTATATGAGCAGCTGATTTGTTGTTTACATTTTTTTAGATCATTACTGGGCCTGTGATGGTTGCTGGGGAACACAAGTTCCACCCAGAGTGTTTCTGCTGCACATTATGCTCTGTTTACATTGGTGATGGTGACTCATATGCTTTGGTTGAGAGATCCAAGTTATACTGTGGTGTGTGCTACAAAAAACAAATGCAGCCTTTACAAAAAACCAAATATCCTTTCATCACAAAGCCACATTCAATTCGACTAGTGGAGTTACCCAGTGGGCAGAAAGGCATTAAGCTGACGTCAGATCCGATAGGACAAAGTCATCTGACTATTTCACAGTAAGCTGAAATTGACTATACTATAACTATATTGACTATACTATACTATAAATACTCCATTTATAATTGATTAAACATTAAGTCATTATTGTGATAGTAGCTTGAGTAATGACTAAGTAAATGAATTGCTGAATTGACAAATATGCATGTGGAAAAAACAGTAATTAATCATCAATTACTACATTATTAATACAATAATTCAACTAATGAGATATCAATTTAATTAGATTAATGTGGCAACTTCGAGGAAAGTTCATCGGCTTTGCTCTAACATTCTTAACATCAGCGTGCCGCTTTTGCTGTTACCTTACGCCAACCTCCCTCAGGTAAATAAATTAATAAGATTACATTATAATACAAGAACAACAAACTTCTTAAGTATAACGTTTATATCTATAGACATGTTTATTGTTGTGCTTAAAGATTGGATGTCAACAATGATATGATGTCATTGCATATTGGTGACAGGATATTAGAAATAAATGGTACACCAGTTAAAGACAAGCCGCTTGAAAATGTGGAGAATATTCTGAAGTACTCGGAAACAGTTTTGCAGGTACGTTTTTCACTTATAAACATTGAAGGTAATAATGTAAACAACTATGTTTATCACAATCAGCTGACAATCGAACATGATCCTGCACTGATAACACGGCGTAAAAGCGATGTATTTCCTGTTAAATCGCAAAACTCGATTTTAACAACCACAAGTGATAGTAATATTCCACAAATAACAAAAATTCCGTCTGCCACTGCTGTAAAAGAGAGCATAACTGAGGAAACCCTACCAGAGAGCACATCACTCCTGGATGTTCATGACACTGAATCGTGTAAACAAAGCATTGAAATCTCTTCTGAACAAACATGTACTACGCCAGGACTTGTTGCTGATAAAGAAGTTAAGGAACGTTTATTCAAACGTCGTGATGAAACTGGTGGTTGCACTCAAAGGTCAAGGCAATTAGTGCGACGATGCAAGAATAATTTGGAACCGCGGCCGTCGTTGGATAAAGAACGTAGTTCATCAATGAGTCGTCTTCTTGATGATGTGCCCAACAACAAACGACCTAATGAATTATCAAGAGCGTATTCATTTCTAGAAGCTAAACCACAACAACGTGTCTTCCGTGCCTCTGATCTCGTTAAAGGCGAACTGTTAGGCCAAGGATTCTTCGGCCAAGTTTTTAAAGTTACAACAAGAGATACTGAGGAAGTTATGGTATTAAAGGAGCTTTATCGCGTTGATGAGGAAGCTCAAAAGAACTTTTTAAAAGAAGTGGCCGTTCTTCGTAGTTTACATCATAATAACGTGCTACGATTTATTGGTGTGTTGTACAAAGAGAGGAAATTACATTTGGTGACTGAATACATTGCTGGTGGAACACTTACCGAACTTTTGCAAGACGATGCGCAAGTTTTGCCGTGGCAGCAGAGGGTCTCCTTTGCAAGGGACATTGCCGCTGGAATGGCCTACTTGCATTCAATGAATATTATCCATAGGGATTTAAATTCGCATAACTGCCTTGTCAGAGAGGTACGTAGATGAATATTACATAGAAGCATTGTTTATAATCTTGTATTTTTACAGGATAAGACTGTGATTGTTGCCGACTTTGGATTGGCACGTATTATTTCTCAAAATACCGATAGTATACGTCGCTCTTCGAATCTGAAGAATTGTTCATCGAATGAACAGCATAAGCGTAATGAACGTAAGAAACGATACACAGTTGTGGGTAATCCATATTGGATGGCACCAGAAATGATGAAAGGGAATAAATACGATGAAAAAGTTGATATTTTTAGTTTCGGTATCGTATGTTGCGAAATTATCGGACGCGTTCAGGCTGATCCTGATTTTCTGCCACGCAGCAATGATTTCGGTCTGAATCAAAACGCTTTTCGCGAAAAATTTTGCAATAGCTGTCCGGAGCCCTTCTTCAAAGTGGCATTTTTGTGCACAGATCTCAATCCAGACAAACGACCGGCGTTCGAAGTTATGGAAGCGTGGCTGGAGTCATTAGCAATGCATATATCCGTCGGGAAAGCATTACCTGGCGATTTGCTCTTTGATATTCAGCACTTTCGCGGTATCAGTCCGAATTCGAGTGGTAGCAATACGCCTGAGAGTAATGCAGGTCATCGTAGTCCAATCGCGCTCGAACCAATAACCGAGGGTAAACCAATTATTGATAACATATCAAAGTCGTGCAGTTCAGATAATATCAAGCCTAAACCGATTCTCAAGCGGCCTGCGGGCCAATTAGGTAAACTGTCGAAAAGCGTAGAGAATTGCTCTTTGCACCCGGGACATTATCTCGATGAGTTTTGCACAAAGTCATGCGATGACTTTCACCGTAGTATCGAGAAGGAATTTCCAAATTACGAAAACATTGATTTCCTTAAAAATGACGCTGCTTATTCATTAAATGATAAGACGTTGCCTGAAAAGAATTTGAATAGTTGTAGTAAGCCACATAATTGTGAAACCGCAAAAACCGAACCGGTTGAAAATAATCTCAAAAATTTGAAAGAGCATAAACAATTGTTGCGAAAAGTTCCGAAGAATTTTACACGCAACCGTTTTCTTAAGACTCAACATCTTGACTCCTTGGATGGATCATGCGTGAAGGACAAATTATCTTTTGGCAAACGCAGAAATACTCTCGAAGTTACCAAACCCCAGAAAGACAAACCTACGGGAGCGTTAACTAAAATACCAAACTCGAATGCGCCCAACGCGAATATTACTAAGAATATTTTCAAACAGAACGATGCCAATAGACTGAGAACAACACATGCCGAAACTCTGCCGCCTGTAACGAAACCGTGTCTTGATTCGCACACGTTGCAAAAGTCGCCAAAGATGTTGGATTTGCCAAGCAAGCCACACATTTTACAACGCAAAGCGTTCACGCCATTATTGCCACGGCGAAAGGATTTTTTCGATGATATCAAAGGCAAATTTAAAGTGGATACGAGAGATTGCGCGGCTAATGAAAAAAGTAGTAAGTCGATCGGTTGTACGGGCACAACGGGAAAACATTCTATTGTTAAGAATCTTGTTGACACATTCAATAAGAAAGAAGCGAGCTATGATTTTATTAGAGGGAGCAAATACGGTAGAGGATCGTTGAAAATTGGACCAAAAACAAGTGCAAAAAGCGAGTTTTCCGCACTGTAATTGAATTTCACCTTGAATTGCAGTAAAATGATATGTGCAATTCGCATAATTGTGTTCAAAACACAGGCGAAACGGAATGCATTCCATTTAAATGTGATGCGTGGTGTAATCATAGAATTGATGAAAATGTTATATTTGTTAGATTTGATATTATGTTATAACATGCACAGATTTGTTGCTTGCTACATGAATACGTAGTAATGTATTATTATTATTTTATATTTAGACATCTGTGCGTATGTTTCACGTGATCAATACGTATTATTTTTGCATAACATTTTCTTAGGACGGTAAGCATTAGTGAGTTACAATCGAAAGTACATATTCGATGAAATGTTGTACTAAAGAAGAAGAAAAACACTAATAATTCTGTGATATTTTTGCTCGATTTTCGTGACATAATAATATGTAAATGTTGTATTTATAGCATATTTGCTAATGATATAGATAGTATTTTCAATTTTCTACGTATAGCGATTGCAATTTTGTTGATTGGAATAATATCACTTGAATTATTATTAACATTCGTGTACATTGTGTACAGATTATACACTCCATATAATGGCTGATCTTCTGATGATAATTAATAAATAATTGTAGCTTTTTCTATTAAAACATGCAAATATAACTTACCTTTCTTTTAGAGTTCATCAGAAATTTGGGTTTAAGTTATGAATAATTCGATTACACAATAGATAGTTGCATATTTATATATATTTTTTATATAATTTACAACTTACAGCAGTACAATCCTATTCATTCTTATTTAAAATATGTATTTTTTATCATCATATATATATTTTGCAATTTATTATTAGATCATTATCAACTCTCTTTATACTCCAAATGCGTTTACCAACCAACATATTGTTTGCAGCCTACATCTACTTTTACTATATGTTTATTCATCGCAATTTTTATTTCCTTGGTTCACCAGACTCGTAGAGACCGTAATTAAGCCATGTCATATATTGCCATCCATAGTGTTTAGATGTTGAACAAATTATCATCTGGCATACATGTGTGCTTATACAGCCGGAATACGGTGCTTATCATTATTATTTGGATGACACACACAACCCATTTTTAAACATCATTAAAGTATCTAAAGGCAAGTTTGATTTTGTTATTTCTTCATTGAATTACCATGGAGATTGGAAGACTTGTGACACGAGTGTTCCTCATAGACAATGATTCAATCGCGCAGTCATACCATATCTCATTTACCATTCGCTCGCACGCACGCACAATGCACAGCATTACTATGTTCAACGATTATTCAAAATAGATTACTATTTATTTCCTTATATTATAGCATTCTTTCATCAAAATAAGACATTAATTGAAACGATTCACATCGCTTAAGCTTATCAGTGGCTTAAAATGTACAACTCTGTGTGAAGTGTGATTTACTTCCTTATTCGAAAAGCCCCTTTTCGACTACTTCTACAATTAGAATTAGAAAATTCGCATTCGTAGTGTGCCACAAGTATTCCAATCTCTTGCCAAACGATCTTTGAAGTTTTACAATACGTTTTTCTAATATTTGTGATTTTTCACGCATCTATTTGTTTTAAATATTCTTACAGCGCGCAAACAGTTATTTCAATTTTTTGTGTTTTTTAATTACATCTTGGCGGAAATTGACTTATTATTATAGTACATGTTTCTTTTATTTTATTCCAATGACGAAACACAATATTAATGTTAGTAATAATAATAATAATGGATAATAATACAAAACGTAAGTATGATAAGTTACGATAACAATGACAATTGTGATGTCGAAGTGAACTCGCTACTTGCGTTTTGCATTCATTTGTACCTTACGAAAACCACGTTCTTATCGCTAGAATACTCAGTAACAAAAGTGCGACATTGTAGTGAAATTGCACCATACGCAATTAACATACTATAATTTATTCTGTGGAATCAAATGCAAAACAATACTTAAGTCCGCTACTATTTTAACACAATAATGTCACGTGTAATTGAAGTGGTTGAAAACTTGCCTACGACCTGAGTATGAAGGAGAAACGGATAATGAGCATTAATTGCGGATTAAAAGCTGAGCGAGCGAAGATATCTGAATCATACTGACGACTTACAAACTAAATGACTTGAGTTGCCATATTTATCTCCACTCAACTAACAGATAAAACATCTTATTGATTGATCTCGAACGATAAATAATAAATAACTAAATTGATTTTTTATCTAGCACTAATGGCGCATTCTGCATGCAGCCAACAGCTAGTAAATAATTCAGCAATAAATAATTCGCAAAACTATTCACATATTCAGTAAAAATGCGTCGGCAATTATCAGTCTACTGGACTGGCCATGAATTTCAACGATAATACAATAATAGCACTGGTTACATCCTGACAGGCAATCGTTTTGATTTGCATTCATTTGTTTGGGTGATTCGTGAGTAATCTAATGCATTGAGAGTAAAATTAAACTTACGTTTTATACGTTCAAAGTAAAATTTAAAAAAACAAAGAAAAAACAATTAGAATCTATCCTACAGTTACGGGAAATAAAAAGCAAATATTCGTTGGTTGTATGTTTGCAATACATAATAATTAGCACATACCATATCAAAATGCAAGACAACAACCAAATTCAATTCGCAAAGAAAGAAAAAGACAACAAGCAACAAACTCAAATTTGAATTGTGAATATCTAACGTGTGAATGGAACTGCCTTAAGTACTCTCAGCGCGTGTATGTTTTTAGTGGCAATAATTTCTAGCGTGTTTCTGGCAATACAACGACGAAATAAAATTCAGTAATGTCTCTCGACTTGAAACCTATGTTCATTCAATAATTGCAATAATATCACTAAACAGTTAATACTAATTTGTACATACTAATCAACATGACATAATTCTCTGTATTCATTGTGTAGTTTCACATCGTTCCACGTTCATTATAATTCTCTTGCGAACTCTTCGTCTTGAATTAAACAAGTAGTAGTAGTAGTTTAAAGCTTCCGTGTTAACTCGAATCGTCGGGTTGAATGAAAGGCTATGGCAGGCAAAAATCGCAATTTGCAAGTATGTATTGTTTATATGCATTTTGTGCTAAAGTGACCCACACTGGGCCGCCCTCTATCACACCGTAATCATTTGATATTTTTGCTTTATAATCACATCACAGCATTTTGCAGCACAATTCAATCAACCTCATGATTTCCTACGCTCAACGCCTATGCCCATGCAACACAATTCTGCCACGATTCAATATCTTATTTATCAGCTCGTTAAACGTATATTTAAAGTATCCTAATAGGGTAAAAAACATAGGTGTTTGTGTGGTGTGCATTTATCTGTTTATGTATATAGATAGAGCAGTCGCTCTCTCTGATTCATCACTTGCATTCTATATGTGCTTGAAATATTTAAGAGTTATGTCTGAACTGAATTTTGCTTGCTTGCAGAAGGGCTATCTCCACGCGCCCAATCCTTACTCTTACACTCGCTTCTTATTTGGTATCGTATCATGTTAAACAATTACTTTTTGTTACTTGTTAGAGGATGTGATTCTTCTTAGAAATGAATGTATACGCACTCGGACCACGCGCAGTTTCGGTGGTCGTAAGATTATTGTTTAGAGGACGGCCGCAACGTCTTTGGACGACGGTATCAGCGGCGACAACGGCGAGTTGACCTTGTGCCCACGCTCGATCTCGTAGTGCGTTAAATCCATCGGAATGCCGGTATCCACTTGCGTCTTCGTGGGTATGAATGAGGCGACGATCAACGCACAGACGACGAGAAATGCGCCGAACACGAACGGCGGCCCGGGCACCAGCTGTAATCAGACAATTGCATACGTCATAAGACCGATAACGCCTTTAAGTACGTCAAGTCGTAATCATTGCGCTGTGTAAACATACGCCGGAAAAATTACCTTAGCACCCACCTGAGTGTAATTTTCGAATCGATAAACTTCCGTTGTGGCATGAGTTGACTCAACACCATCCTCAGCGACTGTTAAGTCCACGTGGAACATGTAGAAAATGAGGCCGAACATCGCCGGGCCGAGACCATTGCATAAACCGCGCATGCCGGTCACCATGCCCTGGACGACACCCTGCCGATCGGCTGTGCTGTGAATCGAGACGAATGCTGAGATCGCTGGATACGTGATGGATGACATGCTCGCCAGCATGCCCGCAGCCCACATCATCCATGTGGTGGTTCCAAAGCCATACCACAGCAGCTGCAACATTTCGAAGAGCAGGCCCAACATGATAGTGTGTTTGCAGCCCAGATTTTTCATCAACGAGCCGAGGAACAATTGGGCGAGCACGGCCAGCAAGCCCACCAGCCCGACGAACACTGCTACCATGGGAGCGCTCCAACCGATTACGAGTTTCAAATATACGAAAATGCAACTGTACTGCCCGGCCTCCGGCAAATACGATAGAAACACAGCGATGCATAGCAGCAGAATTGTTGGATCACCACCAACGTTGCGCAACGATGCGAACGGATCGGCCTGTTCCCAGCTGATCGGCGATACACGCACCTAAGCATACAATCAATTGTTAACGAACAGCGATCAATCATAATCACATCAGACACGTTACCTTTTCCGGTAGACTTTCAGGCACGGCAACCAAAATGAAGAACACATCGAGAATGGCAACCGCAGTGGCAAGTGCAACGACAACATTCAAACTCCAGCGTTCCATCAGATAAGCGCCCAATGCCGGAGAAATGACCATGGAGGCGGCGAATGTCGCGCTGACCAAGCCATAAGCAAAGCTGCGCTCCTTCTCGTCGGTGACGTCCGCCACATACGCAAAGACGACGCTGAACGTGACGGCGAATACGCCACTTATCGAGATCATTGCGAAGAACCAGAATGTATTGATGGTCATCAGAGGAATGGGCAGGCAAGTGAAGAACACTGTGACCAGCAGGAACAGCTTACGACCACACACATCGCTCAGAGCGCCCACCAAAGGTGCGCTTAGGAAGGACAGTATGCCCTTGATGCCCATTATCAACCCGTTCATGAGGAACGTGTGGTCCGGGAATGTGTTGTTTAGCACGGATATGACGGGCATAGTGAGCAAGCCCCAAGCGAAGAACTCCAGGAAGATGACCACCAACGCATGATACAAGGATGGCATTCCAATGCCGCTTGTCTACAACATACAGATGCCATTTAATGTTATTGGCAAGTTCATTCATCTGTTTTAATGGATGGTAAAACCACAGCTTCTATCAACAGACAAACAACAACAACAACCAACCAGTTTTGCTCATTTTTAGGTCTGGATCGACTTGTCAATGAATTGGCACTAAACTGCTACACTCAGTCCACATTTGTGTTTGTTGAGTACATATTTTTGTTTCGACTTACGAGGAGACGTCTCACATATAGGCGCAGCAACAAGCGCTGACGACCATACACCGTCCACAAATACCTCTTGCACAAGTAATACGCCACCAGCATGCACATGGCCCTTGAACAAGCATCTATGGGGGCACCGGTTCATACCTAAGTGCAATACGAAATTGCACAACACGCAAATTGATTCATCATTTTATATAGTCGCCTACAATTCCAACTCCACTTTCAAACAACAACTCGCAACTACCAGCTCACTCCTACATTGTATTTTCAAGCTATAAAACATTATGAAATGAGGAATGAGTGACAATAATGGAATAAAAAGTGCAATGAGTCGTAATGTTTGTTCATTACCGTCGAACGCAAATGGGTAACGCGTTTAACGATGATCCTCTGTCGCCTATGCTAAGGCTAGTGTACGAATGATGACTAGTCTAGAAACGGTTCTTTTTCCTAGATTGACATGATGAATTTTCTTCTGGGCAACGTAAATAAATAGTAATTGTATCCAGCAAACATAATATATTCCGTCAACAATGAATGCGCTTTGGGTGAGGTGCAACACGTCCACTCAAATGCAATCAAAAACAACAATGCGTGCGGACGATAATCAATGGAACGTATACATTGTTAGAACTCCTCTACAAGAAACATATTCGCAAGGGATCTGAATGCCCTTTAAAGCGTTGTTTACATGAATATTTGAGTCCTTTGAATGCGCAAGGATAGCAAGTGTCGCAAAACGAAACAGCGTCATCGAAGGCGATTAATGAGTCTGGTTGGCTGCTGCGTCTCGCGCGTTTTTCGCATCCAAAATAATCTTGATTAGCGTGTTGTCATAGCGAAATTTGGGTAATCGGCGAGGCATTTGCAACATCTCTCTGGGCTCACAACAGCCGTAAATACTTACAGTGACAACAGCGTCCTTGGAAATTGATTTTCTCGAACGGATGATCATTCCGGCCATTCGCTTCGACGTCTTGTTTTTCATCGTTGCGTTGTTTCGTCAGCACTCCAACCCGTATGCACTGAAGCCACCACACTTAATTCCAATTGTACACGCGCTTTGTTTTCACGTTAATCACGAACGTCGTGACGCATTCATGTCGCACTGATTGCTGCGAATTTCGATCGACCATCGACTGATGAGTATCGCGCGAACCTGTCCCGTAGGACGTACGCCATTAGACTGCCTGCTAGCGCCATTGGCAGCGTAACGGTCAAGGTCAAAACTAACCACTACCTTGAAACTTTCTCAAGTGTGTAATAAATGCACATTTTGCAGAATATTCATTTCACGTATGCATACCAAGCATACCGGCGCGTATGTAGTTTTAATTCAAGTCCTCTTAATGCATATTCAACGCTCCTTTAGCGACAGATAGCGTACTACTACAAGAATATTTATATCTGTAAATCAGACAGCTTGTATGCAACCAGTTGGACTTATTATTGAAGACCAAAATGTCAAAAACCATAGGTCACGTCAGTGGAACATGTGCATCAACGTGCGTGATATTAGCAACAACAATTTTGTGAGGTGTTATTAGTAGTGTAGTTGCTATTGTTTGAATCGATAGTTATGCGGTACGCTCAGCTAGTTGTTGGGCCTGCAGGAAGCGGCAAAGTAAGTGTAAATATACAACAGCTGACATGTGTGATAAATGTATTTTTATAGAGCACTTACTGCAGTGCATTAGTTCAACATGGCATTGATACAAAACGCACAATAGAAGTGGTAAATTTGGATCCAGCCGCTGAATACTTTGATTATAACCCTGTTGTAGACGTCAGGGACTTGATACATGTTCAGGATACAATGGCTGATGAGGAGCTACACTTCGGCCCAAATGGTGGTCTTGTATTTTGCATTGAGTACTTGGTTGAGAATGCTGATTGGCTACAGGAACGATTAGGAGAGCAGGAGGAAGATTATCTGCTTTTTGACTGTCCTGGACAGATTGAACTTTACACACATTTAACAGCAATGAAAAAGCTGATCAGAATGCTACAGAATTGGAACTTTAATATCTGCTGTGTGTTTCTTGTTGATGTTCAGTTTATGACTGATGGTGCTAAATTTCTGTCAGGCACTATGAGTGCTCTTAGTGTGATGGTAAATCTTGAGTTACCTCATGTAAATATTCTATCAAAAATGGACCTTCTCAGTAAAAATGTTCGAAAACAAATAGACAGGTTTTTGGAACCAGATGCACATGCAATTATGGGTGATATTGAATTACAGGGAGGTATATTAAATGAAAAGCATGGTGAACTTACATCAGCAATTGGTAGATTAATAGAAGATTATTCATTAGTGCGCTTTATTCCTTTGAACTTAAAAAGTCAGGAGAGTATTACAGATGTCTTGATCACAATTGATAATATTATTCAATATGGAGAAGATCTTGATGTAAAAACAAAAGATTTTGAAGAGAATGACCCTGAAGGTGATGATTAAGTTTAATAAACATGTTTTTACTATAATTTTGGTTCAATGTAGGTCAATTCAATAACAGCAACTTAATGTTTTATATTGTTCTATTTACATATCAACTAATTTAACATCATTTAGCGGTACAAATGATCTGCTTGGATGTTAGCCGCAATTTCAGACTCCCACTTGTCACCATTATTCAATAGTTTCTCCTTGTTGTACAGTAATTCTTCATGAGACTCAGTTGAGAACTCAAAATTAGGGCCTTCAACAATTGCATCAACTGGACAGGCTTCCTGGCAGAATCCACAGTAGATACATTTTGTCATATCAATATCGTAGCGGGTCGTACGTCTTGAGCCATCAGCTCGTTCTTCAGCTTCGATTGTGATTGCCTAGATTAACATTAACAAACAATAATTACTATAAAAAATGCACTCAATTGTTGGGTAATTTACCTGAGCTGGACAAATAGCTTCACAAAGTTTGCAAGCAATGCAGCGCTCCTCACCGCTAGGATAACGCCGTAGGGCATGCTCGCCTCGGAAACGCGGGCTTAAAGGGCCTTTTTCAAATGGGTAATTGATGGTTGCTGGCTCTTTGAAAATGTGGGCCAGTGTGACTGCAAAGCCGCGTGCTAGTTCTGTCAAGAACATTGTCTGTGCAGCCCTATCAGTGATGTCCTTCATCTTCATACTAGGTTCTTCAGCATTGACATAAATATATCCCTCCTCGATTTTACCAGTTGGTGCCCTATTCTGGTTCGCCACTGATGAAATACTGAACGGGCGAACATATCGTGACCCTTTAAATTGTTCAATACAATACTAAGCATATAGACAACTACTCAAGAGGTTATGTTGAAACAAATTGCTGAACTCATAACAGATATGCAATAATTTACCTGTGCGGGTGATGGAGAACAGCTTAACAGCCGACATCTTCGTGATAATTAATAAATAAGATGCACTAAACAGGCACAGAAAGATTGTTATTACACAACACGGAAAACAGATGATTTGTAAGTTATAGGCAACCCAGATGATTTTTACTGACAGCACCTGGAGAACTCTAAGCCCATGTCTGACAGAATAGGCAACACAAACTATTTTTCAGGATAAATTGTCTTGTTTGTCATTAATATTGGTGACAGTCCAATCAAGAGCAATGGCATTGTAAACAAATGAAATTTTAAGTGTAGTTTTAAAGTTGTGCTTCGAAATTCTCAACTACAAAGTTTTTATTAGCAGGCAGCATTCTTGCACATTACCAACATTACGTGCGTTGTTTTCGCAATGTACAGAATGGGCATTTAAATTAATTTAATACGAAGGATTAGAAAAGGAAACAGCTTGAGGATCATGATCATTAGAATTCAACGAAGACGGCGGGCGCTTTTCATTCGCGTCCATTTAATTAGCCAGAGTTACACTTCATCTTGTCACACACTACGAAACTCTCGCCAAACACACACACAGATCTCTTAACGACATCAAAACATTGGCACAATTATGGAATTTTTGAAATGTGCCCAGATATGTCCAAGAATACTACTCTTCAAACTCAATTCATCGACGGCATCGACAGCAACACGGACATACGCCAGGTGAGCGAATTAATTCTACTTTTCTCTTGCTGCTTCTAAGCCAAATTGCAATAAACTAAGAGCTAGGTTAGAATCGTTCAAAATAACTGAACAAAACAATAAAACACCGAGCAATTTGTGACTTTTTGGGGTGTCAGACCGGGGATGGGCTAAAATTGCCACATGCCCGAGCAGGTCTTGTAATTCATGCGTTACTATTATTTCGAATGGGCTCGTAGGTTGGCTGAGGTTGGAAAGTTTGAATCACCAAAGCTCTCTGGCAAATATGAAACTGGGCAGCTGATTCTTCATCGGGTGTTTGGATACCGTGGCGTTGTGCTCTTTCCATGGCTGGCCAGGGTGTACGATCGCGACTTACCACCACAGAAGGATGGCGACGATATGAACCCGGCGGTCGTCAAGGAGGTGCACGGCCGCCAGCACTTATTCTATCAGGTTTTAATCGATCAACGAGACTGTCCTTTCATTGTAAGCATTGACATTGTTAAATGAATAGTCCTACATTCTTTGTTGTTTTAGAGGGCACAGACTGAAGCTGTAACATTTCTTGGCAATCATGAATCTTCCAGAAGTTTATATGCCATCCCTGGCTTAGACTATGTTGCACATGAGGATATTTTACCCTATACTAGCGCTGACAAATCGCCTGTACAGCACGAACTCTTTGATAAGTTTTTAGCTCATAGTATAGACAAGGATCCTCCGTTTGTAGCGCAGGATACACTCAAAGCCTGGCAGAATAAAAATCATCCATGGTTAGAACTCTCTGACGTTCATAAGGAAACTACTGAAAATATTCGTGTTACTGTCATACCTTTTTATATGGGATCAAGGGAGTCTCATGCAAATTCTGTTTATTGGGTATAAAATTGTAGCGCCTGATTAGTAATCATCACATACATCCAATGTTTTTGCAGTGGCGATATTGTATTCGACTAGAAAATCTGGGGGCACTAGCCGTGCAACTACGCGAACGTCACTGGCGTATCTTTTCGTTGTCTGGAACTCTGGAGACTGTTAGAGGACGTGGTGTCGTCGGTCAGGAACCTGCGTTAACACGCAAATTGCCTGCTTTTCAGTACAGTTCACATGTTAGTTTGCAAGCACCTAGTGGCCATATGTGGTATGTCGATATTTGATTTAATTATCTTTGATTGTGTGAGGTTTATTGAAATTTTAGGGGTACGTTTCGAATGGAACGGGAAGATGGCTATACGTTTGATTGTCGTATACCACCTTTCTCACTGGAAAGTAAACCTGAAGGCGGTCCAGCTGCCCCACCTGGTGCTTTGTAATATAAGAGTCAATTACGTTCGCCGTCCGGCTAGACAAATAATCAGAAGTAGAAGCGAATACACTGTAAATAATAGACAAACGACTTCGCGTATTCGTTTGTAACAGTAATTACAGGTAAGCTTAAATACAATTGATAAATTTTACTCGTGACTCGTTTATTAATTAAGATCGAACGTTCTCCACGCATATGGATTCGCAAATTTAATGTACATACGAGATATTGCGAGTTATTACATAATAATGTGATTATTATATTTATATATATATACATCTAAGACCTGCTATGAATAATAAATGATATTGATCTAGTCTTACATAATTCAATTTATCAAAGGTTTATAAGTGAGCCTGCCAAGGACTATTACTTGCAAATAAAATATTTTAATTTACAAGCAAATAAGATTTTATTTATTGCAATTTTCATTTATTACATTACTGAAATGTTTAGTAAAGTTGTTGAAAGTCCTGGCGCATACACTCGTTACCAGGTGATTAGCGGATCGCTGAGATCGAAGCGTGTTTTAACATCGTCTCTGGAGAGGGTAGTCTCGCTAGATCGGCACGTTAAAAGGAAATTGGTACGCGCTCTTTTGCTTATTTGGGTTCAATTGTTCCTCCATAGGGCTCGCTACTAGTTTTATCAATAGTGTATTAAAGCAAATAATTAATTAGCTTTACTCAGAGATTTATCTCAACTTGCATTGCTTCTATAAAATATATATTTTCAAAATTATAGGTAGTTTTAATTCTTTGCAAATTAATTACTAGTCATGTTTTGCGATAATTTTATATGAAATCAAAAACACGTCATGTAAAAGGAATTATCTTGAATCGATAATACATTTATAATAGCGTCTGTACATTTTTAATGATGTTTTATTTGCAAGTAATGAACTATTACATTGGTATTGCTCAATATGCACCTATAAATTTAGATTTATGTACACGTGTCGTACATACAATTTATACAACATAAATTAAGTTTGTGGACATGTTGAGTATAAAATTCGAGTATCCGTTTGTAATAAGGTCACACTAAATATTAATCATAACGTAAAATATAACAAAACAAAAATATTAAGTAAAAAATACATCCATACCAATTAAATAACAGAATCAAAAATAATCAACAACCTCTGTATGCCCGGAGGACATGACTTGCACGCGCATACAACACATTCATTCTCAGACTTGGATCAATTAAAAAACTTGCCACTGTTGGCTGAACCAACAATGGAAAGACCACTGAATGGTCTTACGCTCTTTACAGCAAGTTAAAGTTACTAATTGTCCGTTGTCCTAGCAGGAGATCTCGTCGACTGAGGCGTTTCGTGACAGGGATATCCTTTCCGCTGTTGCTCTTGCCGCTCTTATTCTTGCTGGATATCGTAAAGGCGGAGGAGTGCGTCTCGTTCATGGAGAATAGCAAGCACTTGTAATTCATTTGTGAGATCAAATATAAGCAAGTGCACATGAAGAGGAAACCAGCGGGAAGGATAACTCCAGACAGATAATATAAACACATGCCCAATTGTATGAAAACGGATGCCAGCGCGGAATAAACAGCGAGATGCATCACTGCAGCGCCAGCCAAAAAGTTGTAAACATTTGTTGCCTGTTGCTGAATATATTGCGAGGTTTTCTGAATTGCGTTTAATGTAAGTTTGTAGGCCAAGCGTGGAAGGAATGTCGTAAAGATAACACATTTGATGGTGGCGATGAAGCGCTCCATATTGTCATGCAACTTTTCGTGGGGCTTCCTTAACCAGGCGAGTAGAGCCGGCAGGATGAAAAAGTTTTGCGAGCAGATGTACGAGTTGAACTTCATGATGCGCTCCAACGATGTGCTGCGCTCGAATTTGCGTTGCTTACTCATCTTGTTCAAGTTGTTGCTCTTGACAGCGTTTGTCGTCTTTTTGGTTTCAGTATTCATCACTTGAGCTTCGGTTCGCGTGACTTGTCTGGTCATCTGCAAAGAAAAAGAATACAAATTAAAGAATACTGGCCAGAAAAGATAAATGCCTCTTTGCGGACAGTCAAGGACATCGACAGCTACATTTGCTTAATAAAGCGCTCCAAGTTCATTATTTTAAAAATATGCGCATATTCTACGTGAATTTCAATTACCAAATTATGATTAAGATGTTATTGTCATTAACAATTGGCTTTGTGATTGTAAATTACGGCATGAACATGTATCTTCCATTATAATTATATGTGCAATCAAATTATCAACCACCATTGACGCATTTCAATTAACTATTGATTGAGACAACTGCTTTATGCGATAATTCGTTGATTATTCAACTATTTATATTAAAGCGTGATTGTCCATTAAAAATATTTCTGAACAACCATTTACGCGTGTTATGTAATAATAGCCTTTTGTTTGGTGGCTAAATTATTGTCAACCCGGTGAGTGGAAACGATAAAAGTTATATTCACAATTGAATGGCTCGGTGAAGCACGTTCAGAACTACTGAGCCAGCAACTGTTAAGAAAACAGTTGGAGAAAATTCCTGAATATGCACGTCGAATGGGCGTGAACGGCGTAATATATTACTTTGTTTGGAAAAACGCCAAATCCGGTTCATCTGTTATCAACGCTGTTGTTTATTGGAAAACTGAGCGCTATCGTCAGTCAGCCACTTGGTGATGCATGGAATCGCCAATAATTATCATTATAATTCAAGTGTAGCATGCGCTGAAGGTCAGGACAATTAATTCTTACTTACATTTCACTTGCCCAAACAAACACGTGCTACTTTCATGTACGCCCATGTAAGAATGCGGAGCGGAGGTGAAGTGAAGTTCAAGCCCGAATAAAAACAACTATTATATTTGAAATAATTCATTGAGTTCGTCCTGATAACGCGACGAGTGGTCCGTGAAAATGTTAAGAATGAGCATTGAGATACTGTAGCTATCACGTTCTGATAGTGTGTTTGTTGTTCAATGCGATTGAATCTTATGCAATTGCTAACTGTTAACTAGCATTACTTATCAATAATGTTGCTTATATATTATTTTCACCAAAAGAAAGGCAAGCGCCGGCCGGCTTAACGATAAGCATTGACAAACAAAAATGAATCTGATTCATCACTATCAGTAAAGGGTCACGAAGATCAGTACAAAGTTTTCTCAAGTCTGGATATTGATGCTTCGAGAGAATCAAAACGGAATCTCGATGGTCCAAAGTCTAACTGTTCTACGCTGTAGCGGAATAGTTAATGATGCAAAAAATGCCTTAATTTAATTAAGTTGCGCCTGATAAGTCGCGACAAGCGCCAATGATTGCACTTTACACGTGAAATATTTGCACTTCATATCTCATAAGAGCAATAACGTTTAAGTCAAACAAGCAAATTGAGATATGATTATTGTATGTTATTCTTTGGCTAAGTTTAGCGCCAGTTGCTAAGTTTAAAACTCTCATGGAGCGCTCTTTCAGTTTCCCGCTTCTTTTATCAAAACTTTTATCATAAGTACCTTATTATTCTTACCTTGTGAATTAGTTCCAACTTGGAATGCCTTTGTTGTGGAATTCAAACACTTCGGTTGAGAATGTCGATTTAAGAATTTCACTGGCTCTGAAGAACTTTAAATTAATTGGTGGAAATTAATTAAATTTCGAGGAACTGGTGGAGTGCGCAACTTCTTCACTTGTCAAAATAATTAAATTAGTTAATTGTCAGCAAGTGTGCATAATTAGCCGGTAAATATACAACATAGATTGGTGTTAAATTATTGAAACGTTTAAGACGGTTAACAGTTGTAAACTGATTGCGTTTAGCGACGCCAAAGGCTTTTTGTATTAGCTTCTGCGAGAAACGTGAGCTTTTGCTCGTCGTGCGCTTGGAAGCCCCCACTATCTCATGGATGAACGGGGGCAAAGTTGTTCGCTTGCAGTGCATAAACAGTAAGTTCAAACACTGCAAATTGCAAGAATATAATTAGTGACTCAGTGTTTGGGAACCTCGCACGCGCAGAAATGGCATTATCGTTTTGTCATGGCGAGCAAGTAGGCCGCGCAGGCTGAGTATTTCTTTGCTTGTGCAAAAAAAAACTGTTGACCTCTTGGCCATCAGCAATAATGATAACACTCGGTATTCGAATCTTATTTGGGCATGAATAAAACATGTTGTTATGTGCAGCATCGATAATCATGCAGCGTGGTGATGATGATTGCCAATTTTTTTTCGCATAAACACAACTCTGTTGTTGTTATCATTGTATTTCAATTATAATAAACATCTAATCTCCCAAGACAGTTAATCGATTGCTCAATACAATAATTGCGTATTTTATATTATTTATTGCATCTGGTTATTGAAGTTGAACTAAGTTATGGTTCATCTGCGAGCTTTAAAACGTTTAAAAGTAATTGCTAAATTACGCATTTACTAATGTTTGAACTACTTAATCATCATGCAATAATGAAGCATTTTTATGTTCATTACTAGGTTATTTAAATATTTTGATAAAAATATCTTCAGCTTGCAACTTTTACAACTATTACACATGTTACAAACAATACATTTTCCTTACGCAAACAACGCTAGACATGCATACATCAAGCGCGCGCAAAAATAGCTGACGAGGAAAAAGTCAATAGCATTTATCGCAAAATCAATGAAAAAGAAATTACGCAACTGGACATATTAACCAATAAACCTAACTGTAATATAAACTTGGAAGTAAGTCATCAATCACGCGTATAATTCATGTTAGAAGCCAATCTCACACTACTTTAAACATTTAAGCTGCGTGCATCCATGGAAAATTGTAACAAGACTTTACATTCAACCGTATCAGTAATGATGAAGTAGTCTAAACTTTAAGCGGAACTTGGCTGATAAGAACGAATTAAATGCTACTAGTTGTGACAAAAAGACATATAAATAAATTGAACCATAAAATGATATGAGACGGAGATTCAATAAATGTTGTAACCACTCATATTTCTATAAGTATCATAAATAGACATGTCAATTACTTGTGATGATGATACTTATGCAATATCAACTTTTAATAGCTCATCTTATTAATTGCGACGCCCTTGTGGCCCAGACAGACGGCGACTCGCGAGACGAAACTTTTTCCACGCACGCCCCTGATGTCTCAATATTCGGGCGCACTTTGTACTCGGATTAATTTTGACTTAAATTAACAACACACCGGAAACTGCTTGCATTTAATAACGGAGACAGTGCAACAACACGCAAAGGCATCCAAATGTCTCATGCAATCCGTTCGAACATTTAATAAGATCAATTATCAGGCGGTATTCTTATGGTAATCACATTAGTAGATAGGGAATATGAAGGCAAGGAAGTGCTGCTTACATAAAAAATACATTTAATAATGTAATGTAAGTTGCAATTGCATTGTGGCTTTTTTTGCGAATCTAATTATTTAGATTATTAATTGATTTATGATGACCTTTACAACTCATGCATATGCCATATTTTCTCAAATAACAATTCGAGCGCGAAAGCACGTTATCAACATTAATGCACGATGATATATTATCGCATAAAAAGTTTGCGCATGCAACTAAATAACTGGCTTGTTGCTACAACACTTGCAATTGGATTTTGGGATTTCAAAAGCTATGCTTTTCATCTTTATTACCGCATATATTAATGCAGTTTGTGATAATATAGAAATGAATTTAAACTGTGGAAGGCTTGGTGACATAAGTACCATGACTGGGATAAATCGTGTAGCGATATCAAAACTTAATTCATTTATTCATCAATAATTTCAATTAATATTTATTAATAATGTTCTTCATGTGTGGTTGTGAATCCGTGCATCCGAAACGTCATAAACGCGTATTGCTTAATTGAAGCGCAACAGAAAAGCGAAAACAATATTATTTAAAAATGATTATTTATTGCAGTGCTTTTGCGATTGCAAGCACAATTGAAACTCGTCGAGTGTTTTGTTTATACAATCATGCATCGCTTTTCGATCAACAAGTCGCTGCCTCGCTCTTATATTTGTTTTTACACAAAGCGGCTGCGCCTTATCTGATGAACATGTTCTCTGGCGCATCCAACGAGTAGAAAAACTTATCTTCTGCGTTGTTGTCCTGTAAAATAACAAAATGGTAAAAAGTTAGCACGAGTTAGAGCATGTTTTACGTCAGTCGCAACGGAAACTTCTGCCGTCTTATCCCAGAAGCAATTGATGAATTGCAATGCACGCTCACATTTGTCCATCGATTCGAGGGCTGTGCATCGATACATTATAAAGTTCATAGCTCGCGGACGAATACTCCCAGTCTCCATTAGCATGCGATGAATGATGCGCAATTCGAAACCGCCGTCCATATCCATCCAGCCGTACTTTGCGAAGAGACAGTGCAGGAAGCACTTGAAATTCTGCGATGCGATTTTACTTTCCGGAAGCTTTTTGCTTATAAGTACGTCGTTCATCGTACCTTAAATCCAATTGAACCTGTTAGAAGTGCGTTGCGATTTGTTCATAACTACTTACGCATTGTTATGGGAGATGTGTGATTGCAGAGGTGAATGTATCTCAAGTCGGTTTCAAAGTCGGAACAAACTGTCGCAAACACACAGAAAATAATTGCTATAGTTAAAGAAGCACTTGTATTCTCCATGATTGCACTTTGGGAATTGAGCAAACTGAAATAAAAGAACTTAATGCTGAATTGTGGGGATCGAAAGTGTAACGGAAGTATCTACATTATTGTACAGAAATGAAGATGCGGTGGGTGGTTGTGTTTGGTTCTGGCAAATTTTAATCACGATAATTCATGTTTATCTATATACCAACATCCAGGTCAAAGAACTTGCAACGCACAATCCGAATTTAAGTCTGCATTTTATTGATTACAAGCTGGTAACTGCATCTTAATTATCAAACTCGGTGTGCACATAAGGGAAAGGTATTTTGCTTCGCCATTTTTTGCCTTGGCAGTACATCTTCAGAATTTTCGACAAATCGTAGTTGGTTAGAGCGAATCGTTGACCCATAAGTAGAGCTTTCTCCGGGTAAATGGGAATGATAGTATCTGCATCATTATTTGAAAACGCTGTTGAGCCGTAATGCATCGCGGATTGATAATCGTAAGGAACACCAAAGGCACTGATCTCGGATTTAGTCGCTGGTTTAAAGTTGTTCCAAAATGCTTAAATTGTCGTCATTTAGATTCGAAGATTAGAAGCTAATAGATAAAATGATTTAATTGATTACCCTTTTTAATATTATTGAAATTCACTTTAATGTATTTATCGCGATCACTGCGGTTTTGCTCATGTGTAAATCCCAAGACGTGCATAAGTTCATGGGCAATCGTACCAAATTTTAGGAAGCATGGCGAAGCTAGTTTTATTTCTTGAGCTCCTCCAACACGACCCACAAACGAGCTACAGCCGGCACCCTCATTCACAATAGATATGTAATCTTTATCAGAGTCGGTTTTGGGGCGGAAGCTAATAATAAGTAAATTATATTGTAAATCAATTAGAAGTTGCAATCAGTTCTTACATTATGCAAGTATTATTACGATAGTAATCAAACGCTTTTGATAACATATCAAGTTCCTGGGAATCGTATGGTCCAATAATTTCATATGGAATTGTGGCATCATCCCACTGAGCTGTTTTAAAAATCAAACCATTCCTAAGTTTCGTCATCATATCACCCTCGATCCCATTGTTGAGTTCTTCAATTCTAGAGTTTTGAAACTTTTTGCGGAATGCGTCACTCTGCATCTTCATGTGGTATTTTTGTGCATCGGTAAAAGTGTTTTCACTTGTAACGCAATGAAACAACAGTCCTAAGAACACGATGACTAGCGTATACATTTTGCCATATGTTAACAAACTTGACGATCTGGCAAGGTGCACACTCGAAATGTGATCAACAATAGAATACAATAGTTAAATGATAAGATGTTTACGGCATTGTAGTTTATGAACTGGTACTTTATTTGAAATCAATCTAAAGGTACATTAACAAACTTTTTCAAACGCTGGTCGGTTTGCGATATGTTCATTCGTACAGTTATACATGAGATTCAACTTTTGTATATCTCCCTCGCTTAGGAATTCACGCTGACCAAGATTCACTTTAATCTCCTTGCGCACCACAACCGTGGGCTTTCCATTCTTGCTGAATGCTAACGGACTGTAATGCGTAATTGAATCAAAATCGTATTCCACTCCAAATGTTGTAATCACATCTTCTGTTTGTTTATTAAAATTAGATACCTTGTCTGAAATTACAAAAGGTGAATAACAACGAATGTAATTTCATTGCGTTATGCGGGGACTACCTTGGCGCAAATTTTCGAATAATATTTTTATATATGCATCTCGATCATATCGCTTTTGCTCGTGCATAAATCCAAGCACGTGCATCAATTCGTGCATAATTGTACCCTTGTTAACACAGGGACCTTCGCCAATATTAAGGACTTGTTCGCCGCCGACGCGTCCCACCTCGGAATGACATCCCGGTTCATTAATAATCTTTACATAATCTGTGTCGCTATTATTGCGTACTCGAAACCTATATAGCAAAACAGTTAAATTATTCTTACGGAAAAAAATCGTTTATCAATTGTGACAGTTTTATAATCTCATTTACCAATTTGTAACGTAATTTCGGAAATGTAATGGATTCGCGATTAAATACCTGCACCCACAAGATGATTATTCATGACATTCTTTTTCAATACGTAACTAGTGTAATTCTTACCGTATACATGTTTCTCTATGATAATGTTCAAATGCGGATTCAATTACTTGGCACTCTTCAACTGTGTAGGGACCATATATAACGTAGGGTACAAGTGCATTCGGCCATCGAGTTACTTCATTCCGTAAACCATTCTTTCGTTGTGGCGTGCTCTTGAATTCCCAAGTATTATTTTGATTTTGTTTACTGTAAAACGCCTCGTCAAACTCTTCTGGATACTTGCGCATCCATAGTTCTTTACCACGTTCACTCCACTCGCCGAACACACCGGCAAATACGAGGAGAACCGCATAAAAAAGTCGCATGCTGAACGCGTTCGCTTCGGAACAGAAATCGCTGACTCCAGAACGAGGGTACTATAATTTTATAAAATTGATAAAGGGCCCACGCGACCGCACTAAATCAATTACGCTTATCCATTTACAAGTTACGTGTTTATAAACAGTATTCCAACTGTTTTGATTTTATTTTTTTATCAAATTTTACAATACAAATTAATGTCAAAATGAATGTACAATATTCTATTTAACAAACTAATTAATCAATCCGTTGATGTATTTAGTTTGGCAAGTTTCGCCTCCACATCATCAGGAATGTCCAATTCTTTCAAGTTGTCCTCGTTTATCTCCTCCTCGGTCCTACAATTATACATTTATTTTAAAGGTTTAATTTCTAGAGTTTTTAAAAATATGATCACATTCATTACCTTATTAAAATGTCCACTAAATTCTCACATGACACTAAAGCGTTTTTGTCCGTCTCCCATTTATGAAGCTCTCGTAAAATCACGTACGAATTTTTGCTTCGTATAAATTCTCTATTTTGTCTCAGTGCACAAAGTTGGGTGATTGCTTCAAGTAACATGCATCTGCAATTTAAATATTTAAATTATATTCAAAACAATGTAATTAAATCTATAAATATACCGTATATCGGGATCCTGTTCGCGTTGTTTGTTCTCAGGTAAAAACTGCAAATCAGGCGGTAGCTTTTCATTATCTTCGTCGTCAAACTCATCACCTCCTGCTAACGGTAACAATAATCTTGGCAAAATGTCAACATTTTCACCCAATAACCATTCATGATAATGAGTGTCAAAGCAGCAATTCTTTAAAGTGCCTATAATTGAAATGAACACATAAATCAATTTTCAATATCAATAAATCAATTGTCAAACTCAATAAATCAATTGTGAAAACAATAAATACAACATTAAAGTTACCTACCTATAACACCTCCTCGCCTAGTTATAGAGTCCTTATATTCTGTGAAAGCAATTAGTTTTTGTATATATAAGTTGCTCTTATCCATAATTACTTTCCTCACTGTTGGACTTTGTGATAAATTGCTAAATATTGGACCCAAGTAATCTAACTTAGCTCCTTTCTCATTATACTTGATTTTTGTAAATGCAGATATTAATTGTTCCCATGTTTGAACAGTATCAATACAGTCAATTATCTTTTCCACAAGATTAGCATTTCTGCTTAGATTACTAAATGCCATACAAGCAGGATCAGCAAAGTGACATTGGGGATTTAAGATGCATCCAACAATTGTGTTGACAATGTGCCTTGGTGGTTTAACGAGCTTACTCTTATGCAATTTAGAAATATCCAAATCAACAAGTTGTTTTGCACCTGCAGAATTTGCAGATATGTTTACCAAAGTGAGGCAGGCCTCCTTTGAAACAGTCGTATTAGGATCATCAAGCAGTATTATTAAATTTACAAGGATTTCCTCATTTTGCAATATGAGATCCAGACCTTCAGCTGTTCCACTAAGTCCTAGTAAACACGCGTTCATTTAATGATTTGGATAAATAAGGTGCCAACTCATGTACTCACCTAATATTTGAGTTAACGCATAGTCTTTTAGATCTAAACGCGAACCCAATTGTAAATACTTAGAAAGTTCTTGCAAAAGTTCACCCATGTTTACAAATCAACAACAACGTGCACTGTAAAGCATGGTGTAGCAAGGCAAGTATAACTCGTTGTGTAAAATCACTAGCGCCATTATGTGGCCTCGCTGAAACTATTAATGCAATACAAATATTTAAAATCTAATCATTTAATGGAATCAATATTAATCCTAAAATATGCAATTTATTATTAGAAAAAATTGCAATTACATCAAAGATAAACATTATGAAGGCACATATACGATTGAATAGGTAAATGTGGAAAATACTACATTGAACAATGTGCTATAAAACAACTTTCAGAAACAGGTGCATGAGAGTACATATATATGAGATATGATTGATAACAGGCGCAGTTCGCTGTCAGTTGTTTGCAAATGTAATTTGATAGAAAACCCATTCCTCCAAAAACGAAGGAACAAATGCTGTTGTCTTATTAAACTTCACAGCAGGCTTTATTTTGTTCAGTTCGTCTTCGTACAACTTTAGAGATTCCCCACAGCTTATTCCATTTCCCTGCGCAAAATATACATTCAAACAATTATTCTAGCACGAGTTTAACCCAAATGTACTTACATGTGTCATAAACTTTCCGTCCGGTTTAAGAACTTTGAATGAAATATCCAGTATTTCCGCAATAAAGTCCCATGTCTTCTTCGCATCTTCCTTGTTGGTGCTGATTGGAATATCGGTCAAATCACCGAAAACATAATCAAATTTTCGGCCAACCTTGATATATTCTTCCAGCGTCTTTGTGCAATCCCCAACAACAATCTGTAATGCGATAAAAATTCATTTACAACTCCAGATCAAGTATTAGAAAACTGATACCTCATAATTAGGCATCTTATAGTTATCCAACACATCGCCACAAATGGATCGCATGTGTTTAGCACAGGCTTTCATGACGACTTCATCAATTTCTAACATAACAACAAATTTCGGCTTTTCCTGAAGTAGCTCATACAGTAAGGCACCATCACCACCTCCCAGAATACAAATTTCTTTGTCCCTATAGTCTTCGTGTCCTCTAGCCATCAAGGTTTCGGTATAAATCAAGTCTCTCTCGGATATGTCTGAAGTGAAATAATTTAAGAATTAAACTTTATTCAAGCACAAACACAGTGAGTGGGCATACTTTGCAAATCATCCAGTACCAACATATTTCCTAAGTTTATCGAATGCATAATTTGCACTTTTTGGAATTCCGTGCGCTCCTCGAATACAAGCTCGTCAATGTCATACTCAAATAGTCTTTCATCTATTACCAATAAACATATTAAGTTAAACAGCATATAATTGGCGATATTATTTAATCAACTCGTATAATGCAAATCATGACAAAATAGCTGATGATAAGCACGTGAGTAGTAATAAAACAAAAGAAATAAAAGTAAAATTATACCTGAACTTGGAAGGTATCTAGCAAATACGCATCGCTTAATAGGAACGAGTGTCGCACTCCGCTTAACGCCAATTGATTGCTCGATCACGTCCCGTTCGATCTGTTTAGCTGTCTATAAACATAGCAATAAGCATGTATGTAATTTTTTAGTGAAGTAGCAACCAACGGAAAGTAAAAGTTTCCTGTATTGAATGGAATACAAGGCGTGCAACGGTTCAAAGTTTATCAAAGTACATGCTTGGTCAAGTGTATACAACGAATAAATCAGCAATGATGACACCTTCTTATCTTAATTATTCAAATTCATCAAGCAGAGAAACATTGTAACGTGCTCAGAACGCACCTGAACTAGTCAGATACACGTCCAGCGGCGCCCCACGTCTTAGCGCAGGAAAAAGCTTTGAGCGATGAGCTTTTAGCAGAGCACTCACGCTTAGCTCAATTTCCTTTGTGTGCTAGAACATGCACACACGAGTTAACGAGTCTTAAATAATGAAGCACATCGACCATGTATTGAATTTGCACATTAGTTAATGACGTGCCGCTTTGTACAAACCCAACCTCAATTGGGTCTCAATCGAATGTTTAAACATACTCACATCAAAAGTTAACAATGGCTCTTTATCTTCATGCTTGAAATACTCAATGTTGATTGTAATAAAGCCATTCGTAAAAACTCTTATTGATATCAGCGTATCTCGTTCGCTTTTGAATATAAACAAAGTTGAGTCCGAGAAACTAGTAGAGTATAATTCATGCAGATCTTCCAAATATTCGCGAAGAACACCCTTGATGATTTTGATTAATGTCGAAACTGCTTCAGATCCAGTAACACGCTGCTTTTCGACTGAAAAATCTATTAAAATGGTATTTAAAGCCATTGCGAAAAACGTACGACCACTTTGGAACGACTATTAACGCGTGTCCGACCAAGTTCTCGCCGCAAGGTTTTAAGAAACTGTGTGAGTCGCAATTGACTCGTTGTAATTATACTCGGGTTTCAATTTAGGTACTGCATACTTCATTCCCCCTCAATTTGTTACAATCAAAACGACTGTATGTAATTCAATTCAAACAAAGCGCTACAAAGAGGTGTGCCTTTATCAGCCTTTATTAATGCAACAATCAATGATGATTATGTAATGACTGAAATTCGCAGAATGCTGCATTTTGCAAATAGTTTACTACTAGCTAATGCACTATAATATTTTTTTATTTATGTTAAACATATCTTAAAATGTAACGATTCTAATTTATTTGTTTGATTTAGAATTTCCCCTAAACTTATGCAATGGAATCATTAAAATGTTTCAAAATCAAATTTGAATGATTTTATAGAAATTATCATTTTAAAGAGGACGCCACTCGACGCTACTATTAAGGACTGTGATTCGTGCAAACTCGTTTATATAGCTCGTCTTGGGGTGACAATCAGTGACAGTAGTCTGGTATACGCCATTGTGACAACATTTGTTTAGTTCTCAGTGTTTTCGTGCTTCTTGATCACGGTGATATATCAAATTATAAACGTTATATTCGTTCAGAAGCTATGGAAGGTCTTGCGAATTATGGTAGTGATGACGAGTGCGAGGAATCTCCCAGGCATGACACTCCTTCAGGCAACTCCTCTGTAAGTAAAAATAGTGCTCTTGCACCTAGTATTTATTATTAGACACAAACACCCGATATAATTGCGGCTCAAATATTAATGTCTCTATCCGATAAATGTGTAGTTATGACACAAATGGTACTTAACAGGAATCCGACTTGGCTAGTACTAAAATGATAACCCTTGGAGTAACCAACAACACAACAAAACAACTATTCAAATCAAAAGGGGACACTTCTGACGGTACCGGGATGGATATAAGTGAGGTAACTGAAACTGTATATTTTTTCACACCTTGTTATAAATGAGAAACAAATGTAGTCATGTAAGAATAGTACAATTCGCAATGATATTAACTCTATTATGTTAATATAAGAAAAGTGTTGAGGGGCCCCTCCTCACTGTCTCACAATCGTTCGCATACACACAATCGACGCATGTGATGGAAATGAAATTAGGCCGCCCGTCCGGGTGAGTAAATTTTCTGAACATGTCCTGCGCAAGACTTTTTCATTTATGTCTGAGGTAATATGACTTAATACTTCTTTAAGCTCCCTATCTGCTGCTAGACATGGCGTGACGCGGCTGTTTCTTGTTTATAGAATGAGGATCACTCATCTTCAAGTAGTCCTAGTCATACGCCTCCTATGACCAAACAGGGATTGAAAGATAAGGTGCACAAGGCCAAGAATTTCAAGGAAAGGCGTCGCAGCCGGTCTCGATCACCTAGAAGAAGTCGCAGTGGGAGCAGTGAGCGCTGTTCAAAACGTAGAGATGCAAGCAAGCGATACAATAACAGCAGAACTGATTCAAAGGACCCCAGTAATAGCAGCAGTCGTTCGCAGTCCAAAAGTCCGTCTAGGAGTCCTTCCAATCGTCGTGGACGTGACGACTTCAAGCAACGAGAACGTGAAAGGGATCGTTACAGGCGAGATAAAAGGCGTCGTAGCCGGTCCCGAGATGCTAGGGATTCAAGAAGTACGCGTGATAGTAAATCGAATAAGGATAATAAAGATTCGAGGGATAATCGAAGCACTTGGAAAGATTCACGAGACTATCGCAAAGACTCGAGAAACTATCGAGATGCAAAAGACTCCCGTGAACCTCGTGATTTTCGAGGCGATGGTCGTGAACGTTATAATAAACGTTTCGACAGAGCAAGTAATAAATTAGCACATCTGGAGAAAATGGGTATGTTTTCAAACTGAATTTAATTCGTGTTATTAATTGGTTATTTATAGGTATTGATTTAAATTTAAATCAAGATAGCAAAATCGTATCACATGAACCTTACAATTCGCTGGCGACAGCTAAAGCGCCAAGTGCAATTTTGCAATCCGAAGACTCGCGATTATTACCTCCCGGAGTAACGGGTCGTTTGAGGGAGCAAATGGAACGTCGGAAGGCATTATGGCAAAAGAAAGAACCAGCAATTGATCGACCAGCTGCTACTACTGCAGTGCCGAATGCTGGCAAAGCATGGGAGGCTACGACGTTTGCTCATGATCAAGAAGGTAATATGTCTATAATTAAACCATTTGATTCAATAATCTACATGAATGTTTCACAGGCAAACAAGCAAACAAATTCAAGCGATTAATGGGTATCAAGGAAGGTGGTGCTTCAAATTCTCGGCCTGGAAATGAAATGGCCAAAAAGCAGGAAGAACTTTTCTGCACCATGGAACAACAGTACGAGGTTGCACGAACTGCAACACACACTATGCGAGGAGTAGGATTAGGTTTCGGTAGTTACCAAAGATAAGCAAGGAGTTCGTAAAACTCTCATTCGTTTCGTTTAAATTATATGAATTGTCGCAATTATATTTAGAATATAAACATTGTCTAACTGCATTAAACTATAAATGAAATTCAGGGTAATATCATTTGAACATAGAGTAATTAATACTGAACGAAACACCAATCTACTTTGATCGTGACTCCCAATAAGTCAGACATATTCAAACACTCCCGTGCGCTGTTTGCTTCCTCTTTGGTCTTGAATTCCACGACGGCATATCCCTGGGATTAAATTGATTAGTCTTTGAAGTTGTGCGAATGTAAGGTATACCTTAACAAAGCCAGTACGTCGGTCCAAATTCAAGTGAATGTTTACTACTTCACCGTATTCACTGAATGCTCCCTTGATGTCTTCTTCGCTGGTTTCTTCATGTAAATTCGTAATGAATAATATCCATCCTTCGAGCGATTTAAGCGGCTTTGATGGCACACCCACATTACCATCATGTTGTCTAGCAAATATTATACGAACATCTTATGGAGCTTGAGTATATTTTGGACTTACTGTCTTCCTCCCTGGTGACGATAACGTCTATTATAACGGCGATGATAACTCATAATACTAATAAACGAAATATGACAATTTATAATAATTAAAGGTTGATAATACTATTCTAAATTTAATTTAATGATGCGACAATTCAATTGTTTTGTTCGGTTCTTCCTCCTCGATGGTATCGGCTTCTAAACACATTAGCAATTCAGTTTTTAGTGCCGCAGTACGGGATTTAATGCGTACAATTTCTTTTTCGATATTTAAACTATCCTCCTGCAGCAGTTTCACGTCTAACACAGGATTATTTTGTTTAAATTCGATATTGTTTTGCGCATTTGTAACTTTGTCCATTGCTGTGTCGATTCGAACTTTTGACAAGTGCCCTAAGCGACACCTACACGAACGGTAGTTTCAAACAAGTGTCATGGCGGAAGGCGCGATAAGTGCAAAGAAATATCATCTTAATAAAACAGAGTTTATTAACGAAGTTGTGATAAAAAAGTATTATAAACATATCAAACTTATTTCCGAATCATGTGATCGTAACTTAAGCTGCAAGTCTTCTTGAAACTGTTCACAAATTGTTTGTTAATGTTCTTGGTGAGATTGTGTCCAAGATCGAAGGGGTCCTGAACAAACATACCACACATGCACCGAAATTGTGCGTCGGGATCTGTCTCCACTCTTCGCTGATACGTGTACATCTCTACAGGTAAAGTTGCTCCTTTATTACTGAATTGTTTGATTTGGAATGTTTTGCCTAAAAGTGGGCAGGCAACATCCGTCGCGTATTGAAACTGTTTACCATAATATTTAAAGAAAGATGAGAGAATATCCGTAACTGAATTGGGTTGATGAGTATATAAGCGTAATTCATCTACACAAAGTTTTGTGTAGTCAACAGTATCCCAACCAGCTATATTAACAACCGTAAATGTTGATAATTCCCTCATTTTATGGACGGATGGTAAATAACCATCAACCTGCATCTTAAAAATTAACATCATACACAATGCGTATGAAGTCAAATCATTTCTCAATTTTGGGTTCATCTTCTGGCCCCAATCCTTTAGTACCAAAAGTGCCTCACGGAAAAGCGGCTCATAATCGACATAAAACTTAATCAGTCGCGTATTTTGTACGCTAAGTGAATTTGAAAATGACAAGTCACAATCAATTTGAGTAGGAGCATGTAGCACTTTTATGATTGGCACTCGTGCAGAAAGTATTGGCATCAAATCTTTAAACTTTCTTGGATCACTCTTCAATATCTTGTTTACGTTTGATACGATTTTTTGATGATCTCGTACGTTATCTGACACAACACCAGTGTCGACATAAAGGTCCAAATCACTGTCCTATAACACCAACAATATTTACATCTTTATTTGATTTCAATATACACAAACATACCTTATTTGTGAAACCAACTACGCGTGAGCCAAACTCGTGTATGGTTAGATTAGGATAATCGTTTTTAAGAATCGCTTTAATATCTTCGATACATTTTGCAACGTCTGGTGATGAGTCTGCTTCAAATTTGTCACAATCTCGTTTCAAATTCTTAGCAGCATCTTCAATCTTGCGCCTGCTATTGAGTAACTCCTTGATACCAATTGATAAAGTACCTGGTTCTAAAAATATACAATGTAATCTTTGCATTCATAGAATGACAATTACTTACTTGGTTGCTGTACAACACCCACATCTTGATGCCTCAATACAGAGATCGTATCACCAAATATTACAGTCCTACAGGTGCAGCATGCATACTCTTTCACATTGCCTTTTCGTGGGAAACCCAAATTGTTAATCCTGTAAAAAGACATATTAAAGTCATTAAGAATTACTCAGTAAATCTCAGTTTTACTTGGCAACATGTGATTTTGATTCAAGATGATCCAGCCATGCTTTTTCTTTCATCATATCTACTGGACATATTTCACAAATATATTTAATTTTCAAATCGAAAGTCTTCTTATCCAAATGCCTTATATGATTATGATGAGAAACATGATTTCTTAGGGTGGCACTGTCATTTTGAAGAGTTGATGTGCACACTGTACATTGCACTGAGTTTTTAGCTTGATTATATAACAAAAAACTTTGATGAGGCTGTAAATAAATTGGCAATCTAGCCATTTTTCCACTCGTGCCTGGAGCATCAATATCAGGAAAAGCTGCCATAATATGATGCTCTTGAATTTTATCATCTACAAACCAATGAATTTGAAATTAAGCCAATTGACCATAAAGATTACATACCATTTTCTTTTTCATTTTTGGATTGTTTATTATCTCCAATCTGTAGTTTCTCCATATCATCAGCAATTGTTTTTTGTTTATGCTCTTCCTTTGGCTTTACTTTTTCGGCCTGCAAAAGTTCAAACAATGCACATTCCCCCTTTGTTTCAAAATGTTCAACGGCATTCGAAAGTGGAATCAGATGACCAAATGGACATTGAACAATGTCACTTGTTTTAATATTGTAATATATCTAGAAAAAAATAATTCATATCTGACATTATTATTTGACAATCTACACGCCCAGTCAAGGCTGAGTCAGTTAATCCCACCACCATCCATGGACAAACTAACGACAAATACACGTATCATATTCGCGAATGCTTACCAAATTGCGTTGCTGTTCAGGTTTTTGCTGAGCCCAGAAGTTATGATAAGCCAGCACGTTGTTTATGTCATTATTACGTTTTTTGCTATTCTTTCCATGTAGCCTGTATAAATGACGCTTAAAGACGGCTGCATCGCGGTATATTTTTCTTTCCTTTGGTATATCACAAAGAAGACAATATATGTTAGCTTTATGCGTAAATGCCACTGGAATATCGCTTTTGAATACACTACGCGAAACGTCGTAATGAATTCCATAAAATAATCTCCGCATTGTTGAACCGTCATACGATACATTAAATTCGTGGAATTCCTCAGGAAACTCACCTACAATCAAAAATACATTATACAATATAAATTCAAAATTGCTTCATTGATTGCTTACAGTCAATGTCTCTCTTGCATATCCTATCAATGCATCTTCTATGTTTATGTATCTCAGAGAATGGTACACATTTTGGACAAAGTGCACATGAAACCTCAGTTTCTGTTAAAGGATTAAAATAAATTTGGTTGGTCTGTAATTCTGGTAATTGAGCCATCCAATATTTATGATAAGCAGTTAGTATTGAAAAGTTATTTTCCACACTAGTTGTGTGCTTGGTGCTATTGATATGAGAAAACGCAGAAACCAATTGCATCTTACATGCAAGGCAGTATTTCTCATGCACATTTCGGCATTGAATTGTTAAAATTGGGGGTCGCCTAAATCCTTTAGGCGTATTGCAGATTTCATAAATTGTCAGTATTACGTCGTCACTGTATGATAAAATCTCGCTTTCATCAGCATTATTATCTTCTTCTTTTTGCTGGACTTCAACTACAGTGTCATTTACTGTAGCTGAATCATTTACTGTTGCTGAATCATTTACTGTAGTTGAATCAAGTACAGCTGCTTGTATATACGGACAAAGTTTAGTAACATGTACTTGGGCACCCTTTTCAGAAAATTGACAAAGGCATCTCATACATTTAAGCTTCTTTTTCTTAGCCCTTAATGTGTCTTGCATCATTTGGACTGCTAATGAACAATTCCTCAATTTTCTATGATAATCATACAGTTGTTTCACAATTGTTATATTATAAGTAGCATCAATATGAGAAGCAGATTGTAAATGCTCTATTGTTTTCAATTGTCCATCACTTTCACCTTAAACCCAAAAAGAGTATTTTAATTGGCAATTATGCAACTAATTTACTACTTACTTGTAATAGTACAGATATTGTTGAAGCACAGAAGGCAAAAATGCAAGATTTTCCCGTCGCTATCTTTTCTTCTTTGAATTGTGTAAACCTTGATTCCATCTATTTCTTTAAACTTGTCAAATGCAGCTTTTGGTGAATAGAATTTCTTCAAAACTTGTTTGTCACATTTGCTTAATGATGGTGCATATTTTGTGGTAAATTCATCCCTAAAATGTGCCCATTTTGGCTCTACAAATAAAAATACTTGAATGAATATTCCTGCACCTTGTATAACAAGATACTTACCATAAATGGGATTATCACTTTTCAAAAAGTTGCAAGGCATTGCTTTTAAATGCTTTATTACTTTGCTATGTAGCACTCGACTTTTACATACTAAACAGGTAAAGGCTTTGTTTGATTTTACCATAAAATATTTTTTATATTGCTTGTATTCGTTCAATTCCATTTCCCATAGTGCATGGTACCTTTTAATTTGTTCTGCAGTATCCTTTTTAATCAACTGTTTCATATGAACATTTGAATTAAGATGCAATTTAACATTTGTGACTGGTTTATGACAACAATGGCATATTTTAAGCTGGTTGCATTTGTTAATTAAAAACTCCTCAGTATTATGGTCAAATATTGGTTTGGTATCATCTAAGGTCCAAAATAATTCAAGCCTGTTACTCTGGCAATGATCTTCTGATTTCAAATGATTTGTCATGTCCTTTATCAACACAGTGGTGTCACATACTATGCAGTCCAATGAGTTATTATCATAAGGAAGAAAATAGACTTGACTAAATTGCCAAATAGTACTTGCCCAAAAGAATGCCTCATGATAGGCATTCATTGCCAACTCATTAGGCACATGTTCATCAAAATGTTGCTCCAGTCCAGCTTTAGTTGTTGGTAACTCAAGACTTTTGCAGCAAAGAAGGCACACAAGGTGTTCTCTTGATTTCAATTGCAAGGCATGAGATGGTGTCATCAAACCATGGGTTTCAACAGAATACAATTTATTCTCAATACTCTCGGCGAACCGCTGCATATGATCCCATGAGGGTTTTTGTTGCTTTTTGTTAGAGGCATTGTTCACATTTTCACCAGACATTGTTGCTGCAGATATCACAGAACTGTACTTTGTTCCGCAAGAAATATGACCACTATATGGGCAAGGTATATGTGTTTAAATAACAGACGTAAACACTGACGACAACTTCAACACTGGCACGAAAACAATAATATTCTAGGTAATAACACACCACGTTTTGATTTACTCTCAGAGCACATGGTTTGTCACGATCGCAAATGACGATTTAAATACGTAGCAAGAAATTCACAGGGTGCGCTACTTACTGTTTGATCAAGTAATTTAAATTAATTTTAAAATTCAAATAAGTAGGTCAAATAGATAATTTATTATTTCAAACGACAATCATAGAATATAGAGTTTGTCAGTCTTGTGTGGGATCTGCTGAAACGGCTTCTCGGCTTTCATAACTCCAAAATGCATGAAATTCAATAAGAATGCTAACAAATGTTTCACCCTTTCCACAAGCCATCAGATCGTTCAAAGTAATACGAGTGGGATCTTTTGGTTTTACCATATCAAACAATTCATCTTTGAAGTCTTCAAATTTTACGGGTTCTGCGCCTTGCAATTTTAATTGTTCATCTATTGCGCGAAAAAAGTAATTCAATGTAAATGCATCCAAATATCCATTTTCATTTAAATCTAATATTCGGAAAAGATATGTCAAAGCTTGTGGTTCCGAACGATTCTCCAATGCGAGCACCACATCCAAATACGTTTTGTAATCCATTTCACCGTTATATGTTAAGCATGTTTGAAATACTCTTTCAAGAAATGGCTGGGTTAATGTGCCTGTTCCATAACCAGCCAATTCAGAAATGTTTAAAAGCCCATTATGATCTCGATCCAAATTCAAATAATGGCCATAGACTCGCAGTGCTGATCTAGCACTGAACCAATTTTGCTCCTGCATTTCTTTACTCACTTCTTCAACGCGCAATTCAAGTAAGTCATCCATAAAGGAACATGCTAGCACGTCGATAATACGAACACGACCAGAACGTAGTGTGTCCAAGAAAAATAAGAATTTTCGTACTGCTGTGCAAATATAAAAGCTATGAAATGATTTCTCCAACCCTTCTAATTGTGGCAATGTTGGAATTAAATCTGATATATAACTTTCTAAATCAGCTTCTCTAAGATATCCTTGTCCAGTTGCATCATGGACTGATAAACCAATTCTAGTTTGCTCCATCCAAACTTTTCGCATGATGTAATTGAAAACAGACATTATTGATACTTTGCCTTGTGGATCACCTTGTTGCAATTTTGCAAATACTGTTGCATTCAGATAGTGTTGAACCTTATCTCCTGGATATAGATGCATATATAAATTTATTGTCTATAAATCTAAAATCTAGTTAAACATACCTGCTAATGAAATAACTTTCTTGAAATCAGAGTAATTTATAAGCTGCTCTTCTGGCTGCGTTTGGTACCGGTCGAGTAGCGCCCATAATGTTTTTAATTCTGCATTGTCTAACAACTGTTGGCCCCGTCTCTGCAAGAAATTCGATCTCGTTTCCTCACGTAATTTTTGACGCAACAATTCATTTTCTTTGGGCAACCGATAGTAGAATCGTGGAATACTGGAATCTTTTTCTTTTAATTTCACTCCATTTTCTTCCAAATACTTTGTAAACCATTCTTGCTCCACTCGTATATTATTATCTTTAATAATTGCTCGCTCTTCAGGCGTCTGTTTAGCAAGCTTTCTCTTTAAAATCTCTTTTAAATCCATGTGGTATTTGAGAAATTATAACGTAAACAATAACAAACTAGAACAGCTGTATACGATGCTTCGTTGCACTTTAGGTTGCATATGCGCAGAAAAACAGCTGATTCTGACAATCGGTTGGGCTAGTTGTTGTTGCAAAATTCGTGTCTCTATTGTTGTGCCAACAAATTATTGAACGATTCTTTTCAGGAACTGTTTTTGCCAAAATATGTTTGATGACGAGGAAGAAGAAGATGGGGAATCAATCCACAGCCATATTGGTTCTTCAGGGACAGATGAAGGTGTGTAATCTGTGCTTTTGTTTTCGAAAATGATTTCATTTACATTTATTTTAGAAGATGAAGCTGGAACATCAAATCAGAATAGAGAAGTTTTTGACACAAATATTCCAACAACACATAAGGTTTTAATTAAATGAGTTTGGCTTGGGTGCAAAGGTTAATTAATAAGTTATTATTTGATTTTAGTACCTTGGAAAATTAGACAACATCAGTGGATATACACTTTATGAAGATGGACAAATTATAGAGTTGCCAGCTCTATACACAAATACATTAGCATTTCCTGGATTCACATTACCATTAGTGTTTTCCCAATCTGAGGAAGATGTTCATGCTGGATTTAATTTTGTCCTCATATGGCTCATGTGAGTATAATTTTTCTTTATACATATTTCACAGATACAGTTGATGTTATAGTAAGGAAAAACGTATTTTCTTTGAATATGGAGTCATTATGGAAGTGTTTGAAAGGCTGGTTGAAGGAGGTCAGGTTAATGTGAAAGCACGTGGTAGACATCGCTGCTTTATACCACCACAAAAGATCTTAATAACTGCTAATCAGCGAATGGCTAAAGCAAAAGTTAAAGTTTTGGATGAGGGTCCTATTACAAGTCCTATCTCTTGTACACACTTAACAACATTGCAACAAAAATTTCCATACAAAGGAAATTACAATGACAAGTTAACATTTTACAAGTCAGTATAATTAATAGAGTTGAGTGTTGTTTAATTGAATTGATTTAATATTGTAGGTATAGAAAATTACATCTAGGTCAATTCACATTTCCTTCATGGGTTTATGACTTATATGAAGTTGACTATTATGTGAATAAAATTGTTCATATATTATCACAATATTATGCTGAAAGTAAGTCTGCTTATATGTGCAAAATGTAGAAACTTACGTTAAGTAATTATTCATTCTTTTAGGTTGTATTCCACGAGATGCAACACTGTTGTCTTTTTGGTTTGGTCAAAACTTCCAATTGATGAATACTGAACGTCTTATGTTATTGAAGAGTAATACTACACTTGAACGGCTACAGCATGCATTAAAATATTTAAACATTGAACGTAATTTGTGTTGCGTAAATTGTGATACAGTAATATCCCATCAAAAGCATGTATTTGCTATGTCAAAAGACGGACTTCAAAGTAATTATGTTAATCCAGGAGGAGTAGTTTATGAAACAGTTACTGTAAAGAAAGTTCAGAATTTCCGATTGCAGGGTATGCCATGCAATGAGTTTAGCTGGTTTCCAGGGTATGGTTCGCTATTCTTAATTTTCATGTATTACTTTAACATAATATGCTTTTAGATATGTATGGACAATCTTGAAATGCACAATGTGTGGGGCTCATTTAGGTTGGATGTTCACAGCACCCAATCTGCATCCTAATAAATTTTATGGGCTTGCCAGGAGTTGTCTCAGCATTATAATTGATTCAAATTCATTTAACGAAGATGAAATATAAAATTAAAATCAAGTTCCAATATTAAATGAAGCTTGATATTAAAAATTACTTTATTTATTACAGGCATTAGTAAAAACTGAAGTTAATTTTGATATCTTGCCTTTCCAAACATTCCACACACAGTATTGAAAGGGGCCACTTATGAACAAAGTTACATGCATAGTAACATAATTGCAAGTTTTCCATTTCGTCTTTTGAGACTGTATACGCAAGATCAAATTTGTCAGCAACGACGCACTCCGTAGCCTAGTGGTATAGTCTACTGATGTGATCTGTGTGTCTCTGGTTCGAACCCCCGAGTAAGGCAATACCGTTTTAACTTTTTAGTTTAAACAATTGAGCCTATATAGGCAAGATCAAATTTGACTATAGCAACAGCCCTCCGTGGTCTAGTGGTAAAGTCTGCGGATGTGGTCTGAGTGTCTCAGGTTCGAATCCTGCGAACGGCAATTCTGTTTTAAATTTTCAATTTCAATAGTTGAGCCTATATAGGCAAGATCAAATTTGTCAATAACAACGCATTCCGTGGCCTAGTGGTATAAGGCTATGGAAGTGTCTGAGTGTCTCAGGTTCGATTCCTGAGTGAGGCAACTCAATTTTCTAAGTTTTCAATTCCTTGTACGCTTTAGGGGCCCCAGTGGACTTAACTACATGTCTAGGGGGCCCCCGGAGGCGTACAAGGGCCCCATTTTTAATTTTCGAAGCCCGTACGTTAATTGTCTTGTGACGGCCCACCCCGCCGCTTCGCTCCCCGGCAGTAGACTGCCTCCCCATTCCCGATTTTCGTTACCAACAGGCCGATATTTTGACGTCACCAGCGAGGGGTGGGGCACTTCTTACGACAAGTAGGAACTTAGAATTATTTTCCAAGTGCTTGATTTGAATACAAGCGCTATGGCCAATTGAATGACCATTCTACTTAAGAAGTGCTGCCGCCTTAGGCCAAGTAACATACTTAGGAATTGTTTTCTATTAGAGTTTTAAATTTATGTAAAATTTCGGAGCCCGGGATTCGAACCCAGGACCTCTCAGTTACTTAGCAAGTGTTTTACCACAGCGCCAGCAACTGTATTACAATACCAAAATTAAAACTTATGCTTTAATACAACTCGACACATGATTTATAAAAGATGTTTCTAGTACAACCAGCCCCAAAGACCGTGGGCAAGTTGCGAGTCTTTTACTTTAAAGAAGTCGGAACTTATATATATATAGTATTAATTTTTCACCAATAAACAGCGTTTCTGAAATAATAATTAACAACAATGGAAGAACAAGCATTAGTAGAATTGAATTGTACAAATATGTTTCATGAAAATGCATAAATTTATTTTTGTATTAAGAGTTCATCTCAAACAATAAACATATAAGTACTTTTATAAATTACAAACGAAAAATGCGCAATTTTCATTAAGTTGTAGCCGCATATTAATTGGAATGAAATGTCACATTTTTAAAATTAAAATTTAAATTAGTTGTTTCAAGGAAACTTTTTCGGCAAAACACGAATAATAGGAACATTATTTAAAATCAGATAACTAACATTATGAACCTATTTCACTGCCATTAAACAAACGTAGCTTGAATGATCAATTGTAGACCGTAATCTACGCAATCTTTAGAAATTCTATACATTCAAAGTTTGTTAATTAATGAGTGCACGAGCGTTCCTTAGATGTGGACTAAATAAATATGAAAATACATAATGACCCGCAATTAGTTGAAACTATCTATTTCAACTACCATTTGATAATAAATAAACCTCGAATTGCATTAAAATATGAACATTTCATGAGCTAAATGCATATTTAATGCAATGAGTTATGAATAATTACGTGCTACGACACGAACTGTAAGCAATTCTGCAAATATTTTACATATTTAAAAATTGCAAATTCCGAAATTAATCGAACATAGAATGACGCTTAATTATCTCGGCTGCGTGCATCTGAAATACATAATTATTTAAAGGAACGGCTTATTGTCTTTCTGAAATCATTTTTACATTTAATTCTTCTCCGGTATCCATTTCATTTTCCGAAATCAGATGCGAGTTATTTACCCCAGAATCAGTAGATTCATCAGAAGCAACACCTATGAATTAAATAACTTGCTTTAATGTAATTTGAGAATGATAATTTAGCTTGATCTTACCATCCTTAAGAAGTTTTTCTGGTGCTGGCAATTCATTTGGCTCTGGTGGCGTAAATGCTGAAATTATTGTTCCTAGGGGATGAGCAGGTAACAAAAATTTTGCTGGCGAAATTAAAGTGTACGGATTTGGCAAATTCTTTGGCGTTTCGGGCTTTGGAAGCGAAACAAAGAAATCCTAAAAGATAAAGATAATCATTAGAGTTGCTAATATTATTCAATAGATTGTTGTAATTTTTGCATACCGATTCTTCGTCGATTCCGCCTCCAGGAGTTTGCGGCTGCCATGCTCGAAATGATAAATTTAATGAAGGTGGTGTGTCCGGCTTTGGTGGAGTACGCTTTGCAGTAGCACTCCAATAATACGGAGATAATTCAAGCGATGGAGGCGGTGGCCATTTGAATGCCACTTCTTCATCTCCGGATACTTCAAAAGATTTACTCAAAGTTAAACCATATTTTAACAGATTCGAATTTAGTGAAACGGTTGTTGACTGTTCGTCATGATTTATAACGAGATAAAATGACGAATTATTTATGGATAAAACTTCGCCATACTTGTCCAAGTACGACGTTTTCAAATCAGCAAAATCCATTGCTCCTCTTGCAGAGAGCATTTCATATACGCGCGCAGCTTGTACAAACTCCGGGATTAAGAAAACAATTTGCTCAGAAGTAGATGTCCGGGTCACCTAGAAACAAATTGTTTCAGTACCACCACAGTCATTCCTAATGATGATCAAACAACTTACAATAACTGTACTCAGTTCCTCAATTTGTGTAATTGTTATTGTAGTTTTGAATTGTTGATAATACTTGTATAACAAAGCATTTGCTTCGCACTGGTGTGGTGGCTTCACCAGCAGACTCCAGACGCGAAGGGACATAGGTGAATGTAAAATAGATTTTGTTGGGACAATTATGGGTGTATTGCCACTAATAATTGACACGTATGTGCTCAATTTATTCATTAAGCAATCCATGTCCGTAGAACCACAGCCATGTAGATTAAGCGGTGTTTTATACTCGAACTCGTATGCATGCCGCAAATCATTCACCAGCAAATATCCGTCACTGGTTTTATTAATTAAATCAAGAATACGTTGGCCAATTAAATTCACAATTTGCTCTGCGGTGAGCGTGATTTGTCTTTGACCATTTGGTAGCTCTTCAATCTAATTATAATTTTTAAATAATAATTTGTATAATTGCAAAGTATTTAATACTTACATCAACAATCTCTGGAATTGCTTCAAATAGTTCAATTAATTTTGTGAATCCATAAGTAGATACTTTGCATTGATATCCAAAATGATGATGATAATGTGGCACAAACTTCTCAAATAACATTGAGTAATTTGGAGCGTGTGACAACAATTTTACAACCTGAAATCATATATTTAATTAATCACTGATCTATAAAAGAATGAGTCGTGTTAGTAGTATACCTCATCAGCAAACTTTTTTGTTCGCGATATTTCTTCCACGGTGCGATCGCGTTGTGGAATGCTAATTGTCAAATTCGAACCATCCCTTGATAAAACTAGCACGTTATCTGGAACTTCTTCAAGAAGATCTTCGATTGAACACAAGCCGAATTCAACGGCACTAAACGGCTTGTGAGCTGCGCGCTCGTAAATCTCGGGTAATTCAGTCAGAGCAATTTGTTTCAGCGGTTGCTTCTTGAGTAAACGTAATAGGATAGATGTAAAGCGACGTAATTGCGTATTATGCGTGAAAGTTAGTATGCGATTTGGCCCTTCACCAAGTATTTGAACGACGCTCAATAAATAAGGACTATATAAAAGATCATCCAATTTGGTGAATCCATAATCGGCGACTCGTAGCTGCTTGCCGAAGTGATGATGATAAGCTGGTACGCATTTGCTAAGTGGTATTTGACTCTTTGGTGAATTTTTCAGCAAGTCAATTAGTTCGCGACGCAGCAATGAAATGTTGACTGCGACCGGATATGGACTTTTCGCGAACGGATCGGTATCCTCCGGTTTGTTTGGCTCCCAAACAATATACTTTACTTTCGAGTTGGTATCACCGTACTTCAATTTCACGTTTGATATGCACGTCACGAGATGCTCCAGGGGTACACCTTCATTATTATCGAGGGGTAACGGTTCCCCGAATTCATGCTCGTAGCAATACCCAAAACTAAGAAGAGGCAGTATTCCCATGTGGCTCTTGAGCAGAGTATTCAATTTGTGATCGAGTTCTTTCAACCGCATTTTGACGTTTGGTAATTCGAATTGGTTTCTAAACTCTGCTTGGTATTCTGCGTCTAATGGACAGTGCAAGTAGCAGAACTGTATCAACTGCGGTTTCTGTAACTGAATTGGCGACGCGCGCATTTCCGCTGTGAGCGATACCAGGCGTTCACCTTTATCCTCTACGATTTCGCAGATATCATTTAACTTTGCCACTTCTGACATGGATACCCTCATCAAGTATCTTTCCTCGAGTTGATTGATCAACATGTATAGAGGCATCGATTTCATGGTCGCATTCTGAAGCAAGTAGACGACGCGCTCCTTCAATTCTTCAGGATTGGTAACCCGATGCATTGCGTAGGATATTGAAATACGTCGAAATCCTAACTTTTGATGGTGCAACTTTGAAATTACGTATTCCGCATCCTGCTGATTTGCCACCTGCACAGTTGCAGTCACCTTCCCTTCCTGGTAGCTAATGGTAACATTAAAAGATGCAATGTATTTGTTGAGTAATTGGTTTAGCGTGGAACGTAGATCGCGTATCGAGGAATCCAAATTGGTAATAAGAAGTTTGATAGGATACGTCGTGGCTGATTGAACTGAAGTACTTTGATCAGACGCGGTTGTCGTGTCAGTGGTACGATTAGCTGCGGCACGCCAATCACCACGAGTAGAAGCCTACAATTTGAACAAAGATTACATAAGATGTAATATTAACCGAACAATTATATAAATTTACTTGAGAATATCTGGAATTAAAATGTGCGTGGTCGCGACTACCATTGCTTCCACTTCTTCCGCGCATACCATTTGAAGTATGATCAGTATTAGCTATAACGATTTTGCGCCCAAACGCATCTTCTCCAGGGAGTCTCCGTTGAGCTCTACGAAGAAACTTTTTATTAATACCGCACGTAACCGAGCAACAATTAGTAATATTTGAAAAATGTTCCACGTGGAAGTTCCATGTAAAAATCCTACCTGCTATATAAATTATATTGCGCCATTGCAGCCGATTTCTTCTTACACGTATAATAAATAATTTAAATTGTATAAATAAAATAATTTATATGGAACACTGAACATATATTAGTAATTAAGTTACGTTAAAACGAAATGAGATACACATTAAATCACAGCAAAGAATCACATGTTGACCGGAAGAAGACAAAACTAGAAATAGTTAAAACACGATGCGCCACATTGCAACAACTTGACGACCTCACTAAAATCAAATCCACGGATAAATGATAACTGCCAACAAACGTATTTGTTTGAATCGCACACTAAATTTACGCGAATATATTTTGTAATTTGTTTAAAAATTACTTATTTAAAAAAGTTAATATTTGGATTGAATTTATTAAACGTACAATTTAAACAAAGTTTTCAAATGATAGGAACTGAAGTAATAGATCTTTGGGAAAGTTCTTATTAATTTTTAAGTTTCGTTTGATTTGAATTGAAACCCGTAATTACAAAATTTGTTAGCCTAAACTTATTTCCCCAAGGATCCTATTGAAACAATTATTCTGCGGTGTATAAACGTGTAGACAACCCTGCCACAAATATGTAGAAGACAAAATATTAGTAGGGTCAGTAACAAAACAAAGCTTCACAAACTCTCATCAAACCTGCGCCCAAATGTCTACTATCTCCCAATCAAATGAAAACTAAACGACCCATGGTACAAAATATTAAAACTGGCAGCAAATGATACCAATGGGTGTCCACTTCATTCTAATAAACTTTTAATTGATGTTTGTCATCGAACCCAGCAGAATGACCAGCGTTGCGGACGATGAAACTAGCACCATCATAATGCATGCGACGCTCACCTCGACGTACGAAAAGATGTCGGGTTTGACCCATTGAACCAGTACAATGCAAAAATGGTGAGCTTATACGAGCTGAACCATTTGATGGAGATGTGTGCAACGAAAACTTGTTAGAATTACGTCCAATTCTTAAACAATATAAATTAACATCTACATCTCAAGTTATGCATTTCTTACCTAACCAATCCATCTGAAGTTTGAGAAACTCTAACATTGTTTATTAGCCAGTTACTGGTTCCATCATCGGAAACCCAGTAAGTTGAATTCTGAAGCAAGTTGACCGCCTCATTGATTAAATTTTGACCAACTGTCCCTTCATTATATGGACTTTCCGAACAGAAAACCGAAATGGAAAAGTCGATGTTTAAATCGCTAAATGTATCTGTAGTCGTACGTGTTCCCGCAGAATCTACTAAATATACCAATGCGCACTGATCACTGGTGAAGCTAACTCCCTTGTACCACATCTTAGCATATCTGATTGGAGACAGAATCATTAAATTAAGTTAAGAAATCTTAGAGTAACATAAGACTAACTTATTATTTCCATGTGGGTCATGAGCTAGAATCTCGACTCTTGAGCCGTATTGGTAAACTCTTCCGTTCGGGTGCATCAAAGCAGCAGAACTGCCGGAAGCACTCAAGGCAATTACAATACCGCTACGTGGATTTATAATCCTGACCGCACGATCTAAGGAAATATCAACACGAACGCGATCGTGCAAACGTAGGGTAATTACGCCAAGCGGGCTAACGCAAATTGGCGAAGAGTCTTCATGATAGACATCATGCTAAAATCATTAATTTAACGTTAAGTTTAAATTAATACATTCGCATTTGTTGGCTTTAAAGTACTTCTTACATTATAATCATCAATGAATATATTTTTATTGGAAATGCTCTTCGATAACCAAGGGACAACAGCTTCATAGCTTTTCGAATCGCGAAGACTTCCGGAATTGTCGCTATTATGCGACTTACTCGTATAAACACTGCGACTACGTGGTCTGGGGCGATCGCGTTCTTTGCGATTGTAGAGGATATTTGTTTGACTGTCTACAAACGACACTGAAATATAACAAATACTTTTTGTGAATTATACTTTATCTTTAAGCACGCTTGCATTTACCTTTACGATAGTACATTTTCTCACGGGCCTTATCCATTGTAAAAATAGCGAATCTCGACGAATGAGATAATAATCGATCCAATCGACAGTTAATGATTGACTCAATCAATAATTGTCGTGGAGTGGCTCTGTCAATAATATAATTATTTAATAGACTTAATCAACCGCCAAAAAGTATGCAAACCTTATGCGACGTCTTTAGCGAAATATTCCGTTTTCAATTTTATGATGGAGAATTTGATTTGGAACTTGCACAATTGCAGGCGCCGTTATCAACCGGCACTACAATAAATTCTACTTGAAGGTATCAATTATGTATGTTGAAATGAAAATGAAATTCTGCACATATGTGAAAATTCCCGAAAGAATTAGCACCACACTTCACAGAAAACAAAACGAGATTGGGTCTTGTATTATAATTCGTTACCGAATATTGTTTTGTTATGTCAACAATCTCTGTTTTTGTTTTAAAAAATGATTACTCATGACATACTGGATTCAAATAAACAAAACATCTATTATAATATGTAACTTACTAAAATAAAATACAACAATTTTAAAATGTAAAGTTTTTGGGAATTATTAACTTTTTTCCAAATGATTGCATCATTCCGTTTTGGATTTCCTCTGATAGAATTTCATATACGCCTTTCCATTCAACATACTTTCTTTCTTCGATATTTCTAAATGACAGAGAAAAGGAAAAAGAATATTAACACAACATAAAATTTGATTAAACGTACCTGTGTAAAAATTTAGCATAAATCATTAATTTCTCAATTTTCCTGTGTATTGCTAATTCTTTTAAATATTCGCTCAACATATTAACGTCCACGTCCATCGGTTTATTGCCTGATTCCATCCAATTTCTTAACATGTTAATGAAATCTTCATGTGACAATGAATCAAAATTACTACGTGGCTTATCGACAGTAGTTTTGATTTCCAATTTATTTTCTATAACTTCAGGAGTTTTCTGAGGTTCCTTTGAAACTGATGGAGCATCTAATTTAATATTATATTCTCTTATGATTTCCGTTCTTACATCTTCAGGCAATTCTTTAAGAACTGCCAAGTCTACCTGCTCAGCCGCTAGTAACGGAGGAATTTTAACAAAACGATCCTTTTGGTTGGATTTGAAGTAGTGAGATAAATTTTTTGATGCTTTCTCAGTTTTAATCATGCTTTGATTTTTTTTAGGACGATCTCGTGTTATATTCAATTTTTTTGGTGAACAAGTTTTAGTTGTCTCCTTTTTATTAGTTATATTATTGTCATGATCTTGAGACTTAATGTTACGTAAAGGTTTGTTTTCATGTTTACTCGATGAAGCCAGAAAATTTTGTATCAGTGGATTCATTTCACGACACTTTTCAAGACGTGAAAGTTGAATACCAATGCCACGAAGTTCATTGTATGGCACAGAAAGTTTTTCAAATATATTTGTTATTTCTTGAGTAATAACTGAAACATCATCAGTGGCTGTTGACACCGACGAACTGCGAGACATGGAATCACAAACTCCATGACCCAAATACTTAGCGGTTTCCTAGAAATGATCAAATGAAAGCAATTGAAAACAATTAGTAATATTTATAGCTTACAGTAGGTGCTTCATCAGCTCGAACCATCAGTTTAAGAGTGATACATTTAGCTTTCATCTTTGTTTCTTTTAATCTGTTGGTAACTTCAATTGATAGTCTTTCCAAAAACTCTAAACTCTCTTCTCTTGTTTGGAATCGAATTCCATAATTGACTTCAGCTGAAACTGATTTTCTTTCATGTTCATATTGCAGAGGCTTCTTATCCACTCCCTTTGATTGTTCCATAATTGTTTCACCAATTTTATTGCCCAATTCCATTCGTAATGTATTCAAATCAAATTGTTGAACATCACCACAAGTTTCCAGTCCTAAATTCTTCATTTTACTAAGAGTTGCTCTACCAACTCCTGGTAATTCAGCAAGAGGCATCTCATAAAAGTAGCTTTCAACTTCGCTAGGGATTAGATAATATGAACCATCTGGTTTCGCACGTTTGGTTGCTAAACGAGCTTGTAATCTATTTGATCCAAATCCAGTTGAACATGGACAACCAGTGCGAGATTTAATAATGTCTCGAATATGAGAAGCAAAATGATCAACACTTAACTTGTAACGTTGTAAAATATTACTAACATTCACGTACATTTCATCACAGCTAACAGCTTCAATATTTAATGTGTATTCCGCAATTGTTGAATATAATGTCTTTGACACTTCCCGATATCCCTCAAAGTCGTAAGGAATTGCATTTAATTCAGGACATATTTTCATTGCTTGCCCCATAAACATTCCATTCTTCACTCCTTTTGCTCGTGCTTCATAACTGCAACTGGCAATCTCAGATAAGCTGCTTTTATCGTCAATATCCTGCAATCGAAATTCAGCTCCTTCAGGAAGACGTTCTTTATACATAGCAATTTCCACACTACGGTCTACACCCATTCTTCCCTGCCCTGTTTTAGAATGGGTCACAGCTACTGGTTTACCTTTCAAATGTGGTCTATTTCTAATGCCAACAGACACAAAAAAGCAATCCATATCAATATGCATTACCACATCTTCAAATTGCCTGGGTTCTGAATCATTTCCAATATTTGATTTCAAAATTTCCAATCCAGTAAACTTGTGGCTTTTATCAGCTCTCAAATCATTGACAAATTGTTTAAATTCAGCACCAAGAGTTGCAATAAGATGAAGTCGTGAGTTGCCATAGAATTCAGAGAGAAATGAAGGATCTGAAGCTGTTTTCGTTTTCTCACATGGCCCAGTTTTTCCAAAGGTTAATTGTGGTTGAGTTCGATTCTGGTTTGTATACAGCAAATAGTTTGAATAATCAAGTAACCGACCTAGTGTTATACTGTCTTCTACCCAATTGGGTTTCACAATTGGTAATGGACCCAACTTATTAATCTATGTCAAAGAGCTTGTTTGAATACTTGAGTCTCTCCTGTTGTAAGTAAATAAAGATTACCTTAACGTTTGGAAGATTTGAAGCTATAATATGAGTTGTGGAAGGCATTTGATACACATGATATGTACCACTATGTTGAGCCATCAATGCCTTCAACTCCTCCGCAGATGGTTTGGTGTAACCATTCACAAATATGGCAATTCCTTGAAAAATTTTGGAAACTACATCTGTGCGTTCAGTTGCTTCCTCTCGTACTTGTTTAATTAATTTCGCCTTTTTAGCTTGCATATATCCACCCTAAATATAAGATAACAAAACACCATAATAACATACCCTCCAATAGCTAATATACTTACAAATTGCGCAAATCCATTGTCGTCATCTTCTTCAGTATCACGGTACCAGCCTTTATGCATTTTTGGAGTGTATAACTTTGATTATACTTGATAAAATACTAACTAAACCCATTAATACCAAAACACTATACCGGCAACGAAACACTACAGCTGTTCACTCCAGATCCAAGGTTAGAATGATGCTCGCTGACTATCGGGCATGTTCGAGACTGGCGCGCTGAAATTTAAAGTTTAAAAGTTTTTCAAGTCCATTTAAATTAGCAATAGATAATAGCACAAAATATAAAAACTCATATCTATACCGATGGAAAGAGAGTGCCACTAATAAGTTTGAAAGTATAAATATGCTTGTGGTATAACCAGTATAAATACACTTTAAAAGTTATATTATACTTGCAAATTTTTAATTACTTGCAATAAACAATTATAGATTTCGAAAAGATTGTATAATATTTATGGCTTACACGATTTGAGATATACAAATTTTTGATTTATATAATTTTCTAAAAAACCTTTGAAAAGTTTTTGAAAACTTGAATCTGTTTTGCGCGTCATGTCGTTGAAAAAATAAAACTCCGGTATTTGTTTAAAATTTAGCACACTCTGTGGCCTGTTTACGATGCCAAATGTGTGTGATGCTGGTCGCGGTCGTGTTGTGTATTCTGGGGCGGCGGCAAGCGGTGTTCGAATATATCGGGCGCGCTGACGGGTACTTGCGCTGGCATGCACACAGCCGCCTAGATTCATCCATATTCGTATACAGGACACACCAATGCAAAGCCACACATACATGCATTCATAGACACATAGTAAGCGAGAAAGAGCGCCGACCCTCGCCTCGTGTTATGCATTTAAATAGCCTCATTAATCCTATATCAGCCACCACCTGCGAACCTCTTTTCCACTTCGAATTTATTACGCGCGCACACCAACACCACCCCGTACGAAAAATGCACGAGCTGAACTCGTTCGCTCTCACTCGCCCTGTTTTCGCAGTAAATGTACAATTCCGGGACGAGCATCGGGATGCTGTCCGTGCGGAGGCGGCATCAGCGGCAGCATTCAAACAGCATGCCAGACAGCAGCATCTCAACTATCTCATACGAAATGTAATGGAATCGAAGCGCGCCGCGCGAAGACATTGAAGAATACTCGGCCATTTCGCACTGGCGTAGATGCATTTTAGCGGCGAGCCAATCTTTATCCACACATGCACGTATTTACATTCAGCATACTGAAACAAAGCCATCGCGTGCAAAAGAACGACGAGGAAGAGCGGCCAGCGCAACCAGAAGGCGATGCGCGCGAGTACAGCCCACCGCAGATGAAGATGACCGCTGATCGAATGATATATGTGGATCGCAGGTTGGGCGCGAGGGGCTGGTTAACGATAAATATATTCCGAATGGGAAAAGAATGAACGCCGTAATAAAGAACGACGAGCGCAAAGAAAACAACACAACTTCTTTCTCAGTGCTCGCAACGCAGCAGCAGACATATTGGAGTCTTGAGTGCGTGTTTGTAGCAATAATGCAATTAAAAAGAAACATGAAAACTTGTAGAAAATCTCTTGCCGAAAAATGCGCACAATTTGTCTATCACAAAACGGACATCTTGGTCATAAGTGCGTGCTGTAGTCATATCAGTAACTACTACTAGACAACACCGAATCGTGCATTGCGACGCCTTCTTCTTGGCGGATAATTACAGCCTGCATGCGCTCAACGTTCCGCTCCGTGATGCTAACTCCTTGGCGCGCTGCCGTTCCCGCTGCATGCAAAGCATTGGCTTCCTTGTGTCCAGCGTACGCGCATTCCGGGCAATGACGAAACGTAAAAAATAAAAAGCCAATGATTATTATATACCTTCTCGCAAGCGGCAAAGAGCGGTGCGCAACACCCAGTTGGGTTCGTCATCAATGAAGCAACTTAGTTCATAAACATTCATCCACCGGGTTTGTACGTGCGCCGCGCTGGCGGATTTTGAGATAATCGCAACGACGCGAAAGGATAAAAGAATAATGGTTAAATTACCGGTTGCGTTCGCCTGCTGAATGCGCAGGATGGGCTGATGCCTTCACGTGCATCGCCATACAATCGCGCGCCGTGCTCCATTAAATGTATTCCAAGTTTCTTTAGAAAATCTACAACTCTGAGAGTTGCGGAATAACCAGCGGAATATCGCGTGAATTTGGCCGCCGAGAATTTTTTTCAGTTGCGGCGCGTGTGTAGCGGAAAGTTTTGATTGATTTCGGACTCGCGCCGAGCGCATATGCATGCCGCGCAATTACAAGTGATATTGTAATGAAGCATAGATTGTGCAAGCGTAATGAGTGGTTACTGTTCGAAGCACAATTACGCTGGAGCGTTTGGCATCGCGGGCCGGCCGGCCTCTTCGAGCGGCGTGCGGCGGCAGCTTACTTACTGTCTGTCTGCTCGCCGGTTGCGCACAATGAAAGTCGACTTGTTGCTCGTTACTACTCGCCTTTGCCGCGGCCTGCCGTGCAGAATGCATTTACCAACACGCCGCTCGCAGAAAGACAATGAGCGTTTGTGTGCTTGATTGCATCCCATTCGATCTAACAAACACGGCACGCAGTAGGTAGTAGGTACGCTGAACGTGATATTGCAACCGTACAAGGCGCACCTAACTGTAATTTCATCGAGAAGATGGCGACGTGCATGTGATAAAAGTCGGACGGACATTCTTCGTCTTCTTCATCGTCTTCTTTAATCGCGCAAAAAAGGAATTGCTTTTAATTCCATACGTACCAACTACCAACTTTGCAACGAAGTTTCGCACTCTGACTTCCTCAAAATGTTTTCGTGTTTGACGATCAAAAAGAAACGGTTTCTGATTGAATGAACGTAATAAAGTTATGCGTAAATTCGATGCGCGTTATTCAGCAAATGGTGATTTGTATGTATCCTCTTTGGACTTGAAAGCGAAATAAATCAAATCGCCCTTGATCCACCAGGAGGCATTAAAACGCTATCAACATTGGCAATCGGGCGTGCTAACACTTGCTACTCCTGCTGAAGATGGGGGCATCACGAGAGGGCGGCGATAACATTGCGTCGATAAGCAGAAGCGGACAGATGGTTGCAAACGATAAGAACAATTGATGAATATTTATACAACATGTGCCCAGCAGTATAAAAGTCAAGAAAAACAAAGCCAAGGAATGGACTTTATTACAATTCCAAATGTAGATGTGGAAAAGTTGTTTAGCAGGGTATCGAAAGTAAAGGCAGTTCATGTGTAAAGCGCACAAAGAATGAGGAATGCCAACTAATCTTAACTCACCCTTGAAGAGCGCATTCCATCTTCGGATAGAATGCGGCAGGAATGCAAAAAGGGAATGCGAATATGTGTTTTCCGGGGGCTGGAAAACAGTGCAAGCAAGTGTAATGTGCAATGTTCATGCATGCATTCGATGCATTCAAGTGCAATAGCAATGTGCAGGCGAAGCGCGAACGCGCGCACGTGGAGATTTGGATGAAAAATTATGATGCTTTAGTCACGCTCGCTTGAATGGTGGCGGTGGCATGTGTGGCAATATATAATAGACGAAGAGAACAAATTGCCGCTGGTCCAGAACGATTGTTCGTGTTGTGAAAACGAAAAAGAAAATGGGGCCGCCGGCACACGCGTACTATTTTCTTCACGTGACATTAGGCACACGTTATGTCGAAATTGGCTGCTGATTGCATTAACTGTATAATCGCACTTGTCTTGTGCATCACCAGATTATATGAATTTTATACAAAGTGTTTCTTTCAAGCAAGTGCAAAGCGCTGCTCCACTTTGTGTTAATTACCGGTTGGCATAACAAAATTACCGAAATTATTTGCTGTTTGGAATTAAAGGCACAAGAAGAACATCTCAGACGTATGTTTGCAGCGCAATGCGTATGGTGTTTACGAAACACAACTTGCGCTAAGTTGATTAGCCCGAAATTAGCGGCTGGAAATCACAGAGGATGAAATTCGGTCGAGGCAAACCCCTGCTTCGCGTCCCCCTTAATGCTTTCCACTGTGTGCGCACACGACGCAGGGGAAGGACGAGCAAAAAATTGTGTTACGTTTTGGATAATTAAGTGCGAAATAAGAGAGGCCAGTCGAATAAATTAGATAAACCTAAGAGAAATTGACTTTTGCTACTGAGAGATACAGAGCGTGATTTTACGTGAAGTAGCAAATATGGGGTGGGGCGGCGATTGCAACACATTGGCACAGATAAATTCACCACTTTCATGTGAATTCCCATGCGTGCCATTTCGTTCAATGTCGATAGGTTAAAGTTGCGCAAGGGTGCGCGGAAGATAACTTTCGCTGTGTATGCTATGTACAAGAATGATGATGTGATATGTATAAATAAATATGATACAGGAATGGCAAAACAGCCCCTTCATGTATATGCGCACATGTGGCGTGGGGGTGGTGGCGGCCACTGTCTCCGAGCAGCGGGTCACACATCGCATTATGCGAACGACACCCGTGAGAATAACGTAATGAAAAGGTGGCGCTCGCTCGCAGTCTTTGCGCCCTTGCTGGTTGTAATCACAACATGTTACGTACGCAATAAAAAACGTATGATAATGGTAACTATTGTGGTAGTTTGAAATTTATGTAACAAGTGAATTTAGATTATATTTCCCCCCAATTTCCAAATAAATAAATAGCTATGCTCAGAAAAACAATATTTGTATTTCTGGGATTTATTTAATAAGATTTCCCTATAAATAACTTTTTGGGAAGGGTGCTGAACACATTTACACGCATAATGCATACACGCTGCGAGGATGCGAATGAGACACGCTTCGTTGACGACCACAGAGAGTGGCGAAAGGGCGCAGCGCACACATCTCCATCGAGCGCGCAGGTTACGATCAAAAACTACAAATGATAAACCCTCCTATTACGCAAGAATGGGAGGAAAGAAGCAACAGAAACAATGCGAAAACAATGCTAAACAACAATATAATGCTGCGTGGAGTAGCACCCCACAAGGACCAACCGCACGCATCATTCATATGAAATCATGCCATAAAAGGAGCGCACAATGCCTGGCTGGTGAGAACCACTAAACTGTTCTTTTGTTTAGAACTCCGCGCAAAACACCAAACACATTCATTTCGCTTCGGAACAAAGCACAAAACCAAACCACTAAACTGATAATAGTTAGACAGCCTATTAATTAATTATCCCAACAACATTTCGCATTATCAACTAATATTAAATACCAAATTTTCACGCACTAGTTTGTCTGTTACCGCCTCACACAATCAGTTAATTCTCTCTCATAATCTAATCCTCACAAATTGAAATAAAAGGAATATGGAATCAATTTAACTATAGATTCTACAATAGCTTCTAAAATTTACGTAAATAGATTCTAAGATGAATTACTACAATGTCCAGATACGTACTTAGAAAGCGAGCATGTGGTCGCAATCGGTGAGTGTTAATGTAAACTAGCAAGTTCTCCAACACAATAGACGTTTTTATCGAGAGCACAACTGCCCTTACAGTATCGCTTACATCGTTTTTTTCATCCGCGTCCGGCGCGCATTTTATCTTCAACCCCTTTGGGGAATACTCGGGACAAAGTTTATGGCAAGCAGTTTGGCCTACAATTCCCAGTGGTGTTACTTGTGTACACTTGTCCAAACGCAACGAGCTATACGACTCAGTCAACTTGCTAAAGAGATGCCGGGACTCGAATGCAGTACATGTGTTCATATTTTATCGCTCATCCACAGTGCATGCAATTTAATTACTAGGCGCGTGCAGGACTATATGAGTTCATCAACAGTGAACCGCACTGTAGAGTTAAAAATTTACAATAGCTAAGTTAAACAAGGGTCGGAATGGCTTAATGTGTAATGTTACGGATGATCATATACAAATCAAAATATTGTCCGATAGTGCTCTTTAAACATACGCGAAAAGAAAGGACGAATCGCGAACATATGGCGAAATTATACTTTGCGGTTTTTGTTTTAGTTCTCTTTGTTTCTCTGTTTGTTTAAAATTGTATAGCGGACGGGGGAAAATACGGCGTCCTCTGACTTTCAAAGTATTGATAAGTCAGCTTTTCGAAAGTAAAAGGAATTGTTTCGCAATACCGCAAACTCTGATTGGGAAAAAAGCCACGCGACTCACCCCAATTCCCTTGCATCAGCAGCGCGAGCAACAAAAAGTTTTTTCTTTCTGGGAAAAAGCGCGAATCGGTGGGAAAAACTGGAACGATTTGCGGTGAAAGAACACGCGGTGTGTGTGGGACATACATATGAATGTATGTGAAAATGCACCCCGCGCAAAACAGCTAATCTATATGCATAGCTATAGTTACCCCGCGTGTGTTGGCGTGTGGGTGGATGACTGCTAAATATTCGCCATAGTACTGGTGGGTGTTTTCACACGTATGTGTGTAGGTGTGCATGGGGTGAGTGGCGGCAGAAGAACGAAAATGCGAACGGAACGAACGAATGAAAACGCTCGCCCGCCGCCGCACGCCAACCGCCAGTGCTATACACCTCACAGCGAGCCCCCGATGCATTCGCTACGGGAATAGGCAGGCACCGACGGCGGCAGCAAGTGGAGGCAGCAACAGCAGCCACATGTATACATGAAGCTACTGCCACCCTGCCGGCAGCCTGCTTTCTCCTCCGTGTATTGCCGCCGCTCTGCTGCGATGACTATGGCGCTACATGGACGCGAAATATACACGTGGCGCATGGATGTATTCGTGTACATAGAGGACGGCGGCGCGTACGTGTACGTATCCTATCCAAAAAGCAAAAGCGCTCCTCGTTCATTCGATTCTCTCCCGTTCCGTTCCTCTCTCTGGTAACTTGCGCTCGCATCGCATGTGCTATGGCGGCGAAACGGCCTCGTTGACGGTTCTATCTCCGCGGCCACCTAGCGTTGCTCGCCGGCACTCGAAATTGTAAAGGCTGGTATACACTTCTCAATGTATTTCTGTATAATTTCATCGCTAATAAAAATGATTATAAATTATTTACCAATGTACCTTTACCCCTTAAACGTATACCTAATAATTTTCTTGCAAATGACCGTCAAACATGCCGAAAAACTAACTTTAAATCACTAGAATTCCTTTTGCGATTTTTCAAATATTTTTCAAAATGTTCAGGTATTATCCACGTTTCAAAAATAGCAATATTGAAAAATTTTGTGTTAAAAATGAGCCGAAAAATGTACAAGGGAGAATTCAAGTGTATACGCGACTTTACCCGTGCGCTTTTGCCGCAGATAGTACTATGATTGGATCGCGCTCTTGGCGCAGAAAGTACAAAATAGACATCGGGCGCGCGGCCCGTTAATCTGCGTTTCCCTGGCAACCGGGGATAGCTATCAACAATACCACACCGGCACGACTCCTTCACCGCTCATCATCACTTCCACCCGGTTTTATGTGTACGCGCGATTGCGACGAAAACGACTCTCAGCGCACACACCATCTCGCGCGTTCTTCGGCGCAGCGCGGCGTCCAAACAAACGCGAATCGCTCGCACATTTCGCTCTTGCGATATTATTACGCGGTAATGTTTTCTGCCATTGCCGACGCCGCAATGGAAAACGAGTAAAAATCTATGAATGCAGCCACTGCCTGTAGTGACAATCCGCAAAACTAACAAAAATATAACGACCATGACCGATGCGCCGCCATACTTTGCCTTCTTTTTTATTTGCAACAAGAAAAAATCACCACTATTCAAAGATGATGACGCTCAAAGCCTGTTTGTTTATTTGTTTGCGCGCGATACGCATACGTGGATGCTTTATTTGCGTGTGGTATTTTAACACCCTTTTGTTGTTGTTGTCGGGGCTTGCCATTTTGTTTACATCTTACAGTAATCGAATGCAGTCGCATGCTTGAAAACATTTCAATTGTACGGCGATTATTTGTGCATTTGGCTATTGATATTGTGGTGTTGATATGAAGTGACCGTACTGCTAGCGTATCCAATACCTTGGCTACGTAAAAAGGTATGCGGACCCTCGCTTGAAATACACCCGAAAATAAGTATCACATGTAATCCAGTTAATTCTAACTGGATGATCACATTGTTGCCACTTAATAACAAGTCCGCATTGAGCATGACAGGCTCATGCCCATTTTTTGCCCGTGTGCTGCCCCACGGCGAAAATCCATGCGAATGTAACTCGATCGCTTGCGCATTGCACGACGCACAACATATGTGCCGGCACACAATAAACCGCGATTTGCAAAGGTGAGAAAAGCAATGTAAACAAAATGCAATGCCTACATACCTAGTAGTTGTGCATTTACGCTGCAATACTCGGAAGTGTTGCTGGTAGACTCGGATCGAATGGCAGCTTCGCGTTGCGGATGATGGCAATGAGGAAAAAAGAGCACACGAGGGAGATCTGTGGTATGAGAAGTCGATCAACGGTTGTTATGATAATAGATCGGTTACCCGAAATCCTATTAGCTTACCGCTGGATGCACTAAGAGGTCTCACCGCTGGGTGAGCGCCCAAATCGTGTTTGTACAATACGTGGATCCGCGTTGCTTCGCTTGGGGTGTTATTCCTTCAAAAAGCTTTCTATTTGTTTGCTTTTTTCCATCGATATTCTGCAACAAATACATTTCTTTTAATAACAACAGCCGCAAACTATATAGCAATAATCTACAGACGCAAGAGAAAAAATAGCATCGTTAAAGAACACAATGGATAGAAACACATTAGAGTGCTAATGATAATGACATCTTTGGAAAATGGATTTGGACACAATGCAATAATATTCGCAAAGATAAAAAACATGTCGAGGGAAACGCACACGTGTTCCGAATGGCTATAATTATTCACTTCATTTTGATCTTGTGCTGTGCAGGACGATTTCAGAATGAAATTTTCATTGGTATTCCGAATTTGTCGACGACTGGTTTCAATAACTGTGAAGCGAATAGCAGTTGATACATGAAGCGAATGCACAATGCATGAATATTACATTGAAATGCGCAAAATAAAAACTCTGCATCAGCGCAGCAATGACAGAAAGAAAAGAAGGGAAGCAAAACGAACGCGGTCGTAATCCTCTTCGGCAGACATAGCCAGGGTGGTTGGCGTTCGGGTTGCGCCAAGCTCGACGCAGCTCCTCCGGTGAGCCAGCTCGGCGAACTCGAGGGTTTCAAAGGCTCAGCGCGTATTATCCTACCTAGGCATCTCGGATTATCTCACCCATATCTCCATAGCATAACTGAATACGCGCGCTCCACGCAAAACGGCATGCAACTGATAGAAAAACGGCGCATAGGAAGAATAAGACGTGCCCTGCGTGTCATGCATTAATGTCAGCGCGGATTTCAACTCTTGCAGAATCTACGTTTTTAACAATCAAACCAAATCCGGCACGAGAAAGACACACGCGGGTGGTGCGCGATGAAAGTGAATCATATTAGTAGGTACATAAATCTGTTCAGTTATCGTTAGACAATTGATAACAATATGAATAAGCATTCATGTCGTGATGGCGAGATAAAGATATGCAATGTGTAGCCTAATCTCGGACACGTGGCTGTCATGGCGCATAATGCAACCCCCAAGGAGCGTCGCGACGTTGCCCTTCCATTGCATACACGCGGGCGTTATCAGCAAAAAAAAGCCCACGTGTATTGTTATCCCTTTTTCCATTCGTTTCCTTATTCGACACTTTCATCTCCTGTCAGGTCCTTCAAACGCAGAATTCTGCATGCTAGGATCGCAAAAATCAAGTTGCAAGTTAGGAGAATGTAGAATATAATCGAATGCATGTAACATGCAAGAAAATAGGTGATCGCGATGTGCACGCAGCACACATATCATCAACCCCCTAACATGGCCAGTGATTTGGCGGCGAGCGCATGCATCGCATGAGTGTCAAATGCAGATAGTGCGTGTGCGCCTGGGCGGCAGGCTGCCTGGCTGGCCGCTCGCAGGCCCGGACGGGTGATGTTGACGTTCGTCGTCTCGTCATGTTCGCCAGCCACCCCTCACACACAGACCGCGCGCACGCTCCGCACTGCATTACACGCAAGTGCGCTTGGTTGCTTGATCGCGGGGTGCGTGTGTGATTAGACTGTCCATGCTTGACATAACTCTGTATAAAAATATCTAGTCTAGTCTATAAAAATGCGTCGAGAGACATTTTTTTGTTGAGATGTTTGACGTTTTCTGATAAGAAACAACCGGCGAATCAATCGAATGCGCATGTGTAATTCTTGCTCCTTGATGGCGTCAGTCAGGCTTGCAGAAGCATATCCGGCGTGGGGAAAACGTACGACACGTGTCTGAAACGGCGGCACGCGTATCGCCAACCTCCCTCACGCGCCTGTTTTTCGACGATACGCGAAAACATTTAATCGGACGCGCGCGTCACGCGAACGCCGTGGCCATCCCACATCCTTATCTCGTTAGCTACTTAGACTGCGCCCGGTTTGCACATCGTGCATTTACATAACTTTCGCTATGCGCGTGTCGCAAACACGCATTCAACCCTCGCGCCGAAGGCTGCTGCTTTTTACCCATGTTGTTCCCTCGCTTACGAGACTTATTGGCGGCTGATGCGAGGGTTGATGCTGCAGCGCACAACTGATACTCGCCGAGTGCATAATTCGCCGTAATTTACCAGCGCAAATGCGTAATTAATTGCCATCAATGTTACGCAAGGCGGGCGTACAATGCAATGAAAACATTTTCGAAATGCACATGAAATTGGCTCATGATTACAGCAGCGTACAGCCACCGGACAAACTACAGCATCATCAGCAGCAGCAGCAACAGCAGCTTCTTCTTTTGCTTGCTGTCGGCGAAGAAAGAAGAAGGTTGGTCGTCCTGCGGTGCACACCTTGATGACTTGGCGCACCAATCAAGTTGCTTCGGCAGGTACAAGAAGTAGTAGGAGCACATACTGCTCGTGGCATGCGTACCCTAAAAACATGTAAAAATCCGGCGCGGAATTTTTCAAAGCATGTGTGCGCACGTAGCTATCTTTACGCCGGCGGGCAAATAGCGCGATTCAATTTAGTGCGGAGCGGCAAGCACAATTATTGCGCAGCGCAGATGAGATCTCACTTTTTCGATTACCGGCCGCGACGTCTTGTCCAGACACGAAGCGCGCTGTTGTTGTTGTTGTTGTTCGCCGTTCAATCGGCGTCGTCGTCGTCGTCGCCGCCGCCGTCGTCGTCAGGCGTGTGAAAGGAAAACGTGGCGCCGACAGCTGATTGCGGTCATAAGACGAATTAGTCACGCGTCATGCATGCCCTACCGGCTCGCGCGTCACTCTCCTCATTCCACAGGAGTTCGACTTCTAATATTCACGCACACTCAAACAATCCGCAAATGAATGTCCGAAGTAACGACCAACATTGCCATCGCACAATACACCACGACGCCGCCGAGTGTAGCCAAGAAAATTGCAATTCACTGCGATCGCTTGCCCGTATCAATAATGATTCATGAGTCTTCCCTGCTATTTGCATAATTTCAAATACAAGCATGCCGAATTCGTAATCAAAAACACACAAATCTAATTATTTCATTATTGTTTACATGCCGCGCATGTCCCATTGTTTATTCAACAAATAGGTAATATTTTCGCTCGCTTCTCCGAAGAACAGGACGACAACAGCCCGAGCGAATTCGTTGGCGTGCATTGCCAGCCAGTTTGGGCTATAATTTATGTTATTTATAAAAATGATAGAAATCTAAATGAAATAACACGCATGCCTTCGTGTATGCCGTGCGAGTGCCACAATTAGTTACAAATTACCTAGCATTGCATTCATTCGGCCTTAATTTGAATTATTTGTCTTGCTCAATTATTATTTTCGTTGGATCTTGATGATCATGTAACCCACTGAGCTTACATACACGTTAGTCAGGTACATACGCGCCGCTTAATTACATTGCTGTACATAAAAAAAAGAATATAAATTACTTTTATACATTTTCTACACGCGAGCATTTCATTGTGATGATTTAGAAGCAGTTTAAGCGCAACACCCTATAAAAATGAATTCACCTGCCATTGAATTCGTGCACTTGAAATTAATCTAACGTGTGTTTTGTCGGCTCTAATTGTCAGCGATGTAATTCTCGATAGTAACCTGCTACCGTCGTAAGTTTTTCGTTAGTTATCATTTAGACGAATCGTTGAATCCTTGGTAAAATGTGCAAGAGATGCATGTTAACATGTTTCACATTGTCCACTTATCCGCACGCTATGCGTTCGATTTTCAACATTTGCATGCGTTTTGTTCTACTTAGTTTGTTATAAACTACATGATTAAAACTCGTATTACATCGCGATTAGATCTTTCTTATCAGGCTATGTGTATGATATAATAATGAAACAAATTGGATGAATTATTTGTGCATAAATATTGTGAATAACTGAGACTTTGTGCTCAAAATTGACTTGACATAAAGGGCAAACTTTTCGTCAAGTTTTCGAAAAGTTGGCTGGGATGTGAAAATGCAAAGCCTGGGAAAAGCAATTGCAAACGCCAACTATTATTTTGATTACACATTCAATCCAAGAATATGAAATGAAAGTAGCAGGCACGATAATCGCAGCAATCAGCCATGGACGAAGCAGCAACGAAATGGAGTGAAGTACAGAGGTGAAGAGAGCGAAGAAGTGAAGTGAAGGAGTAAAAAGGAAGCGATTGCAAACGGGAAGCACGATTTGCTCGCTCGTGTCGTGTGCGTGTCGGACGCGCACGTGTCAAATTATCTCGTCAAGGTGTGCATGCTTCCCGAAACGAAATCCAAAAAGGAGAACTCACCGGGAACTCCGACGTCAAGTTATGTCATGAGATCATGAAACGTCACAGTAGACGGTTATAACAAGCTCAACTTTTTGATAAAAAACAAACTCGTGCGAAGTATTATTGAGTTATGATAAAATAATACGTATTGTTTAAGTGAGGAGCATGGCAAAAAAGCAAAACGACGACAAGCAGCTAAACATCATAAAGAAACAAACAAAATCCAAAGTGTGTGGTTGAACATAAAGATGCTACAAGACGCATGAGTAATTGTCATCCATTAGTCAAAGTTGAACATGACAATGCGACATTAATCCCAGTCGTAACGAATTCATCATCGCGTTGCACGCACTCCATTTCGAGAATTCAATCTCGCACAACGCACAACGGTAGGAAACGAGATGAAGAGTTAAGTCGAACTCGAGTCTTCTCTTCGTGGCGCACACTTGAACTCGACCTCAGGTATTTTCATGTTCATTGGCATAATTCATCAATATCTGATTGAATACAAAACGCACACTCAATTGAAATCGTATACCCACTCATAATGTGTGCCCACCGCGTTATTTCTCGCATGCGTGATTTATCAATGAACGCAGATAAAAATCCCTTAACGGAACGAAACCAACCAACGAGTTGGAGTGGCATTCATAATAGGAGGAAAGAATAGCACATTACGATTTCCTTCCCATCCAGTTACGATTGTTCGTGGTGCGCGAGATAACGAAAATGGTTTTAGGTTTTTCGTAATGGGCAAGGTGTTGGCTTATTGGATTAAATCCCGGGTGTCAGTTTCTCTTTCATTCTTATGCTGATGCTCGTCCGCTGATTGCATTGTTGAATATTTCATTGAGCATTTGAATATTGCGCTCGGGATTCACAACGATTGTGAAAAAAGTGACTTAAATTAAGTCAACGCCACGAGTCCCAATGATTTCATGCTGCGCCGGTGATCTCTCTTCGCCTGTGCGACCCATAATGGTGCACATTGTTCGTGACGATTTACGGTAGCGACCAATCTGTCATTCGAATGCGCGTTTCTCTATCACATCTTGCATCATTCGTGCATGCTCGAATGATTCGCTTATCGCTCATTCCAATCTCGAAGCATATGACTTAAGTCGCTTCTGAATCGCTCCAGCTTAAGTGTCTTTTCTCTGAGATACATATTCAAATGACATGATGATTTCATTGCACTCAATCATCATCATCATGAGAATTTCTTAATTGAATTGTTTAGTTTATTATAGTTTATAAATATTGTATCTAGACTTAAGTCCAGTTAGTTGTTGAAAAAAATTTGTGGTCGCAAAAGAATCCAGAATACCACACCCTTTGACTTAACAACTGAGCATTAAGATGTCTTGGCGAGATAAGATTTCTCGCAATGTATTCGAAGATGATACAATCCCGGATTATTAAAATTAGATGACAACATGCACACGTGCGATGCAGTTCAATGTGAAACTTAAGCTGTTTTTGGCGTTTTGCAAATTTTCATGCGACTTGAGCAAGATGCTTTAAATATTGCTAGTTGTTGTTTGCTATTTGGAGTCACATATCAAAAAAGTGTCAAAATAATTCGCTTATTAATGGACGACACGCCGTATACAAGCGGAACATTTATGAATGGAAACAAAAAGACGAGAGTCGCATACACCTTGAGAGAAAAAATAATAAAAATCTTGACGAAGGAAGGCACAAAAGAGCAGCAAAGACGCGAGGCGAAGATAATATTTTTACGTGTGGGTACAGGAACGGGCGTGCCCGGCCCCCTTGGTGCTCCTTTATAATAAACGGTTGTGCGCCTTTTGCTCCTCAACCAACAAGTTGCTGCCACAACGCAACGCAACGCAAGCAAGCGCGACTAACTTAGCATACAGATAAAAACCAAAGGGACGGCAACCTGTAATAGGAACGACGAGCCCACTCGCGATCCATCGTACTTAACGTTTCAGCTTCTAGCTTTCGGACGTGCGCAACTAAAAATCCAACTTAATAATATTTCATGCCCCTGAATACTCTCTGGCTTATTTTCTTTCTTATCATGAAATAATTGATCACATTACATTGGAAAGCTATAAAATTAAGTAAATAATTTAACTAAATATTGTAATTCCACTGATTTATCGCTTGAAATTCGTCATAAAAACGAATCACGAATATAATATTGTTTATATTTCCTGATCAATTATTTCTTTGTGCTAAAAATGTCAGTAAAAGTTTAATAACTTTTTCATTTTTATTCCCCGTCAATAAAACTATAAACCTATAACTTTAGCATGGAAAATAAATTCCGGGAACAAAAAGCAATTTACGGCTTAAATTTTGTGTTATTTTGTATTTGTTAACCCTCGCATTCGAGGTGGTAAATTTCAGTGACCTTTGCCCAGTACGCGCTGCAATCTCGCCGCGCTGGCTGGCGAGTGTTCGGGAGGCGGTTAAGCCCCATGTTGACAATTTAAAGCGCTGCCCGGCTTTACAACTTTGCTCCAGATTGTGCGCAATATAAATGCGTTTTCATATACGCTTTTAACCAAAGGGTTGCGAGTAGGTTACGTGTCGATTTTATACAACTACATACTTGGAATTAAATTCGGAAAAAAGCATTCAAATTTTGAAGGATAATTTAATAGCTGTATCTGAAACGATTAAACCGGAACGAGATCAAAAACATGTGTGTTTTACATGCGCCGATGGCCACCACCGCCGCCGAAGAGAAAAGAAGAGAGTCATCTTGAGTGGCACATTGTATTTCGTGTTGTTTTTTTCGCGTAAGGCGTGTTCCAAGATGTCTGCGCCTTCGATATGTACCTACAATATACTTAACTTAATACATATCGAAGGATATAATGATAACAACAATAAAGGTGCAAGATGACTGGCTGAAATTTCGGCTTGTGTGCTTCGAAAAAAAGGAGCTCGACTTTTTAATGAAATTTCAAGCGCAACAATGCTGCCGGCAAAAAACGCGAGCATATGTCCACGTTTTTAACGCCGTGCTAAAAATTGCTATTGTTCCATAAATCTGGTGGGAAATTACTTGGAAGTGACTAAGAATTTCTTCGTCAAGATTTATCAATCACACACAATATCATCAGAAATCCACTGTGAAGAAACACCGATTTGCAATGATTATTTCCAAACGAATTTCCATCGCTACCAATTATGGAATTAAAAGTTGTTCGAATAATTTGAGATTTATGTCTTACTCAATTAAACTATGATTTACCATTTTATTTTTATTAGGTTGCTGGTAAACGGCTGTGAGTTAGGCGCACTTAGGCCAAGTTTTGGATTTGTTTCTGCATTTTGTTGTAATAATAAACGATTGAATGAGCCTTGAAGAATTATTAAACGAGCGTGAAATTTAAACAAATAGACAGAACAACTGCAACTAGCAAGGCGCCATAAAGCGCACCGAGAGTATATGGTCACTACTGATTCCATCGTTGGAATTACAATGAAATTAAATTTTAATGCGCGCGTACTTAAGTCAAATGCGCATTGCCGACTTGCGGCACATGGTGCAGAAGAAGCGGAGCAAGTTTTTCACTTTGCCCACACGGATAAAATATGCATATTTTCATTAAACGTATATGGCGTTTATGCGAAATAGTTTCCTCTAAGGTTAAGTACAAAGCGCGGGAACTTTTCCGTAACAGCTTGTGGCTTGCTTTGTTTTAGGAGGCGGCATTTTTCTTATGACTTTGTGTTGTTTTCTTATTTTCTTGTTTTGATGATACAAACATTACAATGCAACTTTTCACATTTTAGGTGGCGCTTTAACTTTTTCCAAGTGTCTACAGTAAAAGAGAATTAATTTAAATACTTTCAACTCTCTTATTTCTGGAATTCTTACAGAAAAATGTGAGAGAAGAAATGGACTTTTGCTGCGTTTCTATCATGTGAAAATCAGGAGAAAGATATTGAAATTGATCGATTATTGGAGGACAACTGTAGAAAGTTCAAGATTTGGCCTTTGCGGTTGAAATGTTGGCCGAAATTATAAAAGAAACAATGCCGAAAATGAAAAATGAATGCGGCATGATGCATATGAATAAATGAATTAACTTCTTGGTGTTTTCCTCTTTTTATTCTTCAGCGCTCTTTGATTTCGGTGTGTTTGGATTCATCATCAAGTTACAAGATGGTAGTCGAAACGAAGAAGACTCCTGATAGTCTTGTAGTTGATGATGATGATGATGATAATGCTCTTGCTTGTCTTGCTCACAAGGGTGCTGAAGACACCGCGTTTCTTAATCAGCCGTGACTACATTGTACTTCTTTATTTTCTTCTTTGCCATCATCATCATCATCAGCAGTACCTATCGGCTTTGTTATAATGTATTTGTCCATTTTGAAATTAATTTCAAGAAAGTTGACAATTAATTGCGCGAAAAGTGTCAATCAAGTTGGTGGCAATTGAATCGCAAATGATGAAAATACGACGCGATTGGAGGAAAAAGAAAAACCCGGCGCGCGTTTTTATTCAACGGCGCACCTGCGATTGGCGGAGGAAAGTTGGCGGTCGCGGCGGAGGAAAATTGATTTTCCTGACGTCATACGCACCATACACGTGTACGCCGCTGCCGCACGATATTCAATTTCGCAGTGCGATACCCGCGAGCGTAATTCGCGCGCATTACTAATCAAGTATGCGTGCGTGATTGCAATAGGCTGCAGATAAGGCGGATTGCGAATTATTGTGGAAAGATGGAAGGAAAACGCACAAATTGCGTTGAATCGGAAAACGCTGCCGCGCACACCTTTAAAAGGACCCGTTATTGTCCGCGTTGCGTTGCCGAACAATACCCGTACTCCTCGAAATCGATTAAGAATGGCAACGATCAATAAAGTTAAAACAATGCGCAATAAAAATGTTATAAAAGAACGCGAATTAAATCCGAGTGCGAGCTACAGCAAACAACCGGGCAAACAACAATTGCGCGATTAATTTTTTCCCGTAGATGGCTTTATTCCTTGCATCAAATTGTCTCTGTGCTGTTTCCTCGAATGGCTTTTTAACAAGCACCAACAATTCACAGCGAGTAAACAAACAGTTATGGTAATTTTTGCATAAGAAAACTTATTTCCCGACGAATAAGGAAATTTTAACCCAGTTTTACAACTCGTCTCGTGAAAAACTTTTGCCGTTCCAAACTTGCAAACTCAAAATATATTTTTAAATATTTACTTACTCTAAATATCAAAATTGAAAAAGTCTTCAGGAGTTTGAAATCTCAAACCAGAAAAAAAATATATCAAACGAAAGGTATCATCATCAGTCATGGTGTCAAAAAATTAAAATTCCTGCCAAGTGTTTTATCCCCTTACATGTTGATGATAATAAATAGATCAACATTAATAATGAATGAAAGAAAAGGTTGAAAGGAAGAAAGCACGGCAAAACAAAGAAAAATCAAAGCGCACCTGATCTTACCCCAACCCTAACGCAACAAAAACTTTTTTTTTACCCTCATGGCGAAATGATAAATTCTCATTTTTGGCTCATTTAGAGGCCAAGTCAAACTCATGTTGGCAATACTGAAAACATTACAAATCACATTTCGGTTAATTTACAACCAAATCGTCGCTCATTAAATTTATATATTATTCATATACCGAGTGTGGAAATATTTGGAGAAGTTTGAAAAAAGTATCAAAAGATGTGAAATAGCGCAGCGTTTTTTGTGGTTTGAGTAAAACAAGAAAAGTACAAAAGCGAACGCGACTGGGAACGAAACAAAGTAAAAAAACAAATCAATCTATCAACATCTCCGCAGGGGTGCGATATACCTGCACGCAGCCGACAAAAGCCGTGTCGCTACACGTATTTCGTTCGTTCGCATCATTTTTCTTCAAGAGTGTGCGCGCGCGAGCCTTCCTCATCGTCCGTCTTGTCTCTTGTATTTTACGCAGTGTGTCGCTCATTCGCGGTTTCCATCAAACTATCCTTAAACTAATTCACCAACTCTGAACACCATCTCCAGACGAAAGATTAAACTCTGAATACCTCAATTCATTTCGTGATTTGAAAGCATTGTTGTAAATGAGCTGGAAAGTGTATAAATTGTAACTCTCTGTATATAAAAGTTACTTGCGCTTCTTGGCATGTTGTTCGAACAACAATCAACAATGCACACACGTAATGGCGCTCCGTCTTATTACTCTCTTTCTTAAACTCACACAAGAAATCATGCGAGTTGTTGTTGTGTTGTTGTTGTTGTTAGGTGCATGTATGCAGTTGCAAGTCGTCTTCGTCGCTGGCTTTATGCTCGTGTTGTCTTGTCATTGCAAGAGTGTGGTGCTTGTTGGCAAGTTGTTCTGCTTCTCGGTCGCCCTTTCTCCAGAGGCAAGAACAACAACAAGCGTGTGCTTTGATTTGCAGCAAGCAGCAAGCAGTCACTGAATGCGCACTGAATTTCTTTGCACTGAATTGCTCTTGTGATTTTTACGCTAGCGCAGTGCGTTCACGTTTCAATAATATTTAAGCGCACTGATCGAGGTAGTCTGCATGTATGTATGCACTTAGTTTACAGTTAGTTTAGTCATTAAATTGGAGAAAATAATTCAAGAGTGGAGTGTGTGCGCCTCTTTCTTTCCACCGGTAGCACAGACGACGAAACATCAATCTTTGAGCGCGTATGCTGCCTTTTTCCAATCGCTTTTTTCCAATAGCCATGCGCGCCATCATCAATTGTGCTTGTAACAATTATTCACGCCAAGCGTATAGAAATGCATAGAAATTGTATAGACATGCAAATGATCTATGAATATATTTGACGAAATCCACAACTTGTTATTGATTTTTTTCAAATGCGCATTTGTTAACTCAAATCTCGCAGCGCGATATTGAATTTTTCATTTAAGCAAGATCAATGAAATTTTAAGCGAACTTTTTAACGTGTTTGTTTCCACGGAATTTTTTTCGCAATCATTTCGTATAATTGCAATTTAACTTCTGTTTCGGGCACAATAAAAAATATTTGAATTTCTCATTGTTCGCGTAAATTTTATTTAGTTTTTGTAATGGTATTTTTAATTCGATTGAAATTAAGCGATAAATTTCAATACGTTTGTTCTTTCGGCGCTGAAACTTAAATATTTTAATTGTGATTCAACTCCAAACAATTATTTCTCAACTATGCATTGGTGAATAAATCACGATGTGTTTTGCGCATTGCATACGCTTGTTTAAAGAGCCCATTACAAGTTTGGAATATGTGTATCTGCATATATTTTTTATTCGCTTGAGCGCGCGTCGCGTCGCGTTTTCGTGGACGGCGAAGAGAGTTTGGACGTCACGCTGAGCTAATGGCGCCCCCCGAGAGCAGACCAAGTGCCCGTTCGCGCCGCACGCCGCCGCCTTTATGCTCGGCCGCTTTTGCCCTTTCGCTCCATCCTCCAACGTTGCGGCATCATTTATCTTTATTTATTCCTTCGCTCATTCCACGCATGCAACTCACAGGTGCGAAACGCAATTTCAACGATTCCGCGTCACTTGTTCGTCAATTATTTATCATAAACAATAACCCGACTAATTCATTGTTCTCCCTGCGTATTTTCCCCCTGCTGCAGAGCGCCAGCATTGCTAGAGTTGCGTTTGTTATAAACAATCGAAAAATTTGCTAGAGGACATAGTATTTCGTCTCTCGATGGGGTGTCCAACATCCAGACGCGGTGCACCGCGGGGTGCGAACACACAACTTTACACCTCAGCACGACCTGCGCGTACGATAAGATGTAGCAAGCCAGCCACCTCCGGATTCGGGCTGTGCGCCGCGTAATGCGTACCTATATGTGTGCGCACAATGCGAAGCGACTCCGAAGAACAATGGCAATATACATATCGAGCGTAACAATACGCAGCAGATTTTGATTTACACGGCGCAGGACAATGGCGGCCGCTGTGGGCGCCGCCGCGACTGTACATTCGGACATGCATTAGTGCGATAATGATGATTCAAACACAGAAAGAAGAGGAACTAACGGTCTCACATGAGTCTCTCTTTTTTTCCTTTAAATTTATACCTTTACGTTTTGTAATCGTCTCATAATTCATTAATTCACTCTGGCTGCTTTCAAAACAATATTCTCAAACTTTTCGGAACTGAGGATATGTGATGAGAAGATAGAAAACCAAATTGAAGCATGTCCTCGACTGGAATTAGATTAGTGGCAGATTTCGTACGCTGATTAAGTTTGTGACCGAAATGCTCTCTTCGCGCACATGCATACAAACAAGGCCGGATAACCTACCCCGGAAAGGTGGTCGAGTGTGTCTGCTCGCGCGCGTACACAATGTAATTGCAGATTTCAAACGCAATATAAAGAGAGGGTGTGATTAATTGCATTGGGAGTTATTTCCTATTTTTATCGTCCCTCAACTACGCGGCCGTATGTTGAAGCTCATTTGTGTCAGTCGCGTAAGAATGTGTACGGATTCAATTCCCCGAAGACCGACTCTAACTTCTTGCAACCTCTTCCATTCATGGTCGCAACGTGGATGACTGTTTTGGACCAAATTATGGCAAGCCATGAGGGTGTAGTGCGCGCGTACGCGTATGTGTGAACCTATCTGCAGGAGCGTAACCCACAGGGAGCAAGCAGTCTCCTGGGACGCTCCTCATCTCGAGATCTCGTCCACAATACAGTCGTGTGTGACACGGCAACCCGAAGCGACACGTCTGGTCGGCGCGCACGCACCAGATAAGTCCTCGAACGAGCCAGCGCAGGGGACGAACGGGGGTATTGTCGTTGTGCACTGCACTGCATGCATCGCAGGACTATAAAGGACAATGCGACTAAGCTGAAGAATCCCTTTGCAAAAAAGACAGAGATGGGGCATAGGGAGTGTGTGTAAAGTCCCTTAACGCTTCACTTCCTTTGCTTTGCCGTACATTTACAATACTATCATTCGTTTGCACGCGCATGCACCGAAATACATAAAATAAGGATTTTTTCCCGACTTGAGTCAAATGTTGTTTTTTAATATGTATTGCACCTGACCAATTTATCGGTATTTAGTTGCGCTTATTATCACAAGAGTAATTTGAAAATATTACTTTTGGGAAGAGTGTCCCACACGGAGAAGCCCTTCGATTATGAGCCATCCCTCTTCCTGTGGCTGGCGATGCGCAACCGGTAATTACGTACGCACACGTCGAAGGCGACCGAAAATATTATATTAATTCGCTGGTGGAAGGGCACATTTCGTGAACAACCAACCCTACCTTCACCATGTTATTTTTCATTCATCGCATTTCATCTCAATTACAATGCGGCATGCATGTACCGTATGGGATGTCGAACGGAAGTGATGCTAATCGCTTCCCGCACTCTACCTGTGCGCGAGCAAGTCTGTAATTATCCATGAAATTGGCTTTTTGCCAGCGTTTACCTCTTTTTGTACCTTCACCCATTGCTTTCACCTGTAGGTACACGCCGATGTGTTTTTCTATAATTTCAATCATAATTTGTGCAAGCAAATTGCCGTCTCAATTACGTGAAGGGTGGTAGTCGACAGTCGCTGTTGTTTCGCATGCGGTCTCGTATTGTTTCGACTTTCTTTTTTCACGCGCGTATGCGTGAGCGCGAATGCTCATCCGGTTTAGATATTGAAATCGAATAGATGTATGAACGCGCGTACGAGCTACCAATAAACATTTATTATAATACCAATAATTATAGGTCAGTAAATCATCGGCGGTAATGACGGGGTGTGTCCGCGACCGGCCCAGGACAACGTTACCCATCCGCTCTGCACTCTGGTCCTCAAAGAGCCAGCGCGCGTTTCCAGCGGCAGCGAAAGCTTTCTGAGACTGACTTTTTCAGCGTCTGCCGCATGTGAGTGGACGTCGCGCGTCTTTTACGCTTGAATGCATTCAAGTCAGTGCGGCATTCGAATAGCAAAACTGCTTCTTATGATCATGGATGAAATCACTTCGTATTTTGCTCATCGCTCAATAAGTTGATTGTGATGCATTCACCGAAAACTTATGAATTCGCAATATGGTAATAACCCTACGTATTTTTTGAAGCATGACATATTTTACGCGTAATAAGCAACAGGGTGGAGAAAACGCGCAAATAGTGGCAAATTAAAGGCAAGAGTTGTCGTTTATAATGTCATTTTCTGAGGGGACGTCACGTTGAGCACCACGGGATGTCCTTCTGTCTCTCCACATGTTCCCGCGCAAGTTCAGCAGGATAACACACATGTTCAACATGAATTCAGATGTTTTATCATTTTTCATATAATCATAATCAAAGTACACCTCACTACTTTTCAATTCATCCTACTTATTTGTCATAAAATTTAAATATTTTAAAATCTCAAGGACTATTTAATAATTCATCATCCGCATGATCATTATGATTTTGCTAAACCTGACAAATTGGCTTTTTAGCATTGGTTTTAAACACAAAACAATCTCAATTTGTTGTGACATAATGGTGAAGAACACTTATCTGTTCATTTAATTAATATGTCAGTGTTGAATGTACGACATAGTTTTGGATATTGCCAGTCATCGGTGCGCAGTTAATTTTCTTGCGTTCTTTATGCGCTTCGAGCGGCGATCAATGGCAATGTCAGCACATATGCAGTGAGTGTCATCGCATCGCGTCATACGTGCATACGCAGCTGGATGATAGGGAAGAATGCACGAGGGAAAAGAGGGCCACGCATCGCCGACTCGACAACTAATTAACCACGAGTGACAAACGATCGGCTATTTGTCACCCGACTTAACGCAAACATGTAAACAGCGCGCGCGGTGCTTCCTTGCGCTGCACATACGTAATTCCGTTAAAAACACGTGTCGCACCCTTGATACGACGATTCAATCAAGTGCTAACTAGTTTACATTTTTTGAATGCCACAACAAATGCAAACACCGACAGAAGCGTGAAATCTACAAATAAATAACACATTTGCCGAGGGTTTAATGATGCATTTCGACGAATGTAATTCAACACTACGTGGCGCGACTTTTTCGGAGGCGGAAGTATTTACAGTAACAAATCACCAGCTTTTTAGAAGAAAATATTTTTTTTGTTAAGCCTACTTTAAACGAGAGCTAAACGCATGCATGGTGAAGGTTTCAGTAATTTTGATTTGTCAATTGACTAAAACGCTTTTTGAGGGGCGGCAAACGTACCTATGTCTGAGCAACATGTAAGGTTTCCAACTTCTGCAGAGAGCGTGGTGCTTCCTTGTTTTGTTTGCTCGTAGTTGGCTAGTGTTTGTCCTTGATGTGCAAGGACAATGCCGAAATGTATTCATTCAATTTTTCGTTCAGCGAGCGCCAGCATCAAAAGCGTTTATCTCGCGAAGGCGCTATTGTTGTTCAGTGTCATTCTTCTTTCGATCACTGCATTTTGGGGGTGCTTATCTAACGCGCCACGTTTGGCCTCGTGTTTCACCCTATTATGCAAACTTTGATTCATTTGATCAAGTCGTTCACAAGTTTATGAAGTAAGAACGTGCAATATTTGTATTGTCAATTCAATCAAGTAATCCAAAATCCGAAATATTTTTGCTTCGCTATCAATGTCATCAAAACCGCATTAAAAGAGCATGCAACTGATGGAATATAAATGACAAATTACCGCCTAAAATATTCTAATTAAAATACTTTTGAACATTCCACAGATTTTCACCTAGATTATTTCGCACGAGTGGAGTTTATCAGTCAAGAAGAACCGACACTTCCGCCCGAAGAAAGCGAATCCAAATATTTCCAAATATTTACGCAACAAATACCGCAATTGCACACACATTCCTTCGGCGTACGCGCAGACAATCAGCTAATGAATACAAAATGCATATTTTAATTACACTTGATGCCGGCACGTGTGCGCATTGCGCGAAGAAGCGCCTCATGCGTCTTGTCATTGAGTGATTTCAGCGGCGAGATTTATTGAGTATCGCGAGTACAGACGTAGTGCAACTCATAAATGAAGTAATTAATCGATGCGTATCGAAGTCCGGCTGTATTAGCGCAAGCATGCATCACATGTGAGCGCGCAATAAAACTACTGTTAGTATAAATCAAAAACTATGTGCTTTCTACATTTTCAAATTCATAAACGTCATATGTTCGCGACTGATTGCATTTCAGACAAGAACTTGCAGCTAAAAATAGAGATTCGAAGCGTTTAACTCTAAATATTGACTTAAGTAACTACCTACTTCTGATTTAAGTGCTTATACTAAAATCTTGATTTACTTCATTCATTTCATAATTTTACTACCGTTTAATGAAGCAAATTCACCTTAATCAATGCGATTACTGAGAATATGTGTGGCTTGATGAATTATAATGCAATTTCATTAAACTCTCAGTAAGTCGAGTTAGTTATTAAGCAATTTGTGGTCGGTGTGTGGCGCACATATGTCTTACGAACTCAAAACACGCATGTCAGGAGGCGCAATAAAAATGCAAAGATGTTTGAAATTCACGCGTCATTTGCATATCCCGTCGTCGAATTCGAGCAAGCTTTACTTGACTTAAGTACTTGACTTCAACTTTATACTATGAACACCACAATAAACGCTCCTCGCGCAGCCCACGCACTGCTAATATAGTGATTAACACGTAATTAACATACTACAACTCACTATTCTTATGCTACGCACACAGCTCATTCATTTTATAAATGAGACATTAGTTTATGAGCTTTGAATTTGAATCTATCTAGTCCATTAATTATTATATAATTTTTTCGTTTTTTAATTAGGCCGAATAATTCATGAGTAAACATACGCGTCTGAAACGTGGAAATTCGTCGGAAGACGAATGTCTTTTGTTTGATTTGCAGCTTTGAAAATAAAAAGCGAACAAGTGCATGTTTATTGCGTGTCGCACAGGCGCGCGACACGTTTAGTGGAAAATATGTGGCGAGATAATTGAAGCTGAAAGTGACGAATTGAACGTAAAACGTAACGACGACACGAGCGACGTCGTGTGTGACGTGATTGCACATTTATTTTACACGCGGAGGCACGGCGACAGCGGTCATAATCATATAATATAATGGAAAATGTGGAAAAAATGTGCGCCAAGCGTCCGGAGGCTACTGCGACGATGCGCTTGGTTGATTTGAGCGCGCGTGCCACACGCAGATGCGTTTAACGCAATCAAAACGTCTTCTTGCAAACGGGAGAAAAACGCATCACAGGAAGAAAACTACCGCACTTTACATACGCTATGCACTTGCCATGATCGAGTGTGCGCTTAGCCAAACCGGAAATGAAATAATTTGTGATACACTTAAACTGTGCACAAATAAACAGGGATTCCCCCAATTTCTAATCTCCGCCAGTTGCGTTGCATGATCCTGGATTATTTTGATTTGATGTCATAAAAATATGAAAAATGAATGGAATTTTTAATAAAGTTATTGTTAAGTAAAAAGTTGAACTGAATTAAATTCAATGAGCTTACGAGTTGGCCGAAAGACGGTGGTAACGTAATGAAAAGACGCTGCATACAAAATGAGCAAAAGAAGCAGACGAGTCGTCCAGCATGTATAACTAATGAAAACAGGCGCGGAACAACGCAAGAGAAGACAACAAGTGGATGCGCAAGAACGCAAGCAAGCAAGCAAGCAAGCAAGGGCCCTCCCGAAATAATTAAATTTAAAAACAAAAGCATTTTGGCTCGTCTGGCGAGTGCAACGTAATAAAATTCACATCCTTCTAATTACCATAATAATTAACCTCTGCGTTCGCCCTCGTGCATCGGCTTCTTGTTGCTGCTTCTTGCGCGATGCACTCGCGCTCTTGTTTTATTGGAGAGGAAGGCACACTCGCCCGAATGTCTGCGCTGGCGAGCACCAAATTTGTTTTGAATTATTATACGCGCTCGCGTTTGCATCGTAGTGCAATGTTCATTCATTCCTTTTGGGGGTCATGGGAAACGAAAACGTCTCAAAGAAAAATAATATAAGGCGAACCACAGCCAATGGGAAGAAGTAATATAAATGCGTTGGGTTGCAGCAGGTTTGTAGGGTGCTGCTGCCGTTGATGATGAAGATGAAATTTAATTTGAAGAAGCACCTTACACGATATCTACAGTTATCACCTCCTAATCAGGTGGCAATCGTAAATTTAATGTCAACCGGTATTCCACTAAGAACTCTTTAAACTCGTCGTTACTTATTACATTTTGAAATTGACAATTTAATGTTTCAATTAAATTCTTTATCAGTCTATCAACGTTGTGTGTTTCCGAGAATTATTGATGTTTTACTGTAGAGAATTTTGGTTAGAAAACACATAAAGCAAAGCCGCAAAACCAAACCACAAAAGCGCGTTTGTTAAACGAGTAAAAAACATACGTGAACTGAAGAAAAAAACTTTTGTACGTTTGATTGCATTACATTGCAGTTTCCAATAGAATTTTCAGTGTTTTCATGAAAATCATTTTTAATAAATCGAAAATATGCAATAAATAAGAGTTTTTCGTATTAACAGTGTGAGAATCTTTGAGAATGTTATTTCAGGCAGCTTAGGAAACGCGGAAAAAATGTTTCCTCTTTCGAGTGGGTTTTGTTAATTCCCAAAACGCGGGCGCCAGGCAAAACTGCTGCCTCTCTCTTTGGTGGAAAGTCAACCCCAAAAACTCTATTTCGCGACCGAGTGCTCACCCCAAATTTCAGCATCGCGCAACACCCCATGCGTTGTTGATCTCCCAAAAGAAGCCATCCGCAGCACCTAATCGTACAACGCGCGCATGTGGAATAGGTGTATATATTGCCTACATGCATATTTCGATATCACGTAAAGTACACACTCGTCTAGTCATCTAATACGCAAAAATAACGAAGCAGCCCGCAAAATAAGTAGTTAAGCGCTGAAAATCTCTTATGTCTCAGCGTTTTTCGTGGATGCCTTGCAGAAAATGAAAATGCGAATACAAATGAGTGTTTGGCGATTATCTTTTGTTAGAGCGCAAAAAGTAATTTTCTTTTATGGCTTTATGGCCTAAAAATAATATCAAATAAGACATTGTGTCTCTTCCCATACGCAAAGCAAATTATTTCATAATAAACAACAGGCACACATTTTAATCCGCAAGTTGAAATTGCAGGCATAAAAAATCCAAAAATATTTTCGGAAAGGATTGAAGCAATTCGTGTAAATCTTTTGTTTGCTACTTATGCGCCTGTTTGTACATGATTTTTAACAAGATTCGTCCGCATTTCCGTAAAAAGACGATTTCAAACGACTTAACCGCACAGATTACTTAACGAAATTTCAAGCTAAAAACGGATTACAAGCTTTCATCGCATGACTGAAAAAATTACAAAACGCTTACACGCAAACAACGAAAATTCACTAAGCACTGAAGAAACACACTGACGCGACTTAACGTTTACGCTAAGCGCACTACTGACTTAAGTAAGCGGCAACGTCACAAGTCAATACTGGTAATCTCAGATGGCTGATGCGTAATCCGCTTGTAATACAGTTAACCGCATACGCGCTCCCTACGTTTTGCATAAATTCAAGTGCGTAAGTCGTCAATGTCGTTACTTCTGGTAATTCTTTCGATCAAAATCGACGTGCTGACATTCCTATCAGCTCGTAATACAGTTAGAAAAATGTCGAAGCATCCAAAATACCTTCCTCGTTCACTTACTGCTTATTGCAAGATGCGTGTGGTAGGTAGGAAATAAAATAGAAATTCTAGCACTTAATACCAAGCTGGGCATGTCGAGATTGATTAGCAAAAGTGCCACCCGTACTCGCGTATTGTTCCTCTGGTAGAAAAGGGAGCATAAATAGTCCTACGATCAGTCAAACAATCGCGTCGTTATATCGAATCTGACTCCAAATAGCTAATGGTTTCTCTTAACTGCTTATGAAGACGACGTCTTTGTTTTCATTCAGCGTGTGCGGCAAATATTCCTTGGACTGTTACCAATGGATATTTTTTCATCGTTTTGTTTAATTTTCGACTAAATGTTAGATATAATAATAAAAGCCACAATCGAACAAAAACTGAACCGACCACAGAATTTGTTTACGCTTCTTTCATGGTTGGTTTTTTAAGAGTTCAAGAAATACTAGGTTGTTTTATTCAGTCTGACACGGCATTACGAACGTACGGGCACCGAGCGCAGGAGAATAAAATCGAAGCAACGTTCAATTTAATCAGAACAATTGAATGGCAGACCCACCACAGACTATGAAATTTCTATGCATAATGATCGAATGTGAAAAATGCGTGTACACGCATTGTGTTCCTCACGACGTAAGTGTGCGGCACCACTCAGGAGGCTGCTATCGCCACTGCTACCAAACAGGTTCATTGCGCTGAAGCGTACAATCTGAACATGTAATTCACATTCATGCGTTCGTGGTCGTCATCGAGGCAACAAACTAATTTTCAGTCTAATTAACAATCTGAGCTATTTCTACGACCTCCCAATTAGAATAGATATTTTCTCACGTCAACAAAAGCCACAGAATTCATATTGTAAGAGCTACAGGACGCTGCTCTACTCCCGGAAGAGTTGCAGATTTTCAAAAGGAGTATGTACCTACTAGTGATTGAAGTTTGATTTTCTCCCGAGTATAATTTGAAAAATACTTGAAAAGTAATGAAACTTCCCCAATGGAATAATTCCAAGTGAGGTTACGAAATGTAGAAAGCCGGTTGAAATTCCAAACGCGAGTCAATTTTTAATATTCATATTTATGATGATAAGAACCCTCATCTTTGATGGGGTCGCCGAAAAAGTCCTTTGACTTGGAATATCAATGCCTATCAGCCGCGTCAAGGATGAACCCCGATGAGGGGAAGCGCTCGGAAGAACAAGAAGGCAATAAAAGTTTGTACTTGGCACGACGCGCGAGGGCCAAGCACATCCGGACGTCGATACAAAAACCCTTCGAAAACCTATCAGACTCGTCCTCCCTGCGCTGCAAGTCCTTTGCCGCGTTCGTAAGACGACTTCCTCCAGCGATTTTCGCCCGTATGGAGGGAAAAGCTGTAGGGGTTTTTTCCTCCTTGGCGATAACCATCGCAAAACTGATGGCTACCAAGCGCGCGCGGGGACCGTGGTAGGCGGTTCTCTCGCGGATGGTGCTGGTTGGTTGCGGCGTCCGTTCACCAATTTTACTCCGTCGACGAAGCACGAAGCGCCGCGTGCGGCTGGTGGGGAGGTAAATCAATGTGATACCAACTCACTGATAACTATTGCGCGTGTACGTATACGCGAATGGGTGTACTACAATGGCAGGACAGCGAGCGTGTGGGTGCACACCGCCTGGCGGTCCTCGTCCTCGCCGTCGTCGTCGTCGTTGGGTCTCTCAACTCGGCGTGTGTATGCTGCGCGCTGTGGTCGCACAATACGTGTGTCAGTTGCGTCCGGACAAGGAGCGAACGCTGAGCTTTTTCCGAGCAACCCGGGGAGGCTTTCTCTCTTTCGAAGAAGACACGCTCGCTGTACCTAAGCTCTTTTTCGGGGGACACCACACTCTCCGTCGTGTCGCGGTGATTCCCCGCTGATAACGCGCCGCGATATAGCGCATCCGCGCAGACGTCAATCAGGAAGCAACACTTGACGAACAACATTTCGGGGTGTCAGTTACGTTACGATTGCAAGCCGAACTATCCATCTATCAATCAAGTGGTTATCCTAGTGGACTTTAAAAAGTTTTTGCGAGACGCGACTGCAAGTTGTTGGTGCAAGGTGCTAGTGTTCCGTCGGACAATCGCGCACACGTTGTTCTTGGACTTATAGTGGACACTCAACGGCGCACATTTGTTTATTGTGCGTGTGGGACTTTGGGGTACGAGCAGACTCAGAAGGACAATCCGGACAGTTTGCGGTACGCGCATATATCGTTCTATCGGAAGTGCTGGAGGTGCGCGCCGCACTGTCAAAGCTGGCGGCTTTTTTGGAGAACGGGCCAGCCTGCACGCCAGTTGGGGCCCTTACGCTGAGGGCCGGATTAGCTCATGTGCCCCTCGGGCCAAATTCCGCCTACATACAGCACTCAGCACACAATATAGGTAAACCACACGAAAAGTCAAACGCTAACCCTATCAAGATTACCATCAACCCGTCCACGCATGACTGCGCTTGTCAACATATTCCGGGAAATACTAAATATTTTTGTGCTTTCATTATTATAAGTTTCTTCTTAGAAAATCAGAAGTATAACAAGAGTTAAGTCATTGCTGACAGAAAACTGACAACTTTGGGGGTGTTTCTCGGAATATCTATTGTTGTTACCAAAAGTGCAAAGGACATTTACCAAATGTTATCAGGTTTTGAGAAAAGCAGGTTTTAATTTGTGAAGGTCCTGATTAGCTCCAGGATTGTTTACTCTGCAAATAGGGCTTTAATGGAGAATATCTTGTGAATTGTCTGATAGTCCTGTTCGGACAACTGAGGATAATATTAATATGATGATTAATATTTTAACTGCTCACTAAATTTTCTTGTAAATTTCGCATTTGATAAGATTGCCAATTATTCTTTTCAAAATAAGTTTGCGCTTCCGCTATTTACCGCGTTGTCATTTAACTTTTGTGACCGCAACTATTTTGATTTTTTGGGTAAGAGTCAGAGTGCGTCGGCCGGCCGAAAAACGCACGAAAATCGGCGTGTAAACGCGTAATACGCGCGATGATTTCGCTACGTGCAAGTCAAATATCTTAAAGATTAGGACGCAGTAGGCAAGATTGTGTCTTGTACACTTGGAACGAAGAAGTGAGCGAACGCGACCTTCGATTCGATTCGGTTTTGTGTGAAGTCAGCGAGGTGAGATGTCGCAATGCATTTGCTGGGAGTCGCGGACCGCGCGCGCATTGCGCTTAAGTCAGAAAATCAAGCGCAGAAAGCGCCGCCACAAAAATGATATCCGTTCAATAACAGACTCGAAATGATGATAATCCGTCGTACGAGTAACAGTTTTCAAGTAGCCATAGCTTCAAAATTACCGATCGCAGTTATAAGTCTTACCAATGGACGAACTCATGTCGCAATGTAAAGTGCAGTCAAAGTAAACGAAACCAAGCTAAATTCAATCCATGTCTTAAGTTCAAACACTTACTTTTGCGCGTCTTGCAATCTTTCTTATGAAATGGCGGATAGCGAAATGTCAAATTGTGGTAACTCACCTGAAACAAAGAGAAAAATGTTAGTTCAGCATTCAAATCACACAAGTAATACGCTTGACTGAAATTTATGCGATCGGGCAATTTCGTGCTAAATGAAGATATCAAAAATGGCCATAGTTGAATTCTTTCTGTGGCAGATCTAAATTTTCTTGGATATGTCCATATTGAGAAATGTAAAACGCACATCCATTATCATTATTTATGGTTTGGTGGAGTTGAAGAGCTACCTATGCTTCGCATTCGTAAAATAAGAAATAAATAATGCATGACTTTGCACAGTCGTAATGTACTCACAGTCAATCCGTGACGCAATTAACGCACGCCCAAATGAGAGCGAACAATGGCGCAAAGGATTCGCTACATCGGCGGTTTGGATGTGTATATACGACGCATGATAATTTTCCATCATGTTATGATATTGCAGGGACTCACTTGTATACAAATGCGTATCACTCGTATAGCTACATATGTTTTGCATACCTATGTGCATTTATTTCATTTCACGTGTGGCAAATCACATATGACTTGCAAAATTAACCAAAAATATCCTGTCATTAAAACTGTTCACGTTTTGTAATTCTACTTCACTGAACCACTCTTTTCAGTAACGTATTCGATCATGTCAAAATTCCAAATAAATTGAAACAGTAATCTAAGGGATGCGATTGTTGACAAGTCCTGCAAAGTTACCAACAAATTGTTCTAATACTAAAAGGATTAACCATCAATCATGTCCTAGCTGAATGTGAAAATCCTGCAATTTTTTTAAATTTCCGAAGAACTGGATAAATTGTTATTAAACGTTTCAATTAAGCAACATCAAAAAAGTAAACGAATTCATTAGTGATTAGTGAAATTACATAGCTATCAAGTTAATGATCAAGTATTTACCCGCTGAAAACGAACCCAATATTAGATTATCGCTTGATAATTAAGCGCTAAGAACCTATCATTATCAAAATGCACACACGCGCAGTCTGCAGTCACGAGACGTGAAACGAAATCAACACACGAGTAGAACATTCATTTGTGTTGTTGGCGTGAAGATGCCCTCAAACGACATAAAAATAACCTATATGCACACAAATTTGCTACTATTTAATCACAGCCCTTGCACGCGCATTTCGCTCCGAGGAACGAAAACTTTTCAACCCACTTTTCACTATACGAAAACGGTAGTTATCATTATCTTTAAAATATTAAGCTCTCTTTCTTTCACGTATACGTAGATACATATTCCAGATGTGAAGAATTTGATTGTAAATTATCTTCGCTTTGTGCCTTTGAGCTCTCTGTGATAGACATGATAGAGCCACGCAAACTGTAATTTAACAAACTGCGCCAAGCAAGCAGCCCATTCACGAGATGGGTGTTGGGTGCTCAGTTCGCAGAGGGCGTGTGTGACACACGCAGAGGGCGTGTGTGTTTTTCAAGTCAGTCATTCGTTTTCTTGCGAGCCATACCATAATGAAATTATGAGGAAATTGTTCATTTTTCATACAGTCTTAATTTTTTCTTGAACGTGTTCATTTTTCAAAAGTTACCAAATCCAAAACGAAGATGCCCTTGACGCTGATTAATTATTGTTGCGTTGTTTTTCTCGCGTTTACAATATGAATAAATACCTTAAAGATTTCCTTCCTTTCTTGCGCCGTAGCAACGTTTGAAATTCAGCGTCCAAATTCTAAATGGTTCATGAATTTTTCACATGGCGTTTTGATGGGTTAAACGCTCCCCAAACACATTTTTTTCGAGGGCGAGGGCGGCCTATTAATGAGCCGCCTATTACTAATTCATGGCATTTCTTCAAGACGCGTTTCTTAGCGGGCGAATATTACGTATGAATATTACATTTATTTAGTGCGCAGTTTAGACGATGAATTAATTACTATTTGGAGTTTTACTGAATAATTTTGTATTTTTTACAGGTCGGTGCGAACCAGCCGCCGGTATGCTGATAGCGTGCGCCGGCTGTGAGAAGCCCATCCTGGACAAGTTCCTTCTCAACGTCCTGGAGCGGACGTGGCATGTCGACTGCGTAAGATGTTTCGACTGTCATGCCATGCTTACTGATAAGTGTTTCACGCGAGAGGGTAAACTATTTTGTCGAAGTGATTTCTTCAGGTGAGTTGCAATAATATTTACTCTATTATCTTTCAGTTACATTATTCATTATGAAATAATTGAATAATACGATACGAATCAAAAAATGAGCGTGGAAAAAAATTATACGAATCTGATAACGCAAAAACACCTCAAACGAACATCAATCAAGAGTCTTAATTGATGAAAATGAATGAATGAAAACCGGATTTTTTACCGAAAACGCGAAAACGTAATAAATAACATCCAATTTACTTGCGTTTGGAAATTCAAGCATCAAAAATATGCGGGGAATGCTGTTTTGCGTCATACAGAAAAAACCTTTTTACCCCGGAAGTAAAACGCGGCGTGTGTGTGCCGCCCCCTCGCACGAATGCATAAACGTACAATTTACATTCGCGGGCGGTGTCAACCCCTTTTTTGTTTTCTCTATTATTCGCACGATTCGATTTAAATCTCTTGATGATGGACGCGCAACGAATGTAAATGAGAGACTGGACGTGCCCAACAAGTAGATACACAAATAAACCACCCCTCGTCGACGATCAAAAAAAAAATAACGCGAATAAATGTAAAAAAATTACAAAACAACGTGCGCTGTCCGAAAAAAAAATTCCGGATAAATTACAGAATCAAATGGCATTCACAACCGAATATGTTTCGCGCTCGTCCCTTGTTTCCGAGGCTAACAAATTGTTCAACGGGGAAATTATTCATGCGCATTTTTTGTTGATGAACACCAACTGAAAGTATTCCATCATATTTTCGCGTTCTCCAGTGAAATTGCATATTGAAACATTGATAACGATACAGATTAAATTGCAATAAGTACATAAAAAAAACAACAAATAATTTGTTGATAAAACATAACGATTCAAGCAAATACAATTGGCCGTGAAATTACTTGCAAAACGCACTGATAAATGATTTCCACTTCTTCAAGAGTGGTGATTTTTCGTCGTCGATATAGATACGCTGAATGCAACATTTGCCATAAACCATAATTCACATGCACGCGTTTGCTCGGCTAAAAAAGTCATAAATTCGTTTACTTTTAATTTGAAACGTTTGTTCTTTCTTCTTCAGCTTCGTTCGTTCGTTCGTTCGTTCGATGCTCAGCTGACCGCGATGCGCACGCCTTTATTGTTGCTGGAGGAGCTGACTGTATTTGCATCGAAAACGCTTAGTTTCTTATTTATTGCCGCGCGTACGAAGCGAGAAAAGCCATGAGCGAGTTGAAATACGGAGACATCAATAACGCAATCTTTAATTTATATTTCATACCTTGATAAATCACACCAGCCCGCAATAAATGTAATAATGTGCCCTCTCATTGCACGTAACCTACTTAGCGATAGCCGCACAGCGATGGCGCGTGGCGTGGTGGCTCTCGATGGGGGTGTTTATTAAAACAATGCGAAGCACGGAACTAACTCCGGCTGAAAGCTGAGACAAGCGTTAAAGCGTGATTAATACCGTGAGAGTGAAGATGCCTCGAATGTGTGTGCGCGCGCGCGCGTATGCAATCAGCTGCTGTAAATGCCAACTAACACCTGTCCACCCGGCGGCGGCGGCAGCGGTCCAGGTTGTGATTCAATGGGGTTGGTGGTTGTTCGTTTGATTGAGGTCGCGCCTTTGCAGTCAATTTCTCTTTTCATCAACTCCAACTCCAACCCTTGCCTCTATGGTTAATTTAATAATTTTCTCATTAAGAAACTATATCAATTTCTCATTGTTTCCAACTTTCTTGGCTGTAAAATCTACATTTTCTTAAAAACTTGGTGTTCTAAACATGAATTGATTTTTGAAGATTCTGCTAGACCAAGTTACAAATTTTTGAGATGAATACGAAGACGAGAAATTAATTATTGAAAAGATGAAAGTTGACGATCAATTTCGTAAACGCATAAATACGAATTTATTATGTAAATAATGATTACCTACACGTACGCTATTATAATGCGATTAAAATATGAAGGTATATAGTTGTGCGATGCATTGATTGACATTGAATTATTGTGAATGCAGAGCGTAATTTTATTATGGCAACAACGGCGAATGCAAGTGCATCAAGGAGGCCGTCGCGCGCAACGCGCAAAAACGAAGAAGAAAAGCCGAGGCGAAGTAAAAAACGCGGCGCGATTTGCTCGGCGTGGCTCGTTTGGCGAGCGGGCAAGAATTTTTACGAGTCGTAAATTTCAAAAATTGCAAAACCCCACTTCGATATGCATGCGCGCCGATTGCGTTCAGTCCGTGTGCAGAGTCACACGAAGAAATACGAGCAAGAGCGCTCAATAAAATTCGGTGCTCGTTAGGCGCGCGTTGTTGCTTGCTAACAACACACTCGCGCTCCACGGCGACGTCCACGACGACGACGACAGCAACAATAACAATAACAACAACGGACAAGGCTTTGTTTCGCGAGGGTTGGAAATAAAAGAAACACGCACGCCAATTGACGACAAGTCCAAACATAATGGTACTGCGCATGAGAAACAAACACGCCGTGCGCGAAAACGCATTCATTGTTCGCCGATTGGCTTTAATATTATAATCAGGCAATAAGCACCTAATTAAAGCGCGAGATTTGCATTGCGTCCACGAATATTATTTAAATATTCCACCGTTTTGTTTCATCATCATTATTATTATTATTATTATTATTATTTTAAACAACCACACTATATACTCGACGTATGTCTCTGGCCATTTTTAATTGTTTCTCAACCGGACCAATTAACCTTTCACAATAACACTCGTTCAATTATGCGCGCTGATAAGATAATTAATAATTTAGTATGTTATTGTTCCAATAACATGTTTTGTGCGGCCGTTTTGCCGTTTTATATTTCTCGATAAATGCCCGTATGCAAAAGCGTATGGCGTCGCTTTGATGTGCAAATTCTACCTTTTCGCCGTTCGCGTTATTAGCTCAAGTCCTCAGCCCTAAGTTACGGCTTCTAAGCACGTACTCCAGATATGCACAGTTGACGTGCCTCACTTCTTTTTGCGTCCTTTTTTTTATTAATAAATTATTAGCATTAAACACTCAGCATAGAGCAGCATACTCATTCGACTAGCATCGAGAGATGAGCGTGTGGGTTTGTTACGCGAATGCTTTTGTGCTTTTGTGCCTAACTGAGCATACAGTGCACGCATAATAATCGTAAAAAGTGATTTACGACGAATATTAATGACAAAATTAATTAGCGAGATATGTAATTAAATAAATATACCGCCATTGTGCCTTGCTTTCGTGTTGTGGGTTACTGATGATGTTCCAATTTCAATTCACTTCCTATTTCAAAACATTTGTTACGATTACCAAAACAACTTATTTTCATTTGCGTTTTATGAGGTGAAATGTTGCAAATGTTAGGAGTCGTTCAGCTACGTCCTTTGAAAAAGTTTTAATGATTTTACCTCAACTAATCATCAAATTTTTCCCAGTGTTTTTCGTTCATTTTCTTTGTTCAATAATGCTAGAAGTGGGCGACATTCGAATAGTTAATAAATCACTAATTGTTTTATGTATTACTAAGTCAATTTTTGTTTTAATAGCATTTGCATTGGACGTTTAATAAAGTCATTTCGGAGTTTAATTCATTATGAAAATTGTAGTTTAAAAATGTAAAGTGTGCATAATTTTATCACAGATAAGAAAAAAATATGAAACACGGAAACTACAGCGAATATTTATGCATGTTGATAAGTTGCGTCGTGGCTGTTAAGATAAGATTTCCTGTTTTCCATTCATGAGTCCTTTAAGGACGCGTTTCAAGTGCAACATCGCAAATGCACCGCACCAGACATATAAATAACTTGCAATGTGAAAAACAAAATATCCACCCTTCTTTTATTGTGAGAATCTGTTGTTTCCCTTATCAATTCTCTCGCATCTTTCGTCTTATTATCCTTGCAGTTCTAGACATCCTTAAACATTTCCCTTCTTCAAATAACTAGCGATTTTATATGGTTTTGTCTACCGTTTAAGTTTTTTGCATAATACCGATTGTAAAAAGATAATAAATGAGTGATTAACAAAAATGTGTTTCTTTTGTTTCATGTCTTGGCGCTTCATCAACATTCCAACTGACAACGACGTCATCATTACTGGTTATTTTCGGTGAATTTTTGACTTGTTTGGCCGTTTCGAAAACCGCGATGTGCGCAGACGTTATGGGACAAAGTGCGGCGGCTGCGGGCAGGGCATCTCGCCCAGTGACTTGGTGCGGAAGGCCCGCGACAAAGTGTTCCATCTGAATTGCTTCACGTGCCTGGTGTGTCGAAAGCAATTGAGCACCGGCGAAGAACTGTACGTGCTCGACGACAACAAATTCATCTGCAAGAACGACTACGAAGCGGGCAACAAAGCGTCACTGCATCACGGCGGTAAGTGCACTTTTGTACAATTTTCATGCTCTTTTCGTTTGCGCCAGCCATGCAAAACGGATTTTGCTACCAAATTTACCACAATTCATATTTCAATGTCTTCATTAAAAATGTGCGCGAAATTCCAACTATTTTAAGCCATTATTCCGCCTTTAAATCAATAAATATGCGAAACGTGCGCTATCTGGAAAAATTATGATTTTCCCTATAAACGTAAATGACCTATCATGCTTTCAAAAGCCTTCCACTTTGATTTCCACTTTGAACAATGGCAATCATCCTTTTTATTAAGGTGTCAACTACCCGCTAACTTGCTTTCCATCAAGCAATCTGAATATTTTAGAAATACAGAAAAATTTCAACTTTTTGCAAATTATCCTTGTGTTTTTCTTTGTGAGAAATCCCGAAAATCTGAAAACTACGACCACGAGAAAATTGTGAATTTCTGTCTGAATGACATGATGCGTAGTACGCGTTCAAAATGGGAAAGCCAGACAACGTGCGGCTTAGTATTGGTCGGGCGGCGGCAGGAAGGCTGTCCTCGGAAAATTCATCATAGCGGCGCGGCGCGCATGCGCTGTTTGCAGTTTTATCGGGGACGGAAAGCGCAGAAAACGAGACTGAAAATATGACATTTTTCATTGCCGCTTCAACAATGTGACCAGGCGTGACGAAAGGGCATTAAACCAAAAATACAACGCGACGCAGCGCAAGTGCACGTGTCGCGAGTGCTGCTGCTGCGTCTCGCATATCGCGGCGAGCAGCCTTCTTTTCGCGAATCGAGCACACGAACTATTATTAAAAGCACGCGAATTAATGCGTAACTAGCGATCGACAAACGGGAGAAAGATATTACGGGGCCACGTGTGTGGTCCGCGCAGCGCGAGTGTTTTGCTGCCGCTGCTGTTGCTGCTGCCGTGTGCGGCTTTTCATCCCGCTGCGGCGCGACCGCCATCAGGACTCTCGCCGTGTGCGCATCGCGAACACTTTGTGCACTCGCTGCTCGCATACGCGTTCACTCGTTTCGTTTGCATCCAGCGAACGAGAGCTTAACGATCGATAGGCAATATCGATTCGGTGCGATGTTGCAGAAACATGTAAACGACGTGCATCGCTCGCAGTTCTCGGTAACGACGTGTTATTGCGTTTGCTACTCGCGCCCGACGTCGCGTCGTCCCGTGGAATTTTGCAATTTCGTTCGGTTTCCTCCTATTTATGATGTGCTATAATTGTTTCGATGATTTCGTTTGATTCTATGAAAATCAATCACTTATAAACTATTTCCAAGCATCATTTCCTGTCCACCAAATCATTAATCAAAAAATCGCTTGAACTCAAAGAAACATGAGAATTTCATGAATCCTTTGTGGACTTAAAAAACTTGTATGCTGTATGTAGAAAATCAATTGAACTTTGCGACAAATCAAGAAAATATTCAATAACGTGGGTAAAAAGTGTAAAATCCTAGGAATTCCACGAAAGAACAACTATTAACGGATTGAAGAAAAGCTGAAGAAAATTTCATAAATGCTTCTCGTGGCGAAAAAACGCGCACGCCAAGAAAGCCAGCCAATAACGCTTTTTTCTCTCTTGGCGATTGAGTGACGGCTGCATGTAAATATTACAAAATCGGCGTCTAGCTGTTTGTATTTTGTATTTGTTGTTGTACATTCGTCTGTGTTCAGTGAATTGCAACGACCTTCATCATCATACACATCAGCGCGCGCGTCGAGTGTTGAAAACTTTGAGATTTGAACCGCGCACGGCGCCGCGGCCGCCGCTCGTACGCGTAGTATTATTGACGTGCGCAAGATGTTAATCCTGCCTGCTTGCTTGTTGCTTTTTGCCTCCGCAACATGCGCACTGTCCGTACAACTAATACTTTGTTGAGTACATATCTTAAGAAATATCTTCGACTGCAAAAAATCACCGCCTTCCTCCGATTGGCTTATCTACAACATGGCGCAATCAGAAACATTTCTAAAAGTTTTCAATGCCGTCGACCATTATTTTTTCTTGTCGATTATCAACTTTCTAATACATTATCAAAATGATTGTTTCGATGTTATCAGAAAAGCTTTTGTATCAGAAAAGTACCTATGATGCCATTTTTCAATATTATCCTGCAAGGATTCCCACGGCGTTATAATAACTTTTGCGTTAATTTGTACGAGCGAATAATTGCATTAAATTAAGTTAAACAAAACGATTACTTAACATAATTTCGTGTAATGTGCTTGTTACTAAACGGTCTCAGCGGTGGTTAATATTAAAGTGCATTGAACATGCTGTTGGAGCACGGCACCCCTGCGCGCGTACGCAGCCACCCCCGAGGGAACTCCGGCTCTATTTATATTTATGTACATATATACATCCACCACCCAGGCGCGTGTACTGCTGCCCCCGCCGGCACAGCGGAGAGATCCACCGAGCTTAGAGGGGACGTGTGCGTGCACGTGAAACGATCAAAATCGCATCTCGTTTCAATTTCGCAACGCAAACAGTTTCTCGCTCAGCGGCAGCAGCAGCGTTGGCGGCGTCGGCGTCGGCGTCTGCAAACCGCACCGTGCCACCCCTCGGCGCTTTTTCCGCCGTGCAACCCTCCCGCCGCGTGCTGGTTCTTTTGTTTGCACACGAATGGTGCTTGATTCCTCGTCGCAATCGAGTTGCGTTGCGTTGCGATGCGATGCGATGCAATGGGAAATGGAAAAGTGCTCTAAGACAACACTCTCCGCGCGCATTGCGCAGGAAAACAATGTTTGTTTGTGCGCGGCTCTGTTTGTGCACATCTTGTCCGAAGTGCGCATTAAAAATTAATTTTATGCGCAGCCGTGGCGTACGTTCGTGAGCACAAAGCGATCGAATGCGTCGATGCGTCCTTTTCACCTCTTTTGATGTGCTTAAAATGTTCGATTAAAAAGCAATTTCACGGTACGAACGCTCGCAACGTCTGTCGTCCGATTCGTTACGTCTCGAGCGAAGCAGCACCAGCACCAGCAGCACCAAAGTTTCCTTCGTTTTCTCATCAAATTCTATGCACACTCGAAGAAAGCGTTTGACCAGACACGGCGGCCTGTTGTGTTTCTAAACCATATTTTACTAAATGTATATCAATTTGTCGGCCGATATGTGAAGCAAGAGAGACGAAGTGCTTCAGCCGAATGGCCTGCGCTGACGACGTGAATAACGCGCGAGGATATTAAGGAAGCATGATTAAACAAGATTGCGCGCGCGCTGATGATTGGACGGCGGCGGATTTGTTCGTTTTTGCGCTCGTTCTGATTGTCCTGCGCGCACAGAGGAGGCGCAGAGGTGAAGAAGCCAGCGAGACGGCCTGATGATGATGATGAACAGGCCAATATCACAATACCCGCGCGCCTGCTGCTGCTGCTATTGCCGCTGCTTCCATAATGGAGCGAAAGAATCGAGAAAAGAGCTTGTTGCTGGCGCTGCAACCGCCAACAATGCGGTGGACGCATATTATGAGCGTGCATAATGCGATGAATAATATGATGATGATGATGAAATCGCTCGCATCGGGAAACGAGCTGAAAACTGAACAAACGCAAGCCCGGTGTACGAAAAACTCTATTAAGTTATTAATCTTCAATCTTGAATAGATCCACTCTTTTGTCCTTTTCCAAGTAGGTAACTTAAGAAATGAATAAAAATGCAATTGACTTGCAAAATTACGTCATTATATACGAAACTTGACGCCATGAAATAGAAAATGTAAGTTAGAAATTTGATGGTCCTGATTAGAACAAATCTAACGTAATTTTTCAGTTACAATCCAAATCATTTTAGCAAATCGACGAATAAATATATCCATATCAAGTACGGTTGTATGTTAAAATAACATGATACAAATAGGGCAGAAGCACTCGAACAGCGATGTGCAATGGGGTTGGTTCCCTGGCGCATTCGCCCTTTAAAATAATATTTGGTTATTTGGCAAACATTGGCGTGCAATCCAAGGACATCTCATCTCACGCTTTAACAGTTCCGGCCGACAACAAACGCGCTACCCCCATCGTCAACAATGTTATTCCAGCTTGGTCCGCACGAAAAAATCCAAAGTGGCAAGCGCAAAGCGTTATGAATATGAATACAATAATTCAAGTTGTTGCCAACGTTGAAACGCATTCTGCCTTCGAGCCATCCACGTGAGCGATGCGATGCTGCGCGCGAATTTAAATATTTTATTCAAATAAAAGCAAGACAGTGCTAAAGACTAGCACGCGGTGATGTCTGCGGACATCAAGCGAGATGACGCGGGGTACCTTCAACCTTCATCAAAAACGCCACCAGCGCAGCGGAAATGTGAATAAAGTGTGTGTATGCATGTAATGTACCTACTAACTAGAAATCGTCTATGCGTGCGTCCGTGAAAAAAACTGTTCAACGATGATATTTTCTTTGGTTTTGTATACCGTGACTGCGTTTATGTTTTAATGAAGGCACTATGGACACATTCAATGTGCATGATTTATGCACTCAGCTTAACTGTCGACGCATTTGAGTATTTTTTCTCGTCGGCCCACACTCGTTTGATTTTTATGCTAATTTCCTCTGCTTGTTTTACCTCTTTCTTTCGAATACAACTCCACGTTAATATTTATATGCGCGTTTCTTATCAAACTTTAATGATTAATAAATATTTCATTTTCTGCCTAAATAATTGGCTCGAATAATATTTATCATAATATTATTACAATAGTGGGTGCTCAATCCAGGGGGGCGCAGTTAACCACAGTAAATTTCATCTCTTTACACCTATCAAGGTTTAATTAAAATTAATGACAAATCATTTTCACAAGGCACCCTTTCGTAAAGCGGGCTTTTGTCCAAAAAAAGTTTGGAAACCACTGATACGTGGCATGAATTTGCACTCGTTGAATAAATAAAATATGACCGAGCGACACACGAAATTAAATATATTATCATGCATTGTCCGGTGCAATAAATCAACATTAATTTGCATTCCAATTCATCAAAACTATTTCGCTCTGGCGCTTCATAAACAGCGCATATGGTAAATAAATAAAATTTATGCGTTTTTGTTTTTGATGACCAGTGATCACACTTGATTTCACTTACAATGAATTTTAATTGATCAATCGCTTTGAGTTGATAAGCGTGAATTTCAATAAGTTGGTCATATTTTATTATCAATTAATTGCATTCATGCACGAATATAATGCAAATCACAGAAGTGGCTGCGTCGACTTATGAATCAATTACGAACGCTGATGAGATATGTGACACCTCGAAAAATCGGAAATCAATTTATCGTTTAATTCCCTCGATCGTCGAACGTGAAAATAAAGTTCCCATGGCTATGTACCCATGCTATGGTTGGTTCATTCATAAACGTGGCGTGGATTATCTATGACTTTACGTCGGGTGATTATTCGATGGCAACGAATAAATTTCTTGGGCTTGCGCTTGTTTGGACTGGGAAATTTCCGAGTGCGCATCTTCGCCGACGACGACGTCTTCGTGCTGCGGCGCACATTTCACTCACGGCGTGGTTATAATGGCTTGTTTCCCAGCGGGATCGTTTACTAATTGGGGTTTCGCCCGTCATGCATGCGAGCTGGCTCTCGCGCGCGCGCGCGCGACTGTCCAGCCACATATTCAACTCAACCCGGACCGGTGTGCGGTACCGATTTTCGACTCTTTTAACGCGAAGAGCAAAAAATATCCCAACGGACGTCATGCGGAGATGCATTCGGACGCGCGGCGTATTTGTCTAAATCAAAACCAACATCATACACACACGCGCCTTTTGTGCGATGCGCACAAGAGGCATGCGGCCGACAATTTATGGACGCACGAGTGTTAAATAAGAAACCTTCATGTTGCAATTTCTTCTCATATTTTATTCGTGCGCGCTCCTCTCACTTACGTCGCGGTTCGCGATTCGTGCTTTTGTTGTGGATCGCGCACATGCGAGCGCAACACTTGTATAATTGCGCGTCGAGTGTTTGCTCTGCTAAGTGTCGGAGTGCAGGACACTGTTTTTCCGCTCCCGCAGGAAACTCATTCACTTGCCCACTCGAGTTATGACGATTGTTTGCTCACGCATTATCCCATTTCACTCGACGTTTGCTCAACTAATATTATAATGTCTGCTTGGTTGCTTGCCAAACACTTCACCACTCCTGAAGGAACATATTCTACGTGCTATTCTACTACCTACTTGACTTTGATCAATAATTTGTAACACTTCCTTTCTCATTTTTCTGAGAATATTTTCGTGGGCAATAAAAGCACATTAAGCAATTTTATATCGAGTTTCAACGTGGTTATTATTGATTATTGAAAACAATTAGCGTGTGTCGGCGAAAGAGTTTCAGGTATCGATAATTGCCACCATTTTCCTCGTGTTCCCTCGAGATAATTTCCTAATTTCCGCGATTTAGAGCGTTTATATCATCAAAAAACTTGAACGAGCCGAAGATTGTTTTACTAAACTTGTTGGTCTACTGCCGCTCAAAGTTCTTGCGCTTAAGCACTACCGGTGCGAGCAGGAGATGAAAAATAAAAGACAATATAATATCATCGACATGTACATGATTTACGATCGATGATTATCCGACCTTTTGGGCTGTTTTCGTATGATGATCATAGTAATAGTCATACCCCTGCTCTCCGATATTAAGTATCATCAAGCTTGCTGCGACCGCAGCATCGAAACGCCCGACGTCATCACCAACCTTTTCGCTTAGTGATGATGAAATCTACCTGTGCGTTATCATAATTTATGAAAGCTCCGCGTGGCACTTAGGCAACACCCTGTATCGCTGCGGATGCGCATATAGTTAAGAGAAAAAGGTACAGCTAGCTGGCTAGGTTAAGGGCGAAATTGAGTCTAATTACCCCGAAATTATATCAACAATCGCAGCGCTTCAACAAGCATAAAGTACATACTGAAACCGATAAGTACGCGCGCGCTGCGACGATCGCATCGTAATTACGGCTGGCTATTATAAAAGTGGAGCTTTAATTCGCATGGGCTGGCGTGTTATTATGTGAATTATCTGCAGTACGTGCCGAAAACGGGCGCGAGAGAAATATTGGCGCTCATGGATGGATTGATTCCATTGCAGACTCCGGCTCCGAGGACGAGGAGGACGACGAGAACAGCACCGGCTCGTCGGTGATGAAGCACCATCCGCTGCACGGCGGGCTGCCGCCGATCGGCGCCGAGACGAACAACAATTCCCTCTCGCATTCGGACATCGGCAGCTCGATAGGCCAGGTAATTTGGCGCGTGCGACTTGCGCGCGATTTCAAGCGTCTGGTAACATGCAGTTTGGACATTTGCAGGACTCGAAAACCGGCCAGGAGGACTCCGAGGATCAGAACTCGCTCGACGGTGATCCGGAAGCGCGTGACGCGCAAGCGGAAAACAAATCGCCCGATGATAATAGTTCGGGCGCGAAACGACGAGGTCCTCGCACCACCATCAAGGCGAAACAGCTCGAAATCCTCAAGACGGCTTTCTCGCAAACGCCCAAACCGACGCGGCACATTCGCGAGCAATTGGCGAAAGAAACTGGACTTGCGATGCGCGTCATTCAGGTAAGTCAAAACATTCAAATGCAAAGCAACTTTGGTAGTTTTTCGACAAATTTAGACATGAAATTTCATGACGTGTAAAGTTTTTCGCTAATTTTCTCTTAATGAGTTAAAAATAGAGATTCCAACTATAATTACAGCATTCCATCATCCACACTGACGTAGATTTAATTTGCTCGCATGTGACACGTGGCGTAAAATTACATGAAATACCAATGCATATTGCGTTCGTATGGTGTAAAGAGTAATTTCGTCCTTAAATAACACAAACGCGCGCGCGCGCTCACACGAATTCTTCTTTTCCCGAGTTTATGCGCGACGCCACGTTTCGTTTCGTTTCGTTCCTCTTTGTTTTGCGGGCGGCGCTTTTTCTTGTTCATCTATTTGCTCTCGAAATGCACCATCATCCGTCCTATATGGATTGTTGCCGATAAAATATGAGTTTAAAATGTAAATTTTAATTACACCTTCTGTTCTGCTGCTTGCGCACAAAAGACGCTCAAAACGCTGCCAGCCAGCCGCGGTAATTAATCATTATCTAGCATTTTTTTCGCTTCGTCCTCGACCGCGCGCGCACACCGGCATAAATAATTTCGCTCTTTTCGGGCGAACCCTCGAAACGCTGCGCACCCGTAACGCCCACGCGTGAAGTCCGGAGATAAATTGCAATCTGGCCGCAGCGGAACGCCATACGTCGTTTATGAATTTGCACAATTTATCGATGCTTTTTCGCCTATTGCACGCTTCGCTTGATTTCAGACAGATAGCTAGGTAACCAACCCATAGTTACTCGAGGGTGCATCTAAACATCTGTCCCAGCTCAGCTAATGATGAAACATTTAAGAATTACGAACGATTAATTTCGGAATGTCTAAATTTTTTGATCTCCAAGAAACCAGGATAAAAATTATGACAGATAATAAAGAAATTGACTGGAGGAGAAAAAGGATAATGAACGATGAATAAAAATCATTATAAAAGCACCTAGCGGGTGGTAACGTCGGAATAGAACAAACACTTGCGTTTGAATGTTTGAAAAGTAGAAATTTACATAATTTTAAGAAAACGCCAAGTATCATCATAGCTCAGTCGCCGTTAGCCTTCCCAGGCGCAGTGCATGCGAATGAATGCAAATATAATATTAAACCCGAGTATGCTCGTCCGCGAAAACATTTTATGTGGGCTCCCTTCTAGGAAACACTTACTCTCCACTCGCGCAGTCTGCGTTCGCGGAGGAGATGGGTTTATAGAGCATAAAATTCCGTGGTATTTTTCACGTCCAGCAGCCGAGCAAAAAACAGTACACGTGTAATACTCGTTGCAACGGCAGGACAATGAAAGTCGAGACGTTCATAAATGGCGCACTAATAACTGACGTTTGCAACGCGCGGTGTCGCATGGACAAATTAATAATACGAACGCCATTAAAATTCGCATTTTCTCTTCGCTTTTTTGCGCGCGCTCTCGTAACACCCACGTTGATTTAATTGCAAATAATTTCCAATGATTACGTATCTATTATTATCGGTGCAGATACATTCAAACAGCATCTACGCACTCTCAACATTTTATCGCTGTCGGGTTGAAAACGCGGCTTCACGAAATTGTTGTGTTTCTCAAGTTGAGCACAATAGATTCACATAATCGTAACCTCTCTAAGGTTATAGCGCATTGTCAAATATTTCACCGCGGAGCGTGGAAATATTAAAACATATTTCGGGCGCTTGTCAGTAAAGTCCGTTTCGAAAAAGTCTTAACGTCGTGCGCGCGAAGGACGAGTGCGGTACCGTCGGCGGAAAAGTCGCAGTCGGGCGAGTCGTAAAACTCGTAAACATCTCAAAATCGCCGTAAAACGCTGCGCAGCGAGGAAGAGGAGCTGCTCTTTTCGGGACAGCGCTCGCACGAAATAAAACCGAATATTATTGAGCTGCCGCGTCGGGCGACGTGCGTGATTTTCCTATTTTATACGCATTGTGCGCGTTGTCCAACGATCTCCACGACATACGCCGTCGATAGTCGTGTGTGACTTAAGTCACTTCTCTCGTAAATGACAACGCTGCGCGCTCGCGCGCTTAGGTATGCTCTATACCGCGTAAAACATATAAATATTATTTTTAATACGCGTTTTACGACTTTATAAATATTTTATACATTCAGGTGTTAAGATTTTCGGTCTCGCGCTCACTCATGATCCTTCTTCATTCGTGTGTTGCTCTCGTGCGCTGCTGCTGAAGATGCGCGAACCGCATCATCGGGCGGGATGGATTGAAATGCAAAGGCGCAGAGCGAAGACGTCGAATGCGTGTTCTTGCGTTATGTTAATAATGGTAATAACCCATAATATGTGGATGCGCATGGGAACCGCACAGCGGCAAAGCGCGCTTTGATATGTTCGGTACTTTTCTGCGTACACTGCGTTTTTCTTATGTCATTCGACTTTTTCCTCAAGCGCGCGCAAAAAACCAGCGAGTACTACGGTGATTTATTTCAAATCATAAGTTTGCGTAATTAATACCCTCGCCGCACAAAAAATCTCTTGTTTTCCGCGCTGTGCTCGTGAATTATTCCGCGTTGATTTTAACTTTACATTTTATTATTTCAAGTTATTAAAGAAATGATTAGACGGTCAGTCAGGTACGAGTGCGCGTCGCACTTACGGTTAATGCTTAAAAAACGCACATTGCGCCGCCGCGACTAATCCGTCTCGGCGCCATCTACCGACATTGCTTAACGCCTGCTTAGCGGCAAACGACCGAGCCGAATGCGCATTGTATGAGAGGATGCATGTTGTTCCATGCACACAACACACAACACGGAAAACAACAATATAAACCTCGACGTCGTCGACGACTCCGACTACGACGATGATGACGACGACTCAGCGACAAACTAATAAAACATTAACGCGCGCGCGCGCGCGCCCGAGCTATTATGGGCATGCAATTAAACAATCGTGCGTCGAGAGTCCATTGTGGCGCGAATCGCCAATTCGTTTAACACTTTGAATATATTAATTGATAACACATCATTCACCATTTGTACCCACTTCTTCCCTGCCTTTGTGTTTCCGGTACACGCGAAATAATTGTACCTACGATTCGAAGAATATTTACGATGATTACAATAATTCGGGTAATTTCGTGCGATTGGCACTATAACCACATGAGTACGCACGTTGCATGTTGAATGCGTGCCACCCTCACCGCTAAGGGGGATGTTGCTGGCTAATTCTTCTAATGCCCATTGCGGTTGCTCGCTGGTGTATAATTTACTACTTTCCGAACGGCGCGCGCGGCTTACGTCAACAATATATGCATGTGTATTGCATTGTTATTCGAATGTCACATTTTGATTTCTCCATCCGGAATATGCTTTGCTTTATTAGCAACATTGCCCACCACCCTCTTTGATACAGCATAAGATATTTGTATGTATGAAATTGCTAATATTCATTGAAACCCACCCTCGCGCTCTCGTACCCCACAATGCAGCAAAGATGTATAATTATCGCAATTATTATGTCAGAATGCTACACATGTTTCAATTTTTCGAATGCGATTTGCAAGAGATAACTGTATTTCTGCGAATTTCCGGATTCCTAATGATGTTCAATATTTGGTAATTGCAATGCAATTTTTGAGTCATTTCGTGATAGATAAGCATCAAACGCACGCAGCGGCGAGAGCGGCGAATATAAAACAAAACGGCGGCTGGTCGGCGGGCTATCAAAGCGTGCACGCACCCCGTATTCATGGATGCTGCGCGACTGGGTGCCGAGCGGTACAACAATCGCCCGGTTTTCGGCGTGCAACTGTAGCGTTATTGACTGCGGGCGCAAATAATAGTAAAACACAAGCGCGGGACTCCCCGGCGTTCGATGCTGCGCTCCCTCGCGCGCTCACCAACCCAATGCGCCTCCAGGCGCTTCAAGCATCCATCGAAAACTCGGAACAAAAACGCTACAGGCACCGCCAACCTGTGCATCGCATTTCGTCTTGTCGGTCAAAGTCTGTCGTGCGCTCTTTTTGCGTTATCATCCGCCCCGTGCGCATGCTGTGGTGGGTGGCACAGCCCGTATGTCGCGAACATTTGCGCTCGACAGACTCGAAAATGTTATTCTCTATTAATCATCGCAACAAATGGCAAATACTTCAAACTACCGTAGGCGACGCGCTTCATTTCCACGGTTAAAAGTTGCACCGAATTTTTTGAAAAACCACTGCCGCACAGAGGCAGTTAACCAGAGCGAAATCAATTTGGCCGTTTTGGCTTTACCGCGCACACCGCAGAATCGCGGTGATTCCCATGCTTGAGCAATAACCTATATACAAGTAGAAAGAAAAAAAGAAACATCAAGAAGTCTCAGTGAGACTGAGCGCAATCCTTTGTTGTTGTTGAATTGTTCATTTGTCTGATGCACTCGTTGAAATCGCTGTGCAAATTAATTACCTGGCAATTAGCGCATCAGTTATTAGATTAATTATAGGATCATTAACTAATTAAGACGGCAGAAATTATCATAATTACGAGCGCACGCGGGACATGAGAGTTTAATTGACACGTGAACCTGCATATCGGCATTGTATCTAATTGCTGTATCGATTTGTTGCGCAGGTATGGTTCCAAAACAAGCGAAGCAAGGAGCGCCGACTCAAGCAGCTCACGTCAATGGGCCGTGGACCGTTTTTCGGTTCGACGCGCAAGATGCGCGGCTTCCCCATGAACCTCTCACCTGGCGGTCTCGAAGATGGTCCCGGCGGTTTCCCGTACTTTGCCGACGGCAAGTTCGAGTTTGGTTACGGCGGACCACCGTTTCATCCGCATGACGGCCCGTACTTTCCGGGCATGCCCGGTCATCCGGGTGGACCCGGTCAACCGATGAATTTCCCTCCAGGAGGTACGCGTATTTTACGAAAAATGCAAAACACTTACCCCGTAATTTAATCATCCTTGCTTGACGTGCAGGCGGTCCAATGGAGCACGGAGGTCCTCTTCCCATGGGCGCCGACTTTGGTGGTATGCCCAACGAGCAGGGCAACTTCCTTCAGCAGGGTGGACCACCCGGCCCCGACCAGATAGGCATGGGCGGCGGCGGGGGCAACGTGCGAGGCGGCAGTCCCGAATTCATGTCACCCGGCAACTTCTCCGACAACCCGCAACAGCTGAACGAGGGACTGGTGTGGTAGCTAGCAAAAGCCCTTGCCAAAAGGGCTAGGGACAACTAACACACACTGAATGCACAATCAGCACACCTCATGTGATTACAACCTAGAACAAGTAAAGTACACAACTTAAAATGACGTGCAATGCGAATGCGAACGCTCAAAGAAAAACAGACGAACATAAGCAACAAAAAGATGTACATAGATATTCGTTGATTGTTTCTGAACGTTTTTTCTTCCTCCTAATTTCGGTGAAATGTGAGAAAGTATTAATTACTACCTACATAGATTGATGCACAAATGATTATTGTACATATTACGATGACATTGTTTTTGTTCATAAAGTGTCTCAACTGTTTTAAGTTTCAACGCTTCCAATCCACACGCATTTGCAGCAAATTCATCAGCGAATTTCATTTTCGGTGCTTATTAATTAAATATGTAGCACCACTATCACTGCGCATATATGGAAAAATTGTATATATATTGTATAAATAATACGAAAGCATTTTCAATTTGGCCCCGCTGATTGAACGAAATTCAAATTTATTATTTGGCGCAAACAAACAAATAAAGAATTAATTGCAGAGCACCCCGAATTGATCGACGGCAGTCAAGCTCGTGCGAATTGAAAAACTGAACTGAAACTAGCGCATAGGCACATTGGATGTATAAATAAAATTAATCACGAGGCAATGGCGAAAATGCGTAGAAATATAAATATATATTATTATATATTTATGGATAAATATGAATACTATCAACTATCGGCGAAATGACGAAACGTGCGTACTCTTTTCTGAATGGAAAACCAACACAAAAAACTAAACTAATATGAAACGAAATTATTGTAAATATTATAATATATTATACATAGATAGATTAAATCCTAATATTGTCTCTGTATATTGTTAAATAATAGCTGTGCCCTATATGATATAAGTAAATATTACTTAAATACAAATCGCACACACGTTTCATTTACTTCTTGTCATTTCCATTTCCACCAACGCTAACGCCACCGCCATCAACTTTTTTTCACGGTAAGTACTTTCTTTGTATTCTCGTAAGGGTTTTCTTTGTGTTCAACTGCATCTAAGTTTCGATCAAGTGTTTTTGCGCTGTGTGTAGATCCGCCTGCTTTCGACAAGTGACACGTGTCATTCTCACACAAAATAAGGGTGAGTTCTCGATCCTTTCTTCAATCGCTAAGTTTAATCGAGTCTAACCGATTTTCAATGTTTTAAGACGCACTAGGAAAGTTTGAAAGTTTATTAATATTTGTTAGCAATCACTGCCGCTTGGTGATTTGATTAGCGATTGATTTTAGTAATAAAACAATTTCTATTGCGATTTCAACGACTGCTGCTGTTATTGCGGTTTTGGTTTTCATTCGAAATCACCCTTTTGTACGATGAGTGATTGCCTTCAACGGGAAAACTTGCACGGTACGTGTGGTGCGCGCCAGTTGTCGATCAAATTCGTGCGCGTATTGTGGTTTTCGTTCTTTTCCCGTGATGCCTCATTGTATTTTCATGCGAGTTGAGTTCGTTCCTGTCGGACGCGACGCGTCGATAGACTAATAACGTTCGCGTATTGTTCGTTGCGTTGCGTTATTTATTTGATCGGAACAAAACTGCGAAGCAGGCACCAAACGACCTTTGCGTGAGCGCTTCCTTCGTGCCATACTCGCTCGCTGGGTACGCATGTATCCTGCTGTGTAATGTCGTGTCAATTTGTTTCCTTTTTCTCCACGTTACATGCACCTACATGCGTGATGTTATTATTGTTGGGTGCTCGCTATCATTCTCCCAAAATGCCAAGCGCGCTTTCATCGACATTCAATTTTCGATCGACTCTGATTCGCTACGTGTACGCCAGCACAACATGACAAAGAATGCATAAATATTATGACACTACAAAACGCACATCAAGAGGGCATTGTATCGTGTAATTGTTCGAAGTGGAAGTGAAGGGCATTCAAGTAGCACCTTGCTGTGTGTACGTCATCCTCATCCTCCCCCAAAATTGAGGATTGAGGATGTGGCGGAAATTCACTATAAAATCCATTGCGAAAAATATTAGTGGATGGTACAAGACGCATGCAAGCCATCAACAGCAGCGAACACGCACACGAAATGAACCCGAAATGAAGTTACACCCCCTCGTGTGCCAGCACATTCAGCGCGTAATCGAAATGCGAAACGAGATCAACGTCGATTACATGCCAGGATTGCGTCCTCCCTCCAGCGTCCTGCGGGCGACGTCGAATTGGAAAAATTTCTTTGGCGTCGCTCGATTTGATGGGTCTTGGCATACGGAATGATGAAGTAATAAATATGTATGTCATGCATAAACAAAACAAAACGCTACCAGCGAGCGAACACGGCGAACGAATTGTTCCTGCGCGACTGGCATCCGTGTATGTGCTGCCTGCTCGCAGCGGTTCATCCGTGGAAGAAGCAACGGCAGCAGGAGTATGAAGAAGTAAGTGTGCAAGCGTGTCGCAGTCGTGCACCACCTATAAATATGTAATCGAATAAATGATTAATGACGACACCTGCTCCGGTCCGTCGTGGTGCTCTTTTCTCCGCGATGAAGTGTGCTGCCATACGCGAGTATGACTGTTATGACCAACAAACAACTCCACCGCCTGGAAGCCATGCATTTACAATGCCATACTACACAAAGAGACGCGTTGCCACTAACAACAAATTCAAACACATGCATACATATGCGTCAAGAGATCATCAATTTCTTCACGTGACTTTTTAAATTTACACGTTCAATATGCATATGCCATGCCTGGCCTTCCTCTTCTATCGTGCATAATTCGTTAAAACAATTTCACAAACATTATTTTACTCCAGCATGAATGATTATAATTCCAGTAGCTATTTACGGCCAGATTTTGTTTTGTTTATCTGAGTGGATACCCGTAATTAGTAGTTGACATGTGGCGTTTTTTATTGAATTGTTATTTATGCGATAATTAGTGTGCGACGCCACCGGCCTAATGATACTACTGCGATATGCGCGAAGGCGATTGCTACTATAATTATACTATTACTAGCCATTACGATCGACGAATTGGTGAATAAATGTGCGTTATCAAGATACAAAAAATTGCTACCGTTGATTATGCGCGCGGATGCGCATTCGTTCGGCTGCTGGTGTGTAATTTTCCAAGCGCCGAAAACGGTAGGAGAACGCGTAGGATGCACCCCTTTTAATGCGTGTACAAGTGACGCCGTAGGCAATCAACCCATCATCCTATAAATCTAATAAATGTGTACTCAAAACAGGCGTGCGCGCGGATCAAAACATACAATTCGTGCTACTTTAGAGCTGTGGAGGCTTCGTGCCTTCTAAAAACGCCTGCCTATAAGGCTAATGTAAATGTAACAAGTGAAAATTCACTTTTTATGCGTGTATGATAAGCATGTGGATTGATTTATAGTCATCATTTTGATAATTTATAGTTTGCAATAAAATTTAAATAAACAGCTTCTCAGTCGCATAGTTGCGACTTGGGAGCAGCAGCAGCTTGTCCTCCGGTCAATGCTAATTGTATTGTAGGTACGTTAGATACAAGAATGGCTCTTGTAATGTTAGATAAACTAACGAATAAACATTCAAGTCTGCTGTGCTACAGCATAAAACTTGTTAAACTTTTCCAAAACATCTGCAGAGCGCTGCTGAGGCTTAGTGAGCCTATTACTGATTGCAGATCTTGGATGCTGCAGCCAAACATTGAATATATGTAGATGGAGTGCTTAATTTGAATAGCCAATTGAAGAGTCAATACGCATTGTGGATCATCGTCACATGTCATTTACAGGTTGGCGCAGATGCTTGCAGATATGGGATACATAGTAACATGATTTTAAGACCTACCTTGCAATTATTGGTATAAACATCTATGACTGCAGCATGGACAATGTGTATCCAAGAACATCAGTCACCCCAAGGCGACATGCGAATCGAAACGGACAACATTCGGCTACTAATTGCATCCAACATCATTGCGTTGCGAATTAACGACCAACATTCACTTAATGTTGGAAAATGCAGGACAATCGTATAGCTGCATATGGCACTTCTCACATTGAACTTGAGTGCAGTCTGAGCATTCACTGCAAGCGCAACACATTCGACAGTAGTCATGTAAATCTTATACGGTTAACTTAAATCTATCATGCAATAAAACTTTCTAAGACTCACCTTATAAAAGAAGATAATCGTCGGATGCTTAAACATGACGCGCGGCCATGCTAATTTCCATGTTACTCACTACGGTTCACTAACACTTTAAATTAACTCAATTTGTAAAGGATTGCAATAAAAATTAACTACTACAACTGTTTGCTACGATGCTAGTTGCTCAATACTACCTCACCGGGTTAAATTTTAGAACGCTGAGAGATATTTGTTGTAAACAAAACTAGCGTTATCGCTAAAAACTGCTGACAAGATCACAAACTGCATAGACAAGTTTCAACGGTTACCAACCGTTATTGTACTAGAGTAAAGTTTACAGCAAGGTAGGCATCCCTCTTTACATTCATAAGTGCCAACTTTTTACAAACAATTTGCTTTCCTTTAACTCTTAGACCGCTTAAAAGTAATAAATACTCATGTAAATGTACAGCAAATAATTTGTTATTCTTGTTGTTGCATCAATAAGAGACATCATCCTTCATTAGTCCAATGAATAAACAATGAATTACGCTAATATAACAAAGCATAAAATATAAAATATGCAACACAAGATTGATTAACGGAAAATATTTATAACATACAACATATATTATATTTTAGAAAGTGATTCTAATCATAGATACTAAGGACTGGCAATGAAATGCTGATTTTTGTGTTACAGTCACTAAGTCATTGCGCTTCTGCACTCCACAATATAGCTAAATAATTACTTAAAGTAATTGACTCAAATTATTAGCTCTTCTCTCAACTGTTTGCAGTTTTCAAATTCCTTTAGCGTCTCCCTGCATCATCTCCACATCAATTAATTACATAGATCAAACAACCATCAATGAAAAGAATTACTAACGCTAATCTCTCTCAATCGACAATTAATTAAGTAACATCAACAATGAATCCATTAATTTCATTTCTACTAAACGTAATACAATTAATCTCTCTTAACGATACGTTAACGCGGTTCAGATTTGATTATTGAATGCATTGTAATAAATTTTAAAAAGTAAATGGTATCTATCTAGCTTTCAATAAAAATTGATATGTTTTCTTTATGAACATAATATAAAGAAATGATAACTCTATATAAATATTACTTTGCTATTGAGTGGAATGTTGAGTTAAGTATCCACGTATGGACGTTGATACCTAAAATATACTTCTTGAAATTTGTTGCTAATTATTCATAGTCCAACGTGTATAACGTCGAGTCACATTTTTCTTGTACTTGTTTACATTATTATGTGCAAGTAAATTATGATAGTCAAGGGTAGAATTCGTATTCACACATGGAACAAGAACAATTCAAAATGCTAAATGATTAGATGCCAATGGATTACGACTCCTTCTGTGCACTTTGAAGAAGTTTGTCTTCACATACGTTTCGTTAGTATACCTTCAGCTTTAGATAAATGTAAAGGTGAAAAAGTAAAAATTCAGACTTTTAGTGTTTGCACTCGATATCGTCGCAGCATTGCTTCGTGAAACGTATGCGTAAGAAGGCGTTCGGAGAAATTGATCGAATAGTAATAAACCTAATCAACACACGGAGCCAATCATAATAACAACGTGACTAATTAGTGGTCGCGTCTCGACGACTATTAGTGTAATTAGAAATTAATTAAATAAAGTGAAAAACAATATCAATGGTTAAAATTACTCTATGTACAGTAGGCAGCTGGTCGAATAGATACTGCCCAGGGTGAAGAGCATCGGCAGCTCGACGCATACCGTCGGCGTATTCGCGTCAGCGTCCACGCGATTCGCGAGCTGATTGAGCGAACAGAACGTCCGCCGCCACTTTCGTGCGGGACTGTGATGTTGCAGATGACCGTCGTCGTCACTGCCGCCAACGCTGCTAGCCAGCGATTCATCGCTATCAGCGCGCATACGTTGCTGATAACAGCGGTCGGTTGGCATTACGAAGCGCGGCTTTGCGACGTACTCGATCTCGAAACTATTTAACAATTCAGGGCGTCATAAGTCGGGAAACCTACAAACATTTCAAACAATTAGTTTAACATTCATAGTCACATTCCAATCACAATTAGCAATGAGTTGTATACTAATTATTCTAGCCGGTTTTCCCACAATTGCTCCGACTATTATTGTTTAAATATTTTAGTAATTGTGAATAGAAATGACGCACCTTGTTGGGTCTTCAACATAGTCCTTTGGCTTATGGAACATTTCCTTTGGTATATCGTCGCGAAATTCAAATTCTTGAAACGTGATCTTGGCGGTTACCGTAGGTAAGATGGGTATCTCAACCTTCACCGGGAAACCGGTCGGCAGCTTGGTCGAGATAAAGTCACGCAATTTTGAGAAATGCTTAAACGGTGCAATTACCTCAAGGACATTCAACAACATTTCTACTGACAAAGGAAACTCAGGGCTCTGAAAATGCAAAATACAGCAGGCGATTAAATTGCAGAATATGAAGCAGGCATTGAATTACCATTGCAATCGTGGCTTTAAAGGACTTTGATGATTCTTTATAGACGAGATCACGACCCAAACGGGGGTAGCAATTCTCTTCAGAATGAATGTATTGATGCCATGTAATGCATTTTTCCGGTGGCGGTGACAGACTTGATCGTCTCACAGGCTGCTTAAAAATCACATAGGAAAACATAAAATACGTCTAGGAATATAAAATACTTACAGTTCCATTAAAATCAAATTGTTGAATGTTGCCGCCTTTCGTAAAACTCTCTAATAAAGCTTTATTCTTCTGTAAGTCGTTAAGCGACAAGTGCTCACGACGTTTCCTACTTTCCAAGACTAGACCATGTACAGTATACAAATCGCTGGGATATTGTCCAGCAACCACCTCCGTTTTATCTTCGCGGAATATCCAACCGCTCTGCGCTCTAATGAAGGAAATGCTCTTGGTGGAGATTTGCGCTGCAAGGATATCTGTTGACATTAACAGATCGACTTCGTCCTCAATTTCCAGCTCGCTCTCCTCGTACTTCACATTCTGGAATACTTTCGCGATGTTGTCCAGGACCGTAAGTGATTGATTTGGCTGTCCGTTGCCGTTGTAAATGAATGAAATATCACCGCGGTCCCACCGCATGTCCGAGAAATCTACCAGCGTTGTATCTAACCGAATATTCGCGCCAGATTTGTATATCTTGCAAATATCGGACGGCAATATTCGCGAAACTAACGGCACTGAAATGTATAATGTATTTAGAGCATTGCGCATTCAAGCAGGGTTATTGAGGTCAAATAAATAAATATAATTGCACATACCCCAAGATTGAAAATCCCATTTCAATTCCATATAAAAATCATTAATTTGATTTAGAGCTTGGACTAGATTAGGGCGGCGCTCTTCCATTTGCTCACGACTTTGTTGCCTGAACTTTTTTACTAATGAATATACTACAACACAATGTAAACATAAATAATCATTATTTACATGAGGATGAGTAAGACTCACTTGTAGGTCGGTGGCCATAACTGATTGCTTCTGATAGGACAGTCCAACCAAGTCCATTCTTTACCTTCACAGGTGCGTCATGCTTTAAAAGGAGTTGCACACATTCTACAATTGTTATAGATTAGTAAGGATCGTACTATAATGTAGGGCTTACCTTTTCTTCCCAGCATAACAGCCAAATGCAGAGGAGTGTTACCTAAAATTGTATAAGTTTACAAATAGATGCATAACCTTAAACATGAAATTTCTGCGTTTTTCTCGACGATGAAAGACTGATATAACAACACATTAATGTGGAAATACTCACCATGTTTGTCCTTTACGGCAGGATCGGTTTTCCGAAGTAAACGGGATACAGACTTTAAATCATTTTCGAAGACTGCTCGATGCAGCGGATAGTTTTCATTCGGTTCCGCCATGTTTGCATTCGCACTTATGAGCGAATGCTTCACCGATGTTAATGTTGTGGGCGAATTCACTTTCCTACTGATATTGTTTATCCTATGACCGCCACGGTGTGTGTTTATTTTCGATTTAGGCGTACGCAGTGCGTCCGTGTTCTTCACCTCATTGCTCGTTTTGACCGCATGACAGCAATTATTTGACGTATCCTTCGGATAATGCATACTGTAGTTCTTATCTTATCGCAAATTTTCCACGAACCGATTGTTTTAATTTTCACCAGCACAGCACGACACAGTACCTTCCAGATAATTTGTTGATATGCTTGTAACGAGATTTGATATTGTGTGGGAGCAAATGATTAACAAGAATTTAACGCAGCAGAATTATACAATCATAGCACAGCACGTAATTCATCAGTTACATCTACCAAACGATAGTACTTCAACAAATTCGGCTCCGCACGTAAAACAATTAGTGATATTTTTAAACAATGGCTTATTTATGCACTACTTTGGTGTTGGTATCTTCGAAGAACTCTTGAAATCGACTGCAATTTAAACTTGCCGCCTTGGATCGTAACATTAGAAGGGGGCACAACATGGCGGAGATATCATTTTAGGAGCGAAAAAACCGTGTAAAATTAAAGAAAATGTGATGTTATTGACAATTTAATATTATTTGACACTTCAATAATTTAAACACTAATGCATTTCGAACTAGAAGCCATAGAAAGTAAATATTTAAATCGTTTTATTGAATTTCATTGAGCGCCCTCATTAGGGTTTGTTAAAAACATTCAATTTAGCTGCACACAATGATAACAAATCATCAACGTCGCGTTTATGTACCTAATAAGAAATGGTAGCAATTGAATTAGAAAGCAAATTAACATCGATTATTTATTGAAACCCATGGTATTGTTACCTCCAGTACCATGCATAGAACAGCTGAATAGTGTGTGCAAAAACGTTACATAAAATTGTAAGTAAAAAACTTGTATTCAACACAATTGAACTGTCATAAAACTATTAATGTTGCAATTATTTGCGTCAGTAATTGCCCAATCAAAACAGAATAAAGCAGGTATTCTTAATTTCCTTTCAATACTTTGCAAACACAATCACTAAATACTGCTTCTAGACAGCTGTAAATTTAATAACTCTGCAAGTACAGGTTATGTCAATGTAGCAATGGTTAGTCTTGTGATGTGTTGATATTCACGCAATCTTCTCATTTTTAGTGCCTTAGAAGAATGGATAAGTACACTGTTGATTTAGACCAAGTTTTAAATGATTTTGAATATAGTGAGCTAACAACAGAGCAGCAAGAACTACAGCAACAAGTGCAGTCAACATCAGCAACATTACCATCAAAAACATACAGCATTGAGAAACACTCAATCAACAATGTATTTACTAGTTTGAATGAATATCTGAGCAGCGAGATTAATGATAAGGTGTCTGACAATAAATATGTAGACAATAATTGCACTTATCATGCAAAAATTGCAACATCAGCCATTGCCTCACAAGCAATTAACCATAATGACTTAGGGCCCACTACCACAACACAATGCATCTTACCAGAGCTAAATTTCAAGGAAGTCAGCTTTAAACTTGATAACACTATAGATAAAGCTAATGTAAAAGAAGATGAAATTAAGAAACTTGAACTTGGTTCCAAACATGAAGATACTCATAAACATACAAGCCAAACAGTTGGAAAGCAAGATGATTTCCAAAACATGACACCTGTTAAACAGGTACCCCTGGAGCTGCTCATTAATGATCCAATACTTCTGAAAATAGAAGACACAATTGAAGTAACACAAGAGCCTGAATTGGAGAAGTCAAAAGATGCACTAATTGATAAATTGGTGGAAGAAGTTGTCATAGAGCATGAGCCAAAAAAACCTATTAGTGAAGGCAGAACAGAGATAGCATTGAATCATTTCCTGATTGACTATGCTGATAATGTTTGTGACACATCTGAGCATCAAGCAAATATTACTAACATTGAATGTGATACTAAAAATACAAATACTAAAATACAAGATAAAATAGGCTTTGAAGTAGATATTAATGATGAAGAAGCAAGGAGATTGTTGGATGATTTGGATATGAGTGATGAGGAAGATTTCCATGAGGCTGAAGATGAAAGTCTTACCACAACAGCTGAGGTCAATTTGAATACTGAAAATACGGGCGAAAGTGTGGAATCGCATACGACATCTACAATGTTGTCAAACACGGATGAGACGATTAGTGAAAGTTTGCAAAAACCTATTGAATTAAATAATAAATTAATTGAATTGGTAGAGGAAGTATCAAGTACTAATATTTGCAAAGACGACATCATTACCAATGTTGAAGAGAAAGATCAGAACATTTCAAATATTACAGATATTGAAACAACAGCAACAACAAACATTACTGCAGTACAGTTTGAGCCTGCAATTATCGAGCAACAAGTTTGTGACAATTCCGACGAACCCTCGTCACAAGATGAGATACTTGAGATCGAAATAGAAGAAGAAATTATGGATGAACCACAGACGGGTGTAAAAGATGAAATAGTAATTATATTACAAGAACAAAGTGTGGAAAACAGTAATGTTGAAGTCAAAGGCAACGTTATTAAAACAAAATTGGGTGATTTGGCAAAAGAGGCGCAACGACCTAATAGCTTAGATATTAAAGAAGATCCCATTACGCGAATTGGTACATTACAAGTTTCTCTCCGATTAACTGTTGTTTAATATCAATTAATTTCAGGTGATCCTGGTTCAACTCCATACAACAATATTTACGTTTCGAAACAAGTACAAAATAATGAGAATCAAAACGATGATAGGATATCGGCTGCAACAGTAAATCAACCACAAACTTATGAATCCGAATCGTCCGCTTCGGTGTCTCCAACATTTTCCGAAGCATCGACCGATTCAGTACGTTCCACCGACTCTCCAATTCTGCCGAAGAAGAATGGAAGTAAGCCAAAAAATACAGCACGTGAAAGCGACGAGCAAGATATTGAAGGAGATGATGAAGAAGAAGCTGAGCCATCGTCAATCGAGCAAAGAGCAGTCGGCTCTTCAGAAGGAATGGGAAGTGAACAATTTGCTTCTCAAATTAGCGCACTCGCAACTCAACTATCTGAAGAAGGTATTTATACTGAGTATGAATAAAATTTGGCACATTTTATTTTGTCCGTGTTATTATTTGCTAATGAATTTTCAGAAGAGGTTTATGTTGATTTAGACAGTATTGCGAAACCTGATGCACCAGGGCCAAGCTCTGAACAGTCTGAAGGTGTGTTTCCGTTTAGTAATTTAATACGTGAGCATGTGTTTTATCTATGCTTTACAAGCCTTATATATCATTTGGATTGCAAAATGAGTTGTTATATTCTAATTGATTGCTTTAGATATATTATGGTTGGGGAAACGTGCGCCGATTTGGATACCCGATGCGGATGCTCTCAATTGCCAGCACTGTGACTTGAAATTCACAGTCATTAAGCGAAGGCATCACTGTCGTGCTTGCGGATTGGTATGATTGAATGTTGTATGATATACTCCCATTGTTATCAATATTGTCGCAGGTGTTGTGTTCCAAGTGTTGCAACATGAAGTACAAGTTGGAGTACATGAATTGCGAAGCACGCGTTTGCACGCGCTGTTTTGATTTACTGAGTAGGGAGACTGATAGTGGCAGTGGTGACTCACAAAATTCTACGCCACATCGTCAAGCAGACGGCGAATATGGGTCTGGTGCGCGAATGCTTCTAAGAAATGCTGGTGATAACGCAGGACAACCGAACCCAAACAATCCGATGGAGTATTGTTCAGTTGTGCCTCCGATTATGCAGATACGAGGTGGCGATAACACACCGCCTAGCGTGATGGTCCCGGTTGGTGTCTTGAAGCGCGAAGGTAAATTTTGAATGTTTAGTTACTTGAAAGTGATTGCATGTTGTTGCTTTATTGTAAATTGTGCTATGTGGCTGCTGTAATGGTTTTGTAACGTAGGCTCGAATAAGAAACACAACAAAAGCGTAATGTTCTGCGATGGCATTCGTCCAGGTAGTGACTTGACCAATCTCGACAACGACTTCAATTACAATGAGAACCGGAAGCAGTCGTCCTCATCGCATCAACAAAACGTGAACACCAATGCGAAAAAACTACCAAAAGTTAATAAGAACTTGCCGCTCCTTGACCCCGTAACGCAATCGTTCATTCCAGAGAATGAAAATTGTTTACCGCCAACTGTAACAACTTATAAATCTGGTAATAATAATTTATTATTGACTAGTCATTTCAATTATGCTATGATTGTTGGTATTTGCGCAGATATTACTTACACGGAATGTGGAAATAACTCAAATGTGTTGGAAATGTTAAAAAATGAAACGCTAACTTTCGCAGTTCAGCGCAACTTGCATATTCACGTCAGACTGATAAATATGGATTGCTGTATTAATAAACAAGCATGGTGTTTCTCTACCGAAGGACTCATAACTGTAGGGCAAGATGAAATCGTTATACTTTTAGAATATATTGAGAATGAAACACAAGTACCTAAAGATGTTTTTCACCATTTGAATAATATCTACAATTCGGCGGTGAAAGGAACAACTGTCACTGAGTTGGGTTTGAGTATTCATCCAACAACAAACTTTTTGGACTCGCGTAGCCACGCTGGTTTTATATTCGTACGACCGACGTATCAATGTTTGCAAAATGTAATTATACCGAAGGAACCATATCTTGTTGGCATATTGGTTCATCGTTGGGAAACTCCATGGGCGCGCATTTTCCCCCTACGTCTTGTTCTGCGCCTTGGAGCCGAATATCGCTATTATCCTTCGCCTTTGATTTCAACTCGACATCGGGATTCAGTTTTTGTCGAGATTGGACATACTATTATAAATCTGTTAGCTGATTTCCGGAATTTCTCATACACATTGCCGAATATACGTGGACTGACTATTCATATGGAAGAGGAGAGAAGGAAAACGACTGTTTCAATTCCGGTAAATCGCTACGATCAAGTGATGAAGAGCATTAGCAATTCTAGCGAGCATATTCTGGCGTTTGGTGGTAATTTTTCCAACACGGCTGATTCACACTTGGTGTGTATTCAAGATACACAAGGCAGTAATGAGAATAACTATAAAACTCATGCAATTAATATACAAAATAAACCCAGGAAAGGTGCGTCTGATATTGCTTTATAAACCATTGTATTTCATTGAGATTTTCAGTTACTGGAGCAAGTTTTATCGTTTTTAACGGAGCATTGAAATCATCAAGCGGACTTACAGCAAAGTCCAGTATTGTGGAAGATGGTCTTATGATTCAGATACCACCAGAGCATATGATTCAAGTTCGAGAAAGTTTGAGGAATATGAAGGATCACACCATTCAATGTGGATGTGTTAATGTCGCATCCGACGAAACAGTCAATATTGTCTGGTGCGAAGCGGACGTGAATTTCAACATTGGGTGAGAAAACTTAATCAAACTTGATAGGAAAATAAACTATTATTGATATTATGTATTAGCGTAACATCTTCAGTTGATGGGCAATCATTAAGCGGTGTCCCTTCTATACGCGTTCACAACGGTAAAGATTTCATGTGCAATTCAGGAAATAGACTTATTCGCTGGACGGAAGTCTTCCTCCTGCAAAGCGGGGAGGAAAATGCGCGAACGCAGGATCCCGTAGATATTTCGAAAGTTGCGGAAAGCATATCGAAGGCGACTTGCCAAGCTCTAGTAAAGTATCTTGATTTACTAGCGACAAACAACTTTATCAAAATTGGTATCCGAACGACATTACACGTTGATGATGTAATATTTGAAAAAGTACAACTTGCATTTCTTAAATAACAATTCTATGACTTTATAGGTGAGCTATTCAGCTGGTAGCAATGGAATGAAACTGCCGCCAATTTATATGCGAAGCCTGGATAATGAACTCGTCCCAGTCTTGCATCGCATCACATCAGGAGGGAATGTGGGCGATGGTACCATCGTGCTTGAATTGATTTTCCGTATATTAAATGTATAGGGATGGCTGCGCACTGGTGAAATAATGACCAGAGCTATGAAACACAGACACGATAGATACGGTGCTAAGAGAATGAAGTAACCGACTAATTATAAATAATCGCACGTTAAACGATGTATGAAAAGTCTGAGAATTATTACTTCCCGTAAGTATAAATATTTAATTATCGTCGGTGTGAGCTCAACTGGTGGTATACAGGCATCAAACAAATGTGAATATAAAAATTAATTAAGTATTACGCAGATCTTATTAGTTAGCTAGCAACACGAGTCACTATGCAGATAAAGAAGTACTAAAACCTTTATTGAGATGTAGGCCAAAAACTAACTGACTAACTTTTAATGTTGATTAAGATGATAAACACTGTAAATTAATAGCGTTGTATAGATAAGAAATAACAAAATATATAGGAAACTAAAACATTGTAATTATGTTATATAACTTTGAAGAAAACTGAGAGCTTAAGCATAGTTAATGAAGAACTCTATTCAATTATCTGCAATATTTATCACACAGACTATTATTATTTTAATTGGTACTTTGTGTAATATGTGAATCAAAATTCCTTATGTAAGTACATGTGTTGGATTTATTTTGCTTTGTTGATGACATCAATTTAATTGAACTGGATCAACAAACATGAAATAAATTAATAAAAGCTTAACAAGCATCACATATATGCTACAATTGATTTTGCTAGTTTAAATAGAGTCCTCCTTGGGAATTGACTTTGGTAATTTGTACAACCACACAGTGTCCACACCACCACCAATAGTTATTGCTGGTTTAAGATTTACCAGAGGAAATCTGCATGCAATTATATTACAATCACTCTTACATTCAGTGAGTAATTTTGTTTCTAGTTGACTCATCTAAAACCCTTCATATAGAACAACTGATAATAGAAAAGTGGATGACTTACCATTTGTTCAACACCAAAAATGACAACATTATCATAAGTGGAGAGATTAAATTTCCACAAGTCATTCTTGAAGAATTTGGTGTTTTTACTAGTTCCATTCAATGTAGATGTGATTTTTGAATACAAGACTAGCCATGGATTTAGTTCAACACCATCAGCTCTCCAATTTCTCTTAGCTGCTTCAAATACTATTCTACCATCACCAGAACCCAAGTCCACTAATGTGTCCAAGTTTCCTCTAGGAACACTTTTAAGAGCTGCAAACACATTTTTAACTTGCTGATCAGTAGCAGGAATGTAGGGCAAACAAATGCGACGAAATGCAGGGCTCACAAATGATGCACAAACAACAGAAAGTCCTAATGCAACTCCTCCTAAAAGTTGTTATACAACTTGTTAATTATTGTTTTTCAACACAAATTTAATTACTGAGGTAGTTGAGTAATTATATTACCTGTTACTCCAATCAACACTTTTCCAGTCATGGAAATACTTGTTTTATTCTCGCTACCCGGCGATTGTTTTGATTCTGTAAACAAATCAGCTGAAGCCATGTTTGAAAGTCGGGTTATGTTTATGTACACAAAGTATTTTATTAATGAATCACCAAACAGGTGGAACAATTAGTAAACGAGCCATTAAAAAAAAATTGCAGAATATTTGTGAGTTCTCCTTAATTAATGATTAACATAAATAATAAGCGCATGCAGTCTGTATACTGTCAAATCGCGCAATGTCAAACACACCTATAAATAGTTAGCACAGAATTTTCTCCAAATCTAATTATAAGCTTCTATTATAACTATATTTATCAATGAAAGTGTGCGCGGAAAAGATTCTAGAGCACTCTGGAACAATTTACAATTATAAATTCAACACGTGAAGTAGCATTGCGTCAGTTTTCTTAAAGACTTTCAGTGTTTTAACTGAATAACCTCCCAACTAAAGTGATTAAAAATGGGCACAGATATTGTAGATAAGTTAGCAGAAGCTAATAAGTTTAAAGAAGAAGGTAACCAGGCATTTAAAAATGCTGATTGGCATGCGGCAATATCGCTATACTCAAAAGCAATTCAAACATTAAACGACGATAGCAGAGATGTGGCTGTTTTCTACAAAAACAGGGCTGCTGCATATCTTAAGCAGGACAATTTCAATGATGCAATCAGGGATTGTGATAAGAGTCTGCAAATCAGTCCCATGGACCCTAAGGCTCTGTTCAGAAGATGTCAAGCTTTAGAAGCTGTAGAGAGGTAAGAATTGTGATAAATTGTGTTGCTAACAAGGTCTTAAATCAATGCAATAATCCAGGTTTGAGGAAGCATACAGGGATGCAAGAAATGTACTTAGCGCAGATCCTCAAAATAAAACAATTAAGCCAGTTTTAGAACGCCTGTTCAAAATCACACAAGAACGATCCATGCAAAATGCGCAAATTGCAAATAAAGTAGATTCCATGAATAAAATCTGCTTTGAAATAGGAGGCGATAAAGAAAAGCGTGAAACTGCATTCAATAATCTATTAGTTTTATCACGCGAACGAGCTGGCTCGGAAATAATAATTCAAACTGGAGTTGTACTGCAAATTAAACGTTTGTTAAAAGTCGAAAAGAACAGGGAGATTTTTATCACTTGCATTAGAGTAATAGCAGAATTATGCAAACACAATCCGGAAAGGACATTGAAAGTGCTGAAAGATGTTGGCATTCCTTGGTTCTTAGAAACATTAGATTCAACATGCCAAGAGCAAGTGAATGCAGCTCAATATTGTATGCAGGTCATACTAAACTCATTTTCCGGCATGGAAAACAAGCCGGATACAAAACCTGTACAAGAAACTTGCGACAAGTATAAATCACAGATAGACACCATACTTTCGTGTCTCGTTTATGCGATTAACAATCGCGTAATTAGTGGAATCGCGCGTGATTCTATCATGGAGCTCTTAATGAGAAACATTCATTACACTACACTGTCATGGGCTGAGCAATTAGTAGAAATTGGAGGCGTTGAACGTCTTATGGAAGTTGCCTCAGAACTTGAAGAATACAAATATGAATCAGCGATGAATATTTCACCATCAACAAGAACGATTGCTGCAGTCTGTTTGGCAAGAGTGTATGAGAATATGTATTATGATCAGGCACGCGAAAATTTCATGAAGCATATTGATAACTTCCTCAAAGAGAAATTAATGTCTCCAGATATTGAGAGTAAAGTTCGAGTAGTTGTTGCAATTACAGCTCTTTTAAGAGGACCTCTAGACGTTGGAAACTCCATCATAAGCAAAGATGGTAAACTTATAAATTTTAATTCTAACTTTAAATAATAATTTTGTGCTCGTAGGCGTAATGGAAATGATTTTGGTCATGGCTAATACAACGGATGATGTTCTACAACAGAAAGTTGCTTGTGAATGCATTATCGCAGCGGCCAGTAAGAAAGATAAAGCGAAAGCAATTATCACCCAAGGTGTTGATATTTTGAAAAAGCTCTATGTGTCTAACAATGATAATATTAGAGTTAGAGCACTTGTGGGCTTATGTAAATTAGGAAGTTCAGGCGGTAACGACGCGTCAATCAAGCCATTTGCAGATGGCTCCAATTTGAAACTCGCTGAAGCATGTCGCAGGTTTTTGCTGCATCCTGGAAAGGATCAGGACATAAGAAAATGGTCAGCTGAAGGTCTAAGTTACTTAACTTTAGACGCCGAAGTAAGTCTTGATATTGTTCTACCAATTGGTAAAGTATAAATTGGCTATTGTGATGTTTAGGTGAAAGAACAACTAGTGGAACATCGAGATGCTTTACTCGCTCTTATTGAACTAGCGAAAACTGGCGACCAGAGTGTTCTCTATGGTGTTGTCACCACTTTGGTGAATTTGTGCAATGCTTATGAAAAGCAGGAAATGGTGCCTGAATTGGTCGAATTGGCCAAGTTTGCCAAGCATCACATCCCCGAAGAACATGCATTTGACGATCCAGACTTTATTACAAAACGCTTGCTCATTCTGGGAAATGTTGGCGTTACTACCGCTCTCGTGGCACTTTCGAAAACGGAGTCTCCAAATTCTAAAGAATTAATTGCGCGGGTGTTTAACGCGCTTTGCAGCCTGGCGGAACTACGTGGTGTTGTGGTTTCACAAGGCGGTTGCAAAGTTTTGATGCTTCTCAGTCTAAACGGTACAGATATGGGAAAACGACATGCTGCTCAGGCTCTCGCTCGGATTGCAATCACAATGAATCCGGAAGTTGCGTTTCCGGGGCAGAGATCTTTGGAAGTTATCAGGCCCTTACTTGCCTTGCTTGCTAATGATTGTAATGCCCTTGAGAACTTTGAAGCGCTAATGGGTCTGTGCAATATTGCCCAGATGGGTGAAAGTTCGCGGCAGAGAATTCTTAAAGAAGGCGGCCTGAGTAAAATTGAGCATTACATGTATGAAGATCATTTAATGCTTTGCCGAGCTGCAATTCAGACGATCTGCAATATGACTATGTCTTCAGATGTAGTCCAAGTCTATGAGGGTGAAAATGATAGAATGAAATTCGTCATAGCCCTAACTTTGGATGAAGATTTGGATACATGTCTAGCGGCTGCTGGTGCTCTAGCTATCCTTACATCGAATAGCAAACGCTGCTGTGAAAAGTTCTTCGATTCCGCGTCTTGGGAGGAGTCTTTCAAATTCATGTTATCGCATGTTAACACAGAAATGCAATTCAGAGGCGTTGTAATTTTACGTAACGTATTGGAAACGTCTAAAGAACTGGCTGAGAAAATTATTGCTACTGACATTATGGAAGTGCTGATGGCAGTGACAAAATTAGGAACAGAAAAGAAGAAAGTAATTGAAATTGCAGAAGAGTGCTTGAAAATTGCAGAAGATCATGGTATTATTAAAAAGCCAGATAGCATTGATCCATTTGTCTTGGCAGAACAAGAGAACCAACTTGAAGAGCAAGAAGCATAAATGTTAATTAATAAGTAAGATTTTATTTGATTTATCAATAAGCAATTTTGTTAATGACTAAATTATTTATAGTTTTACACTAGCATAAGCGTACTAAGAATTAACGTTAATGTATAGACCAAGTGCCTTCAAATTAAAATATGAATTTAAATTTGAATAAATTCGAATTTACTGTATCAAATTCGTAGAGATCAAAACTTGAGTATTAAAACATCATATATCAAATTTCCTAGGGATGTTTTATCCCGCTTGGTGAAGTGCCGCCACCAATGACAACAATGCAGTTTTTTTTTCATGCATTACATCAGCAAGTTGCAACAGTTCTGATTCGAATGTTTCTGGAATCGTTTGCAGAACATCATCGTGAGTGTATCTATTGCTTTTTCGTGCTTATTTAAACAAAGTTGCATTGCTTTTGTAAGACTTATAATACGATTTGTGTTTAACTGTTGCCTTGCTTTGAAATTCGTGTCTCCCGCTTAAATTCGTGTTGCTGTGGGAAGCGTGGCGTCTGAGTGGCTTCGGCAGCCGCGAGAAAGCCGAGATTCAGTGTTGGTCGCGTGTTGAGCGCGTGTTGTTCGCCGTGGTGTGCGTTGTATTGTGCGGTACAATTGGATTTTGTACTGTGTACATCTAATAGGTTAACAAGTAGCGGCAAAGCCACTTGTACGAGCGAGTGAAACGAGTACGTTGCCTCCGTAAGCGTAAGTATTCCACTTGGTTTGATCGTTTATTTGTGAAATGGCACGAGCAAACAGAGCGACACAATGCATTGTTGATTAACTGGGTGACAGCGTATGTGTATGCAACAGGACAATATGCATGTCGTTTGCGAATAATTTCGGTACGTGCTGGCAATGCATGCCAATTACACAATGCCTACCTATGCCTCATCATCAGGCAGCAAGTGCATTTGCATGCACCACACACAGCTAATCAATCAAGTCATGAACACATCGTGATTTCATCGGAGCAATTCATAGTTGAGGGAACGTTATGTAGGTTACCATAAATTCTTGACCTTTTTATCATTTACGCTTAGAAAGTATGCGAAAAATTGCAAAGCAAAGTGTCTGTTTTGTTTCGCCATAGCGTCAACAAGCTGACAATAGAGGATGACTACGCATTCAAGCGGGAAGAGCTACTAACTTATGAAATATTTAGCAAGATACACAAGGAACCGCATGGCTAATGTTCAAGGGGATTTTTTCCTTTGTTACGGCTCACTGTTATGGAGGGAAACAAAATACACTCCTCGAGTCGAGGTTATGTAACTGGAAATCAAGATTATTTCAAGTGTAATTGGATTGTCGCAGCCTATAAAGTGTTGCGATATATTCATATTCATTACTGATATTGCAAAATTTACACAGTCATGATATGCAGCATATAAATTAAACACTGACGGTATCAAAATTATGCGTTGCAGCCGAACATAGCCGGCTAAAAACAGAATAATTTGAATATAGGTATGTAAACGCGATGAGCATGTACAATTTCTTTGAGCCACAGTGCAACGCTCTATTCTATGAAAATCAACAAACACTTTTCTAAATTTAGTCCTGCTATACATTATTTTATTGGCAAACAACTCCACTTGCAATGTACACGCACGAAGTGCAAGGAAAGTCCAAGCATGAGTTGCAACTTGCAAAAAATGAATTGTATTGATTGAAATTTAATCATGCTTAACATAATAGGCGCGCGCACGAGAAGACATCACATTTCACGAAAAAGAAATGAAAGCAGCCTGCAGCAAAGCCAACCTGCTGAGTCCTGAGTGAAATTTACTTTCATTTGGCGATCTGTTTCTCCGACCAATGAACTCTGCAACAATTAATCGCGTTTTTACGTTAACTTCATGTTATTGTTATTTAGCCTTGAGTTCGAGAGCTTTTAAATTTTGGCTTTTTAAGGCCAAGTAATTCAGAGATGTAAAAATTGCAGAATTAAAGCAACGGTACATGTTATTAGATGTGTGCTTACTGTAATGATGAGATGATGAAATAGATCAGCCAGCGCATTCACTCAGCTTGCTCAAAATTGTAGCTACTCGAACAAAAACTGTTTGTTTTTCCTCGCCAGCGCTGAAAATATTTAAGTGATGGTTATACGTACAACGATCGCCAGACATTTCTAGCAAACCACCCAGCGCGTCTGGCTCTAAATTTAATTAATAAAACAATTAAGATTTGCTTACAAAATGATGAGCAATGCAGCAAAAATTCACATTGCCATGTGATGAACTCATAAAGTTCAAAGGAGTTAAAACAGACGTAGATAACCAAATTAAATAAATCAAATTATTTGCATACATGAAATAATTTACTATGCGACTTGCTGCGTGATGGGAATCAAGTCAAAAGTTGGAAAAGCCGTCGAGCCCTACGTGGGTTTTTTCCAATATAATCAGATTAGGGTGTAAAAACCCCATTGAACAGTTATTATACCTGCATTTTAATCCGCACTGCATGCACTGCACATGCTCCATAAAAATAATTGTTCTCGCTGTGACCGTATCATAAAACTTGCAATCAACTTTGTAGTTGAGTAATCAAGAAAATATGTCGACTCCCCGTGTAGGCTGCTTGAGCAGACAAGAAAGGTGGACCGTAACATTGACACTCGCTGAATATAGCCAGGAATTCATAACTAGCCAATTGCCTCGAAGTTCAGGCATTCATTTGCGTCGCTAATTAGCAATTCTATTCTTGTTTTATTACAGCTCGTTTGATGTGCTTTGATTTTGACTTATTGCTCAATTCTTGATCGAAGACATTGTTATCGAATGAGGAATACTTTCATCATTTTTACACGTCTTACTTGCGACAGGAAGGAAATTATTAACTGCAATCACAATCGTACTTCTCATTCTATTGTTTTTAGAAATTACATAAGCTGATTGTAATTACGAGAGTTGTATAAGCTAAACGACGAAGAACACTTTCATTTATTGTAATTGGGGATTCATTGAGTACACTTAAAAAAGTGAATATTTATGGAATTCAAAATGCATAATGTGCGCGTATAGCATGACGAAAAGTAGGTGTTAATTACGCGCCCACTACACGGATAATAATTTGTTGCGATTAAACACCGCAAGACAGCTAACAAATGGCCCTCGTCACAATGACGAAAATAACGGAAGAAAACTTATTTATTCTTTGTTTATGATGAATGATATTATTCTCACTTTTTTTATCGTGTTTTTATTTGACTCTCAACGCTGAGCATACATAAATACGCACAACATGATTCGCGGCGCGTGAAAATGAATGCTCCACAAGCCTTAATTAAAGTTAAAAGTACAGTTATGGTTTGCCACTGTCCCGAATAGAATAGAGAAATTGATGGATTCCAGAAGCGACGCATCATTTTGTAAAATAGTAGGTTGTATACGTGTGCGGTAGTTGTTTATGATAAATTATGAATGTAATTACGATGAGTGACGGCTGCATTATTCGCTCTGCGGATACATTTAATTTATTTAAAACGTTATCGATGCCTTATAATTTATGCATATTGACACACTAAACTGGATACTAGGCTGTTATTTTGGCTAAGAGTTGTTGTCAGTTGTTTTTGTTACGGAAGAGGAATCAAGAGCAAAGGCACTTGTTTGAAAAGCGTTAACGCATTAAGAAATGTGATAGATTTTGTCAACACTTCAATGAAAAGATTTTAGTTGCCCCACTTAAATCTTAAGGTTTTTTGGTTTTTCCAGTTGGCCTGAGCGTGAAGGGAGGTCATGTCGTTTGTGCTTGCATATAAAAGGGCCTTAACACAAGTGGTGTTTCATTTCACTTCTAACTGTTTTCGAGTGTTCAGCAAGTTCAGACCTTAAAATCAAAAGTTCTTTGTTTGATTGTTGGTTCTTCATATATAGCATTTGTTTTCCAAACGTGACGTCCCCAGATTGCATTTGTTTATTTGATTGTAGTTTCGGGTTTGTTCGATTCATTGCGTTTAATAAGTTTCTTTATTGTTCCAAAAATATACCAGTGATATTGTAAGTTTTTTGCAATATAATTTGCGATAACGCTTATCACTCATCCGCTTGACGTGCGAATTGGCCCATTATTAATTATCTATTCAATTTGCAGTTTTCCGCCATGGAAAAGTTACGTGAAGAAACGATCACCTGCATGCGATCATGCCTTATGTCGGTGAAAGGCCAATTAGACATCCGCGAGCTCGATCGCGATTACTTCTCGCTCATGGGTTACAGAATTCCGTACCAGAAGCTGGGCCACCAAACACTCGAAAGTTTCCTGCGCTCAATTCCATCTCTAAATATTTGGAAAACGCCCAATGGTCAAATTCTTATCGACCCTGAATCGACACCAATGACCAAAAGTATAACTAACATGATCGGCAAACAAAAAACAAGTACCAAAAAGAAGAAGTAAGTATGATAAATTGCCGTTTTCTGAAACATTTGCCAATGATGGGTTTCGCGTGGTTCACTTTCTAGGTCTGCAAAACCGATACGGCCAATGACTCAAAACTACGGCCAGTTTAAATACCCTCAACGGATACAACCGCGAGTCTTGATGAACTACAACTATCCCCCGAATCGCGCATACGAAAATCTTCCGCGTTTTTTACAACATAATCAGTTTGTATCGACACCGCCGCGCAGGTTGCCACCTCCACAGCAACATCATATGAATAACAATAACTATAACTGCACAAACAATAATGCTGTCGATCGCTCCAAGACACCGGTGTCCCAACACAATAAGGAGAATGTTAGCAAACCGGCCAATCCAAAGAAACTTAACGGCAGCACTCCAGTCAAACCACCATCGCCGCCAACGCTCAAAGCGGACAAGACACCGGCTCTCTCACCAGCATTGCCAAACGTGAATCATCGTGTCTTCGATAGCACCAACGTCGAGCAAGTGTCGCAGGAAAAGCTGCCTAGATCAGAGAAGACGAACCGCTCAATGATCTTGACGCGCATGAATAGCGTCGAATCTCCGAAGAATGAGAATGGAAATCGTCTGAGCTGGAGCAGTGGAGTTAGCAGCGCTAGTGATGAAACTATAAAGCGTAAAGATATCTTTGTTATGAGCGGCGACGCATCCAAGGACTTATGGAATTACACACGCTTTCGACGACTTAGCGAACCAGAAGTCAGCGTCCATCCGCGCAAGATGAAAAGTGGACCGATTCAATATGATTGCAAAGTTAAAGTATGTTTATACGTTAAATGTTATATACTTAGCTGATATTAATTTTTGATTTGTTTTGGTAACATAGGTTGACGGAATTGTCCACTCGAGCTATCCCAAAGACTTCATTGATAGACACGCAGCTACTGTTTACGCATCGCAAGTTGCATTGTCCAAACTCCTAGAAAAGCACGGCTGGTCCCGGATTCCAACTCCTCAAGTTATTTCGACAGAGAAACAGGTACTGGAACGTATTCCATCACTTGTCCAGAAACATTTCAACGGCGTCTGGAGCTGGCAAGTCGAAGCTGACTATAAAAACTTGCATGAGGAAACACTTCCGACTGAGTGGTTGACCATGGTCGACAAGATTCCATTCATATCCGTGGAACAATTTGGTACCAAAAACGTCCTGAGATGCTGCAATCCGGCAGACGTAAGTGCTCTTTAGTTATTGACATAATTGGTTTGGCTGTGTGGATTTCAAATTGGGGCGGCTGTTTCAATTCATTGCGGGCGGTTGCGGTTTTCATATTTCACTGGGTTTAGTTTTGGTTAGTGGAAATCCATTATGCTTCAACTATAACAATGTTTTGGTGCTTTTTCTGGCTTGACTAACTTTTCTTTTGCGTGGAAACGCGTTGGCACGTGTCTAGAAATTGCAGAAAGGTAAGCCGCTGCCAGCCCTCGCCTGTGATGTGTCCATTCCAACGAGCTCTGCCCGCTTCAACGAAGAAGGATTCTTGACCGCAAAAGTTACCTGCCCAGTGTTCGCTGGAGAGATTTGGTGTCGTCAAATCTACACCGAGGAAACTGTTAGTGATTTGATGAATAAACTTATTATTTAATTGTACTGTAAATGTAAATTCCTCGTTGTGTCGTAGGCTACATTTGAAAAAATGGCTGAGGAAATGGATAAATTTTATTCTGAGCAGTTTGCCTCTGGCAAAACTTCAGATGTAGAGAAAGTTGTCAAGGGACATTATTACACTGCGTTTAATGACGGAAATTGGTACCGTGTGCGTATTATTGACACTGCGGAAAATGGCTATCAGTGCCTTTTCGTCGATCGTGGTGACGATCTGGTCGTCCCGAAAGAAAACATTTATAATTTACTTATGGAATATGCGCGTGAGCCAGCTCAAGCTTTTATTTGCCGTTTGGCCGGACTGGAAGACTTGTATGAGATATCTACTGAATGTGATACTATTATGGAGTTGGAAGGAATTGACGTGACTCTTGAAGCCATAGAGGCTACAGTTGAGGATGGTGATAAATGCGAAAAAATATTGACAGTTGGAATGTATGATTCCGAGGGTTCTTGGTTAAACGACGAGATAAAAAGCAATATTTGGTTGGAAATTGCCAAACCTATCTTAGAAATTGTACGTAAAAGTAGAAGTAAAATGCAAATAGTTGCTCATTAATTAATTATTTATAGAATACGCCAGTCGACGTGCACGTTTCGCATATTGGCACCAACGGTTCATTCTATGTGCAAATCCGTTCGGCTGGTTACACCAAACTTATGACACTTCTACATGATATGGAAGCAGATATAATATCGAAGATAAAATCTCTTAACATATCGCAAAAAATTACTCGTGCGAATAGCGAAGGAAAATTATATTACGCTAAACTTAACGATGATACTCACCATCATCGTGTAAAGATTATAGATGCTCCGCCGACCTTCCAATTCGCACAATTGCTCTATGTCGATTCTGGGAAGACTGTTGTTGTAAAAATGTCTGACGTTAATTTATATCCGCTCGAGTTGATCAACAGGGAAGTGAATAAATTCCCAGAGCAGGCCGTCCTTGTTAAGTTGGACGTTGAGGAAGTTCCCTCCGACTATACCACAAAGATGCGTGAGATGATTCCCAAGGAAGATAGTGTTCTATTACGCGTTGTTAAAATTCAAGATGATAATATTCCTTTGGTCAAACTCTTTGTGCGCCATCCAAATATAGGACTTGTTTCTGTAAGCGACAGTCTCGCTATGGAAAAGTATAACAGGTAATTAATTAACAGAATCATTTTTTCTACGGAAAGTTTCTTAATTTTTATTATGTTGATTATTTAGTTAATAGATATTAATCATGTTTAATTATGAGTTTTCTTCTATGCATCGACGGAATATGCATGTTTGTGTTTGTTTTGTGTTGTATTAATTCAATTATCGTCTAGTGAATCTCCAACGCCACGTGCGAGTTCCCCGGCACAACTTGCAATTCCGCAAAGATTTTCACCTTCTGAATCGCCGAATAACGTTCCGTCTACTGGTTGTCTTCCTGGCCCACGTTTGCCCCAGATCGGCGAGTTCTATGAAGTAAAAGTTCCATTTGCAGTTAACCCATGGAATTTCTTCATTCAGCCGTTAGATCCAAGCGGGCTGCTTCCCGATCTGATGAAGAAAATAAAGAAAATTTATGGACAAAATACAACAGAGCCTATTGGCTTGTCCGAAATAAAAGCTGGTAACATTTACGCAGCTAAATATAGTGATAATGTTTGGTATCGCGTATGCGTGCTGAAAATAATTTATCCAAGTGCCATCATTGTTTTTTACGTTGATTACGGCTATTACGCCAATTTAAGTTATACGCAATTGTACCCGCTTGAGAAAGAGTTTGCACAGCTTCCATATCAGGCTATCAAAGCCAAACTTGCAGGTATGATGAATAATACTTAAAAATATTTCTGTCATTGATTAGTGTGTAAATTTCTGTTCTTCGTTTTGTAGGCATTAAACCAAAACAAGAGAAATGGACTGTGGAGGATTGCAAATACTTCCAAGCACTCGTCCAAAAACGTGAATACGTTTCTGTGATGATGTCTATTGAGCGCGATGAGTTATACCCGTGTGACAAAGTTTTGCTTCTAAAACTGGTTGACACGAAGAGCTCACACCAAGATGTACTAATTGGTGATATGTTAATTCAAAAGAAAATTGCCGTTCGAGACGGGTAATTATCTTATTTATATAGTTTATTCGTTCTATATATTCTTTGTTTCTTGTTGTTAAATTGACAAATCTGGCTATGTGGTGTAATTTCCATAGGCAAATATCATTCCATTAATACTAAATAAGCAATAATGCAATTTTTAAGATTAGATAGCAGTATTTAATGGAAACATTGTTATATGGACTGATATATCAAGATGCAAGTTTTAAATGCATTTGACCGAAAAAGACTTACGAAACGACATTTGTAACGCGCAGTTTTTCTAATTGAAACTTACTTTGATTTTATTGCGTGTGTTGTGTGTTTCATTTTGAATTTATGTTATCGTTCGTTAAATGTTTACAGTTATTGATATTAATTCTAGTAATTTATCAAATATTTAAAGTTATGATTGAAATATTTATATTAATTTGCGTTCAGAGTTAAAGTTGATTTAAATGAGTGAAATTATTCACATATATTTTCTATTCTGTTTTATCGTTTCATGAATAAATGTTTGAAAATGAATTTATTGATATTCTTTCAACAATCCGATTGCAATTATGAATGGAATTCTTAATTATTTTTGATTTATCAGTTCATTTTAATTATCGCAACGTGGGTTGCATAAATGTAGCGCCACTGGGTGTCGCTAGCAAATATTTCGCAACAAAATCAAGTGTTGTATCGCAGTCGCTCATCGGCTTGAAAAGTTCAACGACTAATGCGTTTGTGCATTGTTTAGCAACTTACAATAGTGGTTTTTGGGTTTATTATTTTGCGATTAGTGCAGCGTTTATCACTTATTATCATGTCGAAGCAGATTAATTTCGAAACAATGACGATGGACGAATATAAAAACATTAAGAATTTTGACATAACCTTCGGTATAGTACCAACAAAGTTTGGTCAGTGCTTGATTGGAACGCACGATGATAAAATTTGTTATATGTCCTTATTCGACGAAGGTAATGATTACTATACTAAGATAATACATTTGTTATATAATATTATTAATTGTCATTCAGGTAAAGACAATTCTGCTATTGATATTTTGCAACAAGACTGGCCCAATGCTCGCTTGAAAGAAGATACCCAAAAAGTTGAGGAACTTGCTAATTACATATTTAATAATAACAATAATACCAAAGATGAAGAGGAAGAAATTACCAAACTGGAAGAAGATGAACCAAAGCCTCTGAATGTGCTGTTAAGAGGCACTGAATTGCAGTGCAAAGTTTGGAAGGAATTGACCAACGTCAAGGAAGGTAAGACTGCAAATTATGAACAAATTGCGAAAGCTGTGGGACATCCACGTGCTATCCGGGCGGTGGCGACCGCGATCGCCAAGAACAAAATCGCTTATTTGGTGCCTTGCCACCGCGTGATACGTAAGGCAGGAGCTCCTAATAAATATCGTTGGGGACCTCAACGCAAGGAGAAAATATTAAAATGTGAAGGTTCTGGTGAACACTAGACCTTGCAATGTGTACCTAATGCCATATTAATTTTGATCTAACTTATATCTGAATTAATTTCACCAAACATTAATCGCGTTTCATGCGTGGAGTTTAATACCATATTAGAATGTAATGATAGAGTAATTTCAATGGCACAAGAATTAGTTGTTTAATTTTTATTTGGTTCCATTGATCATTATGATAAGAAGAGCAAATTTCATTTCCTAACATTGTGAGACTATTGCATGTTCATACAATGCAAATGTATAGCGAAATTCTTAGTGAGCATAATAAGCATATTATATATTTGTAAGAAAGAGGAGAATTAGGTTTCAAATGTTATCATTAAGACTATTATAAATATTTTCGTTATGAGTCATGCAAATCTTTAATTCGTATATTATAACAATAGCAGGATTACTTAAAAAATCAAGCAAATTGTCATAGTCGCCTAAAAAATTATATTAAATATATATATATTTTCATTAACAAAATACAAATGATACGAATGCAAAACATTATATCGAGAAGATGTCGCTGCGTGTGCGATTCTGGAATGACACATGGCCTTCTAGAAAGTCATGGATGTAAACAGCCGGTTTTCGTTCCTCGTATAAAGCAAAGTATTTGTGGAGTGACGCAATATAACTGTTGCAGCGTAGTAGACAGCACGTGTTTGTTTAAATTGTGAAAATTCTATCGTGTGTAATTGTTGTTTCGTGCACAAGAAGTATCTTATTGGGATTTGGTTGCGAAGTTGATCATCATAAACGTGAGTACGAGTTCTATTAATGTTCCATTTCAGTGATCAAATTTAAGAAATCTGATGATTTCTCTGGCAATTAAGCGGGCTGTAAGATGATTTTCTTATTTGCCTTAAAAATAACCATTGCCATATCGTAGTTCTTTAATACGAGACGTTTTTCTAACCATAACCTCTATTTTGTATCACTGTGCATTTTGGATTTAACTAAACATTGTGTATTGTTAGAAAATGCCTGGTGTACCAGATGCAGACGAAAAGGCTGTCTTGCCACTAGATATTTACGCTGAGAAAAACAATTCACAACTGTTGGCCAGACAGCCAGAGAATTTGCAAGGCTTGCTTCGGTTTGCAATCGAAGCTGGCACTTCAGACAACACACAAGATGAAACACCTGAGCCTGTTCTTGACCTAAAGCCCATGGATGATGAAAATAAACAGTTCCTTATGGAAGCATTGAATGCTGGAACTGTTGATGTTATTGCCAGAATGAAGGGACACATTGAGCAATTGAAGGATGTGGTAACCATTAATGCACAGGAAATAGAAAGCAAGGAAGCTTGTTTTGATGAGCTTTTAGATTACTGTGACAACATAGACATTGCTAATGATTTTTATAAAATCAATGGTTTTTCTATCATTGAACCATGTTTACAATGTCCACATGTTGAAATTAGAGCTAATATTTGTGAACTGATTGCTGCACTTGCTCAAAACAATCCATACATACAGGAAGCAATATGCAATTATCAAAATGTCATTGGTAAATTGCTAAAGATTATTGAACAGGATGAAAGCAGTGACGTAAAAGTGAAAGCATTCTATGCGATAAGTAGTATTACAAGAGGAAACCAAGTTGCCTATGATGTGTTCAAGGCAAATAATGGACTTGATGCATTAAATTTTTCATTGGCACATTCAGATGTTAGATTAAAAACAAAATCTTCATTTCTATTGAGATCCTTGGTTGAAATGGATCCAGCAATTGTTGGTTAGTATATTAATGTTTATTTATTTGATGAAATCAATCTGATAATGCGTCAAATTTATAGGTCAACTTTTGGACAAGGACTTAGAGGTGATCATCAAAAATCTTGAATCAGAATATCATAACTATCATGAACATCATTTATCTCTACTGCTCACAATGGTAGACAAATCTCCTCAAGTTGTGCAGAGGTTGAAAGGTTTACAAATTAGTGGAAAGACTGTTAAGGAATTGTTTGTACAAAATATTAAGTTTCTTCAAGGAAAAGAAGAGTGTGCTGTAAGTATTATTTAATGATGTTAGTTAAGTAACTAACTAATTTAAATTTTTTAAATTACTTTTAGGATGAACAGGAAAGCTATGAAAAATTAATAGCTATGCTATAATTGTAAGTGGATATCTGCATTTATTTATCATTATATATATAACGGTTAAGTATATTCGTGCATTAGACTTGAATTTTAATGCATGTAATCTAGAGTTTATCTCAATAAACTCGTTCGCATATGCCTTAAAATCCTTTTTCTCAGACTTGATATATTCCTTTTCGTACATTTCATGACGTTTTGCGCTCTGAGATTGGCGCAATAATTATGGCAAGTTACATACGAGTTTATTGCGTTTTTACTTGTTCATTAATAACAGGCGTTGCAAGTACATATATTGAAAAATTTACGGCGCGTTCGCAGGCTATTCCAATGACATTGAGCACATGCATATTTTACGCTTACGCGCCCGATTCGTACGCGATGCAAGACGATGCAACAAACACTCTTCTCCGACGTCTTTGAAGAAGACAACAACACAGTTGAGCGCCTGTTTAATGCGTTCCATCTCTCGTATAATGTTGCGCGGCCGATGCCTAAAAACGTTGCACTTGTATTATTACCTTGATGCGCGTCCGTTCATGCCTTTCAGATGCAGGTAAAAATATTTAAACAAAACCCAACTATGAAACTTGTTTATAAACGCACGTAAGGCCTGTTATTTACTTCGGCATCGAGTGAAAGAGGTTGACGATCCTTCATTCGTCTTTGGTTTTGCTTATCAATAATGTCCTTTGTGGAAACAAGTTATTGAAATTTAACTCAAATCTTTTAGGTGTATTCCGTCCATTCGCTGAGGCAGATAATGATCTAAATATAGAAATTAACTGTTAAACTAAACTAAAGCGAATGCAGAGAGAACGAGCGAGCGAACGCTGTCTGAATGGCAGGGTGGGCTAAAAATATTAGTTGATCAATATATTGTACATTATAATTGGTAATGTAATTCGTCGGTTGTCTAAAATTATTGATTTTTATATTTTAACAAACGCCAACTTGGAACATGCAAGTCGCCTTCGCTCGCACTTCTTGCACGAAACAGAGAAGGCAAACGGGCATTATTGTCTGCTTTGCTTGCTGGCTAGCTTATGCGAGCGAGCGTAGAGTTAAAATGCAATCGCATGAACGTGACGAACAATCTCCAAGTCGTTGAATGTGTGTAGTAGATTAATATACAGCAACTTGCTGTTTATAATGGACGGGGGCGCGCGCGCACGGCGGCAGAGGGTGATTTGCTGCTGCTAGCGCATTAGTTTTAGCAAATGGCAGACATTTCAACTATCGCACCCTCGCATTAAACGTGCGAACGCAAATCGTGCCGTTTGCGTCATCAGCAACTAAACAACAACGCGCCGAAGATAGAACGATGGTGGTGGTGGCTGCAAACAACAAAACAAATGAATGCACCCTTCATTCCCAGCGTTTTTTCGCTTCGTTTTTGAAATAACAATTTATGTTAATCCCCTTTGCGTTTAGGGTAGTTCCAACTTGCGCGCTGCTGCATGTTACGTGCGCCTTATTGTTGCTTCCAAAGTTATTGATCTGACGTCTGGCGAATATAATTTTTGCATCATTATTGTACACAAATCCGACGTCTGTATGAATAAATACGGAGCGCTGAGACGCGCCGAAGCAGGACGGAGACGGGCCGGGCAAAGAAAAAGAAGACGAAGGGCGCTCTGGGCGCATGAACAATAACCTGCAATCGCAGAAATTGCAACTTCTATACAAGGACAATTCAACTCGCATAACGACGGCGGAACGTAAATGCAGCACCAGCAGCATGAATAAAACGACCAAGAAGAGGAAATCGCGCAACGGACGCAAAAAATGCGCGTCGTCTCGCTCGAGTTTTTAAACAATTGCGCGGCTTCTTATCGCGCTCTATGTTTGTTGTCTCATTGAAGCGCCTGGTGCACTACAGCATTAGCTTCCTGCGCACCGCATACATGCGTCAATATTTAATTTAATACACTTACGTGCGCCTTAAATTAATACTAAAAATATTTTGAGCAGATGATGGCGCGTATAGAAAAAGGGAGCGATCAAGACCGAAGACGCTCGAGCTTAATAATAACCGTGCGTGTGTTCATGCAGCACGTACATAATGTGCCTAATATAATATTCCCTGATATTCCATTTGTTGTTAGTGACTCACGCAAAAGTCTCCGTCCGCGCCGCGTTCGAATTGTTTATACCTTCGGCGAAGGAGAGCTGTGCGCGCTCCATATTGGCGCGAAAGAGAGGTGCACATGCTTGGTGCCTTGCGCGTGCGCGCCGTAATGCAAACCGGCGTCATGTACCCCGTGCGCTCACCACGAGCAATGCGAGCACATTGTAAATTATCTTCTAATTGTTCGTTACGGCCGTCGTGCGATTGATTTCGGTTCAGTTTTTCGTGCTCTCGCTGCCGTCACATCACACCGCAGCGCCGCGGTAATTAAGCGTTAATTGAAGACGATTGAAAGGGCGCGCGCGCGCATTTCCGAAAACGCAGTAACGTAACGTATTTCGGCCGCACACACGCTCGCGCCAGAGCTCGAAGAGCAGTCATCGTGCACGCGGTATTCGTGCCTTGTGCGTTGCTAAAAATACGATTATTAAACAATATCTCTGCAGTCGCGTGTGCGCGTACATCGTGCGCTAGTGTGTGCGCCCGGCTCTTCTGTTGTTGTATCGCCAGCAGCACATCCGCGCTGTGCTTCAGCCAGTGCCTCCTGTCCTCTCCGTGTGCTCATGTGCGCCGCACGGCCGTCGTTCGTCATCCACCACAGCGCGTACAACAAATAATATTTAGTGCGTGGTGATTTGTTGCCCGCTGCTTGCTATCCGATAAAGTACTCGCACACTACATAGTTGCCTTCATGAACACGTTGTGCCATTCATCGCCGGTCCGAGTGTAAACAATAAGCAAATTTACGGGTTTTTTGCACGGTGCTAGTGCAACGTTCGATTCAATTTCGCGGCAAAACGTGGATGTGCAATACAGTAATCGCACCAGAGGAAAACCAAACCATCGTTGCTGTGGATATTTTAGGTTAGGATTATTCAACCCTACAAACAAGGTATGACTAATTTTTATTTGCCTCATTTCTATCTCTGTGACTCATTGTGTTTTTGCAACCGAAATCTATGCATGCATTGTCATGGTCGTTTGAACAATTCGCCGAAGATCATGATTTAATTACGAATAATTTCGTTTCTCGATCGCATTTTTAAATTTCAAAGATGGCCGTTTGCTTTGTGCATTAACGACAGAGACGGAGCAAGAAACCATTTTAGATTCGTTAAAGTTAAACATTTTCGATTTCATAATGTTTATATTGCGCGGCGAGTGCGTGCGAGCGAGACGGCGCACGTGCACCCCCTTGTTTTGTTCTACTCCGGCCGGCCGTCGTCGTTCGTGCGGTCGGCGCAATACATGCGGTCCTTGTCTTCACTTGCCGTTTGCACATTTCGACTTGATGCGAACGCGCTGAAGTGCATACGCGCTCAGCGAGCACATACACCAGCAGCAGTCGGCATTGAATGCGAGCGCTGCTCTGCTACTGCAGATCGTCGCCAGCAAAGGCACATTTGCGAAAGGCCGTCGACGAATATTATTAGAGAGAACGGCAAAAATATGACGCTAGCAGAGACAAACGTTCACCCCTCGTGCAACTCGGAATATTTCAATAAACAAACCAAGAGCATGCCATCCATCCGTTCGTTCGTGTGATTCTTGTCTTGCATTTCGCACTTGCTTTAATGATACATTAAGTGCTAAGCCATGGCAGTCGAGCAAAGCCCTGATCTTTGATCAATCACAAGCAAGTCAGTCGCACGTTTTGCAAGTTGAAATTATCGACTTTCTTCATTGCGCTCTTCGTAGCTAAAGATTTAGTTCCCAGCCAGCTGGTGGTTTGCAGGTAGATTTTGGGAAGGTCCTTGAATGACATTTATTGCGATTGTTTGAATTCAACCTCGCGTTGCATTTCGACCAAGCAACTAACCACCCAACCAACTACTAGGCCTGTTGGGCGCTCATGAAATATTTAAGTAAACAACTCGTGGAATATTTGGAAAAATTATTCTTTGCGTGCCAGCGTTCAGAAGGGGCAGGTAACAAATTGAATATCGGCTTTGCAGTTCATTGTCATTGTGTTTCTTCGTGGAAACTTTGTCATCTTGAATCATTTTTTATTAACGCAAATTATAATATTGTAACACAGCGATCGGCGCAAGTCTTTATAAATTTACGTTCAAGTCGAGCGAGAGTAGTTATTAATGTTTATGTAGCCGATGACGGTTTACGTCCTTGCGTACGTGTGCGTCATTTTTTATTAATAAAAAGCCCAGGACGAAAGCAGAAAGCTCTCTAGGCGTGTGTTTAATACACTTTTCGATCAAGTCAAAAGTTTCGGTCGTTACGCAAAATGCGAAAAAAATGGCGCAGTGAAATGCATGCACTTTTTTTTTTTCGCAACGCGTAATTTCATGGCCATTGCATTGCGATATCCCTTGCGGCGCAATGGCCGCCCCCTCGCCGCATCTATCAATAAAGTCAATCGCACATTGCAAGGAAGCGCAAGTTGGCGGTTTGCGCCGCCGCCAGTGCACATGCAGGCCAGAGGAGTCCTTCCTCTTGATATTTCTCATCGGCCTCTCGGTAATTATCGATCCGCGCTGGCGGCTTCTCTCCACACGTTCCTCATTCTCATCTATACTTTTCGCCGTCCTCGTCGCGCTTTTCGCCGTCTCGCTTCGTCTTGGGGCGCGCGCCGCATGTGCGGTCGGCCGGCACCCCCTGAGCCGCCGTTCTACCTTCAGCACGCTGTGCGCGATCCAACCCTCCGGATTTCGGCTCGGTGCGCAACGAAGAGGCACATGCCTCGGAGGCCGTGAGTGTGAAAGGTACACTTAGCCAACACACGCACACCACCATCAGGGTGAAATACCCCCCATTTGATTGAGGTGCACACACGTACGCTCGCACACTCCGGCACGGCCGCAATCGGAGGGGCAGTCGAGAGACCGAGTGTTGTCGTCACTGCGTCCCTTTCATGTTCTATGCAAGTGCGCGTTGTTGCGCCCCCACCAGAGATTCGCGCACCGTCGTCGTCGTCTCGGCTTCCTTGCTGCGCGATTTACGCGAACGTTGCACGAGAGCGCGCCGCGTTTTTTGCATTGCTGACGAAGTGCGAATCCCGTGCTGTGTGCAGTCACAGCTCGTTTCTTATTGCCCACTTCGTCAAAGTGCGGTTAAGTGTCCACCCTCCTCATGCGGTGAGCATGCTATCTATCCAGCATCGTCCTTGTTGACATGCCCGTAATGCAGCGATGCGCTCCAATCGAAATTAAATCGCGAATTAATGGTCGGCGCTCGGCCGCGCGCTGATTATGAGTGATACTCATTACGTCGGGTTCGGATTAGTTTGAACATTACTGGTGTCATGATCGCAACACGCATTTCATCAGCCACCATATTGTTTACAAGTGTGTTGGTGTCTGCTTGCCTTAAATTTATTGACGAAGGGATTAAGTTTACAACAGGGTAAGATGCAGAGCAACGCAGAGGGAAAGGGACTTGTCGGTTGTCACCTTGCGTTTGCGTTTTTTGCGAAATTCGTTTGACTTTTGGGGGCAAAAAAAATTCCATCGACGCGTTGTACGTTGGTTAGTTAGTTAGTTAACGCTTTAGATATTTACTGTAAATGCGCTGTTGTATGAATATGTTTGTTGAGGGCTATTAATACCCAACGGCGTCGCTTTATTTATAGTCCCAATATATGTACGTATTCATTTGTTTCTCTTTATTAATTATAAATGTACTCGAAGCTGAAGCAAAACCGAAAAGCAGCAGCGCCGCTGCTGGCGACGAGACTGCCTGCGGCTTAGAGCCGGGCTCGCAATGCGTGCGCTATTTGCCTTTTACAGGGCATGCCGCAATCGTAACAATTTCTCTCGGAGATGGAATAAAAACGCCGCCAAGTTGAATTTGGCGCGCTGTAGGTGGTCAGGTCGCCCCGGGTTACGATGCGTGCAAACACCGTTCGCGGCGCCATTGCTGTGACCTCATTAGTGACCCACCGATTTCGGGATGCTCCCTTGCGATGACACTCGGTAGGGCCGCGCGTGTGACTCTCGCACATGCTGGATGCGTCTGCGGCCCTTCGCGTGTGCATCATCATCTTCATCCACACTCGCGACGCGAAGAGAAGTGCCACTAATTCTCTTGCGCAATGCCAATGTAAATTGAAACAAACGCCTGCGCTCGCTCGTCCCTCGCTTGATTCTTTTTCAATGTCGCTAACGCGTAAAAAACCATACGCACGCAATGAAATAAATGCTCCGTGGATATTAGGATGGCTGTGTACTTTGTTCAGTTACAAAACGCATGCCACGAGCCCGTTTTACGTTTATAAATAATTTTATATTTGTCGTCTTGCGTTTGTCTATTCGGCGGCATGCGGGTCGCGCACACGAATGCAACTAAAACAACATGTTCGTCTAAATTTAAACTAATTCAATTAGAATTTCCACATTTGTGTGGTTTTAATGGCGTTGCGCATCTATTGACGATGCTGCTCGCGGCCATTTTGTTCATATTGTTTTGCTGCCCTCGCAAGGGCACTAACAACGAGCCCAAGAAAAAAGCGAACATCTGTCACACGAATGAAATTAACGCCCATGAAGCGCGCTACCAGTTGTTGTTGGTTTCGTTTGTTCATTCCAGTTTGTTCGCGATTAGCTCCCCTTTGCCTAAGGCCGTGGCATATTTTATATATTTATTCGCATATTTATTCTTCGCTCGGCGCAATTATGGATTCGTCGAAGGGTTGTCATGGTAGTCTGAGCACAAACATTATTGTTTTATCCATAATTTATTGTAATTTGTACGTCGTCGGCATGCATAGCGCTTGTTGATGTTGTCGCTCCTTTTTCGCGGCGCGGGTGAAGTTTTACGAGCGCATCGACAATGATGATGATGATGATGATGCGGCGGTGGCGGCGGCGGCATGCATGGTATTCGCGAGCGCGATCGCGTTGTTTACGTCGCGGACTCACATGGTCCACGTGCATGTGTGCGTGCGCGTTCCGCGGTATGTACGACTGACTGGCCTCTGCGCGCGGGGCATGATCATCATCATGCATGTGCCTCCGGTCTGGTAGCAGCGTTTTCGCTTTCGTTGCGCCGTGACGCATGCACAACGTCCGTCTAGCACGACTGGCGAGACGGGGTCTCTCTCCCATTGACTTACAATCTCGCGGCTTCTTGTATCGCGGCGTGCATCCAACAACAGATGCAAGAAGCCGTGGACCGGTTTCGCGCGCGCACTGCAATGTGTGCCATTAGACCAACGCGCGCAGAAAGATGTGGGTGACTGGAGTAGCAATACATCATTCACCATCAAACGCACCGTACTCGTAAAATATCCACTAATATGTATTTTCCACCTGTGTGTTGCAGACTTTAATCGACAACAATCACGTTTTTTACGCTACTTATTCGCTCGCGTCGTCATTGCATTTTAGCAAGGAGAGGGCAACAACTTATTAGAAACATTATACAAACTATTATAGACCTTCAAGAGGAGTCGTACATAGTTTCTATTTTATATGAACGCCTATTATACATATTCGAGCAATCAATCGAGAAGCAGCCACTAGTTTTGTAGTCGTATTTAGATGCATTAGAACACATCCGGATCTTCTAGCCACACTAAATGTAGTTAGAGGTGTGTTCGTTAGCATTTTTGGAAATTGGCTTATATCCGCTTGCTTACGAGATATCAGTCCGTGCGAAATTCTAAGCGAACAGAGGGACGTAGTGAATGGACAATATGGTCACGCAACCGCCACCACAGCAGTTCTGCGTTCGGTGGAACAGCTACCAGTCGAATTTGCAGAGCGCCTTCCCCAAGCTCCTGCTTTCCGAGCACTTTGTCGACGTGACGCTCGCCTGCGAGAATGAGATGCTCAAGTGCCACAAAATCGTCCTCTCGGCGTGCTCCACCTACTTCGAGAAGCTGCTGCTGCAAAATCCCTGCCAACATCCAATTATATTCATGAAGGACATGAAGTAAGTACCTTGCTTGAATGCAGCGAATGCTTATTAATTGCATATGTGTTTGCCTAGGTTCAGCGAGATGCAATCGCTGGTTGACTTTATGTACAGAGGCGAAGTGAACGTGACGCAGGACGATTTGCCTTCATTGTTAAAGTCCGCGGAAGCGTTGCAGATTCGCGGTCTGTGCGGCTCCGATCAGTTCTTCAACCAGCAGACACTGAACAAGGTCAAAGGCGCCACGAAAGCAGCCAACGGCCAGCCGAAGGACGACAAAGTTGCGAATGCCAAAACTACTTCCGATGGGCAATCACCTCAAGCGCTGCAGTTGTGGCAGCAGCAGTTGCAACAACAAGCACAGCAATTAGTCGATAAACAAGGTGACAAGCAAACAAATAAGACACAGCAGCAACAACACCAGCAACATCAGACGAATGAACAGAAAGACGATAAGACTGAAGCGTCTAGTGCGGACGGTGGTTTGAATCCCTCATCCTCCGACTGTGATTCGAATGATGCGCTTGTTATCAAAGAGGAGGAGAGCCTGAAGGAGGAGTACGAGGATTCCTATTATGACGCTGATGGAGATCTTATGGATACCGAATATACCGAAGATGATACGTCCGTGAATACGGGCAGTTTGGATAAAACGCCAGATTTTGCGATTGCGAATGTTTCTTGCCAATACGATGGAAATCCAGGTGGGTTCATTAACTCGTAATTGTTGAATAATACGTTATCGATTTGGAGAGTACAAAATTTAATGTCTATTTTAATTAGACACGCTTGTAGGTTCATCGACACGACGCGTGAGGCGATCAGATGAGGAATTGCGTCGCGCCGCTGAATGCATCACACGTGGACAAACCTTCCAAATGGTCAGCGATCAATTCAACATCCCCATATCGACAATACGTTTCTACATGGCGCGTAAGGGTATTTTGCCTCGTCGCAAACGCGGACGGGCGTGCTCTGGTATATCCGGCGTTTCCAGTTCGGGATCGGGCGTCTCGAATCACTCCTCGAATAACTTTAACAGTTCGGGCAACACAAGTCCCATCGGCCCCCCCTACCACATTGTGCACTATAAATTGCCACAATTGGGCGTCTCGAATCTTAAATAATTTCCAACAGTTATAATTGTTTTGGGAACTAATTCACTAAGTAAACAGAGCGTCGTTATTGACGATTTCAAAAATGAGAAGTTTGATGATTCACATGCATAGGTAAAAAAACAAACAAAAGACACGTCCAAATGATCTCCCAAACAGATTACAGATAGAAGCAAGATGAAAGCGTCAGCGTGCGACACGTTCTTAGACACTTAAATTATTAGAGACTGCATCTTATATATTTACAAGTAAAAACAAAAAAGAGTAACCAAAAATAAGTAAGATGATGAATACCAAATTTAAGAAAATGACAACATAGTATTTTTGTAGAGTATTTGTAGGATTATCTGTAATTTAATATTAAAGTACATTAATGTGTAGCATCGCGAAATGATGAATTCTGGGTGGTAGCAATCGGTTTCGCGCTACATGAGTGAATGATATAAATATGCAAATCAACGGACATTCGTGCCCTGATGATCAAGTTGTTTCTGCAATCCGTTTAAATCCAAGTACAACTTCACGTACATCGTATTCATTATTTATTATTCATTTCAAAGGGTAGACTTCTCATACTAGTTGCGATAGCGTGTAGAGATGCTGCAGTTGAAACAAGTGAAAAGGCAATTTAATTAATAAGTAATTTACCTATATATATATTAGTTGTTTAGTTGCAAAAATGAGCGATAACCAGTGAGGATGGCAAACTCTGCGTGACTGATGATAAACATAAGTTATTGCGCGTTTTTAAAACTTATTGTGAGTGATGTTACTTTGTAATTATTTTAGCATGTATGATTTTAATAGTTAGGGCCACCGAGAAACCATAGTGAAAAGCAGAAATTGAAAAATGACAATCGTGCCAGTAATGTTTTAGGTTTTAACTAATGTATATTGTCAATAGTTGTTTTTATGATCTCATTTTAAGACATTTTTTGCTTATTTTATATTTTAAAACACGGCCATTTTCTTTAATTATTGTAAGATTTACAAACGATTGCACTTATAACTTTTATACCGTAAAGTTTTTTTCTTTTTTGATTCTATTACTAGCAACGGTGTGCCTCATAGAATTTTGTATAGAAAATCCAAAAAACATTCGACCAATTACTAGATAATTACTGATTATTAACTGCATATGTTTTATTACTATTACTTATTATTTACTTATACGTAAACTGTTTGCAGTTAGGCGTTTCGTTTGAATATTTTAGATCAGCTCATTTGTTTAATGCGTAATGTGTGTATATTTGTTTGAGACTTCGTATTACTTTTTAAATCAGATTGCATACTTCCATAAAAGTAACACTTGCATATATAGTCACGTGGCTGGTTACAGAAACTATCTGTAAATGTAAAATAAAGTAAAATCTTATTGAAGACTGCTAATTTATCATCGTCAAATAAGTTCTTCACACTGGGGAGCGCTTAATAAATTTACGCAAGCTACAAAACTGTATAATTCTCATTGAACAAATTGCAAATTGAAAATCGTTCACAATCAAAACGGAACACATTGAAATCGTTGTGAGAAATTTGATTATTATTGTTTGTAATAAAAAAATCAAAAGAATTATTTCTATTTTACACGATAGTGCTTTTAAATGTTACTGACAAAACACCACAAATGAACAAATACAAATATTATATACAAATACATAGTACATTACTGAATAGGTAAATGAAGAAAAAATAATAGAAACCGCACATATACCTCATATTTAGATGTTGAATCAACAATAATAACATGAAGCAATTCATGGCAGAGCAGATGCGAAGATAAAAATGTAATAAAAACAATAATAATAATCACAAAGTGTAATCTAAGAAATAGAAAGGGACTATGCACCAAGACATTAATGTAAAATGTTGTTTTTCTTTTGCAAATCTATTTTTTCTACTAGAACGAAACAAATTACATACTCGAATAGGACAAAATATTGCAATTTGTTTCACGTATACGTTAACTACTATTAGCATTGCCGAAAGGGTGGCACGGCTGCCGCTTCCGGTGTACAGTGAATAGATTTATACATTGATAGAAATATTTATATATCCTCCCCCCAATGAAACAAATACAAATATATATTGTAAAGAAGAGTAAAATAATAATAATTGCAGAGCGAAGGAAGAGATTAACGTAAAATTAAGTTTGAGAAACACTTCTATATAAAGAAAAGAATTATGTAAGTGAGTAAAACGCAGACACCAGCAGGTGCCACTTATTCAAGATGGTAATTGATAAGCGGCGTACCATAGATATTTAATTATTAATAATGGTAGCTAGAAAGAAAAAAAAATGATTATGTGAATTAGCGATGTGTTAGCGTCAACGTGTATTAGCGGAGCTCAGTGACAAAGATCATTTAATAGTTAAACGGCATTGTATGAAGAAGGCATTCATAACTGATTAAATAACAAGTGAACGATATTGTAAATTGTGAACAATCGTATATTATTACATATTTATTGATAGATAGCGTACTGACTAAACAATTAAGCAGATGCGAACAAAAATATGATCAAGCAAAAGAGCGTAACACGAATGTACTTACAACTTTTGCGTTTTGTAGGGTGCTTCTTATATCTTATGCGTATTGCAGATGGATTTATACATGCGAGCAAGAAAAAATATATAAAAGATTAGCAGTCACATATAACAATAACATTTGAACATGAAAAAAGTGCAGATATATATATTATATATACGATAATAATTTAATAAAAATGCATACAAGAAATGAAATGCGAATGAATTCACCACAAACAAGAAGAATATTTAAGTAAAAGTGCCATTCTACATATATAATAAACTTATACTATTATTATAAAATATTTTTCTAGAAGTAAAATTGTAAAGAAGTAACAAACAAATAATATTACAAGATGAAGAAAAAAAACTATGAAAATGAATTAATCAAGATGAAGAAATGATAGAGCGCTTATTACGTCTCGTGACTTAGATATTGTATACAGTATTCGAACGTAAAATATACACAAACTATTATATAATATTTTCCCTGCTAGTATGAAACAATATTGTCAAAATTCCTAAAGTCCATTACACTTTCCTATTATTTTGTTGATGTCTGCGGGAGTTGTTTCATTTATTCATCAAATATTTCAGTAACACAGATAAGCTATACATAGTAACAATTATATGTAAATATTTTTATGTATGCTACATTCAGTTCCAGTGATTTTAATGCAAATTTACTCCCTGATTAAAGTATTAAACAATAACAATGTCAACAGAGATGCAGACATATAACAGGCAAGGATTTTACAATGCATGTTTGTTTTCTCCACAGCATACAATCAAGTAGCAGAAAATGGTATTTAATAATTTTGTTTTAACCATTGCTTATTATTCCGTTTTTTTCAGTATCTGGTTGATATAGTTTTGCAATTGTTCTTCCTATTAACGGCACTCTTTGTGTACGCGTATGGTTTCCCTTGTTATGATTGGTTTTTCGGACCGAGTGGATATGATGACTATCCACCTTCAGGATGCTCCGGACCATCAGGACCAGGCCCTTCTGGACCATACGGTCCTCCAGGTCCCTATGATCCTTCCGGCTATGGACCCTCAGGGCCATACTGCTAAGAAGAGGTTTATCAATACATGCGTATTTCTCGCAGTGGTTCTCAATAGTTGTTTGTGCATCTTGCATTTGCAATTTATGATTTCTTAATGTTTAGGTTTGTCGATGTGATGTGATATTATATTATTATTGAAATAAAAATGATGTTAATTTACTCTTGAACGTGTGTAGTTTAAGTGTGTTTCCAATCAGGAGTGTTCTCCAAAGCAATTAATTTATGAATTATTAAAGTGCATTTACGTGGCTTTTCCACAATGCAATTTATGAGGTGGAAACAGCCAAACCACCTTGGACTTTCTGGCACTTTATTGCAACGTGCCTGCTCTTAATGAAACTTTTGTTAAAGTGTCATATCTGTTTGAAGGTGCTTAAAACACGCCATCGAAAACCAGTTGTGAGGCATTAATTATGATAAAAAACAGTAAGTATTCAATATTAAAATGGCATATGTATTGTAATTATGTTCAACATCATAGTAAACATAATCAAATGCAGTGAGAATGCATTCAATATGAAAAAACGTTGAACGAATCTTTGTACCGAAGGTAAGAAAGTTGTTTATCAGTGCAAGAATTCGTTTTCGGAATTTTTTAATGTTTAAAAATTAAAACATGAAAGAAGTTAGCATTCGGTAATGTGAACTTGGAATTTACAAAAAAAATTATACACTGACGCACTTCGACTACAAATAATATGGCTAATTCGTTATCAATAACATATCATTACCGCACCAAAATATTAATTAATTGAACTTTAAAATGATTGGATGATACATTCAAATACCATATTTATAAGTTGACAACCATGATGTGCAATGAAATTATACACGAAGTTTGTCAAGTCTCTTTCACATTAATACTTGAACTTTCATAGTCATTTCAATCATGAAAAAAAAACACAAAAATATCAATAAAAAACATGGTAAACTTGTTATTCGAATATCACGAATTGATATGATGGGTTCTTTACCTTGCATGTTTAATTAAGAGGAGCTCGTGATTAAAACAATTACAAGTTATATGATATGTTTGTTTTTGTAGGAATTTTCAGATATGCAATTGAATTGGAACTTGATCAATGCTGTTCAAGGACTTTTAATATCCAATAGTAAAATCCAACTATTTGTAACACATTTTATGATTCATTAAATTCATTAATAATTAATTCACACAACACAAACTAAACCGCATATTAGAAAAATGTACAAATTTGTTATTGCAAATAGCAATTACTACTAATTTGCAAATGAAGTCATTCGTAATGATTCGTCATCAATCTTTTAAATATAGGAGAAAGTTATATGTTGCAAACAATTATATTTATATACCATCTATGTAAATATTAAAACAACATCAAAAAATAATTTCTAAGAACTATGATGTTTATTTAATGATACATGGCTTTTATAGGAAGGAAACGGATGTTTCTGCGACCTGGAGAAAATGTGTACTTCGAGAATACAACTCCAATCATAGATTTTCAATGCGGCATTATTGAAATGGAATTGGAAGTTGAAGCACGAATGGGAAATGAGGTGTCGATTTATATCGACTCGTGAATAAGTAAGTGCGATGTAATCACGACAAATTCGTCATAAATATGCCACTCATACGTGTTTCATTTCAGATTTTATATGAATTCATTTGTATTATACGAATAATTACTTATTCATCCAATTAAAATGGCAAGGCGTTCATCACATCCGAACAAATGTGGTGACAATCATGGTAACAAGCGTGATGACAACGAGGAACACGGCACGTAGAGCGCACCGCATGTTGTGGAAATTTAATGCAAATATGAAGAAGATTGCGAATAATAATGAACCGAATAAATATTGATTGGTAATAATCTCGCAGAATGCGCGTGTTTAATGCAAGGCCGCACTTAAAGAAATCATCAGACGCGAAGGAAGTAATTTGCAGGCATTGCGCACATCAACGTTCGGGAGACGTTGTTAATTGAACAAAAATATTAATTGAAATAGCATATGGAAACCGCAGTTTATGGCATTTTATTGTTTTCGTCATAATTAAACCAAGTCCTTGTGCTTTACGTAATCTTCAAGGAAGTTATATAATGAGCTATGCAAAAAGTGCGTGTAAGCATTAATAATTCCTAATTGATGCGTTTTATGCCAAAACTATGAATGAATTAACATGAAATTTGGAAATACATACATGTATTGACCAAGTGTATTCATGTACATATAATGTTCTCATAGCAGTCGAATCATGATTTAAAATTTGCAATAGGAAAACGATGACGAATTGCGGATGTTAGGTGTCTATTTGATTTGTTGAGTGCGCAACCATGTGTTGTCTCTTTAAATGTATTGTATAATTCATTACAACATCAGTAATTACTGTATTAGTTTGTGGATTAACACATATGTATAAACATATGTAACAAGAGCATAAAAATTGTGTATAAGTTCACTAAACGATATCGAACGTAATAATTTATAGCTATTATCGTCAATTGCGATCACGAATAAAAGAGCAAATTTACAGTAAACATAATTATGTAATTTAAAATGTTTATATTATTATGCATTGATTAGATTTATGATGTTCTGGTGGTTGGTACCTCTATGAAACAGGCTTTGCCAATTTTGGACAATTTTCATGTCAATTAATCTTGATTCAGCGCTGTTGTTAAGTTAATATGAAGACAATTTTTGCTATTGGGAATGTTGGCTCCATGTTTAACAAAAGCCAGTAAGTATATGTTTCAATTTAAAATATGTAAGGCTAAAGGTAGCAGAGTTGGAGTGGTGCTTGACTCTGGCTGGGAAGACCAAGGTTCGAATCGCGGAACAAGCTAGCTTTTTTTGTAAATTATTGAGTAGAGTAGTAACTCTATCATTCGTAGGATGGACCATACCGCTCAAATTCAAATTGAGTACTTAGAAAATAATTCTAAGTCCGATACATGCCGAATTTGAGGGCGCACTTGTCTCAGGGTGACGTCAGAAACCGAGGTCTGTTGGTAACGAAAATCGGGAATGGGGAGGCAGTCACTGGTCGGACAGCGACTGAGCTGGTCGACAAGTGATCTGCCGGGTGGGGTGGGCTGTCTGAAGACAATCTTAAATCGTACGGGCTTCAAAAATTAAAAATGGGGCCCTTGTACGCTTTCGGGGGCTGCACTGGACTTATGCGTTAAGTCCAATGAGGCCCCTGAACGTACAAGTTAAACGAAAACTTATAAATTTCAATTGCCTTTCTCGGGGATCGAACCTGAGATTCCTAGATCGCTTCCTAGACTCTGACCACTAGGCTAGAGAGCGTTGTTGCTTTTAGCAAATTTGATGTTAGCCTTATAGCCTCGGTTTTGTTTAAATTTTGAAAATAAATAAATTTAACTCTTATTCCACTTCGGAGTTGCCAGGATTTGAACTCAGCACTCCCGGCTTGCGAATGGAGCATTCTACTACCAGGCTATAAGGCACATGACGTAGAGACAATACAACTTGTACCTAAAGAATAAATTTCTATATTAAACAATAAATTTAAACATTTTTGAGCCTGCCTCAGCCGCGGATTGAACCGGAGGCAACAGCTCCATTCGCAAGTGTTCTAACAACTAGACCACTGCAAGTTATTGCTAGGCTGACATATTGCCTGAATATTATGTACTGCAATTCAGTTAGTAGTTACTCAAGAAGACAAATGCACATATTTACTTGGCAAACGTGCAATTAAAACTGCAATTAGGAGAAAACTTTACTTCAATACGCGCCAAACAAATTTTGGTAAGTATGTTAATTGTTTCGACTATTCGACGTGTTTAAGAAGTTTTCACCGAAAATATTTTAATAGCTAATGTCATACAAGCATTAAGCATGATTAATATTGCAAATGAAGCAATAGTTGCAGGTAATATTAATCATATTTGTCGAGATTTATTTAAAATTTAAAATTTTTGAATTGAAACATCTTCAACACAATTTCAACTTTTTGAAGTTGATTTAATTACTGTAATTTGTGTAATATTTAAATGAAATTATTGATTAAACCTTCAGGAATAAACAAAAAATCATATGTAGAAAGAAAATTTCAATTATTGCAAGCCTAAGTCACGCAAATTAACGTTAACTTTGGAACGTTATTACGTGTAATTTGTTGAACGAATTTTAACGATCTGCTGATATATTATCAAAAATTTAATCAGCTTTCTGATAGTGCAAGAATTATTTTAATATCTCTTATAGTTCCGGAGATATTAATTAAAATGTACAGTGCTAATTCCGGCCTTTTATGTTACAGGTGCAACTGAGGCTACCAGGAATTCCAGCGCATTAGCCACCGCGGTAGCTAGTGCAGATTCCGGCCGAGTAGAGCTCTGCGTGGGCGCGACACCACGAGGATTGCCGAAGTAGGCGCTCTTCCGCTTCGGCCATTCTTGTGCCTGGAACCTAACCGGTGCACGCGGATTTCTTCAACACCACAAGAACTGACGTTTGCTGTGAGTTTCCAGGCGCGACCAAGATTTGTCCTGGCGATAGCGCCTTCGCGCTCGGGAAAATTTCAAATCGCTATAGCTTCTAAAGTAATGAACCGATTTTAATGATTTAAAAACTGTTATCATTATTTTGAAACGCTCTGTCACACAGTGCTATCGTACTTATTCTAATATTAATATTTCTTTATGAAATTGTTACATTTATAATTAAAACTCAATAAAAGTACCTTATTTAGTAATAAATACACGATTTATGTTGAAAGTTCTATGTAATAGGTGTAAATCTATATCATTTTGCATACCTATTTAATTCTTGAGCGCTATTGAATTGTTTATAATTAGCAATGAAGAATATTTTAAAAGTCGTTGTAACTTTTAAAGTTATTAACCGATTTGAATGATTTAAAAATTGATAACATTTGCTTGATTAGCACTAAAAGCCTCTGTAATGATTTTTAGTATAAGATTATTCTACTTTAATTACAACGATTTAATGAGTTATATGAGAATTAAAATTACATGCTTGCCAATTCAGGCAATAGTGTATATTAGAAAAGTCTAAATTTGATATTTATTACGTCTACTTTCCTTCAAGAATGCATGCTATTTCAAACGTATGTAATCAAATGCTTGCTTACCTACTTACTTGGTTACAACGTATTGTATGCAATATAACAAGTTACGTTTAACGTTTTGTTGGTGTACGTATTAAAATATTCAAAAGAAAACAACTACGTAACTTTAAACAATAATAAAATAATTATTCGAAAGAAATTAAAGTTGCTCTTCATTGGATTAGCTTCAATCGTCCGCTTATTAAACTTCCGAGGTGATATGACGATTGTTTATGTTCTTAATGACTTCTGATATTGAGAACTAGATATCTGATCACTAATTTCTCGTTGTTTATAAATATCTTAATGGCAGTATTGCGTAGTTGAAATAAATCACGCACACGAACATTAAAACTTGATATTCAAGAAATATAACTATCCTTGTTGTTTTCTTGATGGTTCATAATAATATACGTTCAATTGTTTCATGTGATTCGTAGAGTTGTATGCATAAAGCAAAGAATAGGCCAGTAATCCAACTCTACTTGACTGCAGTCATCTAGCAAGCATGTATGATTGCGTTACGTATTGGCACCGATTACGTGTCGCGTCTTACTTTCATCTTTCACGGTATTTCTTTTCTTCTCAGCGTTGCATTTGCATCCATAGTGCATTAGAATAGCAAGTACCATTTATATGCTTGTTAAAATCAACGTCACTGATTATCCAACTCATACGAAATGAACTTTCTTTACAAATATCAAAAGATAATTTCGCTAATTGTAGAGTTATTCATACTTTGAATTGTTTAGCTTCCTGTGCAATTTTTTAATATCCGTCAATTCATTACGGAGCCTTTTCGAGTTGAGCACTTAAAAGTAAGCATGTGATAATTGTTTAGCGCAAGCAATTCGGAACACTTATTTCGAAGTAGGTGAAATTAAGTGAAATGCAATTGAGAAACGAGAACAATTTCGAGAGACAAATAGAGAAACACATGGTGTTCACTCCGCTAAAATGTGTTACCCAACCGTGACAGCTCCTGCATGCGCAAGTGACTTACCGATGTAATGTGCGATTGGGTGGTAACGCAGCATTTGAATATGTTTGATGGCGATTAGGCGCGCGTTAAGTAAGTGCGAGAGGTTTTCTGATGAAGAGAATAAGTCGGTCATCGAACGCACCATGCAGAGTGTGTCAACACGCCGGTTTTTCTTCATCTGGCGGCGGCGGCGGCAAGCGTTTCTGCATTGATTGCCTTCTCTTCTTCTCCATCTTCTTATCGGCGCAAGTGACTTAAGCGCTGACGTCGCGTCGTGCGTGCGGATGGCGCAAACGAAGGAGTAGGATCAGCAACCAGTTCGCGGCTCGCGTGCATGCCGTGTGATTATTATATTATTACGCAGGTAGCGCGGGTAAAGTGTTGGCAAAGCAAGCGAACAGCCAAGCATAAGCGCGACCGCGAATCGTCGATGCGAGTCAGTGTCCAGCAGAACGTCGAGTCGCGACCGTACGCGTCGTGCGCACCTTCCACTTACCATCGAACGAACACAAGAAGACCGAGCGATCAACTAACGAACTGATTGATTAAGCGCATCGCGGAAACGGTTCGAGGAGAAACAATCGTCCGTTAGCCGGCCGTATGTAAACATCCAAGTGACACTCTCGGTTACCAGCGCTCGCCACATCGAGAAAAGTGCGCAAAAGTGGATTCTTATCGCTGAAAGCGCACCGCACCACCGCACAAGGAATTACAGGTGAATTGCTTATTTCTTTATGGTCTCGTATTTATGCATCATCAGCGTTATAATTACCAGCTGAGTACAGAACCAGCTAAGACACAAGTTGAGTGCGTTCGTTCGTTGCTACTACTCGTACATATGCGTTGACCTCCATTCGAGCGCGCTTCGTCCGCGTTTGCCGTCAATCGTTCACATTTGTAATGTAATCGCAGTGCGCGAAGAGATGAATTAATAGAGCCTGAGCCTACTTACCGCGTTGGAAAATACGGCATCACAAGAACTTCGAATACCTTTCGGAGCTACCAAAGAACAGTAGTACAAAAACAAACAAATTTGTTATGCGCTTATTGGCATAAACATGTTTGATTGCATTGCAAACGCAACACGTGAAAAAGCATTGAGAGGTAAATAAATTACGCATAACGGCATTATCTATGTTTGTTGCGCGCCGGAGAAGTCAAGTCAGCCGAAGAAGTCGACAATTGTTACATAAGTTCGCGCGCGCGCGCCTGTTGTAAATGTGAGAACTGTTTTAATTGGCGGTTTCTTCACGATATTCGGCGATTTCTCGTACGAATAAAAAGAAATCGAACTTGTCAACTGAATTAATGTAAAAGTATGCTGTGCCGGAGCGAACGAAACCGAATGGAAAATGTAAAAAGAAAGTTTCGTTCATCGCGCACTCTCCGTGTAATAATGTTCGCTCGTGTCAATGGTGCGCCTTTTTTCTTGTCGCTAAAAACCTACAAACATTCTCATTCTGCTTCACAAATTCATTCATATCTTCCTAAACTTGAAACGAGCATTTTAAAGTTCAAAATGGTCATTTCCATGCCTAATTAGGCAATTTGCATATACATTGAAAAGAACCTTGAAATTTGGAATATTTACAAATTGCAACTGAAAATTTCCATGGAAATGATTATTGTCTTGCATGCGTTGGTTGATTTGCGCTTGGGTTGTTGATTAAGCGCCATTAGACATCTAAAAGTTGAAGCGATTTACTCAATCAGGAAGAACTTTCTACTCCATGCATCGCATCGCATCGTCCGTACTTAAGCTCGGTTCGTCTCCACGCGATTCGTATATTGTTCTTCGAGTCACCTTAAAGGTTTGTTGACTTGCTGAAGAGCGATCGGCATGCAGAGGATGCACTCTGCAATTATGCGAATATTCGCAATTGCGAATTTTGTGATTGTGTAACAAAATTGAGGATGTTTGCCATTGAGTGCAATCGATTGTCAGCTGCTTTCGCCGCGCTGGCTTCGAAATGCCATTCAATGTCGTCGGCGACAGCAACACTTAATTCAGACGTTCGCGCATTCTTTAATTGCGCGCTTTATGCTTCGGGGCAAGTGCAATCGTTAATGACATATAAATATGACTGTCACCACTGCACGAGAATGCGTTTTGAGTGTCCGCCAAAGTACTGCGAGCACCGCGCAACGCATTTGCATAGCGATAGCCAACTAGAAAACAAGTTTGTGATGTTGCGAAGGTGCGCAAAAAATTGTTTGGTAAGTTTGACCAAATCGTTTCGCAATCGTAGTAACGACTTTTCAATTATGCCAGGTAATTAACGAATAATAATTGTTAGGTAATTGGAGATGAAAAATTCCAATGTTGATTGCTAAAAACATTTCCACGAATGTAATTGACACTCGTATAAATATTTATGGCCTGGCCAAGTTGCATTGCAATGTTTAAAACAAACAATGTAATTTAATGCATTCACTTTAATTGTTTATAATATTATTTTAATGCTGCATTTCACCAAGCACATTGCTCAGAGCTGCTTAGACTTTTTGCGTGCATAAATTTTAATAAAAACTATAAAATTAAGTGCTATTTGTTATAAATCTTCAGAGGAATGTAAAGGAGCATCGTTAAAGACACGTGGCTTGAATGCATAAATAAATTGACCGCTTGATAAAAATCTATGAATTATTACAATGCAAAGTGTAGTTTAAATGAACTTGACGTTGAATTATTACTACTTGAAATGTTTGTTATATTTTGTACTAAAAATATTATAGAGAATTAAACGAGTTTTCCATGCTGTATAACTATTTTTAACAAGTGCTATATTTTGATAAATTGCTGTGGAGTGTTTATACAGGTTCATTTTAGCCAAACATGGTAATGTTTATATCAAAAAAACAAATCATCAGCACGTGCATTCAAAAGCGATCACGCATTTATTTGATTATCTCATTGCTTTGTGGTTTTTAGCAATCTAATAATCATCCATTATTTGCATTTTCTTTAACACACGTGATTGTTTTCATTACAACAAGGCTGTTATTAGTTGTAATTATTATTCTTACATATATTGATTTAATTTCATGGTTGTTGCTGTGCTTTAAATACCACGTTAATACTTAAATATTTCGATTATTGTAATTATTATATAATTAATCACTTGGTAAGTTTTTTGTATTCTTAAAAAACCTGAAATATTTTGTTGTTATTGCAATGATCACGAAGAAAGATAAGATGTTGATGAAGAAGCACGTGACTTTCATTTATGATGATTGTTTTCGGTTTTTAATGCATTCTTCGGCGTATGAAAAAAGTGCAAAGTGATGAATCACTTAATATCTTCAAACGAAGCGTACGCAAAAGAATTCCTTAAATGAATTTAATTTGTAAATAAATAAGAGCGAGCATCGCGAATGACTAATGCTAAATAGCAAACCGACGAGCATGCAGGAATTCTTTGAACGAAGAAGGTGCAGCTTGTTGTTGTGGATATCAATCCTTTATTCTAGACATAATCCACCTTACTTTGAGTCCTTGATTAATTCGTTTGTTGTGCATTGTTTCAGGTGCGCACCCGATTGACATAAAGGCCTAGGACAAAAATGGACACAGTTCGTTTGTTCGTGTCAGCAACGAATTGAAAACAATTTACGAAATAACACTAACAAAAAAGTGCATCCAAGTGCTCGTAGTGAAATAGTTAAATGGATATTGAGTAAACGCAATTATATAATTGCAATAAGCATAATTACTTGCAACGTACGCATTGGCGTTGACGTGGAGGAACAAGCAAAAGTAATTATCTAATAGCAGCACCAAAATGAAGGGCAAAGAAAAGTTGTGGAAAAAACTTTCGAGCAGCTTTTTACGGAAGTGGTGTAAGTACAAATTTGATTTATTTACGTGCGCCAACTATAAAACAAAATTATATAAAATGCATTTATTAACAGTAATTAAATAGTAAATTATGGATTATTTGAGTTGAGTGGTGATGCAATTTATTCGAATGAGGATTCAGTCAAGGTGAACTAACAAAAAAACTTGTGCTAGAAAAGTTTAGAGACTATTTACAGTATTAATAAGTCAAATCAAGAATTTAAGGTTTGGTATTTTACATTTTACTTCATGAATCTTGCGCCAAAATATTTATACGCATGAAAATCTAGTAAATGTGAATTAAAGCATTTAAAATTCATTGACCAAAGTTTAGCAATTATAATATAAATGATGGGTACCATAATTTTATTCGCAATCATAATCAGTTAACCAATTTGCTAGCAAACATGTTGAAATAAACAAAATAACAACTCAATTATTTTGTTTTGTTGATTAGTTTACCAAGGAGATCTCAAGAGATAAGAAGTTCCATGAAGTTTGTATTTAAATGAACAAGAAGTAAATGCATACAACATCTTGTTAAGTAGCATAACAAAAATTATATATCGTTTCATGATTCATAATTCAACGTGGTAAAAGTAACATTCTGAACATTCTACACCCAACTAAGCAGATTCTTCCTTAAAGCAGAGTCATATAAATTCCTAGGAATGTAGAAGCACAGTTTGCACATTAAGATTGTGCACTATGCATTAAAATAAAATAAAATTATGCATTATGAATGGCAAAACAATTCCTAATGTACTGCCAACTATATATGACTGTTAACTTTCATTTTTCATTTCTTTTGGCATTAGAACAAGTAAATCAAGCCGATCCATCGCCTTGTAATGTTCAAAACCAAAACTGGTTGCGTTTATTACTTTCAATTGACATTAAGCATCTAATCGTAGCTTTGCAAATTTTGGGGAACGAATCAATTAAGCGGCAACGAATTCAATACGATTCGTCTATAATTTGTTGATGCGAGTCTTGTGCTCATTCTCGTGTTCCGGATGGTGAGTTATGATTGCGATGAAAGCGAAAACGGAAAACGGAATTGAATTCGAATTGCTTTACGTGTAATTTGCCTTGAATCATGTTATTGAAGACTTGAATATTTTCTGCATTTTTCTTTTTTTCTACATAAGTATAATATTTTTTTACGTAACCTAATCGCATATGCAAATTTAAAGAATGCGCGTTTTTACCGTATTAGGTATTGTTAGTGCCTATTATTTGTTGCACGAGCCATAAAATTCTCGTATTAAAGTGTGCACTCATTGTACTCATAGTTTTGAATACATGTTGAGATCATAAACTTAGCCTTATGGTTCATTAATTGTGTTTATCACATACCAAAGAATTTATTGTAGATTCGTTGCTAGCTAGGTCGAAGTAGGTGTTAATTACAAAAGGTCTTACTATTTGGCAAACGTAAAATGTTTGTAAGATTTTTATGGAACGTAGTAATACACGTATAAAAGGTTAAATTAATATATTTGTTGAAGATTCATATGTGTTACTAAATTAACATTCATTAATGCTCAGTTTAGGTTGACTTTGAGCTTGTTTTCAGAGTTAAATTTCAATTTACACCAGGAAATGTTCAATAATATGTAAATTGTATAATACAACAATTTTAACGACAAATATCCGTAAGGTAATTAAAATAGTTGTTATTTTTTGACCAACAGCACTTTATAATACTCCAGAAAAAAGTTCTTAAAAGTTTTAGTCGGTAGGTAATTGAATAATATTTCTTGCTACATTGCGCATGAATAACATTTTCATGCATTATATAATTTAAAATTTGTTGCTCTGCACTAGATAGTAATACGTATTCTGATCGCAGTTGTATTAATCATAAATTTTACTGGAAATATTCTCGCGTACGTAAGAAAACTAAGCGTAGAAATCTCCGTGAGTCGAGTTAAGATCACTGAATATGCGAAACTGGTTGGAGAAACAAAGATTGCCATACGTAATAAATTATTACAAAATGCCCGCAAGCTTATAAAACATATACAAGAGGTTTCATAAACCATTAGCTATTATTAGATTTACACGATTTTTTCTTATTGCTGCATTGACTTTTTGAAAAAATTAAGTGCAGCATCTCTACTGCATTAAGCCGTAAAAATGCGAGTGGAATTCCAGGTTAATCAAACTTATCTCAATCAGCAGATTAAACATAGTAAAAATAGCGTTGCTCAACATTGTAAACCTTAGCCAGCAATAAGTGATGCATTGCAAATCGCATTCATGGTGAAAGAAACGCAGCCGAATACGATGTGAATTTTTATAACTGTTTCGTAATTTTATTAACACACAATTTGAGCGCCAACTTTGGCCGTGCCATGAGCAGCATTTGCGCACATACATCATTAGTATGCTCACTTGATTTTCTTCTAATTAAAATGCACATACAGTGTGCACGTGTGTTTTGAAAGTGTTGAACTGGCCACGTTTTATTTTCGTTTCGTTTAAACAAATTGCTAAATTTTCGTACCATATATAATCAGACAATTGACGTACACATTGTTTGTTCTATTGATAGTTAATGCTTAATCAATCTTGAGTCATTTCCACATAGTTGATTATTGTATAAGTTTGATGACAAAGCAATGAAGTACTGATGTGAATCACATCAAAGTTTTGAAGGCAGTGTGGCTCATTAGAATTCCAGTTGCATAAAAGATGAGTCTGATTATCAATCACATTTTGTATTGTCGTCAAGATAATTCTTTCTTCTTCATTATGGAAAATATGTCTGAGACTGCTTCTTAAGCTACGTGTGCATTCACAATGGATAGTACACTATAGCATCGTGAGTAAGTGAGTAATTGTTAAGTGAAAGTCGATGGTCTCATCGACAACGTATGACTTCTTCGTTTCTGCCTTGTTTTCCTCACGTTCCTCGTGCTTTCGTAGTAGCAACTTATTGTTTCATCATTCACTCCAACTTCAACTTACATAGGTATTATCAATTATGTAGAGCTATGTGGTTTTGCCAACTTGTTGTTATCAATTAGGTGTACGAAGTGCTTCCTTGCACTTTATGTAAACTATGAAAATCCCTAATTGTATATCAAATTAGTGATTCAATTAGCGACTGCATAATGCACTTGCCAATGTGCAATTAACGCGTTTAATTCGCTATAATTGAATGGTGGGCTTTCATAGAAAGTTGGACAATAACATTAATTTACGAGCGCGTATTTACCGCCAATTAATATGCAATTGCATCGCGTTTGCATTTGTAAATATTATTTTTCTTCGATTAGAGAAATTTTTGCATATATTTAATTAAACTAATTTGATTATGAACGCAACTTCATAAGTATTCCAGGAAGTTATTTATTAATTAGTGGTAAATGTAGAGAATAACAGGAATAAGAAGTAGGTACTTAAAAGTTTGACATTAATACGCTGTGATAACAAGAGGAGAAGTAAATTACGTTTATGAACAAAATGTGGTTGTTATTGACATTGGAGGTCAGCTAGACCTGTTTTTGAAGTCGGCGAAGAACAAGTCAACTTTTTCTCTGGCAAACAATTTTGGTTAAACATTAGTTCATTACACAAATATTGCAATATATTATCAAATACATACATAGTTATTTTTTGACTCGAGTGAATTACGTCTAGTCGAGTCGAGGTGCATTACTTTTGTGGAATTGGAGAATGCCTGATAGTTGATTGTCTCTGAGTAAAAAGTGAAACCTTGAAAGTATGAGTTAAGTAGAAATTAATTGCTGAGTATATCAAGATGCGTTTATTGTAATGTAAGTTTGAACGGCTCAAGAACATCAAGAATAATAAAGAGTATTAAGACTAATAAATAAATAAAGTGGAAATAAAGTTGTTTCGTTTTACTCAGGTGTTTACCTTGATATAAATTTCATTGCAAAGCTCAAGTCTTCCTTGTTAATAATTAAAGCCAAAACAAGCAAAAAAAAACCATATGTAAAAATATGCCTAGTGAATCTTACTAATTAATAGATACTGGTCTTTAATTAAATTAGCTTTCATATTTTGTGGAAAACACAGCAATAAAATTATACGATTAATGAATTATCGAAATTTTTTCGATAATAGTATACGACGTAAATTCTAAAAAAAATGTTGAATTGTTGATTGTGTAATGATTTGATAAATAGTTTCTTAATCCATTTCAATATTTGGTTATTGAGTTACAAATTGTTATTAGTGATAGACAATAATTTAATAATTAGCGGAATTTTCGTTATTAAACAGATATTTTTCTTCCTAATTGTTTCGGAAACTTCTTATACCTAATTTTTTTTCTAGGCTACTGAAGATTAAAAGACTAAAATTTAAGTTATTGTAGCTTTTTTGTATTCTGGCACATTCCAATGTTATTTACTTAAGACTTATATTTTACGACGTAAAAACTTTCCAACTTTAAAACGTGCGAGATTTACTTAGAAATGTTTAATTTTTTTGTAGACATTTAACCCAATGCGCTTGAATTATTTTAAGTGAAACATTTAAAAGAACAAAGAGTGTTTCTCGTGGTATCATTTTTGTGTGGTTTAGATGCGGCTGATTCAAATTGTACCTTTTTTAGAATGTACAACCGTATTGTTGGTTCTCGTGGCGCGCGTTATTTTGCAAGAAAAACATATAATGTTCTTCTTAGCTGCTGGTAGACTTGTCGCTGACAGTATGACCGACTTTTATTCTCCTCAATTTTCCTCAATTAACTTTTGCCTGCATAGTTCATTCGCTCGGTGCAATTCGCACAATGAGAGGGAAAAAACTGCTGGCATAAGTGCATGTAATTCATACGAATTCACATGATGTTGTTGCACAAAATCTTGTATCGTTATTCGCTGGAATACAATTACCTAGTACACTTTTCTATTATCTAAGCAAAGCACAAAAACAACGAATGTTCTAAGTACTTCATGGAATTCGTTACTAATTTGTGGAAAATTTGATCGAATATTTATATTCCGTACACAATTCCAATTCCATTCATTTGTGCAATATGTGTATGTATCGATGTGTGTTGTGCGTTTAGCGTTACGTTATAATCATTATGATTATTTTGTTATTACTTAATCGTAATTAACCTTCTCTCTTACACGGTGCATTACGTATGCGCAAACCGTTCGTATACTTATGGTACATTTACTTTTAATGTGTCACATTTGACTACAGGAGAATTCACAATTAGTTTGCGCAAATTTGCCTCAAAATATTGATTAAGAACACGTTCATTTAGGTTGGGAATGTTGAGTAATTATAAGCCATTTTTTGCAAAAGGTTTGAAGCTGTTGCTACAAGCACATTGCAAAATTGCTGAATTCTGTCCAAACTTCTTGCGCTCGAAAGATTCATGCCTTGAGAATTAAGCGCAGTCTAGTTCAGAGACAATTATATTATAAACCTACTCTGAAACTGTTTTCTGTTTCATTGAATGCGGTTTGCAACAACAATGCTCGCTGTGAACGATTAGCAAACAACAATTAAACGTTTCACCGTTATCAAGGCAACGAATTAAATTATCCAAATTTCAAGCGCGCACGATGCGCATTGAATAAATAATTGTAATTGCTTGATTGAGGTCTTGCCTGCCATTTAAAAAGTACATTTATTTAAATTTATAGACAGAATCATTGTTATTGTCATGTGTAGATAATGCGCGTTTTTAAAAGCGCAGAGTAACGTAACCCAAATTTCTATTTAATCTTGGACATGTATAAAATTTCACAAGTAAATAGCAAACGCAATTTGTAAACATTTTAAACTAACGTTATGTACATCAAAGAACGTGCAGAATTACTTTAAACCATAATTGAAATGTTGAATTTACCTTGAGAAAATAATCATACTATCATCTTCATTTTATTTCGTTTCCACGCAGTTTCTTTAACTAATTTGTCGTTGTTTAATCATCATCAGAGTGTGAATGGTAGTATACTTTATAATTAAAAGAATTGTTTATTGAGCAATAAAATAACATGAACTGATTTGTTCAAAACTGCAGTACTAATCTTATCTAATCTAAATTTTCAATCAGAATGCAGTTCGCAAGAGGCAAAAGTGTTTAAAGTTAATCAAGATACGACTAAGTTCATAGCGTTCTATTCAATGGCGATTATGATTGGTATCTTGTGCAATTTTCTATTGAAAATTCTTCATGTTCAGTCATATTCTCGCATTATGAGCGAACGATATGCATGAGTTCGCTACGAACGCCACGATGCGTTTCATCATCGAGTTCGACCATCGTCCTTCTCTCAGTCCACACTTTTCTTCGTCGAGAAACAGCAAAGGATAAAGAATACGCCGTTCATCTGCGTAACGAATCAATTTCATATCAATAAATTAGCATTACTTAGAGTGCTAGATTAACTTTACTGTTAGAACTCATTCGTACTTCTTCTTTGTTTATAAACTTTGTGGTTCCACAATGAAGAAAAGTAAACTCATCAAAAAAGTGTCTACTTTTACTGAATGTGTATTTAAAAATTGAATATTTTCTAATGCATCAATTACTATAAAGAAATGGCTTCATTATTCACTCAACTGTACTCACAAAATGCAAATTGCACTCTAATAATTAATGATTTATTTAAGCCAAGTTTAAAGAAGAGTAATATACAAATTGTAAAGTTTAACCGTGTAGAATCCCGTAGATAATTAACATAACTTTTTTATTTCATAAACTAATTACTAATTAATTGTTACTTCAAGTGCACAGAAATTATAACGTGCATGTAGTACGATTCACTGCTTGTTACAGTACTTTGCTGGAGAAATTATTCATCAAGTTATAAACAATAGCTGTGTGTGCATACAAACAATTTCTTTTCAATAAACATGAACACTTTTGCAAAGCGATAAATGGAAGAGTATTTAGCGAGAATGCAATTTCACTCTGTGCTTTTAATTACAGTTCATGATTTGATGTAATGGATGCAATTATACGTTGCGTTCTAATTCATTACGCCAATTCTATTTCATTTTGTCCATTTGGCACGCGTAATACTCATTGTGCGTGCCGATTGAGCAACTATATCAACAGATTATAAACAATAACAGGCACATTAAATTGATTAACATGCTCATTAAGCTCGTAACCAGTTGATTTTCCTTATATTCCTGGAAAAGTGCACACTTGCTTGAGTGAATTGAAAGTTTTATGTAGGTACATAAGTGGCACTTTTGGATAACTGCATGAAACACAATACAATTGTGGGTTTATATTGTTTAATAAATGTTTACATTAATAGCTTATTAATAAGTAGTAATGATTTAAATATGAATCATTAAATCCGGCTGTTGCAATATGCATTTTGATAGCTGGTTGTCAAGTTGTTTTGCACAATAATAATACTGTTGATAGTTTGTCGATTTATAACACTTTGTATGTAATAAACAAATTTATCGACCGGTTACGTTATAGTCTATTTACATTCGCATTTTTCACGAATGTCAGCGTTGATTACAGACTTTAACAAACCGTTATAAAGAGTTGGCTAGAATAACGAGCCGAACATAAATCAGATATTTGCGTAAAAATGCGATTAACTGCTGTACTTATATCGGCATTGCATTTGAAGCATGCGTGCTTTCAATTATACATTAATTTTCGTGGGTTATGCTCTCAATAAATCTTAATTAATGCGTTAAATTAAGTTGAAATCATTATGCGGTAAACATAAAATTATTTATACGTTTTCATCTGAGATGCGTACTAATTTATGACTCGTTTGAAATTGCATTTAAGCGAGGAGCATTATTAGTCGCGGTAATTACTATCGCATGAAAATTTGCATTCAGAAAGGTGTCATCATTGAAGTAGGAAACATTGTGGTGCGTGTTGTGGTTTGCCAACTCCACAGATTGTCATTGTTTCATCATCGCGGTGAGAAAATTGCAACAAACGTAACAATATTCCCTGTTTTAATTATCGCATATGCATATTCTGCGAAATGTAATAATCCACGCTCATTGTCACCTGTGGTTATCTGAAGAAATCGCATTTGAAGGCATCTTGAGCACGTTTGCGGTTTTGGAATTGAAAATATCGTGAATTATAGATGTATGTATTCCTTTTTGCTGCATAGGTATAAATAAAACATATGGATGGCTCATTGTGTAAAGCAATTTCGTTTTCCTTGAGACGTGTGTAAATACATAATGCATTTTGCTAAGAGTTTTCATTGTCAAACGTGACAAAATGCGTTTTCACAATGCACCTAGCCGCGTGGCAATTTTGATTGCACACAATTGAAATTCAAAGAGCGCCCCGCAACATGTAATTCATTTTTATTATTTTTGCATAATCTGTTGCGTTTTCTCTCTACTGAGAGCATGTTTACGTACTTTATTCCATCACAATTGTTTTCGTTATCAACCAACAAACATCGTTTAGCATGCGTTGCAACCACATGTAAAGTATTAAAATTGTGGTTTATTGTAATGATGCTTGTATAATATGCTAACAATTTTGTATTTTGTATAATGATTTACCTGAAATTACTTTATATTCTATTACTTATTTATTATTATATAATAGAAGCAGTAATTGAATTATTATAATAATTTTAATTTATTTGTTTTTGTTTTTCTAGGGCTGGTTGCAGCATTAGCAGTAACCTTATTATTCGTAGGAATTCTCGTTGCCATATTTTTCCCTACATGGTTTAATTTAATCATAAACTCGGTAAGTTTCATCGCTAGCACTCATTATTTAAGATTTAAAGACCCGTGGGAAAAGAAAGGCGCATATTAATTACGTTTGTGAGACATTATTATGTAGCAAAACATAATTTTGCTACTGGAACACTTTGCTTTAATTTGCAACAAGATGAAATATGAAAATTCACAGAAATGTAACTGATTCGTACACTTCTGCTTTGTACAATAAATTGAATACAATTCCTCATTTCTCAAGCATTTATTGTGTTTAAATAATACTGCATTTCTGTGAAAGTTTTTCTATTTAATATATACGAAATTTAACGTCGAATGAATTATAATATAAAAGTAAGAGACGTGTTTGGTAATCACTAATGCAAATAATGTCACTGCAGTTATTTTAATTAAATTAATTATTTATTCATATGCAAATTAAGCAGAAAGTGTTACAAGGGCAGCAGTTTCATCCATCTTCAACTCAATACACGAATTAAACAATCATGCGTTGTATGAACATGCAATTAGTTCCATCAGTTTGGATATTTTTGCATTTTGACTAGATGCAAATCATTATTAAGCACTGCGAGATGTATGCAAATTATTTATGATGATTTCCGTTGCAGCAAGTAATCTTAAGAGACGGCTCCCAAACTTACGGATGGTGGCGGAAACCCCCAGTAACGCCGCAAATTAAAGTTTACATTTACAACGTCACTAATGCTGATGAGTTCCTCACCAATGGATCGAAACCGATCGTTGATGAATTGGGACCATACGTGTACAAGTAATTGCAGCAAAATACTATCTTTCTCTTGGAAATTGAATAATAATTGGTATTTAATTGCAGCGAGAAATGGGAAAAGAAGAATATTGTCTTCCATGACAATGGCACGCTGACTTTTAATCAAGAGAAAATCTACACTTTCGATGAAGAACTTTCTGCTGGTTCGGAAGATGATATTGTAATCGTGCCAAATATTCCTATGCTTGTAAGTGACATGAATTTGGCAAGGAATTAATTGTTTAATTGCTAAATTAATTGCAGAGCGCAACTTCACAATCGAAACATGCAGCTCGTTTTCTCCGGCTTGCAATGGCGAGTATTTTGGATATTTTGAAAGTGAAGCCTTTCGTTCAGGTGTCTGTTGGTCAATTGCTTTGGGGATACGAAGATCCTCTGCTTAAACTGGCCAAGGACGTGGTCCCCAAAGAGCAGAAGTTGCCTTATGAGGAGTTTGGACTTATGTACAATGTAAATAACTGGATTTAAATATCAACTGGAAAATGGTTTTATTTCATCAATGTAAACTTGCAGAAAAATGGCACCTCCAAGGATAATGTGACCATGTTTACTGGTTCAACTGATATCACCAAATTTGGTTTGGTGCATAGCGTTAATGGCGTTGAAAAGTTGCCTCATTATTCTACAGATGAATGCAACAGCTTGGCTGGCTCAGATGGTTCAATCTTTCCTCCTCATATAACGAAGAACACTACGTTATTCTTGTACGACAAGGACTTATGCAGAATTCTTCCATTAAAGTAAGTTTCCTTATTAAATTATATTTTATATGGCAGCGCAAGTTATGATATGACACATTAATATTATTTTTAGATTCGAGAAGGAAATTATGGTTAAAGGTAACGTACCCGGATATCGTTTCTCGCCAGCAAAGGATGTTTTTGGATCGCCCGAGGAGAACCCCTACAATCAATGCTTCTGTCCTTCAGGACCACCATGCACACCATCAGGATTTTTCAATGTGTCGTTGTGTCAATACGGTAAACATTTAACTTCAACTTCTAATTCATCATTTTAATTAATATTTTTGTAGATTCGCCGGTTTTGCTTTCTTTCCCACATTTCTACCTCGCTGACGATAGTTACAGAACTGCTTTCGATGGTATTTCACCTCCTGAACCAGAAAAGCATAAATTTTATATGGATGTACAACCAGTAAGATAACTTAACATAATTATGACTATAGATAAATAAATTGTTTATTGTTTAGTTAATGGGTGCTGGATTATCAGCGAAAGCACGAATTCAAATCAATTTGGCTGTGAGTCAAGTAGTTGATATCAAACAGGTTGCAACATTCCCTGACATTATCTTTCCAATTATCTGGTTTGAAGAGGTTTGTCTTCTTTTTAATCATAAACGATATTTTAATATATTAATAATATTTTTAGGGAATTGAGGAACTTCCTGATGAAATGACAGGACTCATGGCACTTGCTGCTGCAGTCCCACCAATTGCTCGCGCTTCCTTGACAGGTATCCTGTTGATTATTGGTGCCCTGCTACTTATGATAGCAATGTGGCGTCTGATACGTGGCGCTAAACGACTCAGCTCATTGCATTTGGCAACTGGACACGTGGGGCCTGCAGCGCAGACCAAAGACATGCAAATGGGCAATGTGCCTCGTCATTAACAAATGCTCACGAACAAAAGGACTGTGACTTACTTCTCTTCAACATTCCAATCAAATATTTTAACCGGAAATATTTCTTTGAAAACGTGACAAAAATGACAAATAGCTCAATGAAGACAATATTTTCATGTGGACAATTCGTATTGCCACGTTTCTACTGGTGTGTGAGGTAGTACTTAAATACATAATGTTAATAAGTAATTTGTAAAATATTTGTATAATTAAGACATTACAAATTGTGGATGGAAGAACAAACTGTAGTTGAACAAATTTCCTAGGTTTAGGTGTACATGAGCAAATTTCAATAATACTCCTTTTTTTCACTTTCTATCTCTCTAACTGTTTCTCATAATTTTATTTAGTTATTTAAACCATTCAATTATTATTTGCTCAGTGTGACTTACTTACGTAATTTAGTAACTTGTTTTAGGATTGCAACTGCTTCTTTTATATGTAACTTTTATATTAAATAGTTATACAGCGTACGTATTACCAATAGAATTATAATGTGTGACAAAATTGAAATTATTGGCTAGTTATTTTATTAGACAAGTTTATAAATTGAAAAAGTCTATAAATAGTTTTATTTGTAAGGCTGTTAAATAAAAATTGAAATACAATTATTACTATAGTTTTCTGAATGTATAAAAAGTTTCGTTGTCCTCTTTGGATATGTATAAAATCAATTTAAAGAATTTGCGCATCAAGCGCGCAAAGAATTATTCACTTTACCGAAATTTAAATAAATAATTTCAATTGTTGTCAATATATGGCAGCAGGATTTTTGCTCAGGGCAATAGGAGTCCGTGTTATCAGTGAGGTACATGCCACAAACATTTTCGTATACCTGGACTGAGAGCAGTGTTAGTTAGAACATCGAAGTGCAAACAGAGTATAAACAAATTGTGCCCAATAGCTAGACGAGTTAGAACCAGTTCCGTAGTTGTTCCGATCATGTTTGGCCCGGAAGTAAAAATCGCAGTAAGTACCTATTTACTTTACTATTATTTAGTCATCTTTATACGTAATTCGTTGATATCCAATCGCGGCTGCAATGTGTGATCATTATATACATCGACGAGAAAAACGCAAAGGTTACATATTGGTAAGAAACTACAGAGTGGCACATTTCCTTGTCGATATTCGTTGAAATGTGGCTTCTCCTTCTGCAAACAGTGTTGATATATTTGGCAATCAAGTGATTAATATCTGATGCGTGAATTTGGTATTAGTTCTAAAGTTTTATTGCGTGATTCACAAATATGCGCTTGAAGAAATACAACCACATGATATGCGTTGTGTACAAGAAGTATATCCGTTTCGCCTTGAAGAATACCACAATTTAAAGAATTGTTAATAATTTAGTAAAAGTTACCATTTCTTAAACGGCTATCCAAGCAGCGAAAATCCATTGTAAATTGAGTATGAATAATACATTAAAACGAATGCTAAACAAGAAGTGAGTATGCAAGACCTAGACACACTGGCCTAGACTTAGTAAATTTCACAGTGAATTATTAACTATTTCACAAAGCCGAAATGCAACTGATGATAGATACAATTCTGATGCAATGAAGTGAAACAACACTAAACGTATATTAATCATAATTGCGCCTGATAGGTGATTATTTGACCACATAATAAACATTGAAAATACATTTGCAATAACTCCAGATACCGTAGTAAATTTCGACAGTAACAAATTCGTCTTTCAGAATACAACTTTGTATATGTTTTGTGGTATAATTAAGCAACTGATCATAATGCTACATGTTGACCAAAGAAGCAATGTTAAGCAGAAGATTAAGCGATTAAATGAGAAACTTCCCAATCACCATTAAACCTACGTTCACTGAATAATTAACAAATGGCATTCCGAAATAAATACTATCAAAGTTCGTGAGAATGATAAACCTACAAATAATTACGCTCTCGTGTGTAGAAAAAAAGAAATTGCTTTTTAATGAATTAAACCTACATTTAACGCATCAGTATCAGACGCTTTTGGAAAAATGTAAACATTGTGAGAAAGTAAAAATTCCAAATATCAATTAGTAGTGCGAAGAACAATAACAACATCGGTATATCAAACATCCAACAATTGAATTTGAAAAGCAAGCCTACTCAACAGGCATCTATAAATATTAAAAATTCAATCACCAATCTTTTTAATTGGCAAATTAGTATGATTAATATTCAACTCGATAATCACATATATTTTATATCAAGAAGAAAGCTTTATAATTGAAATATTTAATGGTTGATTATAATTGAATATTTCGTCATTGACGTATGTATGACAAATATAATAACATGTTGATTAAACAATAAATCAGTAAGAATTAAACTACAAAAACACATATAATCTTAAACGACTCATTAAAACACTTATTAAGATTAGTTTTGAAAGTGTTTACAGTATCATTTTTAAGTAATTGAATTCAATTGATATATTATATAAGTATACATAAATCCTTACAAGTATATTAAATGCTGAACGACCAAGAAAGGTGAAGAAAGGTACACAAATGTTATTTAATTCGCCAATAAGTAAACTAGGAAATTACCTAATAATCAAATGTCAGTTGGTAATTTACTTTCTTTAAAGTTTTATTGTTTATCTCGTCAAATTCGGGAATGTTTTGAACTGACAATTTAGAGAACTTTTAGTTAAAAGAATCATTGAATTACTATTTACTATTTCCTTGAATAATAACAAAGAAGCAATTTGTCAGTAAATCATGTTTAGGCTCGACCGTCAGTTCATCCAATTATGATTAATCACTCATCTCCCGAATTCTTTCATTCTCTAAATGAATATCTAATTGCGCACGTTGTTAAACTAAAAATGATTATTAATTTCCTTTTAACGTCTAGAACATCCAACTGTTTACACATAATTCATTTTAATTACTTATCTCTAGTCATCTCATTATTCTTTTTTGCTTGCTACAGTTTGTTGTGCATTAATTATTTCTTGTTGAACCTGCGTAGTTGTCTGATAAACAGTGGTTAATTCAACTACATTAACATGAATTTGTCTATAGCTCCCCGACGAAATAACAGTAGTTCGTCCACCGGTCATTAAGATTTGGGATCACTTATCTTAAAATTTTGGTAATTGCTAGTTGGGCATTGAAGGCAGGCAATTGGCCGATGGAAATAGAATGCGAAACCGCATTTTTCTAATGATTAAAAATTATAGGTGCGCGCCACACATATGGAATTTTGTTGGCTATTCGCGTGAAATTCATAATATCCTCCGAAAAATAATAGTAATTATGATTTTTTAATGTCATATTCATGAATCAGGCGGGCAGTGAAAAGTAATCGAAAAGAAAGCCACGCTTCTTAGTTTATTGCTCAGAGCGCTTTAACTCGCGCGCCGCATGCTTAGCGAGATTAACGAAAAACGGATGAAAGTAAATCAATAACGGTTTTTTACTTACGGCCTTTTCAACATTTCATAATCAATACACACATCGTCCACCAAACTTTTGGCGCTATTTACGCATAGAGAAATGAAGAACAAGAAGAACAACTGAATCTGAATCGAGACTTATTAACTAATAAAACATGCTTGATTATCCTGTTTTTTTTTATGATTTCAATTTCGCAAATGAAAATAAAATGAAATAAGTTTATCAATGAAATTCTTGTATGGCGTTAGGAAGTGTCACATTTCCTATCGATGCAGAAACCGATTGAAAAACGAAGAAAGTATGGATCAATTGCACTTTTTATTGACAGTTTCTTATTTGGCAATGGCATACTAAATAATATACAATTATTTATAGATAATAACAAAGTAAATACTATTCATGTATTTACGATATAAACAAATTATTCCAGTCAATGTTTTACTTGCTTTTTCATGTCTCAATTTCTATGAATAGAATAAACTTAGAATGGAAAAATAGTTTTGAATGCGTCAACAAAACAGATAAAATTTTACGCAGTTCCGAGAGTTTGTGCAAAATAATAAGCTAGTATTGAATTCAATATCTCCCCACTTGCTAGTGTTTACGTAAACATATTACATATGAATATAATTACACATTTTTGGCAATTTTGCAATAATTACTGCGTGTTGTAATCGGTGGCTCGCACGACCGGTGGTAACATTGATGTTGAACTTGTTGCGTGCCTCTTGCGCAGTCCACGTAAGAAGCGCGCCCCCGAAAGCAAGAAAGAAAAAATCGAATGATTCGCGTCCCACCATCGCGGCGCGGAGCGTGCATCAAAATCGCGCGGCGGCGAAAAATCTTATCGCTGTTGTGCGATGAAATTTATTAATTCTGTCTCGTCTGCCCGTCTGGCCGTGTGCGGTGTGGTGCAAGACGATCTTTGCAATTAAGAGATACAACGCATAACCACCGAATATCGGTAGCAGAAAAATACTTAAGTTGAGCGCGGTGGTCGCGCACTGATCGAGTTGCTCGGTGCAAGCGAACGTGTTCAGTGTGACTTCCAAGTCCAATCAAGTCTCTTTCTTTCTTGTCCATCCATCATCAACAGCACGCACCAAGAAAAAGGCAGACACGCGTTTTGATCCATTCAAAAATGTGCACGCATATTCATTGCACCGCCGAAATTCGAGCGTGACTGACTGCGCCCGGTGTGCGTTTAGTAAAACGCGCTAATTATTATCGACTTCTGCGCTCCTCAAAACTTTACAAAGTTTCACATACGAAACGCGCGCGCGCTCTCAGCGAACGCATTGTTATTGTTGTTCGTCGTAATTGTTGTCGGATGTATGATTTTTGTAGTGTTTATAAGCCGCGATGGTTCGTTACGCAGTGCTGATAATCGAATGGAAACGTTGCTAAAATAAAAGAAAACTTTTTCAGTCGTTTAGCTTTGTTTGAACGCGTTTGTTCAACGTTATCATTCAAGATTAATCGCCAATTAAAGGACGAATTTATACGCATCTTATTCATCATTCAACATTCGTCGCAGAACAAGACAATACAATTTCTGGTGTTTGGTGATGTTTGAAATTATTTTTAAAGCAAACGATTAAATACAATTTAAAATCCTAATAATTCAACGGAAGAATTAAAATTAAAGGAATATTATTGGGAATCAAAAAGGTAATATTTATTTTTAATTATATATTTTTTTAAAGTGCATTCTTTGGTGGTGATGAAATTTGACATTTGATCCAAATTTTATGGTTTAGTGACCCAAAAATACCGAAATATAAGTTCAGCTTATCACTGTAAAGTTCATTAATTTTGATCAACTTTCCGTCGTTTGACATTGACCGTTTTCGCGCAATTACAAATTATTAATTAAGAATTACTTATCTTTCGCGCAATTATAATAAATTTTGTTTATATTAGCAGAGTTATTCATTAATAAGTAAACGATTGCATTGCGCTTTAAGGACACTGCGTTACATAACAAACAATTTCTATACTATTATTAATAATAATAATTAAAGAGTAGTAAACATGCGAGTATAATAAGAGAGCTTCGAATACAATGAGCGACAAAGCCCTTGACAGTAAGAATAAATCTAATAACAAACGTATTACGACGTCATATTATTTATACACAAATTGTTTACATTTGTTTAATAATTGCATACAAAAGCATCGCGATGCACTTGACTTGTCTTCGCATCCTGATGTATTTTCCAATGACAATAATTTATTGACATAATGCATTCACGAAGTACTTCATTAATCAAGAATATTATTCATTATCTTGTCGTTCGTTGGCAAAGTTGGAAATGAGAGAGAAATTAGAATTGCATGAAAAAAATCAATGCCAAACGGAAAATGCTTCCGTATTATGCTCGTTCATTAGACGCACAATCTGTAATTTTCTGATCTTCTGCATTCATTAGCAACAATTAGCGATAATTTGATGTTAATGTTTGTTGTTTTTTGTAGTCGGATGGCCTCATTGCGTACGAAATTTAAAGTGAAATTTTGTTTTACGATAATTAGTGCGTCAAATGAAATAATTATTGATTACGTACTTAGATAGTGTAACGTGTAAACTAAATAGTAACTAAACAGTCATTCAGAACTAGATGAATGAAATCCAGCGCGGCTAATAATGACTTCTTTAATGTCGGTTTTAATTGGTTTTCATTATTTCAGCGCAAAAAAGTAACGAAATTAAATTAATCATAATTGAAATGAAAACGAATGGATAACAGGCAACGAAAAATTAAATATATTAAGCCATTGAATTTTACATTCAACGTACAACATGCGTACATGCAATAAAAACGTCGAGAACACGAATAAAGAAGACAAATTTTAAATTGTAATTGTTTTATGTCATAAGACATTGCGAATTCTTGTTCAATTAACATGTGCATCTGTTGCAAAATTACAAATACTCCTTGTGCTTCTAGTTATGGCAAAAACAAGTACGTATTTTAAGCAGAGACGTGAAGAACAAGAAGTAATTTAATGAAATTCACGTGTACATGAATAGTCTTTCAATTTAACATAGCGTTTCTTGTCTTTTCGCTTATTTTCTCTACGAAATAAATTAAGTTGGTGCATGCGTTTGAATGCGGCTTAATTTGGAAGGTGCGTTATATAAAGATAAATAGAATTTCACTCTTGGGACAAATCGTATCTCTTAACTTTAATTAAGCAACGCGCAAAGAAATTCTTAAATAGATAGCCGAATTGAGAGAGTTAATTATAGAGATTTTTCATTGCACCTTCTACTTTTTCATGTTTTCTTCGACCTTCTCGTACATTTGATGAGATATTTAGCCTTCTCCATATTTAATAACATTGCTCAGATTCATTTGCCAATTGTTATTTGTTTATACTTACAAAACGAACAACAGTTGTCTAGATGTTTTATGAATCAAGTGCCAAAACCGGATTTGATTGCATTGCATTGTATTAATGTTTACGTAAGTTTTATAATAATGTGCATTCCATTTCGCCGAAAATTTATAGTTTTTTCTTTCGTTGAAACCAGTTTGTTAGAGGAACAAGTGTGGAAATATCACCTGTAACCTTTCAGGAAGTCTTTGGTCTTCGTGGATGGTCCGCTTATGTAAACGAGTGTTTGTCAAAGTGGCTAGAAAATACGGAAATCGATAAATCTTCATATTTTTCTATTAACATAATAAAAACTCTACTTGAGTTGAAAAGTAAAAGCAATTTTCTAATAAAAACCAGTCGTTCTTCGGTGCGTAACATACGATCGAATTTTGATAACGTCTCATTCGAACAGCGCGAGCATTCCGGGCCGAAAACGAAATGAAGAAATAAAGTGAAATGCAAATCACCGAAAAAGAAAAGCAAACAGCGCGCGTACGAAACAAGAGCGAAGAAAGAGCTTATTAGTTCATGGTCATTGGCTCTACGCGTTCTTAATCCTCGCAAGAAGACATGAGATTAACCACGTAAACCACAAATTTATTAAATTTTCCTCGCAGGAATTTAGGTTAGTGTGATTGATCCTTTATGAATTCACTCAATTTGCTCAGGGTTTTTTTTAAACGCATTACCTCATTGAGCAACTGTTAAATATTGATCTTGTAATTTTGCGCATGTGACGTCGAAGAAAGAACATTTAACTGAACATTTAACGCACTGCAATCGAAGGGCACCTTGTTTGCTTTCGATCACCAAATAAAACACCACCCAAAAAATATAACACACGTGTGGTAATTGAGTTGTGTGTGGAGAAAATATCTTGTTATTGCAATGACTCAGTTGACATTTCTCATATATTTTTTTTTTCGAATGAAATTGCATGAAACGCTCAAGAAATAATTTGACAATGGCATTATGGAATTTTGGCGTGCTGTAATCGCGCGAATATTATTTAATTTTGTTGGTCAGTGGGCTAAACAGCGAAAACGCAATGAAATGATATAATTCGTAACACTTTCGTTTCGCGAACACCGCGTGAAACCTGTGCAGAAATTGGGCTCGTGTTTTCGGACCTGCGGATGATTCGCGCAGTTGCTTTTTTTTTTGCTTCAGCCGTAGAAAGGCAGAGAAATTATATAACAAACCGGTATTTTTTTCGACTTTATGTTATACATTATTATGTATTATTATATATATCTGCAGAATTACTCACAATTGAGCTTTTATTCATCAAAGGCGCGACTGCGAAATCTTCAGTCTTTTCTCGCTGGCGCAATAAGAATTTTGTTTATTAGATTTGCTTGTTTCTTCGTTTGTTTGTTGGTTGCTCAAGTTGAAGAGGTATTCACAAATTATTTATTCGATAATGCTGACTTGCAATGACTTATTATTATGTTATTGGTGATTGTCGAATTGTTAAGAGCGATGAAAAAGTAAAAGTTTCTTCATTAGATTAGCCAAAGAAGGCACAGTTTTGGCTTCTTCTTCCTCTTCAACTTCTCTGAATATTGTGCTTGAGACTTATTTTGTCTTGATGAATATTTTATAAACATGTGCTTGAGAGGTGATTGATAATCTTAAAAGTATAAATAACAAGCTGTTCACTCCTTGAATGAAAATAGAAAGAAAAGAGGAACTTTAAAAAATAAAAGAAGAAATTGGCATTAATTAACTTGTAATTAGATATTTGTTCTTAAGAAATCTTATCAGCTATTTTCAATTTATATTAATTCATGGCTAATTACAAGTTAGTTGAAGAAAACTTAAATTTATTGAGCGATCATGATTTATTGTTAGTTGAGATGAGAAAGTAAAAATTTTTTCTTTCTCTTGCCTAAAATTGTATAAAATAAAAACATCACGCAATGCACAATTGAAATAACTTATTATTCTCATTGAATTACAAGTTAATGATGATTTGCCAAAAAGTTTATTGAGTATTATATCAAATTACAAAATATACCATTTGTTAAAGCCCATTAACATCCGCAATAGATCATTACTAAACTGGAGTGAATTAATGATTGCTCTCAAGTTCTTTGGAAATCTACAATTAAAGACTCAAAATTGTAAGAAACAAACAAACAACAATATTGTTCAACTAGTTGAATTGGTTTTAGAATCATAAATAAATTCTTACGTTAGAAAATGGTGACTTGCATGTGGCTATATTGTGTTTGAGATAATTAAAATGCTAATTTAATGAAAAATCGATCAAATCAATTAATTACAACATTCTCGTGGAATGCAAGCTCTTATTCTCTCACCAACTGATAATTAAGTAGGTACATAAAAGTCAGAAGGAAATATCTATATAATTTAAGTAAATACATTGTGTAATAAGCGAGCAAGGTTTTGACTTTCATTGCATTCATTTCTTATTTTTTTTTCGCGAATACGTAGATATATTTTTATGATAGTTATGTAAACTAATAACACATCTCATAATGTGTCACTTATTCTCACACAAATCTGTGGATTTGGCACATTTGCGTGTGGCAGTATAATCGCTGAAAATTGAATTAGGAGCACAATTATTTCATAATTTTCTCTTGCCCCTGGCATTAGATTACAAAAGACATTCAAATGTATGTATAACTATCGCAACACTTAGCTGCTTATTAGCTCGTTCAATGATTATTCATCACTCCTACATTGAATTAATCATGTGGATCACATTGAATAATAAATTATAAATTATATGCCGACTTAAAAGGTACGAAGAGGATAAAAAATGTCAATTATAGAAATCACTTCCGGATGCGATATATTAACGCTGGTAATTAATGATTCGCATTTAATTTAAGTGCTTGTTATTGCTAGCAATTGATAATGATGCACTCGCATTAAATATTATTATTATCAATAATTTTTAATTGAATGTTTTGCGCATGAATTTGATCCACAACGAAATTATCATTATTTGTAGATTGTGCTTCGCAAAGTGGAAACTTTTTTTTTGTGAAAAAGGTTATCTGCCTTGACTTTATCTCAATTAAATGAGAAAAATATAATGAAAACATAAAGATATTTAAATTCTGACATTTTTGTATTTATTTTGCAATAGCGTACTTTTAACAAGGACATGAAATTGATTTGCATTTAAACACTTTGTCTATGTTACATTTCTAACACGAAAATTATCAATTGAAAATTTACTCTTTCTAAGTAATTATTCCATTAATCATCTTCCTAAATTAAAGAAGTCAATTCTCAATTGAAAGAAATTGAAGTACGGTAAGAAAATAAAATTGATACAATAAATTATCATTTTTCCACCATGAGCAAGTATATAAAATTACATAATGTAAATTAAATAAGGCGACAAACAATTTAAAGCTTAAGTTGACATTTACAGATTTGACATTTAAGAGTATAAATCAATTAATTATTTAGTTTTTCGATGGTTGGTGAATTCATTCAATATTTAACTGTTTTTCATATGAATTTATGTACACACAATATTATTATCAATTTGTACACAATTTGTATTTGAATTTCCTTGAATATTTCTATTCGTTTAGCGATAATTTAATCAAACATCTGATTTTTCGTCTATTCGACAAGCGCATAAAGCGCGATAATAACACGCAGAAATATGTTGCAATTATCTATCTATGTATCTGAATCGAAAGCAATAAGTTTGTTTAAACACTGCGCACTACATATAAAAATTCCATACACTACTAACGTCTGTCTGAACTCGAAGGATTGCACAAGATTTAGCAAAACGTATGCATAAATACAGTTGGAAAAAAAGCGCACACGATCATAACTTTTATCCACTCCGCACGCGTTTGTATCACAAAATTTTAATAGTGAAATTATTGCAAAATGACGAATAAAAAATCAATTAGTCAACTGATTTCGGCGGAGAGATTGGCTGATTTAATTCAGCCAACGAATTCGCAATGTTTGTGAACTCTTCATCAACCTCTTTTCTTTTTAACGTAGAAAGAAGAAGAATGCCGCTAATTTATGAATGCAAGTTTCTTGTTCTGTGACATTTTTATGTCACTTTTTGTCTTATTGTAAGTCAAGTCAACATTAATAATTTTTTTTTGAAACAACAAAAACATAAACTACAACAACCCACATTACATAATTGAATACATTTTTCTTGATGTATTATTATTCTAAGGTCACAGGCTGGCTAATTGTTTAAACTTTGTATTTCACTTCAATGTATAATTATAGTGAAATTATGCAATCTGATTGAGCACTTAATGCAAAGTTAGACGAGATTTCGGTCAAATAAAAATGGTAATTAAAAGTGAAATGTAATAAATAATTTTGGTTTTTTTCGTTGGGTAAGTTTGGAGAATTTTGTAGAATAATGTTATGAAACGTGACATTTTTTGTTTCACTTGGTTAAACTTGATGAAGTTGAGATTTGTGTCAAGTTCAGTAGTTTTTACAATTGCAATAATTGGTTTGGTTTAACATAATTTGCAATTAGCCAGTCATATAAATTTTGACAATGACAAGAGACTTGCATAATATGAAATTATTTAATTCACATTAGCTTATTGTTGTTTAAATAATATTGTTTAATTCAGTAATCATGAAGGAAAGACTGATTAGTGCTAATGATTTTTTAAGTTTGACCTACGATTTACAACATAATTTATGGGTACATGAACAACATGACTAAATTGTCTCTCTTATCATAATTATTGTCCTAAATTAATACCGCACTTAATAGCGGAGTAGCGAGCAAAGCAAAGAGATGTGAAAGTCAAGGACAATTCTAATAAATCATTCACCTGTGCACTTGCACCAATCGCCTTAATTGAGTGTTCTGAGTAAGTTTTTTGGATACTGCGAGCACCAGATGTCTCATACATTTATGCTGTATGTACTTTCAATTTTAATTTCATCATCATTCACATGCGCCTCATGCATAATTTCAAGACTTGTGATTCAAAGAATTATCCAAGGAATTATCCAAAAATACAAGGATCCTCTTATGTAATCAGGGTATTTCTTCATCGTTAAATTATTATTAGCTGATAAAGTGCAATATGTTGCAACCTCAACTTATTATTTTAATTATTAATCAATTCACGGTATTGCAAAAGAACGTATTACATATTCATCAAAAATTTTATAGCTAATTGTTGTTTCATCAAGACACTTTTTTGGCTAATGATTCGATGGTGATGTAAAATTTAGTAACCGTTCATCAAATTCTCACGGGATTTTTTATAAATACTGCACAATGAAGTAAATTTATACAAGAATAATTACCATTACTCATAAATAAAAAAAAATGGGTTTAAATCATAAAATTTATAGGTATTCATATTTTTATGTCTATTTTTGAAAAAAAGAAGTCCGGTTTTATTAGTTTAAAAAGCGGGAATTTTCAACAGTTTATTAAACTGTTTTATGATGAACTTCATTAAATTTGTTATTAATATTCAGAAATCATAAAATTATGAGTAATCTAATACAAATTGCAAGACGATTGCTATATTTAAACATGAAATGACATTGAACTAAAAGGCGCACCGCATCAAAATCAACGAATTATTAATAAATATATTGAGCAAGTAATAATTGCTCAACATCTTCATTAATAAGTTATTTATATTAAAATTTTCTCATTATCCTCAAAGCTTCTATAATTACTTAAATACTTGATAAACTTTCAAGTTTAGTTTGTCAACCAATCATGAATTAAATAGCGCAAAAGAACAGTTGAAAATTTGACTGATTTGATGGTAGTTATGATTGACTCTTAAATTGCAGGCTTACGCAAGTGAAAAACGGTGCTTGAGATTGATCTTGAATTTCCAAATTAATTAAGTCAGCCTCCGAACTCATATTTAGAAATTCACACGCATTCCTTAACTGCATCATTAAGTTGTCTGTCTAACGCTCTCATATCATATTTGGAACAATCAATCATAAACAAATTTTTTAAATCTGTTGCAAAACTCTTTGGTTTTGACTGAAACATTGAATAAATAAGATTTTATTAGAATAAGGCTCACCGTCTCTGATAAATAACCAAATTACTTATTTACAAAGAGCGGTGATTGGAAAAGCTGCAGGAGATATGAATGTTGTTTGGTCTCGATGACAATTTTGTAACAATTTGCTCAACTGGCTTAACCCAGATTTTCGACATTGCACCTCGACACCACACGATTCTAATGGAAGCTGATTAATTGTTGGCTTGTTAGCAATTGATCATCGATCCACCTATCTATCAATCAGCGACTAATTTCGCGCCTTGGAAAGGTCGATGAACACTGTTTGCAAATGCCTACCTACCCATCAGTATTGTCGCTAGTCAAAACGCATTATTCAATAGATTTTTATCACTGCTTGCAGTTCGAAGATGGTGATATCGCGCACCTCAACGATCGTCAGCGCTGACAATGACCGCACCGAGCTGGAGATCTTCTTCCATAAAGGATCCAAGGTGAAATGTGGCACTCCGCTGCTTCTCATCAAAGGTCTCACGTTCACGGTGCTCGGCATAATTTTCTCCATTTGGACACCGTTCAAGCTGATTATGGACGAACGTCTTCGGATGCACAAAGGACTTCCACCGTTCGATTTATGGGCACAGCTTCCCGATCAGATCGTGATGGGTGCCTATGTTTTCAACTACACGAATGCGAAAGAGTTCTTGAGCGGTAAGGAGGATGTGCTGAAAGTACAACAGGTTGGACCTATTTTGTACCGGTGAGTTTTTGAACAGAGTTTAAGCATGAGTTCGAGATGAACGTTAAAGGTTTTATGATTATTTGCGTTTGCTTGTATTTTATGTTCTTGCTCAGCGAGAGAATGACACACAACAACATCACGCGCAATGATAATGACACGATTACTTATGTGGCCAAGCATTCGGCAATTTATTGGGATGAAGCGAACACTATCAATCTAAACGATACAATTACTGTGCCAAATTATGCTGCGTTGGTGAGTCACTCAGTCATTTATTCTACATACTTGCAAATTAAACATCTCCAGCAAATAATATTTGCGTCATCAGAAAAGTTATGCGGTGTTTAAAATAATTCGAAACTTTCCACGAAAATTAATCATATATCATCACTTCATCTTGTGAAATCGCTAACAGAAATTTTCAACCAAGACTTTTCAAGGTGTTGCATTGACACCTTTTAATTTCTGCTAATACTCTAAGGTATTTGAAAAGACAATTTATTAATTAATTAGCACGCACGATACATAATTCATAATCGAATTAGCCTATTTTATAACTATGTAGTTGTCAAAAGCGAGACGCGTGAAAATTTGGTGTTAAGTTTTATTGCATGTGATGCAATATCAAATACGCATTTGAATCATTTTGAAATTTTAGTCAATGGTTACATTTCTACACGAAGCACCTTTCTTCGTCAAGTTTGGCTTCAATCTGCTAATGCGTCAACAGCGCACTGAACTGTTTAAAACTATGACAATTCAGAATTTTCTGTGGAATTTCACTGATCCCATTCTTTCAACCGCCCACAATTTAATTCCGCATCTAGCGCCGATTAACAATATTGGAATGTTGCAACGAGTAAGATTTGCATATTTTATAGTTACACGCACCAAGTTAAAAATTGTTGGGAAACTTTATAGATTTATGAAGACTTCCAAGATCAAGTCACTATGTATATTGGAACTGAACATGGCCCTGAGAGGTTCTCCTTGATTGAGAAAGTCGGCGGTTCTGACCTCCTCCCTTACTACGAGAACTGTCAGGATAAAGTCACGAATGCCACCGAGGGTGCGACCTATGGTCAATTTCTTACACGCCAAACTCGGCTCAGATATTGGAGGAAAACGGTTTGTAAAGTTGTGGATTTAATCTATGAGAGTGAGTACTCAACTTGAGACAATTCTAATCAGTGGTAAACTACATTTTAACATAATTTTATGTTACCAGAGGACGTTGTCTTTGAAGGTCTTGATACTTACAAGTACGGCGTGCCAAATAATTCGTACAATCGCACATCCCCTCCGGAGGAAGACTGTTATAAAGGGTATCCCAGTCTGCCAAATGGCTTGACTGATGTCTCCAATTGCATGTACAGTAAGGAATTGTCAATCTTTTCTATGCATTTAGCATCATACGCATCTTGTTTATGCAGATGTGCCTATTGTTGCTTCCTTCCCACATTTTCTCAACGCTGATCCGTCCGTTCTTGAGAAGCTCGAAGGTCTCAAGCCGAACATCAGTGAGCATGAAAGTTTCATTTACGCCGAGCCTGTGAGTTCAAATCTCGTTAATTAATGCGAGGCGAATTATGTGTTGTTGTGTTTGTTGCGATTAGGTAACCGGCATTCCATTGAAATCAATCGCAAGAAGTCAATCCAACCTTGTCGTGCGTAAACTTGGAGGATTCAACAATGAAGTTCTGCGCTTCAGCGACCGTGTCCTGCCAATGTTCTGGCTGGAATATGTACGTTCAGTCGTTAGCTTTCGTAATTAATATTTTCTAATTCCGGTGATTCCACAGAACCAAACGGGCGTTCCTTGGGATATCTACATTTTGGTGTACGCAGCCGCAGTTTGCTTAAAGCCAGGTCAAATTATGTTCATTGTCAGTATGCTTGTTGTTGGTTTCTGGTATACGGTGCGCTTTGGGCGCACTTTTACTAATTCCGAAGACTATCAACGACTTCTTAAAAACTATCGCAGTAACAAAAAGTCAAAGTATAATAATAGACGATTAAATCAGAACGCGAGTATTCGTGCGCATAACGAGAAGAACGTTCACGTTAACAAGCAATTAGGGGATGACGATTCGTCTAATGGTAAAGAAACAACGTCTGATTACGCTGAGGATTACAAAGAGAGAGACAGTTTTCTGAGTAGAAGCAACAAAAACAAACCGGTTATTTGCTAATCAACTCCTGAAGTAGCTTTTTAACGTAATTTGTTGGTTTTTATACGAAGTTGTTGCTTTTATAGCTAAACATCGAAGACTGAAAATTCTAATCGAATTGGTTATTTACTTAGTTATGAAATTATTAAATAATGCTTTTGATAGTCATTACATGTAAAAAATATATTTTAAACTAATGCTCAATATTTTTGGAAATTAGATGAGTTAAGAAAAGTTTTTATACGTTTGAATAATTTGTACGTAGCGTAGAAGTAAACAAATATTAATATTATACAAAAAAAAAACATTAAAATCATATTCTCATTTATTCAATTTCTACACGATTCGTACAATAGTAATTTTTAATTTAGTTTGGCTTACTGCTAGATTGTTGTTTGGGTTTGAATGGAAAACATATTCATTATTCGTTAAAGTGTTTTTTTAGTATTCTTCAGTTCGCGTATTTATTTCTTAATTTTACTGACGTTCTAGTTCTATCAAGACATCGAATATCAAAAAATGCATGTCCATCAATATTTTACAATTCCTTCAATCTTAAAACTTCTTTCACGTTACTTGGAATGAATCAACCACGTAGGTATCTTTTCGTTTTACTACATCTGTACATTCAAGATTCTTTCCGTCTGGTTTTTGGTCTATATCACAGTAAAAAATACAAAATACTATCAATTCTTCCTTTGCTCGGCGTTCGTGTACTCGCATCTTACAATTGCGGTTTGCAATGCTTGAGCAAAAAATGCAATTAACAGCAAGAATTAATACTCAAAAGGACGAAGCGATCCGAAGCGCATTTAACATTAATTTAAATCATACCTCTGTTCGTATTGAATGACGATTGTTGAAGTTGTTTTGTTGCTTATCAATTTATTTCAATTTATCTAGTACTCTTATTTATATTCTTTGGTTTTTGATATGAGATACATGTATACAAACACATGTTGAGGCTTTTTTATAAAATTACAGCCATTTAATGGCCAGATTTTTCAACTTTAAGCCTAGGAAGCTAACATACTTATGTTTATAGGATGATATTGTTTTTTTTTTCTTCTTCGGAATATACATCTGAATTTATTTAATTTACCCGCATCGCAAAACTTTAGCAATAGTTTTTTTTGCTTCTTTGCTCATCATGTTACCATCTTTAATTTTGAGAGTTTGGTTTAGTTTAGAGTTGGAAATTTATCTCTATGGGTAATAATAAAGATAGTAACCGAACGTATAAAATTTGCAAATTTAATGCATCTAAAAGTTTGTCTGACTTTCTGGGGGCAGACTGGTTCTCAGCATGAAGAGTCTTGGGGACCGCAGCCTGAGTTTTAAACTAGTACGACACTCAAGCATTTTGGAAAGACCTTCGCGTTCTTTTGGTTTGCGTTGCTTGCATAGTGAAGCGAGGCGATAGAAGACAGAAAGCAATTAATTTAATTAAAACATCACGATTTAAGTACCAAGTTATTTAGAGTTACCTGTTGAAAGTGTGCGTATGAATTTTACTCATCTCTAGCGTTTTCCGATTGTTTGCAGGTCTGCATCTTATTGTTTTGTTTGCTTTGGTTGATTGTATTTTACCGGTTTGTTAAGTCATAAAAAACAGAAAACTGTCATCAAGGCTAATCTAGGACGATTTCTGCCCCGCCTACAACCTGAGTCCGATGAATGCCCCCAACGGATCTCTACCATACCTCACATTTATTCTTCGGATTCATTTTGCTGCCGACACGGCAATTGAAGACATCGCTAAACTCTTTCAAGTTACTTAACGATCCAATCACACGAAATTTAGCAGGTGAATGCGAATCTTTCTCTATTTGCAGAGCGGTTGCTTCCTTGGAAATCGCCGAGCACCAAACTTGGGCGAACGCTAAAAAGAACAATTGCTTGTCGTTAAGACGCAATCCTGGCAATGGCTGAGGTGTTGGTTTGTCCTTCATAAATTCAAGATACGCATGGTATGCCGCTTTTAAACCACCATTATCCGCAATGTTCTCGCCAAGTGTTTGATTGCCATTCACATTTTTGCCATTCAACTGATATTTACCTTAAACCATGCACAATTAACTCAATGTTTTAAACTAATGCAGATTTTACTTACTGTATTGTTTCGAGACACATTTAGTTCTACTTTTAAAGCGATCAATTGTTTTATTATTCCACCACTGATGGAGATTACCATCTTTATCAAATTCTCTTCCTTGATCATCAAAACCATGTGTCAATTCATGACCCATGACAACGCCCATACCACCATAATTCAACGACGCTGAATATTTCGGATCGTAAAACGGATTCTGCAAAATTCCCGCAGGGAATACCATTTGATTTTTAGTTGCTGTATAATAAGCGTTTACAGTTGAAGGCGACATGCTCCATGTGGTTTTATTAACAGGTTTATTAATTTTTTCCAAGTTTTTAAACAGATTATACCGGTTAATATTAATGTTGTTGTCAAAGAAGGTATCTGCTCGAATATTTAATCGTTGATATCGATCATCAAGTTGTCTTGGATCCTGAATAAATTCCGGATATCCAATCATATCCGATATTGCATCAGCTTTCAATTCGGCAGCTTCGCGAGTTTCTTTATCCATCCACTCCAAGTTTTTAAAGTTTTTCTTAAACGCGTTGCGCACGTTATTGATCATTGCTTCGGCATGAATTTTTGAATCTCCTTGAAATACTTCGCGTACGAAAATGGCTCCAACCGCAAAACCTAATACATTATTGGTGTCTGCAACACAATAACGCCATTGTGGCTCTTCGCCACCTTCAAAACCCATCAGTGCCTTCCTCAAGTTTTTATTGGCATCGCGAAACGCCTTCGATAAACAACCAGTAAATGTTTTTACTGTTTGCCAGATAAGATAATTATTCAACGTGCTGTAAAGTCAATAAATGCATAAGCTGATATTCCACGCGTGAGTAATAAATTGTGTAAACTTACACATTCCCTTCTTGCGTGGCTTGATAGGATTTTATCAACTCAGTAAGATTTTGAAGATAGTCCGGAGCATAGATGACAACATTATCTTTCAAACTCACTTTCTTATTAACCTGACGGAGTCCACTTTCGAAAAATAATTGCCAGTTAAGCTGAAAATATGAATTTCTCATTCAAATGTGTTCAAGTTTATGGCACACAAATCATACAAATCCTGCTTTTTCTTGAAGTTCTTGAATCGTAAATAAATTGTACATCTGCTCCTCGTCGCGCCGTAGCTCGTTTGGTATTGTAATATTTGCCAGTTTGGTTTCGAATTGAAGGACCCCTTGCATCTGCTGTTTTGTCGACTCCGGATCGCCACCCAGCAAAACACCAACTTTCGTCATATATTCCAAATACGCATCAAGGATTTTCTTGTGCTCGGTTACGTTAAGATAGTGTTCGCGCGTTGGTAACGTAAGTCCGCTTTGATCCACTTGCAAAACATGCCTGGAGGAATTCCTATCGTCTTCACCAACAACGTAGGAAAAGAGTCCATCAATATTATAACGATTCTGTATAGTCTCCACGGTGTGCTGAAAGTTAAACTTTGTTATATCATATTTCTTTGTCGTAATATTCCAGCCGTTAAGTTGCACTAACAAATCCAACATCGGTTTGGCTCCGAGCGCTTCGACCGTCTCGTTTACATCGAGACAGGATTCGTAATAAAGTTTAGCTTTTTGCTCCGCTTTGGACTTGAGGGTTTCGAGTGGTTGTTCAAGAACTCGCTTGATCACCAACTGGTTCTTCTGCTCCAGCTTGAGGAACGTGCTCCAGGTGGTTTTACCATCAGGTATTGGATTCGCCTTCAACCAGCCGTTGCAAGCGTACGCATAAAAATCCTCGCACGGATCGATCGTGCTGTCCATCGATGCCAGAATATCACTGGCGATGTGAATGCAAGTTTCGTTGAGGCACGGCGGTCCCATTGAACTCGTGTTACTTCCGGCTGTTGATAAATTATTAGAGAAAGTTTTTGGTACATTTTGCTAGAAGCAACGGTACGTGTTATTCATTTCTTAAAGTGCGTTATGAAAGAGCTGTTGCTACCTGTGCCAACTGATTATTTACACGAATATCTCGAAGATGTCGATCGGCGGAGCTTAGCAGGAAAGCTAGGACCATCACGACAAACAATAGTGTTCCAACGAGGAGCAAAAGGGCTTTCTCTAACATTGATCGACGTTTCCACATGCTGGTACCAGTGTGATAACGAATATGCGTTGCGCTCGAACTAATACCTAACAGATAAACATTTAATGGGTCATTAGAACTACTGAAACATTACAACTACTGATAATCGATTAGTTTAAATATTTTAAGACACACCTTCAGTTAGTTGAACCGATCCGACTGAATCATCATCGGCAAAATCCGCATGTTTGTATCGCGTCATCTGCAAAAGCCACTGAATGAATAAAATTGCTTTAAGAACACGAAGCAGCTGTGCAATACAAGTACGTTATTATATAGCAGATTTAAAAGGATCTTACAGTAGACAACTTATCAAATAAATTCATCGCTGTTTTATGCCCGACAACACTTAACTCGTCTGTTTATACAATAGAGCGTTGCCCACGTTTTTTTCGGTGCGCGTCGCGCAATTGAATTGAATAATTGGCGATATTTTGGTCGCGCAAACCTCCACTGAGCTATAAACACCGCCGCACTTATCCGACCTCAATAACACGCGAAAAACTCAATTCAGTCCGCCTCATTCGATGCACGACCGAATCCCTCGCGGTTTGAGCTTTATCTGCTCGACTAAAAGTTCTCCACGCCATCGCATGCGATTGCAATTCAGGCAACAGTAGCCTGGTTTATGTATGACATGTGTGAAAACTATAAATAAACAGATGAAAAACATTTCATTTTCATTGTGCACGCGGACGCACACCCGGGCTGATTGTGTTTGTTGTTACTTTAGTTGGATGAGCGTCACATTTGCGCCGCATTTGAATTGCAAATATCCGCTTTTTAAGCGATACATTATGATATTCCAATGCATGAAGGCAATGTCAAGGAAAACACGGATTAGAATTTAGTTCACGTTTATTTTGAATTGCGCACGTTTTTGCGCAATGTGCTTACAAACTATGAAAGAAACTTTTTACAAACTATGAAAGAAGTGACTCGGGAAAGTGTTTATGAACATGAATACGAATAATTGCTGTAAAATTGTGTTGTGCATGGACGCAAATGCAATAAAAACTTATCAAACATGGCAATAAATCATAAACGCGACTCAATGTTTTACGCTACTTCAATGTTTTACGCTATTCCTGAGCTTTAAATTGAATTCTAACGTGAAGTAGAGGCATGTATCCTTTGTAGGAGCAAAAAGTAATAATAGTTTGTCCCTGCCACATGTGAAATATGAGACAAGTTAAATTATTTTATTGGATACATGCAGTTAATGTTATCATTGATGTGTTTTTCATGGCTTCCAACGGATTTATATAAGTATAAATTTATTCACGCGTGTAAATAAAATGTCACTGAGAAGTGCATCGATTTGCCATTAAGTTTTTCTGGCCAAACACAATTTCCATTGCTATCGAATATGTCAATATTTATTGCAAGGAGGATTAATATACCTAAGTGGACATATGCTGAATATATTGCAAGTACTAATTAATCATGATTGGCAATCGCGGAACAAGTCTCATCGGGAAATTCTCATCGTGATAATAAAATAATATGTACTCGTTAGGATAGCAAACACAATCGATCTGTTTGTTGTGCGATTTTTTTTTGTGTGCAGGCCTGTTGCGATGAAACGGTCATGATGAGCTGATAACAGCTGGCGGGAGAGCGGGAGAAACAATGGCACAATGACTATTTTGGATTAAAATTCTGATGAACTAACCTTGACACTCATCCTGGCGATACCGGATTGTTTACCTTTGTTACCTTTCGGGCTGATGCGTTGTTATCGCACCGATAGCGGACACCCACGCAACTGGCGCAAGGAGACTCACGACAGCAACAATTCGCTGATTATAAATTATTGTGCACCGATTCTACGCTATTTGCATTAGACTGGCTGGTCAGTACAGCCCGCGCTTGAATATATTCGCAATTCAACTAGCAATACATTGCAATATAGGATGACGGCGAAGCGCCACTTCGGGAATTGCGTGTGACCGAAGGAGCGCATTGAACGCAACCCTTGGACGCAAACGCTATTTATCGATCCTCTCCCTCTTGGCATTTGAGCGCCGCGACGCTGTATAACAACCCCCTGCGTATGCATTACCGCACCTATATTATAACAAGTTTGTTTAGTTGCATAGGAAGTTGTTTGCCTTGAACCATTAATGTAGGGGTTTATTATAAAAGAGCGCGCATCGTACCAAATTTAAAAGTTACAAAAGTCCTTTATGTGGTTTTAATACTTCAATTCAAGAGATTCCAACGTCTTCTAATTTTATTATACATTATAACTAAAGAAGAGAAAAAATTATCGAACTCATTCATATCATTGTAAATTCCTATCCATTGAACTATCTTGATTATTGCTTGGATTAGGAATATCTATAACTTCATCAGTTTCCGTACCCTGAACTGCATCAACTGCCAAAGTATTATCTGTTATAGTTGGGCACTCTATAAGTTTACAAGCATCAATATATAAAGGAGGATCTTCTTCTTTGATTTGCGCCTTTTGAAAACTTAAAGTGTCATAACTCGGTGGCGGATTTACGGTATTCCCAACTGTTGGTAAACCCTCGTTTACAGCATTGGAATCCAGTCTAAATAGCGGATGCATTTGTAAAGATTGTGAGTGATCACTCTGTGAAGTTTGCGGAGTGCGTTGATAGTTGCCAAAAATCTGATTTAAAATATGCTCATTGATTTCTGCATTTAGATGTGTTCTGCTCGGTTGCATCAAACTTAGTCGATCTTGGCGTGTATAGTGATCCAAAAAGTAATTAAAGTCACCCCGGTACGGTTCACTCTCGTGTGCAGAATTCAGCAATAATCGATGCGCCAGCAATCGTTGTTGTCGATTCTGGGTGCGTCTGCAAGCACTCAATTGAGCCTGATGACGTTGACGATATTCACGTATTTGTTGCGCTTTGTAATAGTACAGACAACCTGCCACCATAACGGCGATAAATGTCAACATAAACCTATAACGATTAAGTTTTATGAGTAAATTCAAAAGAAAATGCCTAGGTGCATACCAGAAATACCAGAAATGCGTTAGGTTTCTTAAGGGGTTGGAACAACAACCAGTTGGACAACATATTTCCGTGATAAGACACGTATATATCCATTTTTGAGTACCTCCGTACAACGTGTCACATTTCTGCAAAGAGGGATCCAAGTTTACCACCGTGTCGTTGTAATCATTCGGTGTTGTTATCGGCTCAATGGTGCGAACAGTTTGCAGAACGCGATTGCGAGACAAAAACATGGAAGCCCACATATTTGTGTAACTTGGATCCGCGTGAGACATTTTACCGCAACTATGTCATTTTTAAAATTTTATATATTTTATGTTTTTGTACATTACTTAACAATAATGCCAAAATTTGAGTAATGCCAAAAACGCTGAAATATAATAAACAAATTGTGATAATCACGACTTAATAACGAAACAAAAAAGTTTGAATCTCGTACAATAAGAGAAGCGCGCTATATAGAAGTGACACACATTCGTTCTTAATTAATTGATGAAAACTCATTAGAGATATTTAAATAATACTTAAAGCATATAAATTCAAATTTAATTATTTATAGATGGTATCAAAATTAATACAATTCGTTGCATGATTTCAGAGAAACAAGCGCGCAAAGTCGGTTTATGTGTAAATGCAAGTTTATCAAAACCTTGATAAGATATTGCAATAATTCTTGAAGTAAATGAAACTGCAATAAATTATTTATATATCCTGAAAAAATCATCAATTTCGGTTCAATGATTCTGGAGATATGAGAATTTAAAATATTCACGCGGAAGGGGGGTACCCCCGTCTGGCTTCAGCGTACATAATAGTTCTTCTTCTTCCTGCCGCACCGCTGCTTGCGGGGTACCCCCTTCTGGCTTCAGCGACTAGAAAAGTTGTAATGCTGAATTAGATACCCCGGTAGGAACTAATAGTCAACAATGTTTAAGTTTTATCGCAGTGCTGCTTTATTGTATATTAATTCTAGCCAAATAATCAAAGGATGGATAAAATGCTCAAAAATGCGGTGGTCGTTTTTGCGATGTTGATGGGTTATCGAATGCAGAAGGAGAGATTTTGTCGTCCATTAATTTCTGAGCTAGATCACCGGTTAATCCTTTAGCTTTCTTGCCGCCCTTCTTCTTCTTCTTCTTGTGTTTCTTACCAGATTTCTTCGATTTTCGTTTAGCATCGGCCTTTTGACGATCTTTAACACCTTTGCGATACTTCTTATACGGTTTTCTGTCCAGTAAATCAACAGGGCAAACTTGAGATTTAATTTTCCTAGGGCATTTTTTCTTTTTCATCGTTTGAACTTCTCGGTCATGATTGCATATTGGAGGTCCGTGAACTTTAACTCGTTTCTTCGCTAGAATAATCTTGTTTATTGTATCCACGTTTTTTTGCATGAATTCCAGACTCTCAAGCTCACGAATTCGTTGACGTGCTTCTTCGACCCGATCAACAAAGTAAATAACTGGTTCAGTCGCATGCTCAGGCGGTAAAGGTTTATAATTAAACTGCAATTTACACTCAGTTATTATCGTTTTCGTTTTATATTCAGCTAATTTTTTTACCTTATTTACGATTATATTGTTGTTAGGAATTGCACATCGTTTAGAAGTTGCTTGCAGTTTTGAAATCTTTTAAACAAAGATAATTAATCACATGATAACTAAATAGTATTACTCATAATTACCTCTTCTTGTATGATGGTGGTCGGTCTTACTTGACTTGACTTTTTCTGCAAGAAGAAATATTAGGTAAAACATTATTCTGATTTTAGATTTCCTAAAAGTTCCTCACTTTTCATTTACATTCAGTGGTTTTAGTATTAAATTAGTATTGCTTGTAGCTTGATAATTAGGCATAAACTTGTAATAAAACAGTGGCACCGATTCTGTAAGTGGCACCACTGTTGGAAACCTATCAATGATCTCAGAATATAAGCCCGGGGCTTCAATTGCGGGCCCAACATCCTCAATACCGGCTGCCTCCTTTTTTGGCTTCTTCGAACCATGTTTCCCCTTTTGTGCATGTTTTCGTTTCTTCTTTTCTCTCTTCATCTGCTTTCTAAGCTTTGCACGATACTTGGGATAAGGTTTCCGGTCATTCAAATTTTTCGGACAAACCAATGAAGGCATAAGTTCTTCACAATGATCAGTTTCTTGGCCTGGTTTTTGTGGAATCCTTTTCATCTTGCATTGCATCCCCACATTAGCGGCATCCACGTTAATTGCACCCTGCATATTTCCTGAACCTGCCATGGCTGAACACATCACTGCACCATTATTACTTTTCCTTCCACTGCAACCACAGGTACTTTTTCCAGTATCTCCATCTTTCTTAAGATTCTTACGATATTTACGTTGTTTTGATTTGATATCATATTTGGGCCACTCTTCATAAGGTATTCTATTGCAGTTATCTTTGCACTTCTCACGCTTCGTTTTGCGCATCTTATGCTTGCGGGGATTGCCAAGTTGATGACGGGGAAATTTCTTTTTAGCCATCATCAATGCTTCAACTACTTGCGGATTGACTGGCGATATATTTTGCGCGTCGCGTTTCAGACGTAGTAAATGTTCGCCCAAGAGTTCATCAAGATGAAAATTCACCTTACTAATTCTTTGATTTACAATCGGTGTTGGTTTTGGCATATTCACGCGAAGAAGTTCGTTTAATTCGTCATATGCTTTCTTCTGCAAGAACGACAACACAGGTTCTCAGTAATAATCGCCGGTACGCGGCGAATCTTTTGCTTTATTACGCGGTGGAAGGATTTTGTTGGTGACAGCACGGTATTGAGGATTTGTTGATTGTGGAATTATGGGAGATCGAAAATACTTAATTTATCTACGCAATAAACAAAAGACTCCCCGAAATACAAAAACTACTTCAACTTACCTCTTCTTCTGTTGTTTTCTTAACTTTTTCTGGTGGGCCAAAACGTAGTGTTATATTTTGTCTAGCACTGGTATGAAACTTCTTGATTTGTGTATTAACGAACTTATTAATTGGTGGTTTAAATGTTGGATGTTTCTCTTCAGAATACGGGCAGTCACGGCATTCCAGGACCACCGGGTAAGGATCCTCATAACATGCCTCGCTAAAGGCAGGGTAAGGAGCAGGCAGTTTCTTGCAGTCCTTAAACTATAAATACGAGTAAATTATTCAAAAGTTTTCATTTAGTTAATTAGTTAATTTTCACTTACAATGTAAGGCCTTCTATTACAAACAAAATTCTTTGGTGCCTTGCAATTATGTATTTTAAATTGCGTGCATCCGTCTTTCTTCACTTTTTTACACTTTTTCTCATCTAAAGAAGGTCCTGGCTGACATGTCTTTTTCACTTTGCCAGCTTTACCGGCGCAGACACGTTTGCCATGCTTATCCTTCCCTTTTCCTTTTCCCTTTCCTTTTCCTTTTCCTTTATGCTTCTTACCATGTTTACCCTTTCCCTTAGATTTACCCTTGCCTTTACCGCCTTTACCTTTGGCTGCCGTATGCGCATATGCACGTTGTCCGCATATATCCCAGTTTATGGTACCGGAAGGACCAGCAACAGGGCTATTATCCTTGATGGCAATATCTACTTTAAACGTGCGCACAATATCCGCGTCTTTGTTATCATTCTGTGCAATCTTTTTCAAATTCTCAATGTACGTATTTGCATCTTGCTGATTAAGCGGATATCGCGTCTTGGGAAATGTAGTATTATATTCCAAATACGACTGAAGCTTGAATGCACGTGGTAATAGACATGGAGCGGTGTATTGTAGTGGAGTGTTACGCAGCACTACATTGTTAACGAGACTATTAATTTTGTTAGCAAAACGAAGAGCCATGATGGTGGTTGCGGTTTCATATAGCTAATGGAAAGTCTAAAATGTTTGTAATATTTATTCCAAAAGTTTAGGGTGTTAAAAATTTTGATTTACGAAAGGACACAAAGAATTTTGAGCTAAAAGAAAACCGCACCTCCGGCTCGTTTGCTATTTTTCGAAAGGTGACGGATCGGTATTTTTGATCGCAATAATTTTATAATTCATCATATTTTGTTTTATCATGGCATACTTTTTCAAATAGTCTTAAATTTGAATGAATCTATATAGCAATGATATGAAATAAAAAGGCGAAAATCAAGTTTGTTACGAAAGGTGCCACACGCGTCAAATCAACATTTGTATGTTGTTCACGTCCAAATTCACATGTAATCATTATTCACTTGGTTAAAGTGATCATAAAAATTGTATACCATCAGTGTCTCTATCAGCTTCTTCAGGATGTCCAAAATATGTCGATGTATCATTAAGGTGAAGGGATTTATCTATCATTTCTAACGTTTTCCAATAAGATTGTCTCTTTCAGAGAGCTTTCAGTATTAGTCACAGACTGAGAACTGTAAAACAACCTATGGAAGAAAGTTTAGATAGCGAAAATCTTAGTATTGGTTCTGAAGACTCGGAAAATGTAGAGTTGGAAGAAAATGTTTCGTATACTTCACAGACGGCAAGACCAATACCAGAAATTCTTTACGAATCTACACCTAAAACAAGAACTAGAACCCTACGACAAGCACATAGTGATTCGAGTGATGATTTCAAGTCAAATAACTCTATTCCTCGGCACCATTTACAACAGCATAGTAACTTAATGGGACGTTGTAAGACGTTACAACCCGCTCGCATGGGTGAAGTGTATCAACCAGTCGTATTCAAAATGTATCAGTAATCTATTCGCGAACAAAATTTACTCTAAATTCATAATGTGAAAATGTACAGTGACCGATAAACTTCAAATTCATAGTTTTGAAATTATTTTAACGTTAGATTGAACTTTATTTCTTATATTTCAATGAATGGTAAATAATTAAACACTTAGAGTCCGAATTAACAATAAATATTATACATATTTTAAAGGAACGAAATTGTTAACAGTTAGTATTACATTTCTCTTAGTTCTTGTAAACCTTCTTGTAAAATCTAAATACTTTTTTTAATACTGTGTGCTGATGATTTGTGGACCACTTATTCATATTGTATTTGACTGAGAGAAGAAGTAAGTGTAAAGGTTATTAGAAAACGTTATAGATGTATAGACATTTACAATAGCGTTATGTAACTTCCCATACGGTTGAGTTGATTGAATTCCGTTTCTTTGATGTCACTTCAACATGCGCATCAAGACCATCTGATATTTTACTTAAGCGACGTGCCCATGAGGCCCTCATACCTACTGCGCCGGATGTTCTGGTATTCTGTTGCATAATATTATTATCTCGCACGTAGTTACTTAATTCTTCATAATCAAAGTCTTGCTTTTTCAGCCCATGCTCATATTTAGCTTCTTTCGCAAGAAGTGCTTCGCGTTGCATCTGAGTCTTTAACTATAATTAAGAATAACACGTTACCAGAAGATCTCACCACTAAACTTTAACTGTTCATTACCTCGCTGGGGACGTCGGGAATAACGTATTGCATGATACCAGTGAGAGCAAAAACGATATGCTCAAAGATAACAACAAATGCTAAACGTGCGGCAAAAACGTGCCAGTATTGTGGACTCAGTCCGTAAGGGTCGTCTTTATGTTCGGGTCCATTGCGGTAACCACGATATTGGCACATCGACGGCGGAGTGCCGTCATCAGTACCCATACCCTTTTCATAATGAGATGTATTGAACACTAAAATTAATTATTTCATTAGCGCACATCGCATAAGTAATTTAAGTGAGTTTTACTTGATAATGAAGCATCAATATACCCAATTAAATCTTCATTTGTTGAATACTTGTATTTGTAAACCATTCTTGGTATAAAATCACTCGTATATGCTATCACAAATGCCTTAAAAATATGTAATTTACACTAAAACTAAATTTGAACGAGGTGGTATACTTTACATTTGATACAACAGCGGCATACGTTATAACTCGCAGAATACCATACCATGCACCAATATCTTCCACCCTTTCGGGCAAGGGTCTTCTCGCTTGTGTTACCATCTTGTAAGCATCCAAACGTATCTCAGCAATGTTATTCAGTAAGGCACAGAGGGGAGCCAACGGAAACGCAGCCACAAATAATGTGACAAATCCATATTGCAAAACTATAAATAATATTAGTATTTGTTTAACCACTGTATCAAGGAAACTTACTCATTTCTAAATATTCATCAAACAGAGCCAAGCGACCAGCATCTTGCAAGTGGTAATCTTCCTCCCATCGCGTGTGTTTTCTATTCAAATCCTTCGTATTCGATCTATGCGCGCGCCAACGCCACCAGTTATGAAAGCAAGGATTAAACAACTCCAAACAATTATTAAACACTTGTTTGCCTATCATGATAATAGCCAATTGAATACACAATTCACTTAGGCATCCAGCCGGATCGCAAACGTCGCCTTTAACTCGCATAAACTCCGATTGCCTGCTTAATGTATCGCCAGGATAATCAAAGAAGCGACCCTTGAAGAACGCAATGTAGATGAGCGACGAGTAGAAATTCATAAATTCAAAGACGAATATTTTAAATGTATATGAATCTTCGTATTCGGTTTGCGTGCGTGGATTCTCCAAGTTGGTTAAATGTATCGCCAAACTATGATAAAACTAAACAAAGTCATCATGAAACTCTTTGATCAACACGCATTTAAAGTAAAGTTTTGTTTGACTTACTCGGGTTAAACACATGATAATTATAAGATTAATAGTAGCAGCAGTAATTGACGTAAAGATTTTTGCGTGTTTTTTAAGAAATGGTCCTCCACTACTATAAATCACTGAGACCAATGACAATCGGTAAATTATAGTACCCAAAACAGCACCCATCACAACAATGACCATGAAAAATACTGCTGAACCAGTAGCAACAAATCGTATTGTCTTGGACCACGTTGGTAGAAATGGTTCTTTCTCCCTAGTTACCGGATTAGTTCGAAATGTTTTCACACTAGTTTCAAACTCGGGTCGTGGTTCTTCATCTTCTTCAATTCCTTGTAGGTCCCATTCCCATTGAATTACGCTTTGCTTCCTTCGCCACAGCTCCAAAAACAACGTAGCTATTGCAAACGTAAATATTACTTCAACTTTAAAATAATTAGATATATTTTTATTTACCCCATAAACTCATAAAAATCGCAAAGAATACCGTCGCTGGATTATCAAATAAATAAGTAAGTCTGGCAAATTTACAGCTGTCAATCAGTTTCTGGTATCTGCATGCTTTATCACAAAGTGGACATAGAGTTATGTTACCCGGTCCATAAGGATCGCAGATTTCCTTACTAAAAACCATAGTTCACCCCTTATTAATCAATTAATTCTCAAACAAATTTATTTATTCACCTTGGAATATTATCATCACTATCCATTGTTGTTAATCCATAAAAGAAACACAAAGTGCCAACAATTGCTGGCGCATATAACATTTTCGTATAAAATCCAAGCCAACAAAAGTACAGACCAATTTTATCACCAAAATATTTTCTAACTAAGCGTAATGGTTGGCGTTTATACCATTTTGCTGGCCTAGCCCATTCTAAATATAATAACTATAAACAAGACATATATTTTAGTGAAATGCACGTAGACCATGCAATATGTAATTTATTACTCTACGATCCAAAACAGTTCCATCGCTTTCCGCATTTTCGTAGCTACCTTCATGTAGGGGAAAGCAAGCTAGATATGTATTGTCATTGAGTAATCGTCTAATGCCGACCTGTGTACAACCAAATGTCATTCAATTGCAGTTTAACATTATTAAAATTACCTTATCAGTATCATCAAATTTCGTCCTTAAAAGGATCTGCATCACCATCATACTACGCTGCGCACTACTGAAAGAAGTCATGCGATCCTTGACTATGAATTGCTCTTCCCTGTCAGCACCTTCAGTGGCGTCGTAAAAAGAAGGCTCTTTTTCGATTAGAATGTGATTATATTCATAGAATTCTTTCCATTTACGTCTCCAGTTAGCATACATGGATTTTTCTTTCACCATATTCTTCTCATCGTCCCAAGCTTTGACGGAAATTGTTATAAATCTTTTAATTGGCAACTTGACACCCATTAATGCAGCATATCGCGTTTTAGTCTTCCAGGGGAGATGTACCTTAACAAACCAGGTCTTACCATCAAAAGAGAATTCTTTATGCTCTGTTTCTAACTCCAGTCCTTCTTTCTGGAGGTTTTCCTGTTAATAGATATAATTTTAAATCAGAATATTAATAACTTGTGCAATTGCTGGACAAGTTTAATGGTGCTGAACAAAACGTTGAAATGTCATTAAAAATAGCTGTAAACACGCAAACAATTCATGAATTGGAGTGATTGGTGATGAATGGTAATAAAAAGGTGTATGATTGCTACAAAAATAGATGAGGTCACCCGTTCAACAATATATCGCTTCATTGAATTCGAGTAAAACAGTGAAAGTAAGTAAGATTCATAAAAGCAAAAATGCGTTAATTATTTATTCGAATGACGTGCGTCCGTACGCATTGATGACGTACGAGTGGTCCAAACAATCATTAATTACGCGTATGAATATTGAAGTACCACGAATTATGATACAAATGGAGCACATGTTCATTTCCCAAATGTAGGTGGATTACCTGGAAAATACGTCGACTATCACGACGTCTTGCTTCCGCCTCCGTCATAACGCCGAGTTCCTCCTCCTCGTATACGAGTATCATATCAATTTGTCGACGGCCATCACGAAAATATAAACTTTCCGGGTCCGGGGGCTGTAAATCACCCTCAAACAAAATATTAATTGTACGACATATAAAACGAAGTGGAAACAAGTTCATTGCAATTGAAACTTTGCTCTTGATATTAGATTTTCCATGCATATTTAATGAAACGAGCGTAAACTCGTCGATTGGTTAATATTTCATTCATTAATATCGATCAATTTTCCATTAGTCCGACGAAAGATACGCGCATGTATGCGTTGCTACGATACTAAGCATTAGTATTACAAATCTCAGATATGAATTAAATATTTATAAATTACATGGCAAATAAATAATCAATTGGATAAATTTTTTTTTGAACGTAGAAGCAAACTTGTTCGATGATTCAATATTATGGCATCTAGAATTCCAATTATTTAAAAGTGGAGCAGTTCGTTATTTATTTGCTTTCGTAATAAACAATAAATTGTCTATTTCTGACTATTCGCGTTTTTAATAGAATAGAAAAAAGAGTAAACACTTAATTGAGTGCAAACCCGCATGAAAACTTAATGCACAATGGAGGGTACTGCTTCAATCGATAGTCAACTTGATGGAATATTATCTATGTAGGTGCACATCGGTGCTTGATTGTTTATTTATGATTGAAATTGAAGACTTATACGTGTACACTTTCCCGGCATTGACAATTTCCACATCCGCCAATCGGGTTGCAGCTATGGCATTGGTTTCTCGATTAATAGCATGCCTCAAGAATTGAGTCGGTCAGCCTGTCATTGGAAATGATGCCATGTCTTATTTAATGTAATTATATAATACCCTTTTATTTCACGTACGAATGGTGACAATGTCTTTAATACCAGCCATCAGTGGCTGCAAATGGTTTACTCACGGGCGTAAATTATAAATCTATATCGCCTTATTCATTCTTTGTAGTAGTTCGTTTTGCTGGAATATTCTCCGAAGCATTAGTGCGACCGCCCCCGCACATTTATTAAACATTTAAACCTCGCACTAGGAGCTGTTTAATTCACAGTGACAATCACTCAATGACACCAGTGGGAATATTTCAATCATGCGACCGTTTTAAATTATTCGAATACTTTGGACTTACCACATCTTTAAATCCAGGTGACTCGGGCGGTGAGGGTTGGAAATCAGTATAGTCAAACTCCTCACTATCTTGCACTAATGATGGTAACGGAGTTCCAGGTAATGTTGATAAAGTTTCACTGCTTAGTTGAGGACCAAAAGCATCTCCACGATAGAGTTTTGAACTAGGTCGTCGTGTTTTCTTTCCCGAAGCAGACGAGGGTGGCTGTGTGAATTCAGAAATCACAAATTTACTTTAAATGACACTGAATGATTCAACATTAATTTTCACCACTGTTTTGTCAGTTTGGAGGGATGCTCTTCGGCTGGGAATATTGTTAAACATGGCGTTTGCGTTATCCCTGGGACTTTCTTCAATCCCATTAAGGATACAGTCTCCACAGTTGGTTTTCCTATTATTTTGCGGCTGTGAGAGCGAAACTGAACGTCCTTTTATTATATTCTTTCTTGAAAGTGCGTCCAAAACTGCGGCATCATTGCTCGTCAGGCTAGATGACAAAGATCCAGAAATGGTATGAATAATTTGCGGTGTTTCTTCACGTTCCATCGGCACATTGAGACTTAGGGTGCTTTCATTACTTGCACGACGAGACGAAGCTAAAATTATTTCCAAATTTACTGACGAATGCTTTCACCCAGCAATGGAAAAATCGTTTTTCCGTAAATGAACAATTGTGCTTATATCCTTTATTGTGTTTTGCTTAACGTTTATCATAAATGACTGCCCTTGATAACAATTGAGCTTGCAATAAATAGAAAATGGGTAAAAATTATATAAAGCACAATTATAATCGAATGAATATATAATCACGTTAATCTTTAATAGAAAAATAATATACTCAAACGTTATTATGCCAATGAATAATATTGATAGTTATACGTTTCGTTAGCACTTTGTACTCTGGTAATACCAGGATGTACATATGGAATAATTATTTTTATTTAATTCATATTCGATAGTTTGCCAGAAAACAAAGTGAGTACCAATGTCTAAACAAGTGAAAGTCAATTACACTCATTTATTTTAAGGTCACGTGCATCTAGGGCATGTAATCGTCTGTTGCTTTTTGATTAGTTAAAGTAACAATGGCAAACATGTAGATTAAGAAGACATGCAAAGTGTCAAAAATATTTTGTTATCATATATGAATAGCTTCTATCTGAATTGATGCTCCACAAAATAATTTGAATCAAACGTGCGTAATCGATCGATGTACGTTTATTAACAATATGTACGTTCGAAAGTATGTTCGTGTGCGATGCATGTAATGTTTTGTTGTGCTTTTCTTTTCTCTACATTTGCTTGCTTTCCACATGACATTTCTCGATGTAATGGTCACACATGCACGTCCGCAACAATTGATTATTTTCAAAGCGTTGTTCAATTGCCTGTCTGTTCATAACTGAGTCGTCCTCGTGTGCCACGTTTGCAGGTTTGTTATAATATTCAATTATTCTGGGAAATCTTCGCAAAACAAAATTACACATTGCACCTACGCCACAATTACGTACAATGCAAAAAGTTTATAGATTTTATAGATTTTCCCAGCAGTTATTTGAATTTCAACTTTTGAAGAACTCATCTTTTAATATTAGCACGCGAATGGTACACAAAATATTATTTTGAATATGCTACAGACCTGAAGACTTGTTGCGTTCGTTCTCGAGGAAAAGTGCACTATCCTTGCCCAAATCCATCTCTTCAATTTTATCAAGTAGTCCGTTGATAGTGATAACTTTCATTCGAGCGTCCGCCTCCGCAACAACTCGGCCAGCAAAAACATGGTAAATCACACTACTGAATTCGCCTTTACCATATCGCGCAGTAACTAATCGAGGGTTTAACGTTAATGAGAAATCTTTTTGAGATAAACACAAACAAAATTGTGAATGTTGCGTGCCACTGTCGATTCAGTTCAATGGATTGACATTGCTTCTAATGGGTACCATTATGCGCAACCATTACAATCAGTGATTAGCGCGCGTTATTCAATTACATGGCAAATGTGATGCGCGCCGGAAGGTTTGAAACTATTTGAAAGGATAGTTTGATGGTAGCACCGACACGAGGACTACGGAGTCCTGCGCACCAAGTGCGCCCCCGTGCATTCGTTGATTGCGCCACCCGCTTGCCGTCATCCACGTCGTCACCGTTTGAGCCGCCAATTCAAACACCAAATTTCAATCAATCTACTGAGTACAAACGTATTATCGGGCAATATTTTATCACACATTTTATCACAATTGATCCCTCCTAATGGCCCAACACACTTACTATATAATTCACCCTTATTTTATAATCCTTACCCATGAACTTTCATTAGATCTACGAACAATGCGCACAATTTCAAGCAGAATTATTGAATTGCAAACACTCAGTAAACGATTACTAATTAATAATTAATATTAGTCCAGGTGGTTGAGTTACCGTATGGAATATTTGTTAGGTGTTTTCACTTACAATTCGCTCCACCAAGGTTCTGAACGTTCTAAAACAAGGATCGAACGCTAGCAAGCCTTTAATGAACAAAATTACGATAATTTCCGTTTGAAGATGCAAATATTCATTAATATATCAATCTAAAATAATAAAATCAATTTCTCTACACTCGTTTTTCCCTTTGTAAAGCCATATTTTATATCCAAGAGAATATCGTAAAACAGGTCATACCTATAATTCATAGAAGTAAAACGTTAACACGTGAAATTAAATAGAATATATTGCTATAGACTTTTCAAAACTAGATTAACATACAAAATATTTAATGAGCCCATTAATGTTATAAATATTTAATTTGGAATTGCAATAAAACCAGTTTATCCACTCATTTACTTAAGTATAAAAGTTAAACAAGCCATTTTAATATTATTTCATGTATTAACTATACACTGGTTATACCTAATTTAAAAGGAAACTATTGAAAATTGAATATTTTATGCTCGAACAGATAGTTAATGTTTACTCGCCATTAACAAATGAACGGTAAATTCTGTACTTTATCATATTGACTGTATATTAGGAAAAATGAAATATGATCACAATAGGAAATCGGTTTTATATTTTAGAAATATTTATAATTTGTTTGCATACTTCGTGTGCCCTGAAAAGACAGCATTCAACGAATGATCAACATTGATCAAAAAAGTACAAAACTACATAAACAATACTAACCCCTTGACATTTAAGCACTTCATTTCCTATTTGAAAGAATACTACTGAATGTACAAGCTCCTAATTTGTGGAATTTTCCATTATAGAACTCTGCAAGAAATATATCATCGATGTTAGCTTTTTATTTGGATTACTTTATACATTTTATTATTGATCATAGCAATTGCCAATTTACTAATGCAGATATCATTAACTGCCTTATATATTTTATGAAGTGCTACCTTCAACCCTACCCAGCATTTTTGTCTAAATAAGTGAGATAATCAGCCAGTATAATATGTGTTTCATTCAATATCTATTTGCTAGTAACAGCTGCTCCACACTTTACATTTCACTTGATGAATAAATGGTCAGAAGTTTCATGGCCATCGCGTATTCGCCACTTTTTCCGCAGTCTTTGGTCGTTACTTTGAATAACATCATTTGTTTTCAGATAATTGATAGCATGCAAATATGACTAGTTCTTAAAGTAATAGACAGCAACACATTGAATAATATGTAAAAATTTATGAATTTTATTTAGATCATTGCATTTACATGGGCTTCATATATCATTGGCTTAAACAACTTTTTTCACTTTAAAGAAGTGTTTCAAGTAGTAGACTTGCCCAGCAGTGAATGCAACAAGAATGAATGCTTCAAAAAAGATCCAAAGGACAACACGATTGTTTGTGCTTTCATTGATTGAATGATGAAGTCGATCACGAACTAGCATATATTCTTGTTCATGTTTAACGCTCGCCAAGGCGACACTTAATTCATGAATCATTTCTTCCAATTTATTAGCACTTTCACCCTCAGCTTTTTGGTGAACACCGTACTTTGGTGCCTTGCCAATAGCCATATCCACCTTGGGCTTCATGGTAGACATTTGATTTGAGAAACAATAGGTATAAACACCTGGTACACGGGCAGCAAATGTGTACTTGCCAGATGATTCCCTTTTACCATCAAATATAACTATGCCACCAGGTCGAACAATCCTGACATCAATATATAAGAACCCACCTTCAGCTATTTCATATGTTAGGCCTACAAATTCATGATATATGCTATAATCATAACTCTTTTATAAGAGGATTTTTATATTGACCCATTTTGGTGCCAAACTCAACCTTTTCAAAGAAACATTCTTCTGCATGTGCATCTACTGTAATGAAATAGGCTTCTGAACTATAGAGAATTGCTGATAGGAATAGAAACACAGCTAATGGAATATGCATCCTGGTAGGTATTCTTCACGGCTGTTATCGGCAATAATACTAACTCTACTTCACTACTTGTAACAATGAATATTGAAACTTTATTCGCAACAGAATTTGGAGATGTGTTATACATTCGTACATCGGCCACGTATTTAACCCATAAAATCACGACTGTTTTAACGTCAAAGTAAAAACAACATTTACAACACTTTACATTTGACATGATGAATAAATGGTCAGAAGTTTCATGGCCATCGCGTATTCGCCACTTTTTCCGCAGTCTTTTGTCGTTACATGGTTACTTTGAATAACATCATTTGTTTTCAGATAATTAATAGCATGCAACTAGGACTAGTTCTTAAAGTAATAGACAGCAACACAATGAATAATATGTAAAAATTTATGAATTTTATTTAGATCATTGCATTTACACAGGCGTTCATATATCATTGGCTTTCTCACTTATGTTATGATGTTAGAGATGAACGAAATTAGAGGTTTTGATATAATTTAAATTAAATTATTATGACTGGATCTAAACAACTCTTCTCACTTCAAAGAAGCGTTTCAAGTAGTAGACTTGCCCAGCAGTCATTGCAACAAGAATGAGTGCTTCAAAAAAGCTCCAAAGGACAACACGACTGTTTGTGCTTTCATTGATTGAACGATGAATTCGATCACGAACTTGCATATATTCTTGTTCATGTTTAACGCTCGCCAAGGCGCCACTCAATTCACGAATCATGTCTTCCAATTTAGTAGCACTTTCACCCTCAGCTTTTTGGTCAGCATCATGCTTTGGTGCCTCACCAATAGCCATATTGAACATTACCACCTTGGGTGTCATGGTAGACATTTGATTTGAGAAACAATAGGTATAAACCCCAGGTACATGGGCAGCAAATGTGTACTTGCCAGATGATTCTCTTTCGCCATTATATATAACTTTGCCATCAGGTCCAACAATCCTTACATCAATATCTAAGAACCCACCTTCAGCTATTTCAAATGTTAGGCCTACAAATTCATGATATATACTATGAACGTAGGTCTTATATAAGAGGATTTTTATGTTTACCCATTTTGGTGCCACTCTCAACCTTATCAAAGAAACATTCTTCTGCATGTGCATCTACTGTAATGAAATAGGCTTCTGAACTATTGAGAATTGCTGATAGGAATAGAAACACAGCTAATAATGGATTATACATCCTGGTAGTTATTCTTCACGGCTGTTATCGGTAATAATACTAACTTTACTTCACTACTTGTAACAATTGTTATGCATCCGCACATCGGCCACGTATTTAACCTATAAAATTGTGAATGTTTTGACGTTTACAAGAAAAACAAATTTTCACAGGTCTTTAACCATTAAAATTGCGACTGTTAATATAAAGTAAAAATAAAATGTACACAAATTTTAGAAATTATTAACCACTGGATGGAATTTATCTACATTCTGGATATGGTATAAAATTATAATACATAAATAGTTTTTATACTGCCTCATATTTAATTTCAATATTAACACAGTATTGTTAGTTTGACAAACAAACTAAATCATTTATGATAAATAAATTAAATTTTAATGCAGCACTAATGAAATTAAACTATGTGACTTTTCTCCGTTTACTTCTAAAGTTACTATTTGTGCTTGTCAATGTTCTACGAGAGCTCCTTGAATCAGATTCATCTGAAGAAGTATCTTGCTTATGTTCCATTGCAGCCAATCGATCTTTGTAAAACAATCTTTTTGTTTCAGGATTAAAATCTGATTCAGATGAATCTAGTGCCTGCAAGAGTGTGAATCCATCATAGGTTTTTCTATGAATATCCGCGCCTTTCTTCAGAAACATTGCAATTGCTTCCACTAGAAATAAACAAAAATATTAGCTGAAAATCTGGTGTACATATTAATGCAATTACCATGATTACTTTCAGTAGCATGAAATATTGGTGTTCGCCCAGATTTCTTATCACTCACATCTATATCTGCACCTATATTAAGTAGCATTCTTACATAGTCTGCCCTTCCATTTTGAGCAGTTAAATGAAGAGCAGTATATCCATCATCATTATAATAATTGACAACATCATTGATCACACTTGTATCTAAATACTCCAATACTTCTGTGCTAAGTAATGTCTCAAGAGTTGAATTCATAACTGCAAGATGCAAAATTGTATTTCCTTGCCCATCTAGTGTTCTTAAATCTCCACCATATTTAAACAAAATTTGGAATATTTCAGGTGATGTTTCATTCATAACAGCATAATGAAGAGGAGTCTGCAAAGCAACAATTCATAATTTCACCACAGTTAAACAAATGACTCTTATACTTACATGCTCTTCATCATTACAAATATCCTCTAAAGTTATACCTTGCAACTTCAACACTATTAAATGCTTTATCACTTCATTAACATTATTATCTAATACATGTTGATGAAGATGTCTATACATAACAAAGAAAGAAATTGATTAATATTAATAATTCTCAGTCAGCTTCCATGTTTTTTAATTCATCACTCCATATTAAGTTTAAATTTGAATGTTCTAAAAACAGTAACATACCTATCTCCACATTCATTGATTTTTTCTTGGCATATTCCCATATATTTGCAAAACTCATTTAAAATAGATTTATAATGTGCTTGAGTATGTTGTCGCTGTGTGTTTAAATTTATTACATTATCCATGCGTAAGCCAGAGCCCATGTTGACATCATTTATGAGTGGACTGCAAATATCAATTGAAGTATCTATATCCAGTTGTAGAATTTGCTGGAGCAAATTAAATAGTTCCATTAAAGGATTTCTTAAATCCGCCAATTTACTGCCATCATTGTTTTGCAATCTATGTATAACTTTAGTTAAAATTTCACTTAAAGTTTCATCAGTTTGACAATCATTTTGAATATTGTAGTTTTGACTCTTGTTACTTGAAAACAAGCCCTCCAAATCAGTCAGGAACTTTTTATTCAAGCCTCTAATTTCATCTAACATATTACTTTTGAAATTGGGAGTACTTTGCAGAGTGTCACCATCTTGCAGCTTTTTATTGAGAATTTGATTTTCGTTTAATAATTTGTCTTTTGTTTGTTTCAGCTCAAGTACTGTACTTGAGAGTGTTTTAATTTGTTCCACATAACATGCTTCAGTGTTTGAAACAAATGAATTTATTATATCTATTGTTGATTGATCAACTGTCTTCATGTTCTTCACAAGTTCTTGCACAAACTTGGCTTTTATCTGATTATCTTCTGGGGATATTACCTTTTTCAACTTTAATGATTTCACTATGATATCTGGCTTGCTACTGCCCATGGGTATAAGAGGAGGAGGTGTTTGTAGAACACTGATCACTTTGATAGCGTGCCTGATATCGGACATATTCCTGGAAAATAACGCACATGGATTCCATATACTTCACTTAAATTTGGATTACCAATTGAAAGAAAAAATTAATTCATATCTATGAAATAGATATGTACAATATATATTTACAAATTGCAACTCCATGCATAAGCATCTCTAACCTAACGTGCAAATTAAAATACCAATATGACTGAACTTACGAACTATACTGAAAAATCGTGCCAGTAACTAGCAACAAAGTTGCACTGTAAAAATATATAACTTATTTGACGTTCGGAGACACTTAATGCTTATAACAAGGGACTTCCCACATCAGCATGTTATAAGATGTGTCTATTGGGGAATCCCACCATGAACTAAAATGATGCGCACTAATCAGTCCCACCAAAATTAAACTTGACAAAAGTTACAATTGTCATTAATATGATTTATATTGATTTGGAAAAAAGTATTTAATACCATAGATATAGTTTAATGCATACAAACACCTGACTGTCAAACTGGGTATTTTATACCTTTAATGACTTTAATCATTTAAAGGGCCTTAACACGTGTACATCAATTCTAAATTCTTCATTAAGATGGCGCAACAGGCACAAGTATGAACCGGTATGAATCTTATTGCTAGATACTTTCTTCGATTAACACAAATATTATACTATTTGTCCAATGGTTTTTACAATTTAGCGAAAATATCAAAAATTGTTGGGGCTAATATACTTATATACCAAATTGTTTTACCACTATTTCTGGGTATACACTCACTGGGGATATAGCTCAGTGGTAGAGCATTCGACTGCAGATCGAGAGGTCCCCGGTTCAAACCCGGGTGTCCCCTCATTTTTGCGGTATTTATTTAGTTTGTTAACTAAAACAATTTGTTTTGATTCTACGTACTTTGTATATTTTTACTAAACAGATTGGTTTTCTTAGAGACCTCTGGAGTTAGAATTAAATTAGTTCTACTGGCATTTTGTTGTGTATCTCAACGCACATGTAGCATTATGGTGGATATAGAGTAAGGTTATTATTACCAAAACAAAGTCTAGTACAAAGTTAATCATGGAAAATTATAAAAAAGGTCGTAATGTTGAAGAAGAACTTGATAGCAAACAATTGCCAATAACTAATTTGCCATCGAATTTTCTCTGGATGAAGGTAAGACTTCATTGTTAATTAGATGCTGCAATCATTTTATAAAAACCATCTGTTTAGGTTCGTGGTGGAAGTAAAATACGAAACCTGTTAAACTATGCTATCACTGAATTTACCAAATCAGGATGTGTTGTTTGGACAGGTTTTGGGCCTGCTGTAGGAAAGACAATAACATGCGCCGAAATTATGAAAAGAAAATTTGATAACAAATTACATCAACTTACAAAAATCTGTTGCAGACAGTAAGCTTGTTTCTATTTTAACCATACACAAAAAATGTAGTTTCACATATTTCAGGGTTGATGAATATTGGGATCCATTGATTCCAGACTTAGATCAATTGGTTGTTAAAAGAAAATTACCAATGATACACATTATGTTATCATTAGAAAAGTTAAATGATGATGAATGTGGATATCAAGCCCCTGGAAGTTTAGTATCCATTTCCACCAAACAGACAAAAACAAAATCTCCAAAAACATTCAATAAAAAAACCAAGAGAAAAGTGAAGAAGGAACTAAAGGAAACTCATAGTGCAGATTAAGAGGACAACATTTTTATTACTCATAAATTAATTTCCAATTATTTAGGGTACATTATTCATGATATTAGAGAAATACCTTTAATGCTTTTTATTAAGCAAGAGTATTTTATGATTATATGCATATTTGTTCAAAAAATGACTTGTCTGCCTAGCCCTAAATATCTCTATACTATGATACATTTTACACACTTAGTATAATTATCTTTAAAGTTACATTAATTATAGTAGAACTTAAAGTGCAATCAGTTATGACCACAGAATTACTTGAAAAAATCAGATAATTTGCTTCCAATGCTTAATACTTGAATGTCATATTTTCAATTAATGAATTAGGCTTCAGACTCACCAGGCTCTACTTCTTCATCAAAAATTGGCACAATTAAATTATCCTTAGACATCAAGTTGTACTTTACTACAAATTGTGTGAACCGCTTGCACAAATAAGTTTCATTCTCAAATTCGTCGAAAATTGCGCGATGATGGAAATAGGCGTGTGAAAAAATACGATAAACACGCCTACATACAGATCCCAATTTTGCCACTGAAGACTCCTTGATACTCACCCTAAATGAAATGAATTAGTTTTAATAAATTAAGCTTAAGCTAATTTCCTTACCGGCTGGGAAAATATTTGTTACTATTTAATAAGCAGGCTGCCCCATCCAAAGTATGACGGGTGTAATCAATTGCTGGGCATTCTTTGGGTGTTTTATGTGCAGCACATAAAAATATCCATTGCTCAGTGGCAGTCATTTGGTTGCAAGTATCAGGATGGCATTCATTCTGAAGTCTCACTGCCAAACCATTTAGTTCCATACAAAATTGCCTAAACAATAACTGCTTTAGTAATAACTTAAAGAGGAATTCTTTGCTTACACACCTTAAGTGCTCATACTTCCAAACACCTTCATCTTGAGCATCAGGCATTCGTAGAATTAGCTCAATATTAGATGGTTCCTTTCTAATCAATTGCTGAATGTATTGCTGCACTGCTAATGTGCTGTCCATTTCCTCAAACGCCTCATCCGGCCATCGACAGAAGTCCTACAAAAATAACATTAACATGTCATAATTAGCAGCAATTAATAACAATTACTTTAGCTTTCGTTCCGGGACGATTTCTTCGTAATATTGTAGCACCGTCAGCCATCTTCATTTTGAGACTCAAGGAGGCAGTGAATCAATCAAAAAACACGGAATTTAAGGCTTAGTTACCTTAAATATGACGAGATTGGCTATTTTGATAGAGTCCTAAGCTCTCGGCACTTCGGTTATACTTATGGATAGTTGTTTTTCCAATAATAACAAATAACACTGGAAAACCATATGATTTACACACAGCACTTCTAAAATCATCACTAAACATGACTCAGCTTCGTATAGCACAAATAGGTGGCAATATAGTCGCGAAATTTGTATTAACGAGTCAATAGCGGAAAATATATAGGAAAACTTATATTATTATGTCTTTCACACGCTAATTAATGAATGGAAGGCCTTTGAAAGCGAATTGAAAAAGCATGTACTGTAGAATATCTTAATTAGAATAATTTAATATTCAGCTTGATATCAGTAATTAATCGATATAATTAGCAAAAATCATATTAAATATTTATTATTAATATCAACTCTAATTTTCTAATATTTAATCGCAAAATGAATCGCATACACGATGCGAAAAATACGTTGGGCTTAGGTATGTTCAAATCCAAAAATTTTAATTTTACGAATTAGTTATAGATTACAAATAGTGCAACCAGAATAAATCTAGCTATATCTAATCTTCATTAATCATCTTATCCAATGAATAATACCGACATAAATGATATTTAATTTCAATAAGTCAACTTATAAATTTAAATTGAATATTAATTCAGAATAGGAAATAATTAAAATATTCCATACTCAAATTATTAATCGTTTTCAAAAGTTTAATAAGAGTTTAATTACAAGTTTTAGTTAGAGTTATTTCTTCTCTCTCGCATGTTTGACGCAAATATTCGTCTGAGTTTTATGTATTAGAGATATAGCATTAAATTCAGTCATTTAATGAGCTTATCACGTCAATTGTAGACATTCCTATTAAATTACACGAGCAAAACATTACTAAACGATTATAGCACTAATCAATATCATCTTATCTTGTTATCGTCCCTATATATACAACGTACGACAATCTCATTCATATCAGTAAACGTTTCACCGCGAATTTGGAGTATTTGTGTATGTGATTAGAATAGCGCACTCAATGCGAGCAAATCGTGAGGAAACCCATCCTTTGTATGTATCATAAACTAGCGCGGGTGTGAAAAAAGAAAATGATTACGCATGATATGTTATAATAATTTTTGTCTTATTTTGTTTATTAGCTTGCCGCCGGTAACCGAAGCAGCACCATGGGATCAATTTCCGGATTCTCCAAGAGAAGTCGTCTCCGACTCTATGGTCGAATCGACATGGTACAATTACTCACTAAAACTCCTTCACCTGTTGGCTTTTCTTATCACATTCATCGTTGTACTCGGCGGAGCCGTGATCTCCAAGGGAACATTACTTTTTATGACATCACAAGTATCGCACAATGAAACGAAACCGTATTGCAATAAGGAATTGGACCACAATCGTCAATTTATAGTCAAATTACCCGAAGTGGAACGCGTTGCTTGGATTTGGATGCTTTTCTATGCATATTGCGTACCACAAGTGGGAACTTTCCTTCGATCAGCGCGTATCTGTTGTTTCAAAAGTTTTTCTTATCCAAGATGGACAGACTTCTTTCTGGTAACCGCCACAGAAACGTTTCCATCAATTGGTAGTGCACTCTTAGTATTTCTTATTCTTCCTGAATTGGACGTGGTAAAAGGAGCCATGTTAATGAACGGAGTTTGCTTCATTCCCGGATTGCTAAGTATGTTTCAATTAAAAATTAAATTGTACTCTTATTAACGCGCAAATTTCTTGATTTCAGCTATATTGATGGGAAGAAAGTGCCGTGCAACATCATTATTCACGTTTATCATGGATTCTCTTGCAACAGCTTGTCAAGTAAGCGTTTTCCTTGCATGGCCACTCGTTGAAGGAAACGGAGTATTATGGACAATTCCAGTAGCATTAATATTCTTATCAGTAGGATATTGGGAAAATTATATAAAGTACAAGGTACAAGAAAAGGATTTTATGGAAGATGAAGCTAAAGATAGCTCTGCATTCAGTTTAGCGCGACAAAGGATATTCTTTACGAATACGCGATACTTTATTTACATTTTTGTATCCTGGTGGAAAATGTTAATCTTTTTCACCACCATGAATTTGATATTTTACATAAAACATGGACAGGTATCGTTCCTTTACGATCTGTACAAGAGTTCAATGCAGTCTCATCCAATTGATATTCAAGAAGTAACACCAATCATACCAAGCATGTTAGAAAACATTGAGGACATTGTTGAAATTGGAATGGGCAAGATAATGAAGTCGGATGAATGGACACCCATTTATGTATTTGTCATAAACGTATTATCCACTTATTTGACATACATCTTTGGCAAGTTTGCGTGTAAGATTCTGATTCAAGGCTTCAGCTACGCATTTCCAATCAACTTAACAATGCCAGTAACCATCTCAGCACTAGTGGCAATGGCGGGCATTTATGCCCGGAATGAATGCCATTATGCAGCTAATATTCCAGCATATTTATTTTTTGATATACCACCTTTGTACCATCTGGAACAATTTCTTGCGGAGCAGTATAGTTGGCTATGGTTGCTTTGGGTTCTTTCACAAGCATGGATTACCCGACATATTTGGACGCCTTCATCTGAAAGATTGGCACGTACAGAAAGAATTTACGTCCGACCAATGTACGATCCGTTTTTAATTGACCAAGATATTGCTTTAAATCGTCGACGGGAAGTGTTTAAAAGCGATCCAATTCTGAAGAAAGGAAGTGATAATCCGTATAACATGCGCTTATATTCAGAAGGCATTGATGGTGGACCGCATGAAACAACGCGCATTTTTGCTTGCGGTACCATGTGGCATGAGACCAAGGATGAGATGATGGCTTTTCTAATATCAATCTTACGCCTGGATGCTGATCAATGCGCGAGGAAAATCGCTAGTGTTGAATATGGCATTGATCAGGACTATTACGAATTGGAAACACATATTCTATTTGATGACGCATTCATTCGTTTCGATAATAATCCAGAGGCAAAGTTAAATGATTACGTGAAAACATTAATTGAAGCTATGGACACGGCTAGGACCAAAGTGCATGAAGTTGAAGTTAATTGGAGAGGTCCTACAAAATATGCTACACCATACGGTGGTCGTCTTGAATGGACATTACCAGGAGGTACAAAAATGATTGCGCATTTGAAGGATAAGAAACGGATTCGCGCAAAGAAGAGGTGGTCACAAGTTATGTACATGTATTACTTACTTGGCCATAGATTAATGGATATGCCGTATACGGAATCTCAGAAAGCTATTCGCTCTGAAAACACTTTTATTTTGGCTCTGGATGGAGATATCGATTTCCAACCACAGGCTGTGTTGCTTTTAGTTGATCTTATGAAAAAGAGCAAAGATGTTGGAGCTGCATGTGGACGCATTCATCCGATTGGATCAGGTCCCATGGTATGGTACCAAATATTTGAATATGCAATTGGTCATTGGCTTCAAAAAGCTACAGAGCACGTAATTGGATGTGTTCTATGTAGTCCAGGATGCTTCTCCTTGTTCCGAGGCAGCGCACTTATGACTGATAATGTCATGAAGCGTTACACAACTGAATCCTCCGAAGCCAGACATTTTGTTCAATACGATCAAGGAGAAGACCGTTGGCTTTGTACTTTACTACTACAACGTGGTTTTCGTGTTGAATATTCTGCTGCCTCCGATGCATACACTCATTGTCCGGAAGGATTCAATGAGTTTTACAATCAACGAAGACGTTGGATGCCCTCGACCACTGCGAACATTTTGGATTTGCTTACAGATTACAAGTACATTTGCCATACGAATAATAACATTTCAAAGTTATACATGATATATCAAGGAGTAATGATGATTGGTACAGTTCTTGGTCCAGGAACGATATTTCTAATGTTGGTTGGCGCATTTGTTGCTGCCTTTCAAATGGATCAGTGGAGCAGCTTTGGATGGAACGCAGTACCTATATTATTATTTATGGCTGTTTGCAAGATATTCGACAAATCAGAAGTTCAACTGTTTTTTGCTGGGCTGCTTAGTGCTATTTATGGACTAGTTATGATGGCTGTACTTGTGGGTGTTCTTATGCAGATACAAAACGATGGTGTTTTGTCACCAACGTCGTTATTCTTCTTTTGCATTGCTGGTGAATTTATAGTGACTGCTATCATGCATCCTAAAGAATTTGGTTGTTTAATGTACGGTGTTATTTACTACATTACTGTGCCCAGTATGTATCTCTTGCTGGTTATTTATTCGGTCTTTAATATGAACGTAATTTCATGGGGCACACGAGAAACAGTAATAGTAACGCAACCTACTGGCGATAATACTGTTGAGAAAAAAGCTGAAGAACAGAAGAAAAATCGAGTTTGGAATATATGGAATAATGGCCAACAAAATTCTGGATCAATCGAGTTCTCTATCGCATCGATCTTTAAATGTCTGCTGTGTACAGTAGAACGTTCACCTGAAGAAGAACGTCTTATGCTGGTGCAAAAAAGTTTGGAAGAAATTCAAGAAAAGCTTGGCATTATTGAAAAACAAGCGTCTAATCAAGAACAACCTCAGCCACAGAATCTAGCTGTTGAAGTTAAGAAGAAAACTAATCCAATTATTGAAAACGTCGAAATTTTCACATGGATGGATGACTATAAGGAGTTTGAATCCGCCTGCCTTAGTAAACATGAGCGCACTTTTTGGGAAGATCTACGTGACAAATATTTAAAACCAGACGTTCTGAGTAATGAATCCAAAGAAAAGGTAATGTAATAAGTAATTTATTTATTCGTTATTTCATTGAAAAATTTATTTGTTTATAGCAAGAGATCAAAAAGAACTTGGAAGATTTGCGTGACAAAGCAGTTGGTGCGTTCTTCATGATTAATGCGCTCTTTGTCCTAGTTGTGTTTCTTCTTACTTTGAAGAAAGATATTTTGCATCTTAAATGGCCATTTAATGTTAAAACCAACTTTACATATTTTCCAGATACTCTTGAGGTAATTTCGAGTATTCACTTAATTCTATGACAAGCTACGATAAAATTTCCTTGCAGATTCGTTTAACCAAGGAATATCTTGAATTAGAACCAATTGGTTTTGTATTCCTTATTTTCTTTGGCATCTTAATGATTGTTCAATTTTTGGCGATGTTTCAACATCGATTTGAGACAATGTGCCAAATTCTTGCAAATATGGAGTTTGGTTTAGGTTTTTGGAAGCGCAATGTACGTCTATTATTGTGCTCAAAAAGAAATACTTAAGAGTTTGATTTTTAGACTTCTGAAATATACGAGGAAACTTTGTTGAAAGGAAGTCAACGGTGGATACAAACGATAAAAGATATGCAAAAGTTACGGACGGTTAAAGAGGAAGAGAAAGAAAATCCGAACGCACCCAGAAAAACTGTAGTGAATAATAGAATATTGCAAAATCAATTAAAGAATGCTAAGCTAACATTATTGGATGCATTTAACGACGAATATAACAGGAGATTGGAATTAAATGGCAAACATGACAAGCATGATAAGAAAAAGAAAAAGTATCGTGATACGGGCATTAATGTTGCGACAATGGAAAAGCGGAAAACTCGTATTACAAGAATGATTGGTCTTCCATATAGGGATGAAAGCACCTCAGAAGGAGGCATTATTAATGCGGGGTACGAGCCTGATGATCACCAATTTGAATCCTAAGCCCAATTGACATCTATGAAGGACTAAAGTATAGTACCGAGCTCCACCATATTTATTGCTTAGTATAAATATAACCTTACAGTATCTAAGTAGTTCTAAAATGAGTGTTGGGAATTCGTTAACAGTTAGTGGTGAAAATGTTACAGTTATTAGTAAACAAATATCTGAAGCAATGTGTAAAGCAATAAGTGAATCAAATATTAATAAAAACAGAAATATATTTAATATATTTTCGGTAGGTACACAAATGAGTGAGTAGCACTCATTGTTTACATTGGTACTTGTTATTATAGAATTTTTTGAAAAACGCCGCTCAAGATGACAAAAATGATTATTCCTTTAGTGAAAATTGGCATTTGCTTTTGAAGCATCATAAGAAATCCATTGATTCAGAGGGAGGTTTCTTGCCAAAGATAAACATTGTTGAGAGGTACAATCGGCTTTGGGAACAACAACATGCTCATCAAAGGAAGAACGAAAGCTTTAAACGTAAGTAGTATACCCACCCTTATCAGTTACCCTGGACTAACCACATGTAACCACAGGAGATATTCAGTTGCATATTCAAAGTACATTTCCAAAGACCATAAAATATGGTTATCAACTTAGCTATACCAACCATGACAATAACATAAACAATAGTAATTCCAGCACAGTGAAACCTACTTCTGATGGTAATTCAAATATCAGAGAGGTTTTGCTTGACATGTTAAAGGTATCACTTAAGTTATCATCAAGGAATCAAACCCTGTCTCCAGAGACCAGAAACATTGTCACTAAATTTACAGCATTTGAAAAGCTAACAAATAATGAACAAATCCTAATCAGAAACTTATACGACAAAAGTAAGGACCATGAATTACTCAAGTTGTTTCCATTTTTGTATGAACAAATTCTAATTCAATATGCTATCAAACTCATTGAGGGCTCTGAGCTAGAAATGAAAGCTGCCAAGGAATCAATTGAGACTTTTATCTCACACATTAATGATCCGGAAATTATCGATAAACTCTATAGAATTTGTTATCAGTTGTTCATATTCTCAGATCATAATTGCCAATTGCTTGAGGGATTATTTAAGGTTGTGAGCAAAACCATATAATCAGTAAAGTTTTATATTACAAGTATGTACAGAGTGTATTTATTAGTATTATTTTTATGGAGCATTTCTTTCTTTACATTTGTTAATTTGAGATCTGCTACTTGAAAATAATGAATAAGAACTCGTCTTCCTCCTCCGTTGTGGCGGCTTCCCACCGGAGAGCTAAATAGCGAATATTTTACATTGAACGATGGTGTGTAAGTAATGCTTGTTGTTTTCTCTTAAATCAACGTACTAAATATTTGCATATAGTAATGTCATTTATATTCTAAGTAATGGACACTTACGGCGAATTATTTATTATTAAAATTATATATCATTTCTATGTGGTTTTAGTTTTGCATTATCTTTATACAGTCTTAAGTGATAAATTTCATTGCCATTGACTCAAAAATCATATACATTCAACTGCACTCGTTTATGTATATATAATCTATATATATTTAATCTAGTTTGTAAAAGTGACAATTCTCGTATGTCCAGTGTGAACGTCGTGTATTTTGGATGCAACTATTTAATATTATATCACAATTATACAATTATAGATATCATTTTAAAAACTACAAAAATGTACATATCTTCGTTATTCTCTTCCGCCCACTTCGTTTTCATATATATATAATGTGTATATATCATGCTAAAAATTCAATGATAATACACGTGAAAAATCAATGGGTATATGAAGGAGGCACAATACACTCATATCAATCTTGTTATAAATTGCCTCGCGACTTATATAATCTACCTATCATCAAACCTACTAGAGAAATATTAATTAAAAAAGAAAAATGCCTATCATGTGTATTTGCAGTCTTATTAATATATATAAACTATTATATATATTTATATATCATTTTACATATGTAGTCAAGTGGAATCGTTTAAATCTAGTTTGCAAATTGAATAGTTGCTTCATTTCTTGTTTTGTTTTCTTAATAAAAAGGCAGTGTCGATTTGTTTCCTTTTACATATCTCGTTTTGCGTTATTAGTTGCTCGTGTTTTCTATAACATTATTGTGGTCTATTTCATTATGATGTGTTTGCGGTTCGTCTTTGATTTTATAATAATGATTCATACATTTGCCTAGCATATTTAAATCTCCTATGTACAAAGTGCCTACCACCGAATAAAATCAGTCACACACATAATATATATAGTACATGTAGTTTTAGTGTTTATATCCTAATCAAATGCATAGATTCAATTCGTACTAAATTAATTAATTCCTTTAAAAATCGAATGCAAAGCACATTGCGGTACGATACATCACATATACAAAACGTAATTATTACCTACGAAAGGATCGTTATTAGCATACTTGACATTCCCCAAATATATATTCGTGCAGCAGTAGTAATTTTTTAGCCTTTTCTTTACTAGTATTTTTTCGCCCGTTAATTATATATTAACTAAATATATATAGCTATCCAAAAAACACAAATGCGTAAAGATTGTCGAAACATCAATATGCGCATTCCAGAGCAAACGTATATATTACGTTCCTACCACTTATTACATACATATGTATACGCGTAAAGGTACTACACAAATCCCTGAAGTAAAATTTACAGTTACAATTCTTACGCTTACTTGTTTGCAATTCCTAGTCCCTACGAGTTAAAAATAAATATTCATTATCATTTATACGCAGTAATATTTGGTGTATTCATTTGTTGTCGGTCTGTCTGTCTGTATTATGAAAATGCTTCACTGGTTACTTCGAGAACACAAACGTGCGAGGGGAAACGCGTTTTTGTCGAAATACTATTGATTGTATTAGAGAAGAAATAATACCACAATGGTGAGAGATGATTTGATTTTGCTATGGCCCTTGCGCAATTGTCATTGACCATTGTCACGTTGGTCAGTCCCATTTGTGTGGCGAAGGTGGATGTTCACTAGCGTGTGCCACTGTCGAACTGTAACAATTTCAGAATTCTCAATTAATCAAACGCTCTGAAACAAATTGATTGCGCTAGTATGATTGATCTACATGATATAACAAGCAATTAGCATATGTACTGTTAAGGCATGCATATAAGTAATTCAAACAAATATGTACAAAAATTAATTCATTAGTAGTATAATTAACATAAAAAAATAATAAACGAAATTAACACTAACCTAAACAGGCACACGGATTTACAAAGAAGCCAGCAACAAGCGATCAGAGTTCAGAAATTTGGGCATTTTATCACGCAGCGCATAGAAAGATGACGGGTGAGAGTAAAATTTCGAGTGTCTTCTTGAATGGTGCGCACACTTTTTGCTCTTTCCTGTGTACACAACACAACAACAATACACGTTAAGCCATCATCTTAAAATGAGCCCGCACCCCCCAAAAATAATATATACAATAAATTAAACTCTACCCAATTCAGTCCGCTGAACAGTAAAATCAATTTAACATAGTTTTGAAACAATTCACCAGTTAAAGCCGAGGCAAAACATAGAGTAATTAAAAATCGATTATTTCCAAGCCATTATTAATGTGTGAGAGAAAATGACAGACAACCAAAATATAAATTTCAACGTAAATAATTACTTTTCAACAACAACAAAAATATTCATTTGAATTTTGATCTCCATGCACAATAATTTCCAATCACTACGCATGCAAATTCAATTGCAATTAGTTGGCTAACTACATCACTATTATCGTATGTTATCTTTGAAAGAAACTACAACAAGAAGTAATAATTATTGTTTAGTGAAGTATTGAAAGAGAACCGAGAGTCGCTCGCGCCAGCATGGAAATCAATCGTATTGCCGCCAATATTTGAATTTAAGTAGTGCACAGACGCAGTATATCTTTTGGATGTCTTTCACATTTCGTCAATATATCATGTGTTTGCTTATTAGTAACACTTAGATATGTGTATTAAACATCAAACAAATTATTAATGACTATTGAATCTAAGAGATTAATGCATGAAGTAAATAAAATCAAAAAAACACTTTGAGCATTTGGTGTACCTCAAATCTCCTATAAAACAAATTTGAAGTTGATTTTGAGTGGATTTATGCGTTGGCTTCGTTCGTCATTCGGCTAGTCTAAGCAGCAGCTCAGCATACATAACGCATGAATATTAGTAATGGCATAAGAATAATACTAGTAATAAATCCACCCAAAGATCAATTGCATTAAGTGTTTTTCTGAGGCGAGAAACCTGAATCATAAAGCAGCTGTATGTACAATTATGGTGGTGACAAACAAGATAGAAACAAAACTTTGATGTCACTGTAATTAGAATGTGGTGAGATAGTGAGAGCAAACTTATAAACAAACCAAATAGTTGCTGTTGTTATTTCGATGAAGTGATTTAAATATGTATGCTTTGCGTACGTGAAATGAGAACTTAATTTTTAGAAAAAAAATATAGATGTATATATAATATGAGAAAAATTCGTACACCAAATGTACAAAGTGTTTTGTTCACCTATTGGTATGCAATGGCGCTGCGCTCTGCTGCTGTATTGTTGTAGAAGATTGGTAGATAAGAAGTTCAAATTGCGGTACAACACGAGGGGAGTTGGTAGTAGTACTAGTAGTAGTAGCGCGGCAGGCTGTGAGGGGCTTGTTGTGTAGCCTCGTGCGCGCCTCTCATTCAATCTTACCTGGCGAAACTCTTGAACGCCGCCGACTGCGGATTGATGCACAACGGCACGCGGCTCGTGTTTAACTGTTCCGCTATGAATTTATGCATTTCCTCTGCAGACAGAAAAAAATTATAATTACTAATTAGGCATCTTCTCTTTTGCAGGATATGGTACGTACCTTTAACTTGTCGCACCGATGTCAGCTTCCGCTCCCAGCGATCGTCGAATGGCTGCGGCGCTGTCGTTTCAAATTCGGAGGTGTACTGGCGCATACCGCTGTTCGTTGTGTAACAACACTTGCACATGCACGAATGATACCTTAGACGACCCTCGTCCAAGTATGGATGCGCCAAAGCGTCAATTACACTGACACGCTTATCCTGTAAACCAACAAACCGGATTAGCATTTAGATTTCAAGAGAAACGAATAAATTTAATTAAGCGTAAAAATAGCAAGCGGCAGTGCCGACCAAATAATTTCCAACATCCAAAATTTAGCAATGCAACGACTGTCTATCAAAGCAAGACAACAACAACAACATTATGCTCAATTAAAACTTAATGACTATTATTTTATGCGCGCTATATGTATATGCTTCTGGCCTTGATTGGACGCGGCAAGTTCATTACACTGATTATTTCAGCTTGTAGCGAATTTACGAGACTTTCTACTTACGGGATCGAAAACGAGCATCTGACAGAGCAGATGAACAACTTCTGGTGTCGCCTGGCTGCTCAGCGTGTAGAGAGCAGTGAGCGAGGGTGGCTTCGGAGCGCGATTTAGCATATGCGATTTGGCTCCTTCGCACGCGTACCGCATGTCTTCCAGCGATGGCGTGCCCAGCAGTTCGGTGATCAACTCCAGCTGCTGAATCGGATTTTGCGCCTGGAAGAGAATCCGGCGGCCAAGCAATTCGCCAAAGATACACCCCACTGACCAGACGTCAACGGCGGCGGTGTAATGGCGCGCGCCCATTAGAATCTCGGGCGCACGATAGTACTGCGTTACGACCTCTTGCGTCATATGCTTGGTGGAGTCGGGCTCCTCAACGCGAGCCAAACCGAAATCACAGATCTACAAAAGGCCTCATGTAATTACATAGATACAGACAGACCAGACAGGCCATGTTGGACCACATACCTTGAGAACACAATTGCTATTAACGAGTAGGTTGCCGGGCTTAATATCACGATGCAGTATCCGTGCCGAATGCAGGTATTTGAGTCCACGAAGTATTTGATACATGAAGACTTTTATATGGTCGGAGGAGAGAGGCTGATGTGAAACGATGATCTTGTGTAGATCGCTCTGTAGCAATTCCGTTATGACATATCTATATGGTTATGCGAATTAAGGCAAACAAGACAACAAGAAAGAGAATTTAAACTGCAAATGCAAATGCTTTCACAGGAATGCACGCGAGAGATAGTTAAAATTCTTTAGTTAAGCACGAAAATATTGTGCAAGGATCATTATCCTTGCGGCTAAATGCGCCAAGCATTTGCAGTTTCATGGCTACGTGACGTTCGTTACTCAGCACGGGCGTCGTGTTGCTCACTCATTTCACGTGAAACTTTGATTAATACATAAAGGATACATTTCTTGGAAGAAATCCAAATGTGGCGGTTGCAGGATATCCAAGGCAGAGAGCACCTAAAATGTCGACGATACGAATGGAATTCATTAACAATACCGCATGAGTCATTGACTAGGCTACTTACGTTTTCGTGTTTGAAGAAGCAGAGCATTTTCAGCTCGCGAAAGACCCGCTTGGACGAGACGAGTGATTGGAAAACATGGGGTAGCTTTTTCAGGGCCACACGCCTGCCATCGCGAGGATCAGTCACTGCCCTGTAAGAACGCCAAACACATTTACGTATTATTATTATTATTCGCAGTATACGGCATGCGAGATTCATGGATTGTATTAAATTGTTGGAGGTCAGTTGCTTCTCATTAGGTGTATAAATAGCAAGTCGCTGACTACGTGGTGCAAAGGACCTTAACACTCGTATTGAGTACGCAAACACGCTTTGTAGTAAAATCCGACCGAAGCTTAGTCATTCATACACATGCGGAAAAAAAACTTGGAAGCAGACATCAAAAACAATAAAGTCTCACAAGTTTCATAGTCCTCTGAAATTTCAGACCGCGCCGAGCGCAGAATAAGTACGTAGGTGCGCTTCCTGCGGCTGGCGTAAAAAAGAGAGGAGCAAGGAAACATCCTCTACGGAATAATGCGTGTGCATCGTGGAGAAGAGGATCGAATCTTGTTACAGATTCGTGTGGTTGCTCAAGTAGAACCGCAGCACGTCCGTCGACGACATCGTGCTGTATTCACCCGGGCTGTTTGCCTGCTACGCGAACGCATAAAGCAAGGATGTTGAACTTGGTAAATGGCCAAGCCAGCCAGCCAGGCAGGCAGCAGGCAGCAGGCAGCCGGCAGCAAACCAACGCAAAGCCAAAGCCAAGGTGGTGTTCTGCCTCGACCATCGTCGTCGTAGTCGACGACGTCTGCGCGAGAGCGTGATACGTATAATGTACAAGGTAGGTTCAAGGCCGTTTTTACACTTCTTTGTTCTTTTCATCCGGATACGCTGATAAACTCCATCCATACAGCGCACTGCGTCAGCCGCTGAAATAAATACAACAGGATGCGCGCAATACCTGTCGCAAATTTTCGCGCAAAACTTTTCCAGCGCGCCGCGCGCTCGATTCGCTCCTTGAATAATCAATCGCTATGTGGTATCGTTTGTTTCCAAAACATGTTTACGCGAAGCTCTAGATGGATTCGGAGAGCGCATACACGTGATATACCATACAGGTTTTGTTGGAAATGTATACAATTAATGCAGGGCTTCAATGTCGATAATTACATGCGCATTATACGATCGAGCGCGCGCGCACTATACGTACGCACCAGGCGCATCCAGCGATGATGAATGCGCGCTTAGACACGTCTGTGTTTAGGACTTGATGTACGAGCGCGCAGAAGAAGAATACGAAGAAGAAGAAGAAAAAGTCGCGTGGCGTGCAGCGATAGCAACAACAACACAGCACACGTGCATATATTGTTGATTGTTGCGTTCTCAGGCGCATCCTCGTTCGGTCGGTCGTTCGTCGGTCACGGCCTCGAAACAACAACCAAGTTTTTCGGGTAGTCGAAAAGTGCTATGCGCTTATTACGCACGCATCACACTCCATCATGCATGCGTGCATTGCATAGCATTTCATTTTCCTCGCGGCGTAGTAAGAGCCGGAGGAGAGCAGCACATTGATTGCCATTATGCGTTTAGAAGAAAGGGGATTTCTCTATCTCGCATCGGTGCTTGTCATGGAGACGACATGAATTTTAGGGTGAACTCGACGCGAGAGTTGAACGCGCTCGATATAGCCTGCGAGAGCCAGGAGGATACAACAAGGCTCTCTCCGCTCATTTGCTGCCTTGCTGCAACATAGCTCTCGCGCTCGCTGGGGAAGCGCAAGAAGGCTTCGCGTTGCGCGCACGTCCAAGAGGCCAAACAGTTCAATTTCAAAACCGAGGACGCTTTGCTCCTTTCTGTATCGCGTACAATCACCTCCACACTCATCGCCGAATATACCGTCTCCGAGCGGGGGCCTAACAACGCACGCAATTTGTTAAAGTCTAGTTATTTATTGAACGACGTGTTACCATTTCGGGTTTATTGCGATGCGAGCCAAACGAAATTCGCAATGCAATAAATGAATACACAATCGGCACATGCCTCCGACGCTCTCTTATGTTATGAATAAGTCCTTGAAACATTTTTGATGATACTTTCGACCTCAATTTTTTCGTACGGCGCACGTCATCATCATCATCATTGGCGGCCGCGATCGCACTTTGTGCGTAATTAGACTGAAATTAATTAATACGATGTGAGCCCTCCACGCTAGCCCTCATCTCGCGGCCAGCGCAGTGCTGTGCTGATTTCGGTTGATTTTAATTATGAAAACGTGCGAGTCGTGAATGAAGAAACAACATTGAATTAAATATATATATGTGGTATACACATAGCGAACACGCGCTAATGCAAGAGTGTTGTATGATAGCGTGAATGACATAAGTGAAAACCATGTCAGTGGGTCGTGGAGCAATCACGGCAAAACGGAAATATTCTACATATATATTTATTTAAGCTGGGCCAACAAAAATCCGCGTCAACGCGCGGAACGCCAGAACTTCTTGCCATTGTCTGACGACGTTGCCCAACGCCGAATTTCGACAGCGATTCGCACCGGTAAAAGCGCGCCGCTCAGTCGCCGAGAGAAAGCAAGGCAGCCGAATACGCGAATTTTGCACGTTTAAGCAAACACGGCTCGCGGTCGCGCGAAACTGTCGCAATTGCAAAATGTTTAAACAATCATTGCGTCAATATCAATTCGCAATTGATAAGGTTGCGGGTCGTTTCACAGCCGTCCCCGCATTACATGGCTGGCGAAACAACATTTTACGCGTTTATTTTTAGCGTAAGCAGCGTACGCAATGAAGAAGTACACATGCATTCATGTACTTTGGTGCACATCAGCTGCATGCATGCGGACGAGGAGCGCTGCGGCGAATGCTGTCAAAGCTTTGAATGGAGTGCATCCGCTCATAAAATCCAACCCGCAGCCGCTTGTATTCACTTCCTGCAGATTTTCGAAAGGATGGCAGGCGGTGCGCGCCCGAGAGGAGTGCTGGAGCTGGATGGCGCATTGATAATGTGATATGAAATTATCGACGTAGCTAGGACATGCTCCTCTGGATTAGAGGACTCTGTGCGCTCCCTTTTGCGCCATTGCAGATGTAGCTATAGCTTTACGCACTTTCCTAGCCGTCATCCCTTGCGCAGACTTTGGGGGTAAGGGTCGCGGCGGCGGCGTCTCCCTAGAACATGTATCCCGGGCTTCCCCTATCGCTAGCTTAGAATTGTGCGTGCACCCTCAAAGTCCCGCTATTATACACCACGGACGTGTATACAACAACGCAATGGTAGTAGGGGGTGTGCGTGCCCGTTCCAAGTGAAATTAAACGACCAAATGTGCATTACTGCAGCATCCATCCACCCATCCATCTTTGAATGCTGGGAACCAAGTCATACGGCGTCCTGCACTTATTTTCGCACAAAACTCTAGCTAGCGTTAGCCGTCGCGGCATGTGATGGATAATTGGCAATTAGCACCCATTAGTCGAGTTGCACGGCGCTCGTGCGTCGATACAAATTCGAACGCAATCACGGACGGAGGCCTGCAGCCAAGCAGCAGCTAGTTGGCTAACTGTATTTGCATGTCGACTCGATGAGAGGAGCAACCCCTTTGGGCGCTTATCGCGTTCGATGCGCGCAAGGAAGGCGACAGACAGACAGCATCTCGTCTAGCCGGCACGTCATCATATCGCAGAATCGGCGCCGCCGTCCAGCACCGCCAATGCTGCGCGGCGGCGACAGTCTGCTCGCCATTACGCTCTCATCCCACGTTTTGAATTATGAACGGCTTGATGATGTTGCTGTTGCACGATCTCAATCACAAAGTTTTGCTTTGCGAATCAATGCAGGTGCATATGCACCAAGCAGCAGCAGGTGAACACCTTCGAAAAGCGATTCGAACCAGGTGAAGCGGCATTTTATTGCAGCATTAAAAAAGTAAGCTAGCTCGCAATATTCAGCGAGGTTTTTTATATAACGCCAAATTTCGTGTACGAAAATTGAGGTGCTCTCCTGGAGCGTGTTACACTTTTACCGAATTATTTATAATATTACGATTGTTGCTGCTTTAATATATACGACATTAAATCCAAATGCACGACGACGCTGAACAATGTAATGAGAACGCGCGCGCATCAAAAGAACGACGATTGTTTGATAACAATCGACGCATGTGCATGGTAACTCATAACATAAAAACACGTTCTTGTGAAATCCTTTCGACTGTTGGTTTGGGCCTGTTGTTGTTTGACAGTGCGCGCATTTGGAACGGGATCCTTGATGATGAACGAGAGCGCATCGCGCGAACCAAACATACGCCTAATACCTGTTTAAATCAAGTTCGGCTGGTCGCACGGCATTAGAGGAGACAGACGCATAATGCCGCCCTTCGAGCGCTTTTCGTGTTTTCAGGTAGAAATGCGAAATCGAGCGGCACGCATTGTTGCTGATGGAGAAAAAGGCGCAGGTTCGACAGGTAAACTAACTGCGAGCAACAAACGAAATGTGTTCAAGTCGTTCGTCCATCTCGTCCAAAAGCTGAAGACTACGACGAAGAACATCATCATCATCATCATCTCTCAAAACACATACACAACTGAACCGGTTCTCTTGGTAGCGCATACAATGATTTCGGTATTGTTGCAGAGAGAGCTCCTTCGTGCGCTCTGAAGTTTTCTAACAAAGTAATCGAGACACCCGAACGCGAGAGAGGAGACTGCGAGCGTTCCCAAGCAGGTCAATTCCAATAATTCGCATATTTCATGTGGGAAACGTGCACGGCTGGCTGAAATTCAAGACATTTTCAGATTGGTTCGCTCGTTCGAGCTTGCTTGCAGCGAGTGAGTGCGCAAACGAAACCACAAACGCGCTTGGTTGCCATATGACGAGCGGGCGTTGCGCTTGGCTGAAAGCGTTCATAAAAGAAGCCTTCAGGGTACCATCGAACAAACACATTGTGCACACGATGGGCATATAGACCAAAAAGAGCTAAGAGCTATGAGCCAGAACGCCATCCGCAGTGGCAGCCGAAGAGCGAGCAAAACCCGGCGCGGCGCGGAACCAGCTGTCACTGGTGTTTTAGGGCAGGTGGTCGATCCCGCTCTCTTGCGCTAGCGACGTCGCTGCGGATGGAAAAAAATGCACGGCAATTTGATGACGGGCGGCAGTAGTCAATGAACTGGCACCGCACCGCGCACCAAGGAATCCAATTCAACTTTTTTCGCCTCTCGCCATCGACAAATTGATTTTTCGACGCGCGCGCGTCTTTTTGCGTCGCACGTACCTTACATGCATGCATTTAGTAAGTAAATGGTTCATCATCACTTACCATACGACACCGAAGGCACCGTACCCAATGGGCCGGTCGGGCTGCACCTGCTCCTGTGTGTGTGCCGGCGCGGCGGCGTGCTGCGGGTGGTAATACGGTTGGGCGGCGTGGAGGCCGCCTTGCTGTGCCCCGGCGGCCGTCGGGCCCGCCGCACCCTGCATCAGCGACATCGAGACTGCAGACATCGACCCCCTCGAGTGGCGGCTCGGGCCGACCACAGCCATCAAATATTGCACCACCGTGCGCCGTGTATGCGTGCCGCCTCCTTTGTTCGCTACGCGCTTACCGCCGTCGCGGTGTCTTGGCTGTCGTCGACGTCTTCTTCAGCACTTGCGCAACCCCTCGTGGTGTCACGGCAGCTACAGTGTGCTCATCACACGCGTCCAGCAGCTATTCCCTTTTTGCTGACAAGCGAGCCTCGCATGCAGGCCTATCTTACTCACGCTCGCATTATATTCCAGTTTCCGTTTGTTGCGAATTGCAGTGCACACTTCAGCCAGACTTGAGACTCTCCTTTGTGCTGTATTGTATTACCAGCACGGCATCGCTTCTTTGGTTTTTTTCGTAAGCGGCTATCAGCAGTGAGTGTACTTACTGATTGCATACACACATGTTACAAATCCACCGCCGTCGACGGCAATGCATTCAACACGAACCCACTAAATTCACACACACGTACTTTCGGAGAGAACACGAACAAACCAGGCGGACGCAGCAGACAACGTACATGCGAACGGTCGAACGGGCGTTAGTCCCTTTTTCTTTGTGTCGTCGCACGCACGAACGCAAAGCAGCACAAGGAAATGCTATCGAACTCGGTACTGATGCATCAAGTACGTCCTGACGATGCCGTCCTTTGTCATAAACGTTACTTAACACTAAAATGAATGCCTCTGTCGCGTTTGCTGCTTGCTGGAAGATTGCGTTCAGCCTTCGTTGTGACGCTCGCAGCGTCGCGAACGCAGGGGTCTGATGCGTACTGAATGTGTGAATGGGAATTGAGTCGGTACGTACTGCTAGTCCACTTGGTCGACTCGCTACGAGCGGGACCGAAGTGCTAGTCGTAAGGCAGCTACGCAAAAAGAAAAGTTGCTCTCAATTGTTCAAAATAATCAGCTGTTTGACTGAAATAAATTAAACAAACGTATAAGCAATTGCCAAGAGTAATTTACGACCCTAAGGTATCAATGCAGAGTGAGGCTCTTCGGAGTATAACATTATTTTTGATGTGGCATATTGTTTTGCGCCCCCTGGCAAAACAATTTTATGAATATAATAACATTTCCTCTTATCGACTTTACTTTATATTGTATAGTTAATTCACTCGCTCATTTATTAAACAAAAGCATAAAATATTTATTGAAATTGACGATTGCACTATGTACATTTGATCTAGCATAAAGTGCGCATACCAAACGTGCGCATGCGTTTGGTAAAATATTCCTAACGTCTTTTCAATAGATCAGCTGTTTATTGTTGAATTCCGTGCAAACTTTGAGCTCTTGATTTAGAATCAGTGTTTTATTCATGTGCTGTGGACAAAGTGTAGTGTGATTACCAGTCATCTTGCCATCATTATACAGGTATGAAACAAACTGTTATCTATTTGCATAGTTGTACTGCGTATTATTTATAATATTGCGACGGATTCGTTATTCGCATGCGGTTTCATGGTAAGGTTATATCCGGCTCGGAAAAGTAATATTTCATACGCTAAAAATAAGATACTTTGTGTATATATAAAAAGCGACTGCCGGCATGGGCACAAAGGTAGCGCCAAGAGTATTATAAATAACATTTTCTTAATCGGGAGTGTACCTTTGTTTGTAATTGAACGATGATTGTGGACAACTGCACAACACAACGTAACAAAGGTTGATGCGTTGTTTTTATTTATAGATGATATGAAAACGCTGTTTAAAATTAGTAAACAAAGAATTGATGAACTTTGTGCAGTAAGATTTCGGTTCTGGGTGGCGATATTCGGCTGTGAAAGGTATGCTTTCAGGTAGATTGGCATGAAGGAAGGTGGAGAAGGTTCTATTCTTCCTATCTGCAAGAATTTTAACGCCAAGGTCAAAGCAAGCACTCACACATTTTGTGACACTTATTTATTTGCAGTATGTACAATTACGTTTTTCATGTTAGGCATAAAAGTTGTATGTAAAGCACACAATCAAACAGTTTTACCAGTACTACGTTTCTATGTTAATTCGCGCTACTATTTAGATTACAAATGTATGTATAATAATACCATCCATAAAATTGAATTTTTCATAAGTTTGGTCCTTTGTTGTTTCGCTTTGTGTGCGAGTTTCACGCTGCTTGTGTGGGAGTGCATATTAAGAAAGTTCAAAACCGGTATTGCACGATACTGCGTAGCGCAGTTTTTCACGCAGCGTACTCTTCTTTTGATAATTGGGCAGTTTCAGCAGGTTGAAGCATGTCGACGATGTCGGCAGACGATTCAGTGGATCTTTCTTACGTATCGTGAAAAAACCGCGGATGACACTGCCTGAAAGATCATTAACATTTAAACAGTCATCATTTGAATGCAAAAAATATCGATATCGATATCACACCTATCGTATCGCCGGTATCTTCGTCATCGCCAACCTCGACGCAACGTATTGAGAACGGCGGCTCCAAATGCGCAAATCCTAACAAAGGTGGCTTCGAACAACTCGTAACGAACTAGAAAACGAGCAAACATTTTAGGTCGAATGTCCGTTGGTATTTTATCGTCACGGTTACTTTTAGAAACATGGCCTTCTCCTCTTCGCTGAAATCTTTGTCTAAAATATCCCATAGCCATCCAACGACGCGATGCGAGTCGTGGAAACCGCCGTAGTATTGAGTGTGCTTACGCAAATCGCGCAAATCCAGTGGGACATTATCGCCAGAAATTAGACGTTGAAACTGAAAATAATACCGACTCATTGTTCCAGGTGTGAAATGCTAGCGATACGCTGCCATTTCGCTCGAATTTGTAATGCAAGGTAGGCAATGAACTCACCTCAGGCGTTGAAAACAATGATAACCAGTCCGGATTGATAATGGCGCGAAAGCCCCTTATGAACGCAGCGGTTTGATCGCGTATTTGGACATGCATTCGAAAATGCGCAACCAAATGAATGTAATTGATCCTGTAACGTACAAACAAGTATGGAGTAATTGCGTTAGTTTCATGCTTGCTATAATCTTACTTGTTATCGTTTGTGACCGGTATTGCTTTGCCACCTGGTATCAATTCATGTGTGACTAATCGACCCATATTATCTTCATCAATACTGAAAGTCAAGTCCAACTCAGATACGTCGCCCGTATGATGCTTGACATAGCTCAAGCTCCGATACACTTCCGCGTCAAGTGACGGTAGCTCATCAACGCAGCTGTATAAAGCTTGAGCAGTTTGCCCCAATACTTGGCTCAGAAAGAAGCTCGCGAAAGGAACGTCCACCACAATTCCTTCATAAACTGCTTTGCCAAGCATGCGGCCGACGAATTCAAATAATTGCAAGTGGTTGTCCTGCAAGTATGAGGTTGGCGATGGATACAGACGTTCCTCACTAGTAGCTTTGAAAAGATTCAATGATGGATCAAAAACGCGTTTGATACTCTCTTCAAGAAACTCTTTGAATACACCATCCTGATCAATGCCTGCTTCGTCAAGACCTTGTTCGTTAATGAAACGCACGCGAATCACACCTTTGAGTGCTTGAGCAGGCAATAGAGCAAGCTGTCTGTATCCATCTTCGACGATTCGTGAGCGATGCACCGTTATCAAAGTAGATTGAGGGGATGCACATGCACTTTCAGTTAACCCCAGTACGGTTTTCTCATTAGTGATATATTTACGGAATAAGCGTACACGATCTTCATGTGGAATTACGTGCGGCATTGTCTGCAGTAACAATTGATAGGCGCGCCTGCCTTTCTCTAATTCGCTCATAAAATGTATCATGCGCATTTCTCGCAAAATCCAATGACCCTGCGGGGCATAAACTCTTCGGCAGTCTCTGCGATAAAGCACCATCAGTAGAGTATGCAGAGACTGGAACAACGTGTTGGTTTGAATTGTTTTGAGATCTGTAAAAGCCCAAATTAGTTAATTGCAAGATAATTTAGTTAATCGTTTACCAAAAAGGTTTCCTAATATTGCTTTATAAAGAAAACTATTCAAAAAATTAGACATCACAATAAAATCATTCAATTTGAATTCCTCTTGCTGCTCGTACATTTCCACGTCATCTAAAATACTACAAAGCAGGAAATTTAATAATGAATCACGCGAAGAATATTGGAGCTTACGTGACATAGTGCGTCATGCAATCAGCAATTAGTTGAAGCATTTGGAATTCAGGCGCAGTACACTTGGTGTTAATCGCCAAATGATCCAAGAATGTTTTAAGCCCACAATTGGGTCCTAGTGAACATAAAAACAGCCACAAATTGTATAAAATTCCGCCCTGATAGCATAAACCTGAAACACAAGCATGATTATTAATTCATTGATTTCTACTTCGCTTTATACCAGTTAAAATGTCGAGTTTTAATTGATTGAGTGTATTTAAAGCCGTGTGATACATTGAACAGATCAATACAACGCGATGCACATCTGGGCTGCCGAGCGCTCTATAATTCTTTATATTTTGCCGATTGCCCCGCGAATCGAGGGCTCTACGTATAAAATTAGCACCAGAAAAGCCGCCCCCGTTGTGCACTGGACTATGACTAGCTTGTGGTGCTTCAACACCTTCTACCATTGCTGCTAGAAAGTCGCCAAGCAAAATACGTATCATCGATGAATTCCATAACAAATGCAATTGCCCTTTCACATGGGGCATTGCCGCGTGCAATGCTGGATCCATTGGTTGAGCGAACCATCCCAGCACTGGGTGCCAATGTGTTAGATTCGATTGTTTGCTCACCACATAGTTCTGGCAACTTTCCAGCAATCCCGTCACCACCACGGTAAACGTGGGAAAGCTTAATTCACGCAAACTTGTCTCCCTGCCGATATGAGCCAGGTGTAATAAATTTGCTAATAAGCATAATGCATAATTGCCCTCGAGTGTATTGAACACAATTCGCATTGTTTGCTGGCTAGAGAGCAATTCCAAACTTTTCGAAAATATGCTGTAATGCGCAATACTGGCCAGACTTTCAGGCGTATATATCTCCAAATGTAGAATGAATCCTGGCACTGAGAGAATGTGTATCAGGAACATGGTCATCAGTTTATCGCTGAAATTTGCGGATATCATTGGGCGCAGAGACAATGTCAGAATTGCAGTCAGAGAAACTTTATTGAATGATATTTTAACGCGCCCCAGTCCTTTCAATAACAATGCCTAAAACAAATAGTCTTAAATAGTACACAAGATTAATAATTATTGCTTGTTGTACCTTCAGTATAAGATAAAAGCCTTTATGAAATATTTGGCCCATCAAGTTGGCACACAATTGATTCATGCCTGGCAGCAGTTTCTCCATGTTCTTGTGCTTGAGTATCATCCATGTCTTTGTTCCAGTATAGGATACTAGAGTGTGCAGAAGTACCAATATTATTTTGGTATCACTTGCAAATTCGGGCCTTAAATCTTCTAAATATTGGCATGCCTTCCATAGAATATCACTCATATGAGTGATCCATTGCAAGACATACTCTTTATTCATGCTGACCCCAACATAGCTGAATTTGGGTGAATCACATTCCAGGGTAGCCACCAAATATTTGCAAAGTTTGATAAAGCGCTCTTTATCACGTCGTTTGTGATAGACCAGCAAAAATCGCCTTGTGTAATGATAGATACCGATTGCAGGCTTGAATACAGGGCGAATATCATCGTGGATTTCGGGTATAATGTCATCAAAATCATGCCTGGAATTATTACAATTGATTTATGCGATATTTTAACAATGTGATAACTGTACTTACAAAATCTTTGTAGCAAAATGTATCCGCGTTAACCAACCGCGAATGTGAGATTGTATTTTGATGGCAGCAACATCTCGACGTTTTTCGAGAGCGCGTTCTTCACGGGCTGCTTTTGTCTGCTCCAAGAAACTACCTTTGCCATTATCAGCCTTGTGGAACATGTCCCGAAGATGTGTTTCACTTACATTTTATGCAAAGGACGCGCGAATAAATGCGTACATATTACGGTATTTGGCGACTGGCTGATTGGCAATGAAATGTAACGTCAACACTGCTCCAGTGGTGCTGCAGACGGGATAATCATCACAGGCGTTTAATTTTGCACTAACAGGAACGTTAAATTTATAATTCTTGCCCGTTTATGAATTGTTATTCGCTTTAAACATTAGTTTAAGTTGCCTTTGTCAGTAGTGGAAATCATCTGATATTTGTTGACAGACACTTTTGCTCTGTAGCGCCGCCGCTGGTAAATGCGACAACTGCTCGGTATATTTCGTCGATACCGGATACATAGAATGGACCGGATATGAATGTAATTCAAATAATATGCGAATATTCAATATGGATAATTAATTACATTTATTTACGTACATAAATTACTTATTTAATCTCCATAGGAGGAAACACATAATCTTTCTGAATCTTGTCAAATTCAACATAAGCTTTGGTCATCTTTTCTTCTAGAGAGTTAACAATTGTTTGAAAAGTAGGACGTAAATTTCCATCCGTATGCCAGCAATTTTGCATTAATTCGTACAGCTCATCTGTACATATTTCAGGTCTCGCAAGTCTATGTCCTTTTTGTAATGTACTCACAAATAACGCGTCAGGTACTTCGGGATAGGGCATTGCACCTAATGTGCCAATCTCCCACAAAACAACCCCGTAAGACCACACGTCGCTTCTGCTATCTGTGCGATTATTCTCTAGGGCTTCAAGTGCCATCCACCGCATTGGAATTCGTTTTGTTCGGCTGGTAACGTACGCACCTGGCCGAGACATACCAAAATCGGAAATCTTTAACATTTTTGCATCATTAACTTTTTTGATGAGTACGTTTCTTGCAGCTAAATCTCGATGCGTTATTGGTATGCTTTCCAAATGCGCCATGCCCTTTGCGATTTGAAGGGCAAAACTTTGCAGTTCTTTGTGATCGAGTACATAAATTAAATTGCCTACAGAATATGATTCTGAATCTGATGATAATGTTGTGTATTGAGCTAAAAACATTTCAAATTACTTCTTTAACTTAAAACCTAAGCGATAAACTTACTAGAAACTGATTGTAATTGGTTTCGACCATATTTTGAACTTTGACTGCTAATTGATGAGGGAATATATGGTAGTTCATTTAAGTTTCTAAAACAATTGCAATGAAATGACAATTAACGCTATTTTATAGTAAAGATACTCATTGAAAACGGAGCCTTCATTCCATTTTTCTCGTAATCCAACTAAATAGCTTTTTAAACTACCACACGAAATATATTCCATCACTATGGAGAGTGGCTCTTGAATTGTTGTATAGCCAACAAGTTTAACAATATGCGGATGAAAACCGATGAGTTTCATGGTATCAATTTCTTCTTCAAAGCCCATGCGGTCGTCAATATTTTTAGCTGCAAGTAAACGATATCAGATTCCGAAAATTACTAGGCAATTTGGTAACGTACATCTTAATTGTTTTACGGCAACTAATTCTCTGCGGCCTTGAATGTCATTCAGGATGGCTTTATAAACAACTCCAAAGTTGCCACCATCAATCTCCTCAAGAAATTGAAGGCTACCGATCGGGATTTCAAAGGGATCGGTGAGTGGCGTGTAAATAATATTTGGCACCGTTTGCGGCATTTTGTGGGTTATTGGCGGCTGGCGTGATCTGATCTTGATGCGCGTCGAAACAGCAAAGTACACACCCACGATTGCGATGGTAACGAGGAAAATGGTGATAACAATTGTGATTTTTAGTGTGTTATTTGTCGGCGGGCTAAAATCTGGTTGCAGATTGGTTGGCGAACGCTGTTTGCACTTTCTCATGTCTATGAACGTAATGGATAAAGAGTCATTCAATGGCAGTCCAGCAATATGTGTGCGCATACTGCCTCTTTCGGCAGATGATAAGGCACTGTCGTTTATTTCGATTTGTTGCTCGAATGAGAGTTCTTTATTAGTGTCGAAGCTTTCCAACAAAATAGCCTTGAACGGATAGCTGCTATTTCTAATCCAGTCGATAATATACGTGTTATCCTCCTCGTGCACCTTCCTAATACTTACGTTTGTTACCTGCAGCTTCACTTTGCTGCAATCGCAAGTACCATTGAAACATTCTGTAAAATGAGCGTATTTTGGCTAGAGCTGTGCGGTATCTTTGTATACACCACGTGCGGACAAATGTTCTTACCTGGTATTGTGAAGTTTTGGCTACAATTCAGCGAATTGATCGCAAAGTTGTAGGCGCAATTCCGCATGAGTTTTAGTGGAAACTCATGGCACTTTATGATGGTGCTGTTGTCAGTTTCCTGCGAAATTGAAGAGTTAGTTGAATACAATTTTAAATTAATAACTTCACGCGTACTATTGGCAGTGCTTTTCTTTCGCTCGGTACACTTGCATGCCAGCAATGTGAGTCTGTTTCAGTACTATTCAAAATAGATAAAACACCCATGTCGTCATCTTCGTAACTGTCCCCATCTCCAGCTGCGAAAATAGGTAATTGTCATATCAACGATTTCATCGGAGATATACATTGGGTGCTTACATACTTTCGGTAACTTGCCATGCAATACTCAGATCTATGCATTTTGCCTCTTGGCTGGGTAGTGGACTAATGTCTAATTTGCATTCGTGGCCTCCAATTACCTACAGCAAGCGAAAGAACTTTATTACGTTATTATCTTTATGCTGTACAGACTTGTTTGCTTTTGTTTGTCACGCAATTACGTACAGAGATACTGGCGCGTATGTAGGTATCGTAGTAATCATATCATCGCTTACTCTATGATGAAGTACACATATTGAACTGAATTATTTTATTATCTCAAAGTATCAATGTGTTTTGTTTTGTATTTTTTCCGACGTCACTAAATTGTTTAGCAGCGAATAACGTGTGAGATCTTACAACATATTTTCGTAATGCCCTACCGTGCGTACCTAGGTATTTCCATAATCGATACGTACAGAGAGAAGTGAACGAAATTTAATAAGTTAAATTGATGTTTGTTTAGTATAATGATCAAGCCTAAATACGGATATTGAATGCTAATAAGTAAACGATACATGGCCATTATGCTCATATATCACCGTCAGTTTTACGGTGATAGTATCTGAGCAGATTGATTGATTTATTAAGAAACGCAATATAACGGAATCGAGTGCGGATGATATTTTTAATAACAATGCGCGTCACGTTAATTACTTTTCGCGCTTATCGTACGTAGTAACGCGGTGATAAAATTAATTAAAATTTATTTCTATAAGAGACCTAATTCACCGATATTGAAATATGATATTTTTTTGGTTCATTTGCACCGTAATGCATCTGTATCCTGGTGGTGAATGCGTCATAGTAACATAGCATGCACTCCTATTTATGTAAACACAAGTAAACGTTCCCGTTGCAAATCGTTTATCTGCTTGAAAATTTACGGAGCATGTGTTATCCGTAACCAGGAGTTTATAAGAACTTCATTTCTAAAAAGCAACTAACTGTATTTGTTATAACACATTTTAGCGCGTGAGATTCGGTTTACATAAACTATTTGCATGTGTGTGTTTTTTGCGCGGTTTGATCGACACCGATTTATATCGATCAATTGTATTTCGTTAGTGTAATAAGCGCCTAAGATTTAATATTCGCATGCGAAATTTTACACACTTTGCACATACCTGCTGTCCCAAGTGGAGGACAAACGTCCATAATACGGTGAAGTGCGTGAAAGTATGCATTCCTGTAAAGATCTCCAGGAAATTGACTCAATTATGTTCCGGAATGGATTGATTAGTCCGGAGCGCTGTTTGCGCAATGAGGCAATAGATTGAAGACGATCGTATCACTTATTTGTTGTGCAAACGACTGGCGGCAAATCGCGGCGACGAAAAGTACGCTGATCCTGGAGGCGGATACATCTGCGCGCCTCTTGTTTCACGCGAAAATGTGAAATGCAACAGTGAAATACGTGTGTATCGATAAAATGTGTGCGCATGCCGCGAGTTTTCAGCGCGCGAGTCGACCGCGTGTTTACAACTTGAACGTGTAAATCAATTTTAATCAATGAAAGCTCTCGTTCTACCTACATCTATTATCTGAATTTAGGACGCATTGAATAATATTTTATCAAGGAGGAGCGATTAGATTACTTTATGCTACAACATTATACCAAAAAAAAAAACGCACGTAAGATTTTTCCCCGAAAAAGTAAATTCGTGTATTGTAAATTTACACTTGAACCGCTTATCGCTATCGATACATTATATGCATAATAGTCCTAGTACTTCAAAATTAATCGTGTGATAGCAAACGAACAAAATGTGGATTGTCAGGGTAAAGAACGTTAAAAAGTTGTTGAAACTTTTATCGTCAAATGTCAAATTTCCATAGTGATGGTAAAATTTGGGTTTTTGACTACTGTATGACATTACTTTGAAATTAATTAATATTTAAAATTTACATCAATATTTACAGAAATGACACATCTTGGCGAAATTTTATATCAAAAATTTGGTTGCAGATTGGCCAGAGGCCGTATTAGACCTGGAGTCAACATTATCAACGGGTCGGGGGAATACTTGATCAGTAACAGTTTTCCGACTACTTTCAAGTCACCCTTACTGATTGGGAGTTTGTCGCATCCTTTGGTTTACACGTGTGTTCGCTTCGTATCATATCAACCCAATCAAAACGCAAGGATGAGTACTTCATGGCAAGACGAGAAGAAACGATACCTTCAAATGTCACAATATGATAAGCGTAAAGAATATTATTGCGGTGAAAACTTTATCACTCTGGATGATCTGGTGACTTGGGATGAATACGTATTGAAGAAAAAGTTGCCACCAAAGAAGAGCCCGATGCCTGCCGATTTTGTTCTCAATGCAACGAAGAATTCGAAATTATGTAAAAAGGTTTCAATATTTCGTGGAGACATTACTACTCTTGAAGTAAGTAAATAAATATGGCGTAGCGGAGTTGATTAGTGATGTATTTGTTCTAGGTGGATGCAGTTGTGAATGCAGCTAACAAATCATTACTTGGAGGTGGCGGTGTTGATGGAGCAATTAATAATGCTGCTGGAAAGCTTCTTCTTGCAGAAAATAGAACACATGGCGGATGCAATGTTGGTGAAGTTAAAGTCAGTGGAGGTTATCAATTGCCCGCAAAATGTATAAAGATTTGTCGCAATTATTTGAAGATATTTCATTAATAAGATTCATTGTAGTCGTTCTGTCAACGGTTGGTCCGCAAGGAGAGAAACCAGACTTACTTCGGAAATGTTACAAGAACTCAATGGATACAATGGTGAAATTGAATTTGAAAACCATTGCTTTTCCCAGTATTTCCACGGGAATTTATGGTTATCCTGTACAGCCAGCAGCGCATGTTAGCGCTCAAGAAGTACGCAAAGCATTAGAAGCTCACGAAGATAGAATAGATCGTGTTATTTTTTGCCTATTCAGTGAGGTGGATGAGGAAATTTATTGCCAGGTTCTTGCAACTTATTTTCCGCTTGGGAATTCGAATTAATCATAGCGATGTGATCTACGCAGTCGTTGGGAATGGGTGTTAATGGTTAGATGTCGTAATAAATTTTTTCGCAATACAGCATTTGATAATTTAAATATTAAATGCTTCCGTTTCCGATTTATTACATTTGAGATGCGCATGCGTCCAAAAGTAAATTGTTTTAATGATGATGGCGCTGTTGTCGCGTTGTCGGAGTCATTCGGGTTAGTAAAAGACGATTGCAGTGGTACATGGTGCGTGCGTATGTGTCTACAATTGAGATTAACCGCTAGACTAATTGCAATAATCGGGCGCGAATCCGAGAAAATTTTGTGCTCTAAACGTTAGTTAGTGTGCGATTACAGACCATCAGCACACGGAATAATGGCATCCGATGAGGAAGTGGATGAATCTTATGCCGGTAAGTGTTTTCGAATTGTGTTGTGTCTAGCGAGTGTTTATAATGTTGCCGCCAACCACTGCGCTAACAAAAGCGAGTAATCAAAGCATGTCCAATGCATAAACGCGTTCAATGTGGTCAGACGCCGAAAAATGCAATATTTTGATGTTTCTATGAATGAGAAAAATTGTTGCTCCAAAGTGAAAATGTGGTGAATTGCTATTGTCGCCTAAAATTTTTGGTGGCGTGGAAAGCACGCGAGTGGATTCACCGGTGGCGACAATACCAATGCATAGTGCACCTTACATTTTCTATGGTAAGCAGCGTCTAGCTTACGAGAGGGGCCTGCGGCGTGAGGGGAACGTGTTCCAAACCCAAAAACCCTTAAAACAAAATGGACGTCGTGCAAACAATTTGCATTAATTTTAATTTCATCGTTATTATTTTACCAATGCACCATGTTGAACATCATTTGTTTATTTTGAGGTGATGAAGATCAAGGTGGGAATGAGGAAGGTGCCGGCGACCAGATAGACAATTCGCCAGACTCAGATGAAGCGCCTCAAAAGGCTGAAGAAGACGATGACGAGTACGAGCCAGAGGATGGTCGACGAAAGAAGAAAGGCAAGAAACGAAAGGCCAGAAGTGAAGAAAAGAAAGGCAAAAAGAAGAAGAAGAAAAAGAAAAATGATAGTGGAGATGAGAGTGATTTTGGCGTTGAAGATGAGAATGCTGACTCAGATTATGCCAGCAGCAAGAAAGGCAGAAAATCACGCGGGAGCACTAAACATGCAGCCCCTACAACCCCACAACAAGAGGTTGCCCCATCCGGAGGCGCTGGTATGCCAACCATTGAGGAAGTCTGCTCCACGTTTGGTTTGATTGATGTTGATCTTCAATATACGGAGTCTGATTTCTCAAATTTGACGACGTACAAACTATTTCAGCAGCATGTACGGCCTATGCTTGCAAAAGAAAATCCAAAGGTAAATAATCTCCATCATCATTAGCTCCTTATTTATATCTGTTCATTCTTTTAGGTGCCAATGTCCAAATTAATGATGTTGGTTGCTGCAAAATGGCGGGAGTTTTCAAACATCAATCCCAACTTGCAAGCAGAGACTTCTGAATCTGCTGGCAATGAAGAATACAGCAAACCGAGCCGATCATCTCGTGGAGCATCAAAGGAAGTTCCCAAAGATGAAGAAGAAGAGGAAGATGACGACGATGATGACGATTCCCGAAGAAACAAGCGTCGGGGCTCTCGGGGTAAGAAATCCTCTAAGAAATCAAAAGTTCCAACCTTGAAAATCAAGTTTGGCAAGCGTAAACGCGGAAGTAGTGAAGACGATGGCGAAGCAAGTGCTAACAATTCCGAACGAGACTCTGATATGGAGTTTGAACAAATGTTACAAGACGGTTATGACGGTTCAAGTAAAGCTAGTACAACTGAAGAAGCACCAGCTCAACCAGTTGACGCAACCGATGAACCGCCTGCGCCTAGACGCAAAGCTAAAACCAAAATTGGCAATAAAAGTAAGAAAAAGAAGAAGGTTAAGAGCAGCCGGCCGGAGGGTGAAGAACAGTATGAACACCAAGATTACTGCGAAGTGTGCCAACAAGGTGGTGAAATTATTCTATGCGATACGTGCCCACGTGCGTATCATTTGGTTTGCTTGGACCCTGAATTGGAGGAGACTCCAGAGGGTCGCTGGAGTTGCCCACATTGCGAAAATGAAGGTCCTGCTGAACAGGACGATGACGAGCATCAAGAGTTTTGTCGCGTATGCAAAGACGGCGGCGAGTTACTATGTTGCGATTCATGTCCCGGTGCTTATCACACGCATTGCCTCAATCCACCATTAACGGAAATTCCCGATGGGGATTGGAAATGCCCACGCTGCAGTTGCCCACCTTTGCCGTACAAAGTTAGCAAGATATTGACTTGGCGTTGGGTGGAAGTTCCTCCAAAAGAGCCGAAAGAAGGCGAAACTGAGAAAAAGAGAAGTAAACCGCAAAGAAGACGCGAGTTCTTCGTTAAATGGCATGAGAAGTCGCATTGGTATTGTGATTGGGTGACGGAGCTCCAGATCGATGTGTATCATCCCCTAACATTCCGCAGCTATTTCCGCAAGTACGATATGGAGGAGCCTCCAAAATTAGAAGAGCCATTGGACGAAAGTGATAATCGCGTTAAGCGATTGCAAAATATCGGCCATGAGCGAGATAATGATTTAGAAGATCGTTTCTATAAATACGGTGTAAAGCCAGAATGGTTGATTGTACACAGAATTATTAACCACCGAACAACACGTGACGGTCGCACATTGTACTTTGTCAAGTGGCGTGAACTGCCTTATGATCAATGCACTTGGGAAGAAGAGTCCGAAGATACGCCAGGTCTGAAACAAGCAATTGAATATTACTTTGATTTGCGTGCGGCTTGCTACAATGACAACACTAAACGTGGCAAGGGAAAGAAGGGCAAGAAATCGAAAACTCGTGAACTCATTGATGATGATGACCGTATTACGCCAAGAAGATATACTCCACCACCAGAAAAACCGACGACAGATCTTAAAAAGAAATACGAAAAACAACCTGATTACTTCACTGAAACCGGAATGCAGTTGCATCCGTATCAGTTGGAGGGTTTGAATTGGTTACGTTACTCATGGGGGCAAGGCATCGATACAATTTTGGCCGATGAGATGGGTCTCGGCAAAACCATTCAGACGATCACATTTTTATATTCTCTGTACAAAGAAGGGCACTGCAAAGGTCCGTTTATAGTCAGCGTACCCCTCTCGACAATTATCAATTGGGAGCGTGAATTTGAGTTATGGGCGCCAGACTTTTATTGCATTACATACGTTGGCGACAAAGATTGCCGTGCCGTTATACGCGAGAACGAACTGAGCTTCGAAGAAAATGCAACACGTGCGAATGGTGGACGTGCATCTAAGATACGTGCGAGCTCAATAAAATTCAATGTTCTCCTAACATCGTATGAATTGATCTCTATTGACTCTGCTTGCCTTGGCTCGATCGATTGGGCTGTATTGGTGGTTGATGAAGCTCATCGGTTGAAGAGTAATCAGTCTAAGTTCTTCAGAATCTTGGCCGGTTACAATATTTCATACAAATTATTGCTGACTGGTACACCATTACAAAACAACTTGGAGGAATTGTTCCACTTGCTTAATTTCCTTAACAGCACCAAGTTCAGTGACCTGGCAAGTTTCCAGAATGAGTTTGCTGACATTTCGAAAGAAGATCAGGTGAAAAAACTACATGAAATGTTGGGACCGCACATGCTGCGTCGTCTCAAGGCTGATGTATTAAAGAACATGCCGTCAAAGAGCGAATTTATTGTTCGTGTCGAACTGTCGCCGATGCAGAAGAAGTACTACAAATATATTCTCACTCGTAATTTTGAAGCTTTAAATCCGAAAGGAGGTGGCCAAAGCGTATCACTCTTGAATATTATGATGGATTTGAAGAAATGCTGTAATCACCCATACTTGTTCCCTGCTGCCGCCGAAGAAGCACCTTTAGGCCCTCATGGCAATTATGAGACGTCCAGCTTAGTTAAGGCAGCCGGAAAACTTGTTCTGTTATCGAAGATGTTAAAAATTCTTCGCGAACAAGGGCACAGAGTACTTATCTTCTCACAGATGACCAAAATGTTGGACATTTTAGAGGATTTCCTCGAAGGCGAGGGTTATAAGTACGAAAGAATTGATGGTGCTATCACTGGTACGCTTCGACAGGAAGCTATTGATAGATTCAATGCACCTGGCGCACCGCAATTTGTTTTTCTCTTATCAACACGAGCTGGCGGTCTTGGTATTAATTTAGCCACCGCTGATACTGTCATTATTTACGATTCGGATTGGAATCCGCACAATGATATCCAGGCATTTTCACGAGCGCATCGTATCGGTCAAGCCAATAAAGTAATGATATATCGTTTTGTTACACGTAACAGTGTTGAGGAACGTGTAACACAAGTGGCTAAACGTAAAATGATGTTGACGCATTTGGTTGTACGTCCCGGCATGGGTGGCAAAGGGGCAAACTTTACAAAGCAAGAATTAGATGATATTCTCCGTTTTGGTACCGAAGAATTATTTAAAGAAGATGAGGGCAAAGAGGATGAAGCCATTCATTATGATGATAAAGCCGTTAAAGAACTTTTAGATCGTACAAAGGAAGGTATCGAGCAAAAGGAGAATTGGGCGAATGAATATTTGAGCTCGTTCAAGGTGGCATCGTATGTCACTAAAGAAGGTGATGTCGAAGAAGATGTTGACACAGAAATTATCAAACAAGAAGCGGAAAATACTGATCCAGCATATTGGATTAAATTACTTCGCCATCATTATGAACAGCAACAAGAAGATATTGCGAGAACTTTGGGCAAGGGCAAACGTGTACGCAAACAAGTTAATTATAATGATGGAGGAATGACAACAGATACCCGCGAAGATAGCACGTGGCAGGAGAATCTCTCTGATTACAATAACTCAGATTTCTCAGCTGGCTCCGATGAAGACAAGGAAGATGATGACTTTGATGAGAAGGCTGAAGGTGATGTTAGTCGTCGCAGTCGTAGACGCATTGAACGTAAAGACGAAAGAGATCGTCCATTGCCGCCACTTTTGGCTCGCGTTGGTGGAAATATTGAAGTACTTGGATTCAATGCCCGCCAGCGAAAGGCTTTCCTCAATGCGATTATGCGTTATGGTATGCCTCCACAAGACGCGTTCAATTCCCAATGGCTAGTGCGTGATTTGCGTGGAAAGTCTGAGAAGATCTTCAAAGCATATGTATCGTTATTCATGCGACATTTATGCGAGCCCGGTGCAGATAATGCGGAGACCTTCGCTGATGGAGTACCTCGTGAAGGGCTAAGCCGGCAACATGTACTTACAAGAATAGGAGTGATGTCGTTGATTAGAAAGAAAGTTCAAGAATTTGAACACATCAACGGCGAGTATAGTATGCCAGAAGCAGTGCGCAAGGCATTGGAAGCTAAGAAGGCTGCTAAGGCCGCATCTGATGCAGCTGCTGTGGCTGCTGCGGCTGCCGCTGCTGCAACTCCTCCATCCACTTCCGCAGATGGCGAAAAAAGCACTACAACTAGCACAAGTGCTACACCTGCAACTAGTGCTGCACCAAGTCCTGCACCAATTGCGACTGCCTCAGAAGTAGGTGACAAAGACAAGGAGACTGTCGAGCCCAGTGTGAAAGAGGAGCCCGCTAATGAAGAAACCAAAGACAAAGAGAAGACCGAAAATATAGATGATGCATCAAAGAAGAAATTAGAAGACGAGACCTCCAAGGAAGAAGAAAAGCCTGAGGTGAAATCGGAAGTAAAGGAAGCAGGCGAAACGAAAGAAATTGAAACTGCCGATGAAAATGAGAAGCCTGAAAGTGTTAAAGATGTCGAAATTAAATCTGAGGATAAGGATAAAGAGGTGGCTTCAACTGAGAAGAAGGATGAAGATGATGTTGTTATTGTCGGTGAAGTTAAGAAAGAAGAGCCTGCCGCAATCAAAATTGAAGATGAGGAGGCCAAACGCAAGTTTATGTTTAATATCGCTGATGGCGGATTCACCGAGTTACATACGCTTTGGCTGAATGAAGAAAAAGCCGCAGCGCCCGGTCGTGAATACGAAATTTGGCACCGCAGACACGATTATTGGTTGCTCGCTGGTATCGTAACACATGGATATGGACGTTGGCAGGATATTCAAGCCGATGCTCGTTTCACCATCATTAATGAACCGTTCAAAATGGATGTTGGGAAGGGCAATTTCCTCGAGATTAAGAATAAGTTCTTAGCGCGTCGCTTTAAGGTAAGAATTATTGCACATAGTTTATTTGCTTTAACTCTAATTTATTTTCAGCTTCTGGAACAGGCTTTAGTTATTGAGGAGCAATTACGCCGTGCTGCTTATTTGAATCTCACGCAAGATCCAAATCATCCGGCAATGTCTCTGAATGCGCGCTTTGCCGAAGTCGAATGTCTTGCTGAAAGTCATCAACATCTCAGCAAAGAATCATTGGCGGGCAATAAGCCAGCGAACGCAGTACTGCATAAAGTGTTAAATCAATTGGAAGAGTTGCTCAGTGACATGAAATCTGATGTGTCGCGTCTTCCAGCGACGCTCGCCAGAATTCCACCTGTAGCGCAACGCTTGCAGATGTCCGAGCGTAGCATTTTATCTCGATTGGCAGCTACATCTTCGTCGAATGCCCAACCTGCTGGTAAGTTAAATATTTAAATGTGATTCGTGTCGCTGATGTTAATGATTTCCAGCTCAAGTTATGAGCCAGTTTCCACCTGGCTTCAATGCAAGCAACTTGCCCGGATTTGCAGCCGCTGCTGCTGCAGCTGCAAACTTTGCTAATTTTAGACCGCAGTACTCAGTTCCTGGACAACCACCATCCGGGTTTTCATCGTAAGTAAGTAAGTATAAAAATTGCTCTCGCGGAACTTCTATAATGAACACACGGATTCTGGCTCCGTAAAAGTTATGGTGTCGTAGGTTAATCTGATGTTAGAACGAAGATAATACTTTTTATAATGTTTAGATATGAACTTAGGGAGGAGTAATTTATTTTATATATGTCATATGTTTAGCATATCAATTCATTTATCTCTCAACGTGCAAATTGTTATGCTAAATGTCGCATACGTCTTGTGTAGTGTTGCTCTTAGGTTTGTTCTCCTCTTATTACTGAATAATACTGTAATGTTGCTCAGTAACAAGATACATTCCAGCAATTATAAAATTACTATGATTACGAAAGCGTTTCTCATTCCCAAACAAGTAGTTAGCGTTCTACCTCCCACCGAACGGCGCAATGCATATAATTTAAGTTTTAAATAAGACAGCTAGCAATAATATCTTTATTGTTATTTACAATACATGGAACATAAACATCGCAATGGTCAGTGGAACATAATTCTGGTGGCATTTTTTCTTACTTGAACAGTAATTTCGTAAATTTTATGAGTACGTCTGTTTTTAATGCAAAGGCATTTCAAGGTTTATCGCGACTACACAAATACTTACTATACCTTAATTTATACACATGAACACTTTAACTTTATCGTCATTCAAATTAACTTACAATCTTGTTACTTTTTTATTATATATATTTAAATAATTACAAAATATCATTACAAACATTTGTTTCTTTTTATGTTTCGTTGAAAAGCCGAACGAAGATTGCATTTTATCACAATCGTGTATCGTTCGTTAGATTAATTGCTTTCACACAGTACACATTCAAAACGAAGAGAGAAAAACTATACAATTTAGGTGTATGCAAGCATGTTCACCAATATTTTTGTTTTGTTAAGAAACGTTACAAAATTCTAAACGAAATATTACCAACATATAATTGAGCTACTTATGCTAAAGTACAAATGAAATCGTAATTTATATATTGCTTCTCTTGTCACACTCGAATGTTTACGTTGCAATGACTAATTAGCATAGTTATTGTTTTATTCACTCTATTATAAAATATGCGTTTTTTACCTGTTAAACATCTGGGATTTTTGTTTGTAATGCGAGGCGTTCATTTAATAGTATTATCAAGAAGTTAACAGTTTATAGCACCTTTTGATTAGTAACAATAATTATTACTTTGACTCCGATTGCTTTGCGGTTCGTAAAATTTGTTCACACAATTTTATAGCAAAATTAATTCAAGTGTGATCAAGATCGAAATTAATTTAATCATGAGTTAGGCGTCCATAATATTATTAGACATGCTTTTATAAAAAAATCAATTCATTCAGCTTCAACACTTTACGCGAATATAATTTTAATATTATAGCCGTTTAGTTAGTAAAAATTAGCCTATTAATAAGATGCAAAGAATTGAAATACATCAATATTTTTCTCAGTTGCATCCCAATGTCTTTCCATTCTTCTTCATATAAGTATAAAACAAAAGTGTTATCGATTTTCATTGCAAATTATCCTACATAAATTCAACTATTAAAATTATAATAAATAAATTGGTTACAATGGCGAAAGTATTGACGACATCACTAAATGTAAACATTAGGTAAACGTCGAAAATCGCCATCAATTAGAATATTGATGCCATAGACGCAAGCACTATCATTGTTACCGAGTTCAATGCCAATAACAATAATAATTCGTTGCGTACATGGGTTTGTCATTTAACTATTTGGTAACAAAATGGTTAATATAATGCTACTTATCGTATTACCTAGTATGCAAATCGATTGCATTAACTATTGGAAAACAATTAGTGGTCCATTTTATAGAATTCTTCAGCACATAGGGCAATTCTGTATTGCAACGAAACCGAGTTAATAAGTTATCTCTAATTGAACGCGACTAAACGTAAAGAATCCCCAAAAAAAGAATAAAAAGATAAAATTAACCAATTAGATAAGAGTAAATAATGCGTAATATAAAGTAAACAAATAAGAGTAAATTTTTTAAAAAGTAATCATATAATGTATGTTGCTTGCTCTTCGATCCATCAACGATTTCTGCTAAGACTTCATTTCAAGTTCAATAATAATAATTATATAATAGCAATTGATTGGTTTCGGTAAATGTATGCTTCTGAGTGGTTCTTTTTGAATCTATTAAAAGCTACTGCTTGTCGTTTGCGAAATTACTAATTCTGATACTATGTATGAGGTAGACCTGAGCTTACTTCCATCATTTCGTCCACGCAATTGGGCTGCGGGGGCCGATTATGAGTAGGGAAGAACGTTGAGGGTGGCTGGTGAACATAGGACGGATGAGGGTATTCTAGCGTCGCGTGCTGATTGTTCAATTGCACATAGGTGGGAGGTAGGTGCATTGGATAGCGTATACTCGTCATCGGCCCATGATGATGATGCTGCTGCATTTGGTGTTGATACGTTGGCGGAAGATTCAATCCGAAGTGCCGCAGTGGCGTGCTGCCGGATTTGCGTGGTGAGCGCGCCTTAACAATCGTCGGCTTATACATGTCCTCAAGTACAGACGGCGCAATGTAAGTAAAACCCTAAAATATGCACATATGCATTATTTGTTTGCATTACAATTCTAAGCGCTGCGACGAAAGTGACGCAAGCACTAAACGCAACATTAGCGAACAATAGTTAAAACGTAATGGCTTTGCTAATTAAATAGTCATTAAATAAATGCAGACGGCTGTTACCTGAAATATTAAGTTGGCACTTTCGCTAAGCGTAGACTCGTCTGGCGAATCCACTGGGGTTTGTTTTGTGAATTTGGTATCGAATTGAGAAACGTCATCTTCGCCAGTCTAAAACGGTAGCAACACAAACAATTAGTGAGCCAGACAGACAGACGTATTTATGAGTTCATACCAAACACGGCTTAAACGGCGGCTCCAATTTACGACTGAGTACGTCGTCCCAACTGATATGCTTGAAAAACTGATGTTGCTTCACTTCCAGCGAATCGTGTGGCTGTGCGCCAAGACGGGCAGCGACCTGCCGCTTCAAGAGCTTTCGCACGAGATCTCGCGCGTCCGACGTGAGGTATGGCGGCAAAATTAATTTACCTTTCAGAATTTTTTCTATTGTTTTCTTCCTATTTTCGGCGGTGAATGGCGGCTGTAAATACGGGCATACGCATCAATAGCAAATTATAATTAGAACGCTTTTACAAAGGCACACGTACCGCGCCAGTTAGCATGTCGTACGTTAGCGCACCCAAGGACCACCAATCGACTTCCTTGCCGTGCCCACTGCGCGTGAGAATCTCTGGCGCCATATACTCGATCGTCCCACAGAATGTGTGCGTTACAATGCCTTCCTGAATGTGCTCCTTGCACAAGCCAAAATCGGTTAATTTGACATGACCTTGCGCATCGAGCAATATGTTTTCAGGCTTCAAGTCTCTGTAAATAATTCCCTGGAGATGTAAGTGTTCTAAAGCGAGTATGATTTCTGATAAGTAAAAGCTGAAAGACGTAAGACGCAATTAATGCTATGGAAATGCCCTGCTAATGATCTATGTGTTTACCATGCAGTATCTTCAAGGAAGATTCCTTCACGTTCTAAATGCATAAACAGCTCGCCACCGCTTAAATATTCTAATATCAAATACAGCTTGCCGCCAGTTTGGAAAGCATATATTAAATCAACTATAAATGGATGCTAAAACACACAGATTTCAATTACTTCTTGCAGGTGAATATTGGGTGCATTACTTTGACTTCTTCTAAAATGTTACGTTCAGCCTTAGTGTGTGCGGTGTCCTTTTGATTACGGACGATAGATGCTTTTTTGAGCACCTTCATCGCGAATATTGTGCCATTGTCCTTTCCGGTCACTTTGCGCACCTGGAACACCTTGCCGTAGCCGCCCTTGCCGAGCACTTTGCGCAGCTCGAAATCCATGGGGCTGGTCTTCTCCTGTCCGGGATTGACGGTTTGTTCGGTCAGCTCGGTCGTTTCCAGATTGTCTGACCTACGGAATCCCAAGTAGGGAAAAACAACAACGCAATGACCTTGCTTCGCAAAACGTAATTCGTATCTTATCAAACACTCACTCAAGTATTTTGTTAACGTTAGGATTTTGATCATAACCACCCTGAAATCGAGAAAAACGCTGTTTTTATTGCGTTGATGATGAACACGTGCTTCTGGATGTTTTGTATGTGCGCATACCTCTTCAATTTCAATAACATCGTCGTCCGAATCGTCTACCTCGACGGTCTCAACGTCGTGTAGCTCAAAGTCGAAGACGCCAGCCATGGTTGCAATGAGTACTTTCCTTTTTCCGCACCAACGCAGCAAATCAGGCGATTAATGAATTTTAATCGCACATACGTTTGATCGACGGCGACGACGATTTCAAAATAGACCTTCTATTGCACGAGCCGACACGCACACACCTACACGCGACGTGTACACGAGTGGCGACATACGATGCTGAAATGAAATTCACAATCGCACTGGCGCGGATTTGAAACGCTTGCAACGAAAACGTGAACTTGACGCGAACTTAACCACTAGCGTGCTGCAAACGATCGCAACTCATTGAGAAAACAATTTCGCTCCGATGTCCGCACTCCCCCGAGGTGTTTGCCTTCCTTCCTACGTTTCACGTTGCTTTTGCTGTCGACACCCGTATGCATTTACGACGCATATTTCTATACTGCCCGCTAATTCGTCTTGATTGGGCACGTCGGCGACAAGTTACTGGTCTGGCGTTTCAAACAACTTTGAATAAATATTATGCTTCTCGCAGCGCGTGCTCGAGATGCCTAGCAATTAATACATGCACTCTACTGTGTATGAAGCACTGCACCTGCACGACAGTTGAACGCCAAATGAGGTTATGTTGCAATCGCTCAAAATATAGCCACTGCTGCCATGCTTGTGTTGGTAATATTACCAAACATTCGAAAATTTCCCAACTGTTGACTTTTTCTCTTGTTGTCAGTAGTCAGTTGTAGTTTTTGTTATTGAAAGCGGTTTAAAGTTAGTCGAGTGTGTTTATTCACTGATAAACTCAGTTTTGACAAAAAAATTGCTGTTTGTTACGTTAATCGCAATTTGAGCGCATCAACACCGGGAGAGGCAATGAGATTCAAGCGGCTTATCACTTTCGCAATAACGTAAGTTGTTTCATCGTTTTTCTTTCGAAATCAATTTCTATTTCACTCACTAACCATATAATAACGTGTATAATGGAATATCTGTCTAAAACAATTATCGTTAATGAGCATCTCTAATTTAAAACGAAATGATTGATACACCTGTCGTGATACTGATTGATTAATCTAGACGTGACTGATAACAAAATCGTTCAAAACTTATACATCTTAAAAATATTGAATCTATGCTTATTATTTATATACAGACAGTAAAAAATGTTGCATATTCATATAATATGTAAGTATTGTATGTATATGGGTTATACGTTTATCACTATCCTTAATTGTATGATATCTCTAAATCATGTCTTTCGCGTCTTCGCGCAATGTGAGTCTTCCACACGAGGTAAACAATTACAAATTTATATGTCTATGTTTGAAATGAGTAAAATGGCTCAATACAGTGTAAAATTGGTACGGCATTCATGCATTGTTGAGTCTATGATGTCCTTAACTTAGGTTCTTCGTCTAGCGTTAGTAGTAGATCTTATGCCACTCCACCTAAAGTTTACTAGTACCGTTGCGCTTCTCATTGCATATCACAATGTCATTCGGCTCCAACTCTTTGCTGATCGAGTTGGGTAAACGATTGTGGTCATCGTATTCAGATGACTCTTGCGAAATTGCATCAGCCGCCATTAGTTCCTTCTTGGATAATACTTCAACGACCGCAGCCGCATAACAGTCTCCTAGCATATTGTTTGTGGTTCGAAAACGATCCCTAAAATTACATTCAGTCAATCATAATGCATACCTTATAAGAGTGTAAGATACTTACACGATCCAGTCTACAGCAAATAGAAGAGACACATCCTGAACGGGTGTGTCAATTGAAGAGAGCACCATCAGGAGTAGGACTAAAGCAGCACTGGGCACACTCGCCGAAGAGAACGACGCTGCAGTGGATGTAAAACTGCAAAGCGAGATATTATAGAAATGAATTTCTTGATAGAGTCCAAGGACTTACCAGACAGTGACCAGTTCACCAAAGCCCAAAGTGATGCCGTTCATCTGAGCAATGAAACAGGATGCAATGGCAACAAACATGGCAGTACCGTCCATGTTAATATTGCATCCGATAGGCAGGACGAAACGCGTGATACGCGTATCAATCTTGAGGTTCTCTGTCATCAGTCGGAAGGTGATAGGAAGAGCAGCGGCCGTGCTGGCGGTTGCAAACGCGGTGCATGTGCTCTGGATCAGTCCGAGGTAGAATTTGAATGGATTCTTGCGCACGAAGCACAAGTAGATCAATTGCATGAGAATGAGCTGGTACAGGAAGACTCCCAGCACCACGGTGGCAATGAAGCATGCCAAATTTGAGATAACAAGGCCGAGATCATTGACTGCCAAAATCTTGCCAGCAATCACACTGCTAATCCCAAACGGCGTCAGCCACATAACACCCGTCACGAATTTCATGACCACTTCGAAAGTCACCTGGAAAAATTCAATGACCACTTTGGACTTTTCGCCCAAGGTGCCAAGAATCGTGCCGAATATCAAACAGAAAAACACGATACCCAATGTGTTTGTTCCCGTTCTACAACAGTCGATTGTCAAATAATATTGAATGCATGAATTCGCTATTACCTATAGTTGATTTGTCGCACCAGATAATCAGTGACTTCTTGCGTGCCATTTTCTCCATACGTTGTCACTGATGTGTTCACGTATGCTGTATGGGCCTGAAAGCAATTACCACGTTAATTCACTCAAGTGCTGCCAGAGACAAAGGACAATGTAATGTCTTTGAGTGCTGGAGAACGATGTAAGGATCACTGGGCAAAAGTGGAGGTTTTGTTTGTGTTTTTTATTTTGATAAAACAAATGCCTCCTACCTGCTGAAAAGTCGCTTGAAATATATTATCAGCAACGATGTTTCTAAAAATAAATAGAAGAACAATGTAGGTAGAAACAGTGAGAAGCAGTACTGACCTAAATCACAAATCATGCTCATTCATGTGCAACCAAAAACAACAACACAACGTAAAACAAAGAATTTTGAGCACGCCAAAACGGTGAGGACTTTACTTTCATCCTCATAGTTTTCGGAAGTTTTTATTTAAGTAAATGTTTATGTGCTTTGTGACGAACACATAAGCTATTTTTGAACGCGGATGCGAATATCGCGTTGGCCGCATGCCATCGCATAAAAGCGCGCGCGTTTTCGCATTTTTGATCTCTAACACTTTCGCTAGAGATGCGGCCCCGGTGGGTCATTAGAACGAGCGAACGAAAAAAAACAACAATGTGAATGACATGTGGTAGTACGCGCTCACCTTCCGAGATCCAGCAGGCTGTCCAGCATGCTCGTCGCCCCTCGGTTCTCATTACCACTGCCCAGCGTTTGCTTAAGGCCTGGATGGCCAGGATGTATTATCGTTACCAGAGTAACGCCCAGGATGGCATTGATCACCGACGTGATGAGGAAGTAGATGAGCGTGCGGACGGCGATGCGCCCATTCAACTTTGCGTTCAGGCTGGCGCTGCCGGCCACCAGGCTCGAAATGATCAATGGCAGGATTATCAATTTTAAGAGTCGCATGAATAATTCGCCAGGATACGATATCAGCACGATTGAACTTTCCGATAGGTTGTAAGGCCTCAACCCGAATCCTGCAAACGATCCAAACAAATGAGACATATTCGACCCGATAACATATTTATTACATGTTTGCAAAGGGTTAAACAAGTTTTACGAAGCTCTAAATTACAGCGCAGACATAACATGAAGTCATACGACTCGTGAAATTGTCCTGTTGTTTGTGAGGGCAATAATTTTTATTTCTTGGATCAAAACACTTTTCTATTTTTACAACGTACTTTAATGTCATCAGAACTATATGGCTTTTTCAAATGCGTCACAATTTTTCTGCGTACGACAAGTTTCGCGATGTAAATAGATAATTTCTGCACGATGTGTGAAAAATAGGCACTAAATTGGATTCATGAAACGAGCTGGAAGAAAAGGTCAAGTTCAAGGATTAAACTAATAAGTCTTCAATACGTTTCGCTTTTCAGGAACGAACGAACTTAGTTCCGAGTTAAGTTTGAAAACGCGTGACGATGTTTAAGAATTGCTTGCAATTGAAGTACTTTTATTGACATTAATAGTTTGACGTCACGCAATATTCTTTCTAGTCGTTTTCTATTCGCTCGTGAAATTCAATTTATTAATTCAATACGAAGCTACGAAGGATAACTCAACGCGACTGCCTTCTTTCTTGTAATGAATAATTGTTGCTTTTGTTTGATTAATATTTGTCCTGCGGCTAAGAGATGAAGTTGAACAACAATTTCTAGATTAAATTCGACGAGGCGCACGCAGTGGAATTAATTTGTAAACGCACTCAACGTGCATTGGGGGCATAAGGCTTCGCTTGCGAAAATGGAATTTTCCATTGCTTGCTTACTCACCGATGATGGCACCAATTGCAACACCGCACAATGTGCCTAACAGGAGCAGGTTTTCCGACAACCATTTGCGAAGTCCTGTCACCTCCTTCTTGTCGGATCGTTCGGTGAACTCGATCTTGACGGTGTTGTTCTCTTCGGGCATTTTGGCGAACAGATACTCTGCGACAAACGGAAGATGGTTGTAAATAAACAACACTGGTTGGAAAACATGGAAGAATTTGTACTTTCGCGAATATTTTGATTGCTTGTCATTGCTATTGCTTGCGTTCGTTTAAACTTGCATTCGACACGGCGATGCAAACAACTTTAATTAAGCGGAGGAAATTATAAAAATGTTTGCTATTATCGGCACAGTAACGGTAATCAGTTGATGCAATGTTGACAGGATGTTTGTCAGTTACCTGAAAAACGTGCTGTATTTTCCATAGCACGTGGTAATTGAAGGATTGAACGTCGGCTGGCGTGTGGGTCCCCGTTTTAGGATCTATTATAGGTACTGGCTAGCAGGCGCGTTTGATGGAGGACGCGAAGAGAGCGTATTCCCGAATGGCCTTAGCGGCGCAGGGTGGTTGTTCTTTTTGTATCGCGTTCTCTCGTCTAATGAACAATTAGACAAATCGCCTTGTCTAATGTGGTAAATACACGTGCAGGATAATAGACGCGTGCAACCTTGCCTCGGACGTCAGCTGGCTTGCTGCCCTTCTTTATCAGGCGACTTTGTCGTTTTTAATATCACTTAGAGGTGTTTGCTTTATTGAATTATAGACGAGCTAATCACACTACTCGCGATGTCTTTGCTATTTGCGCAGCAATCAGCTGAGGAAGTGCACGAAGGTGTACAACTGCGCCCCGACGATGGATGATGATGATGATGATTATTTTACGTTGTCCTTTGCGGCAAGATGCGCGTGTCGATGATGGAGTTATTGAATTTCGACGAACACGCGCGCGGTTTGCTCGTTGCTTGGAAGCGGACGCAAAAATAGCAAAGGCGATGACGGCGGCGGCGGTGGCGGCAACGGGCGGTGATACGCTCGGCAACTCCGACCAGGACCAACTGAAAGATTAGTGGATTGCATGCAACATCCAGACTGGAATATCGATTTTGCGCTTCCTCGCTAAACTCAACTCCTTGCGCTCGTTTTGCACATTGCAGTTATGCCCTTGTTCCGCATATGCGAAATGCACACTGCCGCGTAAATATTGCATTGCCAATTAAGCCAATGAAGCTGCGGCGCTGTTCATTAAACAAAGAATTGAAATGACTTAAGAGTGCGCAAATTGATTTGTCCCTTGCCATTCAATCGTTGGATGTTTTTCAATCTTTTTATTAATGGCAATTGAACGCGGACAGGCGACCGATTACTGTTATTTGTTGCTATGCCATTTTTATTTTAAGTGCACGCAATGTTCGCAAACTGTTTTTAATAGAATTTTCTTTACTTTCAGCGCACTTTCGCCGTGGGAAAATTGGGATGCCTACAGTCGTTCGTGTTGGCGTAGGTCGTTGCAAGGATCAAGGACGAAAATACACTGTTGCTAGGTGAGTTTGCATTGAATCATTTCGCAATAAATAAAAAAACGAAAGTAATGAAAGCGCCTATTGCATGGGCAATTGGGGAATTTGTCCGCACTTGTATGAGATATATGAGGGAATTAATCCTTTAACTGGATATTCATGCCAAATTACGTTCGCTCGTTTGGCAGAATGCATTGACAATGAACGTATCCAAGTAGTTAATTGGTGATTGCCGCACGTGCGACATGAACACGCCCGTTATGAAAGTAATGACGCCAAAACAGACAAAAATTTAATTACCGCACATTTTGCGTCTGTGCGCTTCGTGCCATCGATCATATTGGTAATGCTTGCTTGTACAGTAGGTGCATTTAGTACTTTTTCTCAATGCATTATTGCGCATGTAACATTGACCGCATACAAAGTCATTTATTTATAAAGCGTGTGCATCGACGCGCCAAATTAACCGCTTTTCAATCAATCGCATTTTATTAATCAATACACCCCAATGAACATAACTATGCGCCTCATCGTTGATGACTACTTGCACGTGTCGGAACACGGACGATTTTTATACATTAAGGCCTGTTTGCGATCGGATCAAGATAAGAGTAAACGGGTATTTTAAGTACTTATTATAATCTGAAAACATTAGCATATTCAGTCAGAAAAACGATAAAAATTTACAAGATTAATGTGCGGCGCGTCCTCGTTTGCGAACGTGACTTAACTTTAACTTAACTTAGAATCGCCGCCACGCTCTGTCACATTGAAGCACCTTCAGCACTAGGCGCGTACTTACCCGATATTTATAGCCGAAAATCCGATGGAATTCGTTATCTATCCTTTGAAAAACAATAAAAACGAATCGCCGCCCACGTTCGCATCGACACTTGTGCACACAACCAACACACACACACTCGCGCCCGGGAATTGCACCTAGTTTTTTTTTACTAGTTGAAGCTGAGAATTCCTGTCCGATGGGGTTTTGTAAAACTCATACTCTGAGCGCGCTTTTTATTTCGGCGCGACGACGTTATTCGGTTGCGACTTTCCGTGATGCAATTTGACAAATTTCGCGTCCACAGATCGAGGAGAACAGCGGTTAAATTGTAGTCAAACAAACACTCGGGCTACAAATAAATAAAATCAAATTCTAAGAGATCATTGCGTTTCTCACTCGTGCGCCGCCGAGATGCGACTTATTTGTGAATGTTAGAGCAACATCGTCGTCTGCCTGCGATTGCGAGCTACAGGAAGTTTATTGGCAAATGTATAAGGCACATTTTGGCCCACTGATCCTGTTTAGCATATATATAGACAAATATACATGTGAAACCACCGACAAACTACGCTAGGAATTAATTACGATGCGCACAATTAGGTGACACAAAACGCGCCATGTGACGCTGCATAAAATGTTGCTTAAGTCAGTTTGAAGAAAGAAGAAACAAACACTCGGAAAGATTTGGAGTCGTCTAATGCAATCAATTGAACAAATAGACATTATTCATTCAGCCGTTTTGTGGCAGAGTTGCAAATCGATGTGTTCGGTTGCTTCACTTGAGATGCAAGTTGTTTCATTTATAAAATTAGCACTCACCTTAACACCAGCCTAAGAAGTTCTATAAAAAGTTGTAAAAGTCTCGCGCGCGTATTTGCATAACTGATTGCTCAGCACATCGCACGCAATTTTTACGAATGAAGAACGCAAGTGTAACGGACTCAATTTGTACGCGCCACTAGTGCTTAAATTAATTCACAACAACGCACTTAGAATTTCTGTGATAACAGTACAAAAGAACTGATTTAATTTAATTTGTTTACAGTCGTGCCTTACGTAGATTTATGCGTATATGATTGAAAAATATGCAATAACTTCCTCACGACGAACGAATTTTTTGATTACATCATCGCTGACATGCCGAGCACTTGAATTCAATCGAAGACTTACCAAAGATTCCGCGAAAACAAGCAAACATTTTTGCCACCCCAGTTTGCGCGCTGCTGCTGCAAGTGAATTGAAAATATGTACAATTCGCTTAACGCTTCAACTTTCGCACTGGGATTGTGATTAACACGCGATGTAGGTCTCCACGTCTGTTTCGTGATTACTCTCTTGCAGGCGGTCTATTTATAATCTCTACATACGTATAAATTCGCGGTAATACCTCTAGGTATTGTTTGAGCGGGCGTCGCGATTTTTTATTTGTTTATTACTTTATAATCCATTTCTACGTTTGCGTGCGACCGCAATGGTGAATAAAAACCAGTTGTTGTAAACTTGAGATTGTCAATGGATGTGGTGCTGAATGCGCGCTGAGCATCTTCGTAGTTTGCTCAGGAAATAAGCGGCGCATGTGGTGCAAAAAAATATGCAGAAACGTGTTTTGGCTAAATCCGTGTGGTACTTTTCCTCTGTGTGCTGTGTGCTCGCTTACCAATTTTCGGCGCGGACGACATTTATATATGCACTTTGCGCGCGCGTGTACTGCTCGATGTTGAATGCATCCGAAAGTCTCTTAATCATCGATTTCGTTTTTCGGCGATTGCCAAAAATTCATTACATATGTACATTACCGTGGCATGACTTTCAAGGACGGGGAAAAATTGGGTGAAAAATAATTGGATGCAATGCGTCGTAGTAAATTAGAATGAAATTTAATTGAATTCTGGATGAAACACACTCTGTATACAAACGTTATTTTTAACTTTGTGGGGCGTCTTCGCGCAAATGCGTCACCGCATTGCAAATGAGTTCGTGGATATTTTCTATTCTGTTTTTTAATTATTACGTGTTTTCCAATGGACTACCGCTTTTTCCGACGGTCATAACTGCTGCTATCTGACTCCGACTCGGACTTGTGCGATTTCTTTTTCTGCCTTTTCTCTTTCTTATGCTTTTTCGTTTTCTTCTTCGACTTTTTCGGACGGCGCTTGTAGTTATCGGAGTCATCGTCCGAATCATCAGATGAATAATCGTGTCGGGCTTTGCCATTTTTATGTTTTCGTGAGCTTTCGCGTCGAGGTGATCGCGAACGCGCGCGTGTTATAGATGACGATGATGAATTTCTAGATTTTTGGACCTCCTTTTTTCTGCTGCTTGATCTAGATCTTTTTCTAGTACGCGTTGGACTTCTTGGTTCTCGTTTGACTTTTACATCCTTGTATTTCGATTCTTGACTTTTGGGTTTATCTCCGTGCGAACGCGATTTTTTATCATTATCCGACTCTGATGACAAAATTATTTTCTCCTCCTTGATTGGAACGTACTCAACATCATTAGCATCACCTTTTCCATTTTCAGGTGGCCTTGATATAATTTTCTCCTCCTTATCTTTGTACTGTTTATATTTCGCGTTATCTATAAGGAACTTAATTATAATTCAGCTAAATATCATAACTAGAAAGGTGTTGACATACTTAATACTTTGGAATTTTTAGTAAACTCCTCATTTGTTACTAACAGCAAAGTGAATTCATTCACAGACAAGACAGTGCCACCAATGGCAGTTTTGATTATAACACGGCCTGAATCTTCATCAAAACCTTGCACCTAAAATTGTAAGATTAGATTTCTGTATCATTAATTTATTGTGTTTGTCACTTACAATGCAATACTTGCCATTCTCTTTGCCTGCAATTATTTTAACTTTAGCATCTTTTTCCATTTTAAGCTTTTTGCCATCTTTATCAAATTGCGGTTTATTTAATTGACTCGCTGCAACAGTGGCTCCAAGACCCATTCCTTTGGGTCTTAAAGATGGTGCTTCTATATTATTCTTTTTAGCTGTTTCTTCTGACCAGCCCATGCCTCTCAACATTGCATAACCATAGTCACTAATTGGTACAGCTTCATAATCATTCATAGTTGGTTCTTTTGCTCCCTCTAGTAATAACTGATCTTCAATTGGGATTGTAACAACTTTTGTAGCTGTCTTCTTCTTTTCATAGTTCTTAGAGTCTTCTAAGACTTTTCTTGCAGCCAATTCCTCTATAGATAATTCACTATCAGGTCTTGAATCTTCAACAACTTTTTGTTCTTTCTCATATTTTATTTTAGTTCTTTCTTTCAGATCATTAACATCTTTTAGTCGATCTAGTAAATTTTTGTTGCCTCCTAACATAGGAATGACAAGTGGTTTTTCTTCTACTTCCACTTTCCTTAAAATTTAACAATAACCAATTGTTATTAATTTAGTCATTTTACAACTTACCCAATAATTTTTATGCTTTGATCATCAATGCATTCTATTAGTTCCACCTTTTCTTTTTCGGGCGGTTTAGCACCAATAACTGCAGGTTTTTTAGGTAATTTTTTAAATCCAAATGATATTTTTGATTCCATTTTAATTATTTAAAGGGAAATTTAAAAGGTTAAAAGGAAAACAGCATTCCATTCACAACAACAATGAAGTAATCTCAAGATTGTACTCGGTGTACATTTAGTTCTCATTCTGGTTACGTTTGCGCTCTCAGTGAGTAAATCGCGGACTAACATAAACTTTTTAGAGTTAAACTCATTACAAACAGTTAATGACTCGAATAAAATTTACTCATGTATATTGCATCATATTTATTCATAATTAACAGGTTTTGGCCAATCTAAATTAATTGCAGTCACATCAAGTGCAGCAATATCAACTTCACAATTGATAATTTCATTAATATTTGGAACTGTGCGTCCAAAATCGCCGTGTACAAATTCTTTCACATAAGTTCCAGCTTGTGTTATAACTTCTAATATAAAACATTTAGGATAGTCAGAAACTATAGTTGCTTTCATATGTTCAATAGTACGTGGACGTATAGCCAACGGTCTTCTATGCAGAACCCTAATTGGTGTTTTCTGTTGAATTTCTATTTGCCCATAATTATTGATTTTGTCTATCATTTCTTCAGTGACAATTTGTTTACTCACGCATAATGCAGTATAGGTTTTGGATTTTGATTCTTCGCCCTGTTTAATGTAGGAAAGTTCGCTCCTAATGACTTTTTGTAAGTCGCGCACTTTGATCAAAGGTGATTCATTAATTTTATCCTCAATTTCTCTTAGTTGTTCAAAAGAAAATTGCGTCTGTTTTGTGTTCAGTAATTCTATATAAAAAGGTCGTCCACTACCTAAACATCTAACATCACAGTCTTCTCTTCCGCTTGACGAAAACTTTAAATTTTCCTGAGGAACCTTTAGCGTGTTTGAAATAACTTCAAATATTATTTCTTGTACTGATGTATCCATAAGTCTAACGCCATCAACCACCCATGGTGATTGACTAAGTTCACGTGAATATTTGCAATATCTTCCTGCAAGATAACAGGCGTTTTGTTTGCATTCAATAGCTTTGCACTTGAGAAAGTGTGTAGGCACTTCTGGCGGACATGGTGCATACATCCTAAATAACTTTTCAGATGTTCTTTCCAATATTTGTAGTACACCCTTTCTGGTGAATAATTCTCCATGATATTTTCTATGCTGTGTAGTTCTTATCTTAAATTCTTGAGGCTGCATGTCTTGTAATGCTTTCAACTCCTCTAAATCATCCGGATACTCAGTAGTTATATTTATAAAAAAGTCGCCTACATCAGAACATAAGAAGGATTTCTTAAGCTTGTCAATCAATGCAGTCTTAACAAACATTTTCCAAACACGGTTTATTGGAATTTCAGTTTTATCTAAAATCAAACAAGGGTACAATAGAAAAGAGTCATTTAGTAAATTGAAATAATTACCATCTGTAAAATATGTGGGAAATTTCTCAACAACATAAAGTCTCATACTATGTTCCCTGAGTAGAATACCTGGTGGCATACTAATTGATACTGAAAATGTTGGATTATCATAATCATTAGCCATTTCTAAATCAGCGGATTGCAAAATTTCATTTAACATATGTTCTTGCAATAAACCAAGGCACACAACGCAAGGGTTTGATTTCTTTTTCTTGATATTCTCAATAGTTTCAGGACAATCCCCATCTTTGAATTTCTAAAATAACACTATGATGCAAAATTTAGTAGACTAAATAACATCTTACCTGTGCTATAAATTCATCAACTTCAGAGAATTCTAGTTGCTTATCACACAAATATCGTATTGCACAATTGATACAACAACCAATGTCTAATAAATGGGCAACAATTGCCTTTTCTTCAGTGGAAGTCATTTTTAAAGTTGAAGCAATTCAACCAATTCAATAACAAAACAATGCGTTAAATTTAGGTTATGCGCAGAGTTCCATGATACCTCTATCTCAAACTACACAAACTAAGTTCTTTTAACTTTTAAAGGGCTATATCAGGAAGCGTGGTTAGGGCATTAGAAATTACATAAACTTAATTTAATTTAAAATGTTTATTCATTACATTTGTCCACATTGAATAATTGTAACAGGTATTTTTGGCTTATTGTTTGGGCCTGTTGGTACATTCTCTATTTTTCTCATAACTAATAGACCATCAATTACTCTACCAAAAACAACATGTTTGGCGTCAAGAAAATTACATTTTGCACAGGTGACAAAGAATTGACAACCATTGGTATCTTTGCCACTATTTGCCATAGAAAGTAAGCCAGGTGTATCATGTTTGAGAGTAAAATTTTCATCTACAAATGTGCTTCCACCATATATGCTCATCACTCCTGTGCCATCACCCTAAAATGCCAATTACTTGTAACATAATATTACCATTTTAACTTTCTACTTACATTAACAAAATCTCCAGCTTGTATCATGAAATCCTTAATAACTCGGTGAAAACTGGCACCTTTGTAACCAAGAGGCACTCCATCTTTTCGGAATTCACCTGTGCAGAACTGTCTGAAGTTTTCACTGGTTTTAGGCACTACATCAGCAAATAACTCAAATATCATTCGACCAATTTCCTGCAATAATTAAATTGTATTTATTGTTAACATCAGTAGCCTTAAACATTACCGTTGTTCCAACAGAAATATCAAAGAAAACTACTGGATTGGCAGGGTGTCGTAGTTGTGCTTGAATCTGATTCCAGTTCGGCATCGTGTATCACAAGAAATGCAAACTTTATTAAACAATATTAATTACAAATCCTCTTTACAACTTGTAAACAAACGCGGCTTATACGAGATAGTTAACCAATGTTTACATTTGCTTTCAGAGTAGATGCTAGCGCCGCCGAGAGAATGTGCTCGTACTTACATAGAGATGTTGATCATCTGCTGGAGAAAGATCTGAATATGGAGGATGTGTGAGATAACAAGAAGTGTTAGTGGTTGATTATGGTGATAAAGTGCAAGCCTCATAATTATATCTGGTAGACTATCTGGTGTATACGGAACCATGGACGATTTAGGTGAGTGCATAATTCTTTATTGATTAAGGGGAATGGGAATTGATTGTAAACATAACCTACGACTGGCTATCGGTTCTAGGAAAACGCATTTTGTTTCCTTTATTTATCGCATATTTACAGCTTTATAGAGCACGCAATAAGCAGATTATAACGTTCCTTCGGGAGTAATTATCGAAACCAATAATGGTTTGGCACATATACGATTATATAGGGCAAATGGAAATAGCCATGGAGCCTTAATTCCAGTGAGTTAAAAATACATTTCATCAAATACTATTGTGGCAAAACATAAGCATTTCGTCTACATGAGTTTAACGAACTCCGAGTTACAAATGTTAATAAGGGAGCAAAGAATTGATCAAACATAGAATGTCTTGGAAGGTTATATGAATCAAAAGATCAAGCCGCATATGGCTTTGCTGTCTCTTGGAGAAGGGTCCTTGGCTTCATTTATTTACGAGTTGTTTAATATTGGCGATAGTATGATACTAACGCAATGTGTGGTCACTTCCCAAAAAGGTAGTAATTTTTTGTATACTGCCTAATGCAGAACAGCAATAGCACATAATCTTCAGCTATAACTCAAACAACTGTCTAATGAGTGTCAGTCCAGTAATAACACTCGCCTTGATGAAACAAACTCTGGATGCAATTAATTAACGGAATTAGTGCCGCATTTTTGCCATCATTAACTCAACCGGGAACTGAAGTCCATGTAGGCACAATCGTCATATATTTGCATTCGTTTTTTATTTTCAATGTGTCGTCGGCAGCATCTAAATTAAGTGCTGGACGCGTGCGCCTTTGTCGTCGTCTCATTCCAATTCACAACGCTCGTGGTTCGCTTGAATATCGTCGCGTTTTCCTCCTGCTCCTGCAGGCGTTATGTTCTACGTACGTGTGGCCAAACTGTAAGCGCAAAATAAACATTGCTCCCGAAGAAGAAGAACTCGCGAGCAGCTGGAAGAGAGACGTGCGCGTTTTGTTCTTGGTCGGTGATTAGTTGGATTAGTCGTAATGTTCACGCGCCACATGAAATATGAAAACGGTATTGGTGCCAATACACTTGGGCTAGCTTCGAATTTTCATTGAGATTTCCTCGCGCATTGCGTATACAGTTTTTTTTCGTGCGAAGTGATATAAAAATACATCTTGAGAAAATGGATCGCACGATGTACGGAAAGTTTTCACCCACAATGTTGCAAAAGCCCTACAAGTGTACCTTGAGGAATGGCACAAAACCTGGCTGTAAGGATAATTTTCAATTTTCGTTTATAACCCATAAAAACCATCATCAACTGGCATGTTTCGCGTAGATACCACTTGTAAGATTCAGTTAGATCATTTTGAATTCAGTTTCTGGCAACGATAATGCTCCCGTGACGTCATTTCATGTTTTACATCAAGTGCGACCAATAATAATATTTGCGAAAACATGTTTTGGATCTGTCAGAATTTAACATTGAGCTCACTATTAATATTGATGCAGGGTTTACTCACAACAACAAACATTATGCAATTTGAGAAACACCCGAAAATCGCATGAATTTATGCGTTAGCAGTTTTAATTGATATTGCGCTGGAGTCATTAAAAAGTCCGGCAAATTGATGCTATTTTAAGAATGATTACTTCATCGCTTGCGTTCTAATGGAAATTGCGCGGTTTGAACAGTGAGTGCACTTATTGTACTCACTCACAGACGTTTTAGTCAATTATTGCAGTAGAATAAAACAAAATGCAGCAGAATTACCATCGTTATGCAGCAGGGACAAATGGCAAGTAGCATACGCCATCCGGTGTTGTTAGTTTCGGACAATTTGCTTGATTTATTGTTTTCTATTTTAGGCATATAAAACCTTTCAAAACTAATTCTCATCTAAATGCTTTTCTACAGTGTGTTTCGCGTTATTTCCGGTTAAATACGCGTTATTCAAATTCGTGATTGATAGTTTGTTGTGATCAGTTTGTTTGCACTAACCGTGTAAATGTTATGAGAAGAATCGATACAATGTTTTCCAAACAATCCGTGCATTTTGTATATTGTTCTGCGTATCGAGTAGCAAACGCGCTGTTTGTAATTAGCTAAATGCGCTGGTGCTTTATGATCGGCTACCATTTCATTGCATTGCATTGCGGTTGTGCGCTCGGTGTGCTCCAGAAATAAACGCTGTAATAATGGAGTTATGTGGATAGAAAGACGTCGCGACGTTGATGCATACACTCGCGTACAAAAAATATGTACGACTTCAAACGATAATTAAAGTGTGCCATTTGACTAATGCCTTTGATGCGTTTATTAAGAGAAAGAGAGATTGGAGAGGTATTCTCGACAAATGTGTGAATTGCGTGCTAGGTATTAATTTCAAACGGGAAGTTCCCGAAATATTTTAATTTATGAGGACGTACTGTACGTGTAAGGACCAGTCAGTTTTAAAAGTACTCATAGTAAACCTGAGTACCAACTGCGATGCAAACATGCAGGAAGTCGGGAGCGAACTCGGGAATAGTTTAAGAAAGTTCACTGCTCAATTGTCTCGCCATATGATTTACATAAGTAACACAAAGTTATAGTAAACATAGTACAATAATATAACTTGATGGTATTTTAATTTATAAAGGAGAAAGCAGAAAAAACTTGAAAGTTAAAAGACAACAAAGCATAAAGAATTGCCATACAATTAATCGTATGTACTTTGCAAATATGCAAATTGATTTAAAAAGCGCCAGTTCCCCTTCTACGCGTGGCATTCAAGTTCAATAAGTATCTCTTGTGCGCAAATATAATGGGACACATGTATGGAATGCACTCTCTTCGATTTCATTATCCATATTTGGCAAAGCGACACTGCGACCGGATTTTCTCGACTCTGGCTCACACGCCTGACTCATTTCCAATCTTTCGGTAGTGGCTAACGCAATTCCGTATGACTTATCAAACCGAAACCACCATAAAATTGCATTGAAAAACCGCGTGTTGGTCGTATTTGTTTCACGTTACGTTACGTCACGTCAGATTTTGTTTTCCATAATTTCTATGCGCGTATTGTGCTGACATTCATCTGTTCATTGGTGTCTATAACGCGTTGCTACTTCCAGTGGAATGTGTTGAATCAGGTGTTTGCATTTGCATGCTGAAGTCTGTGCGCTAAGGTGACGATTAAATCATACATCTGTTTGTTCAATTAGAAGAAGTGTGATAATGCACGATTACGATTTGAAACACCGATATCAGGGTGAGTGGCTTATTCGAAAATTGTCCGCATTTATTATAACTGCAATTGATTAACATGAATTAACGCGAAACGTATTGATTAAGCCCACAATCTCGATTAAAATGCATCACGGAAATTGATAATGTGCTGCATGCATAAAGAAGGAAACAAAATGCGTTGATTAAAATTGAACGTAACGCATTAATGTTTTGTTTCTTTCTTTCCCGGCTTAATTAGCTAAGCGACCATGCGAAAACGAATCAGGAGCGGAGTGCATTTCTAGCAGCAAGCGGCGCAAACATGATAAAATACCCATTTATGTTGTGGAGTATCATAACGAAGTGCTGACCCATATTTATCGTAATATTGGATCACGACACTTACCAATCACGGACATTGCGTTTGTCCATTTCGATTCGCATCCTGATATGCTAATACCCAAGAGAATGCCATACTGCGTGGTGTACGATAAGGAGGAATTGTTTGATTCGATAAGTATTGAAAACTGGATGCTTCCGGCTGCGTTTGCGGGCCATTTGAGCCAGATCATTTGGGTGAAACCGCCATGGGCACAGCAGATTCAGGATGGCGTGAAAGACTTTCAAATCGGCTCGAATAGCGAAGACTATATACGTGTCGCATCCAAAGAGAATTACTTTGTGCTTGAAGGATTATACGAGCCTGAAAACGAGCTGAAGAATAAGCATCTCATAAAATTTCAAGTGCAAACGCTTGGCAATCAAATAGCAAACGCTAAAGATGAAGAATGCGCATTTGTTGACTGTCTGAAAAATATCCCATGGATTCTTGACGTTGACTTGGACTTTTTCAGTACTAACAATCCATTTTCGCAAATGTACAGTAAAGCTAACATGTATAAACTCCTGCGACAGATTTACAAATGTCCAAAGGTAGAATCTGATAGTGACGAGGACCTGAAAAAGTTGGTTCTGGAGCGCAATGAGCAATTGTCCTTTCTCGAGGAGTTGTTTCAATATTTCCAAGAACAGTCGCAAATTGATAGTGAGGAGCTTAAGAAATTTAGAGAAATTGACCCGCAACGATTGGACTTGGTCCTTGCGCTGCGCAAATCGATGCTGGAACATTATAAAAATGAGGAAATCTCATGGGATATTGTTCATGATGCGGGCTGCACGATAGACGATACTGAGCTGCCTCGACATTTATCAACGCCCGAAGAACTGGACATTCTTTACGACACATTTGGAAAGTTTCTCGAGAATTTGGCCAATCAGAAAGTCGCTCCTACGATTATTACTATTTCGCGCTCCGCTGAAGACGATTACACGCCCGAGGAAGATGTCGATGAGATTCAGAAAAACGTTTTGGCACTTCTGAACACACATTTCTCTTGCGCAGAACCCGTGCTTGATTACAAACGACAGAGCGATGATTAACATTTCTTAATTAAAGCTCGCAGCTACACACTCGTAAACTAATTGAAATAAAAACATTTATAGCATATGTGTAAACATGATTTTCAAGTTGATGTCACCCAAATTGAGCTCATCATTAAGGTTTGGTTTAATTAAGCCTCAAGGATAAATTTATCTGCAATACAATCCACATTTCGTTCAAGTGGAACATGTGCGCGTTGTAAACAAACCGATATAAATTCGGTATTTATTGATTATTAATTGCTGCAAACATATTAAAAAGGACTGAAGAATGCGTGGAGTAGAATGCGTAAACACAGAAAGTTCATTGATTAATAGGATGGTCAAAGGTTATCCTGGAACAACAATTAGGATCTCAATTAGAAGTTGTGCTGCGTTAATTGCGCATGATAGCGATTCATTTAGTTTTAAAGCGCGCGAGTACACGTTACAGTTTGTTATTGCTAATCATCTAAGCGCGCTCTTTGTTTATGCGCTCTATATACATAGTGCAGCGAGTGTTTTTGTTAAATAAGGCATGCAACGTGTAGCCGCATGCCATTAGAGACGACTTCGCCTTCAATAATTTGTTTGTTGTTAAAGCAAGCGAGTTGCGCGTTTCGTGGGAGAGTCGTTCCGTTCGGTCGACCTTCGCGCGCAAAAAGGCGAATGCCAACCAGCATCAGCTCTAGCCATCAAATAAGTCGTACACGCATCGCATTATACGAGTTTACGTTTTTTATTACGCCATCCTCCTTTCTCGCTCACGTGCAAAACAACTGCGAGTTGCGTGGAGTTGTGCGTTAATTATTTTCGTGCCGAAATTCGCATTGCGCAGGATGCGAATCCTGTCCAAGTGTTTCCGGTGGTTGCAATGCGCCTGTGTTGTGGATGACTAATCGTCTTCTGGCAGCAAGTCAACAAACACTTGAGAACTACTATTATTCTATGATAATAACATGCACCTGCGAGAAACGTAAGCGTCCCCCGTGCGAAGGTGCGCGTTGAGAGCGCGAACTTGCAATCTTGCTGCGTTTGAGATTTTCCAAGTTTAATATTTTATTATTAGAAGCAAAGCTACGTTTCGGCTTTACCGTTCGGTCAAGCCGCTAGACGCGCCGCTCCACCGCCGCCTCTTGCCAAAAAAATAGTCAGTAGCGTATACATTTGTCATACGAAAGAGACTCCAGTTTTGCGGGTCGGTTGTGCGCGCTGGAATTAAGTTACCAAACGTATTGCAAACATGAGTATGAAACTGCGAACGCGCACGCCAAGTCCGAAAACGGTCACATTTGACCTCTCACCACCTGTGCAGTTGGACGAACGCTACAAGAAGCGCCAGGAATGGGAGCGATACTTTAGTAAGTGCACTGATCAAACACGATGCACGCACGCTACATGTAAATAAATAAACACGCGTGTTCTTTATGGTTTTCTCGCTGTCATGAATGCCCAATAGATTTAATTTTAAACCGAAATCTATGTAGGTTGTAGCCTTACCTTCAAAGTTTTTCAGCGCTGAACGTAAACAATATTTTACTAAATTGTGTTATTTACGCAATTCAAACACTCACTATCAGTGAGTGGATTACACACAATCATCGTTTTTGAGCGGAGGATAAAACAATATATTGTTTTAATTGATTAAATAAACAATGCAATGCGTACAATAATTGCGCGATTGGCTGCTGTAACGTGTCATAACATATATGCACTCTGAATTCGTGGTTGTTAATCAAAATAAAGTATATATGTATATACTAGAGATAAGAGACTTCCAATGAATTTTATCACGTACGACTTATTCGTGCAAAAATACCAGTCTGCGATGTGGAATTCTATTAGTCATTATTTCCTCCTATCACTGCTGCATGGATTTCTTTCATTCATTTAGTTCGGTTCATTCATCGAGTGCGTTTATTGAGTGATTTGTTGAAATATTCGTGGTATATTTTAGTTGCTTGCTCTTTGAGTGGTGCGTTAAAATGGACCGGATTGTGCAAGCCAACGAGGCGCGAACACAATTTGTCAACTCTTTCGTTGAATGCGACGAAATCGCTCGCTTAGGTCGGCTATGAAATTAATTACGACACGGCAGTGGGTGCAATTTGTAAATCCATTTGTTTTGCTTTCTTTACAGATGCGTTGCTCGCCGACCTGCAAAATACGGTGCATCCACCAACGTCGCATCTTGGAGGCGGCACAACGTCGCCCGGATATGGCTCACTTAAGTCAACAAAACATTCACCGGTTGCATCTGCAACAGAGATACCGATTGCGCGCTCCGACGCGTACACATCACGTTCGGTAAGTGAATTGAATCTTATTCTAATATCGGATTTTTATTCCAAAGTAAAAATTAAATGTTTGCGAGTATCCAAAATTCGGTTAGCAGATGGTGAATAAGCGATATAATATGATTAACTTCTAGTTAACTATTATATAATGTTAATGCATTATATAATCGTAAATATTTACGCTAGTTTATTTGTTTAAGTCTATAAATAATACGTGGATTTGAAATAATTTGCAAGTTGCTAGAAAACTTGAAATTCGTCACGTTATCACCGCGACCGTGCGATGGCGCACCGTGGTTTAAAAGTTTGCAAAGTTTTATTTAGCCGATTATAATATTCCCGAAAAATTCTAGCACGGTTGCTTTCTTTGCAACACTATGTTACGCTGCATCAAGGTCCAACTAACATGAAGCATTTCGGATTTAAATTCGTATTCTACATATTTTTGCAACTTATAAATAAATATCATTTTCATAATCTGCTATATAGAAAAAACTGAGTCAGACATTGACGAAACTCATTCGTGTGGAAATACGAGTATGGCAAAATATTATGGCAGTTTCTTCAAACATAGAGATACACAATATCATGATCAAGACATTAGATACTTTGATAGTTTAATCTACGCCGATGCCGATCGACTCTGCTTATATTATTGATGCCAAAAATACTCTAATAATAGTCGTTTTAATGCGAGTATCATTTATAATTGTCGTATTTGTGGAAATATTTTGTCACTTGCGAATTTCAAACGCATATTTTTCATTTGCCAATGTATGTAATTGGCTCTTTTTTTATTGCTCGCGGACACTTGTTGAATCATTCCTGCAGGTGGTCGTTTTGAGCATCTAATGTTATTTCTGCGGATAGCATTGAGGTAGAGAGCAACGACTGTGCCGCTACTCGTGTGCGTCTGTCAATCAAAACAAACATGTATAAAAATGGACTGACGATAGAAAAATCTAATGGTTAATGAACGAATGGCAAAATGAGAAAAATTAAAATTTTCATTTGCGTAACCATGGTTTTCGCAGATAGCGAAAACGGAGTGTGCAGCCCGTGTGGGTTTTTTTTTCGCACGCCGAACGTGCGGTTACCCTTTATGGTGCGATTCGGGAGTTACATTAGCGCTCTGTGACTGTTGTAAGCTCCTGTGGGCGAGCACGTCGCTAGCCTCGCTGCTTCCAACCGGCATTCGCTTAACATTGGAGCGAGTGAATTAAGTGTTTTTTGCGCACGACACTGCTTTTCATTATTACTTTGCACGCGCGAACACATAGGAAAACATTGGGATGCTATTGACGCCTTTTCATACTCTTATTAATACATACTCTGGAAAACGCAGGCATCCACGTAATGAATGTTTATGTAATCGCTGCTCTAATTATCGTTACAGGGCACAGGTACTTACGGACGCACGCATCCCACGAATAATTCGGGAGGTCGCAGCCCTGTCGTGCAATCGAAGCCCAAGCCATTCAACAATAATCTCTCCGAATTGGAAAACTTACTGCAAGATCTAAGCACCACGAACGATATCAATGGATCGTCCATGTATGCGAACACTTCTGGAGGTAGGATTTGATTGCGGCCTTGATTGCTTAATTGATTATGCAAGAAAGATTACTATGCATATGTTATTATAACTATTTAGAATGACAACTATGTGTGGTAATCGTTTGCTTTTTAGGAAGCAGTAATGGTCTTAATGGCAGCACCAGTGTCTATTACAACTCTGGAACGAATAGTCCAGCTCCATACTCCAGGCCGAATTCGCAGGCAACGAATCGGCCCACAGTTGATAGTTTGCTGGATGAACTTAACAGCGGGTGAGTGTTACATAAAGTTTTGCCGTTTTTTTTTTGTGGTTTAAAGAAAGTGCGCTCAATGCGCGTCTGTGGGAATTGGAAAATAATTAATGCTGTGTTAATTGCCAATGTGCTTACGTGTATTATAAATTATAAATATGTGCTGAACTTATTAACATTGGGGAACGCGTGCAGCACGCGTTCGGCAGATTGACAATAACATCATGAATATTTTTGAACACGATTTCTCTAATAATATTTATTTAATCTATTTTCGTAATTTTCTTTTCGCGCCGCGTGGCCACGCATTAATTTATGTAGTTATTGCGCAAATTAATGGTCTGCAAGTATCGCTGCAGAAAATATAATGAGTTTTGGCATTAGTTTCAAGTACATTACTTATATTATATATTACACAGAAAAACAAACACTTATATTTAAATTTAATTATTTTTCAGCGAAATTGTGTACGCCGGACCCAAAAGGGTAACAATCACAGTGAAGGAAACGAAAACGGAAACGGATTTTCCTAGTGAATCGGAACTAGTGCAACAGTCCTACACGCAAACTCGCGCGCCCGTTGCGTCCACCGCAACGAAGGAATTGGACGATTTGATGGATTCGCTGTCCGAAATTAAGGTATATTGCAAATTTCTCCTTCAATACTATTGTGCAGGGTATTGTTTGAAATGTCCAAATCTAATAATATTGGTTACTGCATGTTTGCTTTACGTCTATATTCGCTCGTCTCGTGTGCAAACTGTTGTTGCCAATATTCGGTGGAACGACATCTGGAAAATTTAGCTAGTTAGTTCCAACTCAAAAAATTAATATACTCGTCTACTTGAAATGCGCATTTTCACTGCAATTTAGTGCACCAAAGAATTGAGTGCAAAATAGATCAAAGAAAAATTGGAATAAAGTGTTGGACGCGATTTTGTGCGCGGTTTCATTCAAATTTCATGTAACAATGCGCGCATTAATCACATATGAATTTAATTGACTATAATTGTCGGTGCATTGGCACAAACAGTTGGTAGTATAAATTTTGCAATCGTTACGCATTGCGTGTATATTATGCCATTTATATACGTGTGAAGAAAAAGTTCATGGCGGTATTAGAAGCATTTCCAAAAATAATTCGTTTTGCCTCGTCGGTGGGGCGGCGGAGAGCGCACATCGTCGTGTAGTGGGGCACCTAAACGCTTTCAATTCGGGAATTAGGTTAAGCCCTGCTCAGTTTCCAGCTGCACCTAGCGTACTCAGCACACGGTATTAAAAAGATACAATTTTTTTGATAATTTTACAATTTTTTCCCGATCTCCGCACAGGTCAGCAAGCAAACCGTCTCCGACTCAGTGTACGCCCGGCCAGAGAAGGCGTCGAATAGCAAACAGAATTTGGATCATATGCTAGGAAACCTTCAGGCAGATATGAGTCGCCAAGGAGTAAACACCAGCCAAAAAGGATGCTGCAACGCCTGTGAGAAACCGATTGTCGGCCAAGTGATCACCGCATTGGGCAAGACATGGCATCCGGAGCACTTTACGTGCGCTCACTGCACCCAAGAGTTGGGCACCCGCAACTTCTTTGAGCGCGATGGCAAACCGTATTGCGAACCAGACTACCACAACTTATTCAGTCCGCGCTGTGCTTACTGCAATGGACCTATTTTGGATGTAACTTAAACGCCGGCTGCATCAAGTGAAGCTGATTTAAATTTACATTGCATTTATTTTCAGAAATGCGTAACCGCATTGGAAAAGACTTGGCACATGGAGCATTTCTTCTGCGCGCAATGCGGCAAGCAATTTGGCGAGGATGGTTTTCATGAGCGCGAAGGCAAGCCTTATTGTCGCGACGATTACTTCGATATGTTTGCGCCAAAATGCGGCGCATGCAATCGCGCAATCATGGAGAATTACATCAGCGCGCTGAATGCGCAATGGCATCCCGATTGCTTCGTTTGCAGGGTAAGATTTTACAGGCTCTTTCCCAAAAGTTCCCTCCGCATTTCCTAATGTTCGGCTCTCGATAAATCGAGTCCGAAGTCCAATTATTTAGGTTCACGGAGATGGTTGTTTCACATGTATATTATGTCATGCAGGACTGCAAACTTGCGGTTCAAGGAAAGTCCTTTTATGCTATCGAGGGCAAGCCCGTTTGTCCAAAATGCATTGGCGCTGAGGACGAGGAGGAGGAAGAAGATTAAATGAAGAAAGACATGTTGCTGACGTTGTATCGATGCGGTTGTTTCGTTCGTCTTCGCCTGATTCTGAATGAATCTTTTGTTGCGCATTTCATATAACGCTCTTTGAGGAATCTCTACAATCAATTTAGCCCCAATATATTTGACTATTTATTTAACTCTCACTCAAATGATATTTGTATAATAAAAATAAAGAAAAAAAATGAAAAAACAAAACAACAAAAAATGAAAATAAAAAATAACACTTGCGCATGACACGTGCAAATTATTGCATTTTCGCAAATGCAATTAATTGGCACGCGTCTGCCAAGTGACACCTGAGGATTCCGTTTACAATGGAAATGTTTATTTGCATTGTAATCGGTTTGCTCATTTGAGTTTGAGAGTTAATATGTAGTTGTAACGGTTGATGGCTTAATTACTTTTGTGCGTTGTACCGATTTGAAATTTGGCACTGAAACACTTTTCATGACTCTTCAAACTAGTCTAGTGTTAACTGATTTTCAAACTAGTTGCATAATACGTATAGAAAATATTATTTTGAATATGAATTTCAGTTCCAATCTAGATAATGCCAGGTACAAAGCAAACGTAAATTACGCACTACATTTTTAGCTATATTTATATTTAATGCTCCGACGTTTACGACGACATTAAATCAACACCAGATGCTATTTGCATTCAACGTTTTATTAACATGACTCGTCCATGTATCTTTAGGACGAAAGGTTTATTGAAACTAACGAATTTTATGCTTTTCCAGGATTGCAGACAGCCATTCGTCGGAGGCTCGTTCTTTGATCATGAGGGTCAACCGTACTGCGAAACTCATTACCATCAAAAGCGCGGATCTCTATGCGCCGGGTGCCATAAACCAATCGGCGGTCGTTGCATAACTGCAATGTTCCGCAAATTCCATCCAGAGCACTTTGTTTGTGCATTTTGTCTAAAGCAACTGAACAAGGGCACATTCAAAGAGCAGAATGATAAAGCTTATTGCCATCAATGTTTTGACAAGTTATTCGGCTAAAGAGGATGCGTTCGTGCCGTATACACACGAATTATCTCTCTTACATTCACTTGTTAACTTTATCAAGTCAAGCAACATGCACTAATTCAGTAATTATCAACCGATTAATCTACATGAGTGTTAGCGGTGATGTATTTAAGCGATACTTATTTAGTAACCATCACATATAGCGGTAACAAGAAGTAACAGTAGGTTCTGTAGGTTGTGGTTACATGTACATTTTATAATTATTGCCGTTAATGTATATTTTAAATTCGTTTTTGGCCTTCTAGCCTTTTTTACTAATGACTACATAAGATACATTTAACAAAGTTTACTATAGGTGGTGATATATTTGCGTGTCATTGTACAAGAAAAGTATATAAATGTTTTAACATATTTATGATGCGTTATTGAATGCCGTTGGACCGGATTTCAAATGCTGTAGACTGTTTGGATAATTCAAACGATTTAATTACTCGAAATTCGCGTTCGGCGCTATAGGAAGATGGTCGAGAAATAGAGAAACGCTGAGCTATTAAATTGAACCATGCAAGACCCAAGCACGGTTCAATTTCATTTGTTACAATATTATCTCTCACCTGAAATTGAAATATTCAAAAGTGTGGTTGATTATATGTGATGATAAATACCTGATTAATGCAAAGTGTGACTGCATTATACTTTTTCATCAATTTACGCAGTTGTGTTGTAATTTTGTAAAATTCCAGGCTTCTCTCCTGGTAAGTTATTGAATCATGGTCACCTCTGTAAATAGCGGCAATCGAATCAATGATGATTAATCCTACTTGTACTCTTTGCATTAACTTTGGTAACAAGTCATATATGACGGTATTAAACCGTGTCTAAAACGGAATTTTAGTAGTTTTGAAGGCTCCCAAAGGTAAGCTACTGAAGTTACCAAATTAAAACACGTCTCAATGTAAACATTATCTTGAAAGTCGGTAGTATCAGAATCAAATTGCTTAATGAATGCTTTTGACAACTGATGAAATCTTGAAGATGGGAACTGCTTTTCAGTGCCAATATATACAGCAGATTTCTCAAATCCACCAAGTTGCTTTGGCATTTGAACCATCATCAAAAGTTGCATGCAAAATTGAGTTTTTCCACATCCACTAGGTCCATAGACTTCATTTATTCGCCCTGCTGGAAACCCACCCTGTAAAATATCATCAATTTGTCTACATCCTGTAGCCAGTCTATTTGTTTCCACATTTCCTACAAAATTATGAACAAAGATGAGCAAACAAAGAATTATGAACAAAGAGAAATAACATACCACTTTCAAACTGAAATTTGTTATAAGATGGTAATAGACTAGCTAAGTCATGATGACTATAGTTTGTTAAGTCAGTTTCAAGAACTTCCTCCAGTTCATTCAATTTTAAAGCATACAAGCTAGTAATATCATTAAAACCACCTATAAAAGGCATTAATAAATAGTGGCTCTTAACAAGTTAAACCATACATTTTTGAAGTCTAATAACTAAATTCTCATGAGTTGATGTATCCATTAATATAGTTCAATGCGGCACAATTCACACAGTCGCAAGTAAACAAAGCTGTGTATGCTGACATCTCAAACATCTGCGGCGCTACACGATGGCCAAAGAAGAGGGGACATTGCGTTTAAGTAACTAACACAAATTTCAAATGTAGTTGAAAACAAGGCCAACATCAAATTGTTTCTACCAATAACACTATGTAGCCTAACGGTAGGGTATACGGTAGTTATCAGAATGTCTCAAATTCGATTCGAGACATGTTTTAAGTTTTCAATTTAAATCAAATTGAGTATATATAGGGAAGATCAAATTTAACGAAAGCAAGGACGCTTCGTAGTCTAGTGGTAGAGTCTGCGGATCTGATCTGAGCGTTCCTGGTTCGAATCCCGAGCCAGGCAACGCAATTTTAAGTTTTCAATTTAAATCAATTGAGACTATATAGGCAAGTTCAAATTTGTTCTCAACATGAGCACTCCGTGGCCTACTGGTAAAGTCTACGGCTTTGGTCTGAGCGCTGATGGTTCGAATCGCGCGACAGGCAATTCCATTTTAAATTTTCAGTTTAAAACGATTGAGCCTATATAGGCAAGATCAAATTTGACAATAGCAACGCACATCCATAGCCTAGTGGTATAGGCTATGGATGTGATCTGTGTGTCTCAGGTTCGAATCCTGACAATAGCAACTTGAATTTCCAAGTTTTAATTTCCTTGTACGCACAGGGGCCCCAATGGACTTAGCTGTATGTCCAGGGGGGCCCCCGGAGACGTGCAAGAGCCCCATTTTTAATTTTTGAAGCCCGTACGTTAAGATTGTCTTGTGACGGCCCACCCCGCCGCTACGCTCCCCGGCAGTAGACTGCCTCCCCATTCCCGATTTTTGTTACCAACAGGCCGATATTGTGACGTCACCAGCGAGGGGGGCGCCTCTTTTGACAAGTAGGGACTTAGAATTATTTTCCAAGTGCTTGATTTGAATACAAGCGCTATGGCCAATTGAATGACCATCCTACTTAAGAAGTACTGCCGCCTTAGGCCAAGTAACATGCTTGGGAATTATTTTCCATTAGAGTTTTAAATTTATGAAAAATTTCAGAGCCCGGGATTCGAACCCAGGACCTCCAAGTTACTGAGCAAGTGTTTTACCACTGCACCAACAACTGTCTTACCGTTATAAAATTAAAACTTATGCTTTAATATAGCGCTACATGGCTTTTATGAAGATTGTTGTGCTAACTAGCACCAAAGACCGTGGACCGCTAGTTCTGAGTTTCTTATTTGATCAATGCATTGATCTTAAATAATTCCCACTTCCTTTCAAGAACTATTTTAGAATTTATGTATTTTTATTTGTTGTCATATCCTTTCTTCTAGCGCGTAACATTCCACAGCTCATCATGTCTTTGCCAAAATTTTTATCAATGGTGTATGAAGATTTACGTATCTGAAATTGAACCATATACTAGGATGCTTCAATACCGAAGCAATACTTAAACTAACGGCCACAAAGGCGTAAGTTTATACATAATATTTATAAGTTATCTATTTTTAAAAGTTTTGCAATTAAATATTAGCGCCGCCTATGGAGAATATTCTTAACTCGCATAAGAAGGAACGCGAGGATTAATCCCCTTAGAATATATCCAAACGGAGATAGTATGCTCTCCACACGTCAATTTTTAAAGTGCCGGCGCATTACAGCATTTAAAGACATGTCTGGTGTGAACAAAGTGTGATAAATTTTGATGTGTGTATAATATATAGTGTTGCCGGTGTTGACTGCGTATCCGTCAGATACTATTAAACCTAAAACAACCTAATTATTAAGAGTTGATACGGTAGTGCATCTATTTCGAACAATAACAATGGTTGTGCGAAAATACGAAGAGGAATGTAAATTTCTCGAAAAAATTAATTCTCATTGCTATAGAATAAAGAAGGGCTTTCAGCCGAATATGAATGTTGAGGGTGTTTTTTATGTGAATTCTACATTAGAAAAACTCATGCTTGATGAACTAAAAAACGCCTGTCGTCCTGGTATGGTAGGTGGTTTCCTTCCTGGTGTTAAACAGATTGCGAATGTAGCAGCTCTTCCTGGAATTGTTGGCAAATCAGTTGGATTACCTGATGTTCATTCTGGATATGGTTTTGCCATTGGTAACATGGCAGCTTTTGATATGGATGATCCCCTGTCTATTGTATCTCCTGGCGGAGTTGGTTTTGATATAAATTGTGGAGTTAGACTTCTGCGAACCAACTTGTTTGAAAAAGATGTACAACCTGTGAAAGAACAATTAGCTCAAAGTTTATTTGATCATATCCCAGTAGGAGTTGGGTCAAAAGGTATCATTCCAATGAATGCAAAGGATTTAGAAGAGGCATTAGAGATGGGAATGGACTGGTCTCTAAGAGAAGGATATGTGTGGGCTGAAGATAAGGAACATTGTGAGGAGTATGGAAGAATGCTGAATGCTGATTCATCTAAAGTTAGTTTGAGAGCCAAGAAAAGAGGATTGCCACAGGTATGCATTGTATTAAACCTTGCATCTTTTAGTTAATGTTTGTTTATTAGTTAGGTACACTAGGTGCTGGCAACCACTATGCAGAAATACAAGTGGTTGATGAAATATTTGACAAGGCTGCTGCATCAAAAATGGGAATTGATTCCAAAGGACAAGTATGTGTTATGATTCATTCAGGAAGTCGTGGATTTGGCCATCAAGTGGCAACAGAAGCATTAGTGCAAATGGAAAAGGCTATGAAAAGAGACAATATTGAAACTAATGATAGGCAACTTGCTTGTGCAAGAATTAATTCCCAGGAAGGCCAGGATTACCTAAAAGCCATGGCAGCTGCTGCTAATTTTGCCTGGGTTAATAGAAGTTCAATGACATTTTTAACGAGACAAGCATTTGCAAAACAGTTTAATAGTACTCCTGATGATCTTGATATGCATGTGATATATGACGTTTCACATAACATTGCTAAGGTTGAAGAGCATATAGTTGATGGAAGACCCAGAAAGCTATTGGTGCACCGAAAGGTATGATTTTTTGCATTTGTTGATAACTTAATGTATTCATAAATGCGTTCAAATTTTAGGGTTCAACTCGAGCATTTCCTCCACATCATCCTTTAATCCCAGTTGACTATCAATTAACAGGACAACCCGTTTTGATTGGAGGCACAATGGGCACATGCAGTTATGTACTCACTGGAACAGAAAAAGGAATGTTGGAAACTTTTGGCTCAACTTGTCATGGCGCGGTATGATAATAATGGTTGGAAGTATTGGAATTACTTAGTTTGTGTTATATTTTATAGGGTAGAGCTTTGTCCAGGGCAAAATCTCGTCGTAATATCGAATATACAGATGTTCTGAGGAAATTGGAGGAAACAGGAATATCAATAAGAGTTGCATCACCAAAACTTGTAATGGAGGAAGCTCCTGAGTCATATAAAAACGTTACTGATGTCGTGGATACTTGTCATGCTGCAGGAATCAGCAAAAAAGCCATCAAGCTCCGACCTATTGCAGTCATTAAAGGATAATTTATTTAATTGAATTATGATTATAAGTACCGCTTTATTAAATTTGTATGCCTACTCATGTTATCTATCTTTCATTTTGTATTATTATATTATTCGTTTTCAATACACATAGTGGGAAAATGTATTATCCTCCTTTGCCTCCCTTGTATTTTATTTAAATTTATAATTTTAGATCTATCACAACCCGCCTGTACCGCTATCAAGCATGGCACGTGCAAGGAATTTCCTATGACCTGCTTATTTACACATATGGCCGAGCACAACCTTAAAGTTACGCAAATCAAAACAGATAAAATAAAAATTATTTTAAAATGATTATTATTATCTAACTGCCTCAATACTCATTAATTATGAACACGCTCTTTAAATTAACACAACCGATCCAATGCTACTACAAACCGAATTCGCATAATCTATTATTTAAGGTACGTTTTGTGAGACTTTGTGTATTGATACAATTGTGAAGAAATTATTATATTTTAGAAATACATTAAGTTATCAACACGTACAGTTACCAAGTATGTTAATCATCAAAAGTCTCACACAACAGCTGCAGGAACAACAGACATTTCAAATGATGAAGTATGCATGGAGAAGTTTTTACCCGATAAGCCAAAGATTGTACCGCAATGGAGACCTACACCTTCCACAGATAGGCATAACTTAGTAAATCATTACTTAAAACTATCTAAAATTCGACTGACAAGTATGATGTAGTATTCTCCACTTTAGTTTTGTAATATTCTTAATTTTCAGCACTTGTTGTTGTAACTTCCATGGCTGGATATGCTGTTGCCCCAGCACCTTTTGAATGGAGTACTTTTGTGCTATGTTCTTTAGGAACTGGATTAACATCATGTGCAGCTAATGCAATAAATCAATTCCATGAGGTGCCATTTGATGCTCAAATGTCCCGAACAAAATCAAGGGTCATAGTTTGTGGCCGACTAACGTAATGACAACAAAATTGTTATTATAATGAAATAATAATATATGCTTTTATATTTTAGGCCATTGCATTCAGTATTATTTGCTATTGGAGCTAGTACCACTGGTCTCAGTATACTCTACTTTGGAGTTAATGGTTTGACTGCTTCTTTAGGTTTGGCTAATTTAATTTTGTATACTTGTATATACACGCCAATGAAGAGAATGAGTATATTAAATACCTGGGTTGGATCTATTGGTACGAACTATTTTCTTTATCATCTATATGGAATATCTTTTAAATGATATTGTTATAGTTGGAGCTATACCACCCTTGATGGGTTGGGCGGCTTGTGCAGATTCATTAGGCCCAGGCGCATGGTTGATGGCAGCGCTTTTATATAGCTGGCAATTTCCGCATTTTAATGCATTATCATGGAATTTACGACCGGATTATTCGCGAGCTGGCTACAGAATGATGGCTGTTACCGATCCCGGTTTATGTAGACGCGTTGCATTGCGACATACCATTGCATTAATGGGCTTTTCGGCGGCTGCACCCATAATTGGCACAACTAATTGGTGGTTTTTGCTGGAATCAATGCCACTCAATCTATACTTCATATACTTAGCGTACAAATTTTACCAAGATTCAACAAGCGCAACTTCACGAAAACTATTTCGCTTTTCATTGATTCACTTGCCACTACTAATGATTTTGTTTTTAATTAATAAGAAAAAGTGGTACCTGTTTGATGATACGAAAGATAAGGAGACGCAAACTGAATTATATCACGAAAACGATACTAACAAACTCGAAGATGAGTAGAAAGCAATATTTTGTCTGCAAATAAATATGTGAACCCAAAATTAGTTGTGTTGTTTCCCCTTACTTTCCAACTTCCTTAAATCAATTCTTATAAGTTCTTAAAATATATGCAATTATATTAGTTCATATTTTTATGGGCTTGTTAAATTTAATCAGGGTTACTTAGAGTGAGCGCGTCGCGGCGCATCGCATCGACGCGCGCCCACACAGTCAATATGGGGGGAACTGTTATTGGTCCGTAGGCGGGGTAATCGTATCAGGACTCGCATCGCCTTCTAATCTAGATAATCCTGAATAATTTCCACACGTATCCGAGGACCTGCTTTCCGACCAATCACATATTTTCATCCCCAAAACGTGCAGGACTAGAGCGCCGCATCAAAAATACGAATTCAATCGCAACAGGCCAATGATGGGAATGACACACCCAAGACGATCGACCGGAAGGAAAATCGAGCATAATGAATTTATTCAGGCGCATTGTTTGCTCATCAGTATTGCAATCATACACAAGACTGCGTCTGACACATTGCAAAGTGCGAAGCGGTGCGGCTATGTGAAGAGTTGGAAAGTCGATTAAAAACACAATAATGGCCGGCTGACTATAAGTCACATCATGATAGCGGCATGAATAGACGATAATAATCATCATAATAATGCCCACGAACGCGCAGAGATGAAGCTGTAGATGGAATAAGCGCTCGCTGTCAGCAGCAACCCTCTTAAGGACGCATATCAGATTTCCTATTACATTGACATAACACATTAGCTGGCACAAAACGTGCGCTATGAGTCCTTTCCCCCCCCGAAACAGACCAGGATAGACGACAGGCCGCGCCACGCTCATTGCGGTGCAAGGATGCGCGCGCGAGTGAGATGCGTGCCGCATGGAAAGCGCGGAAAAGAATGGGGAAAATGCCATCGGGAGCAAGTGATGAATGGATGTGTATTTGATACTCAAATGGTGGTGGGGAATATATATACGGCGCGGGTGTAAGGGTGCGGCGCTTGTGTAAAAGAACCCTCTGCCTGGTCGGCGCTGTGCCGCATCCTCATTGGTCTCGGCTGGGTCGAGGGCTTTCTCGGATTACCAATGAAAATTCGCCGTTTTCCCTGGGAAAAGGGGTGAGAATACTAACGGATTGTAATCGTTTACGTGTTGGATTTGTCTGCGATTGCACGCGTATTGGTGGTGCGTGTTGGCTTGGGAATTGAGGCATCATCCTCATCCTCATCATCACTCACCAGTTGCAGAAGTCTCAAAGCGCGCAACGCGAATGTCTTCAACTACGCTCCACGCTTTCCTCGCGAACCGTGTTGCCGCCGACGAGCCGAACTGAATTAAATATTGCATTGAGTGCGATACAATTGTTTAAAAGTGATTATTCGCGCGGTGTGAATTTGTGCGTATACATTCGCTGTGTGCGCGAATTGCGTATTCGGCACGCTGGCAAACGTAAAACAAGAAACCGAATTGGAGTGGTGCGCGGACGGCGCCAGCACAGAATTACCGGACGATTGCGACGAAGAGTACGTGGCGAAGATGGTTGAGACGTCCGCGATGCCGCCGGCGCGCGGTCTCAACACGCATAGCTCCGGAGGCGGTATGGGTTCTACCGTCGGACACGTCTTCAATCCACATCTCTTTGGTAACATGTTCCTCAGCGGCGAAGGATTCAAACCCGTGTTTAAACAGAATGCGACGGGCGCAATAAACGGCGGCCGGCAACCGTCCACAACCGCTACTTCCACATCGCTTTTCACCATTGATAGCATTCTTGCGCCAACGCGACCAAAGCTGAGTGCATCTTCACCTCAAAGACAATGCGTAATGCATCCGCCAACATTGCATTTAGGGCACATTGCCGCGGCGGCAAGTGGTTTCGGTGCTGCTAGTGCTGATTTTCTTGGTGAGTACCTACTTATTCTAGGACTTTTAAAACGTTTCTATTATCCTTAAAATTTTACTACGAACGAAGAAAATATGTCAGACTTAAAATGAAAAACAATTTAAGATTCCTGAGTAAGAAAGTCGTAAAGAAGACGTGTGTGAATTTGATTTCAATAGGGATTTGTCCCTCGAAAAAATAATGCTTATGCATTTTCCAGAGCGCGTTGTCGCACCTGCGATATTTTTGCATTGAACGCCGCCGCACGAAGAAGTTAAGCACCGTGAATATTTTCGCCTCATCAAACACCTCCGAACACGATTTCAATATGTTCGCATCACAATGCATTAGCTGCTTTTTCCCCAATGCGCCCACACATGGCAAGAAGCACTCTACTTGTTTCGCCCCCGTTACGTTTTTCGTGCCCCGTCGCACCGCAAAACCGCCATAAGCATACAATCTTCATGTCACCTCGGCGAAATTACTCAATCAATCAATACGTAAACTCGCTTCTTACTTTCACCCTAGCGCACTGCAACTTTTCCTAATTTCGCATTCGGAGCGCATGCATTGTTGATAAAAGTATGCCACGGGACGGTTTTTTCCACCCGTTCGCGCGCGCATAGAAAAAACCGCCCCCCGAGGCCGAGCGGAAAAAGGGGGACGCCGAGCGCTCTTGTTACATAAAATAATAATATTATTCTTTAATACCCCCGAGGGCGGCCACCACTTAACCTCATTGCGAATCCACTTTGCCGCACTCGCTGCGCGGAAAAAAGTTTGCATGTTTGTCTTAGCCGCGGCGCTGAATTATTACTGAATATCCGCACTGATATGTCCGCTTTTCTCCCGCTTGCAGCGATGGCGTATCCAACACTTTATCCCGGCTACGTGCACGCACTGGCGGCGGCATCGCAAGCAGCTTCAATGTCCGCAGCCGGCGGTCATCCACAGCATCAACCGCCAAAGAGAAAACGCCGCCACAGGACCATCTTTAGCGAGGAGCAACTCGAACAACTCGAAGCCACCTTTGAGCAGACACATTACCCAGACGTCGTCCTTCGGGAACAACTCGCGCTCAAAGTTGACTTGAAAGAAGAACGAGTCGAGGTAAGTCTTACTTATCCTTAATTTTTGTGAGGAGTGAAAAGTTACATGTTTGATGAAGTAATTAAAAATGCTAAAATGCTCGTCCTTAAATCTGTTGCTTTCAAAGTTATGTAATTCAAAATACTGATTTACGCGCACTGAAAGCGAATCCTTAGGGGATGAGGAAAATAGAAATCCTGGTAATTTACGCGTACGGCTTCCGGAATAAAGCACTACGATAATAGCATGATGATTTGAATAAATATACAGCGTGTTCCGTTTATTGGGGGAATCGAGCACATTCATTCGCGCACCCACCGCAAATACGTTGTTGGCAGGAATAATTTTAATTGCATTTCTTCTTTGGAGGAAATCAAGCAATCAAATCATTAAATTAACGTCGACAATAAAATCTCCTTTGGCCTCTCCCGCTTTGCCGGCGGCGGTGAATATTAATAAAGTAACATTCGCCGTTACGGCGTTAATGATGTTTCTTATTAAGCGGAAAAGTTTCCTGCTTCTTCACGCGCAAGGGGCTTCTTCTCTCCGGCGCGCGCGGCATGCTTTTCTTTCCTCTCTCCGCACTTTCGGCTGACTGTGCGCTCCGCATTAATAATAGCGTTTTCATCGGTTAGCATAACAGCAGCGCCGAAAAAGAAAGCGAAGCAGCGAAAAGCGAGCGCCCGCCACCTCGCACCTCATTAAGCAGTAGAGCGTTTCATCATCAGTCGGGTAGCGTCTCGCAAAGCCGCCCCCGCCGACTACGACGACGTTGCATGCATCCCTCTTCGTTCGCAGCGAACAAACTCTTAACTTTGATTATATTTTCCGAATCGTTAGTTAATTACAATTTCGCGATCGACACGCTGCAGCCGGCGCGTATAATGAACGCCGGTGATGATTTAATTTAATGAAATTCCCGTTTTATTGAGACGTTATGACGCAATCAAGCAATGAACGAGTTACGCCGAAAGAGTGAAGTAGTCTCTATTCTTCTTTGCCGTTGCAATTTGTTTATGCCGCAATGGACATTCATATAAAAAGGAAAACTGGAAAATTTACATAAAATGCCTTTTATAATTGATGAAAAAGCAAAAGAATATTCAAAACTAAATAAAAATCTGAGAAATAATTGAGTCGAATTGGAAAAGAGAAAAATAACAAATAAAATTTTGCAGATCAAAATAATTTAGAAGCAATGCGAAAAAAATGAAAATTTTCTAAAAATTAGAGTTGCACGTTCTTTGCGGTTTTACGCATTGTGCAAATCGTGTGTTTGCTAAGTAAAATCAACACACGCAGGGATGATTTCTACGCAATGTTGTTTGGCGCTGGAGGGAATGAATATATGTTATTTTTCTTTCGATTTCGATCGTGCAGATGTGCGAATTGCGTGCTCATTCGGTGATTTGCGCTTTGCCGGTGTTCATCGACGTGGCGTTGCTACACGTATCGGAATGAACGCGCCGTTTTGGCCGCAGGCCGCTAATTAACAATTAATTAAAACCGCTTGCCGTGTATAATACGCGCACGAAGGCGGCAGCGAGTGTGGCAGCGTGCACTCCCACTGATTGCAACGCGCGTACACACATCGTCTCCGGTCTGCTGCTGCCGCCGCCAACAACCAGCCCCCGACACATTCACATTTAACCCCTTGATATCATAATAGAACAATAACTAACGAATGGCAAAATATGCCGCGCGCATTCAATGCCGTCTCTTGTATTGCGCGCAGGCATAAATTTAAAAACGCGGCGCAAAAATAAAGAATAAGTAGCTGTGTATATGAAGTGATTAAAATATTAATTAGACGTTCTGTTCAAGTCCATTCGTCTCGCTGAACAATAGTCGTGCGCGAAGAATGCGGAATGGCGAATGAGGACAAACAATGGCCGCTGAAAATATGGAAAAAATACGGCAAATGCAAAATAAAGAAATACACATTGAAAATGCGTAAATACGCTCGCGAAGAAAGAAACGCGGAAATACGCGCATTGTGCGAATGAGGCGAGGACGAAATGTAAAGCGGCTGAAAGAGAAGGCGAAACGCGATGACTGTCAAAACACACGCTCCATTTGCTAAACTAACTAAACTGCTTTGCCGCACTCTATTTATCTAACGGAGACCACCAAAACCTAAACTCACTCACTTATTCACTTATATTGCGGTGGCGGCCGCCGCGGCGAGCTGGGATTTAAGTTGGGGAGCGCGTTTTGCCGTTCGGCGCATCGACAGCCGAAAACGAAATCAATCCGCAGCCGCGTAAAGTCAAACCCCTTGTTGTCTCTTCTTGCGCGCCTTCTTCTTGTCTTCGGCGGCAGCTGGCTCAATGTTTGCCCCCGCGTGTATCAAGTACAATTGTTAGCAAATACTCGAGCAACACATTCGCATTCGCCATACAATGGAGCAATGCGCTCAGGGAAGATTCAACAAATCTCTGCACGCAAATAATACCGGAGATGTTCATTTTAAATACCTACATTTCAAATGTCTATATTTGATTAAGTTGTTTTATTATTAATGAAGCGCATACACGAAATTCAAAAGTGCGCTTGAATATAAAGAAACACGACTTGAAACTCACATTTTTTTTTGGATATCACATCCTTAAAAGGTTAGTTCTCTAATTCAGCTTCTAAAATATTGAAAGGATTTCTTGAAAGTTAATTAACATTTAATTCCTCGAAATTTCACGCATTTCTCATTTCAATCATGAATAAATCAAGGTGTATTACATTATTTGATTAAACGAAATGCAAGTTGCGAATCAAGTTAAGTCGACCATGATGCACTAGTGGAAAACATTGAAAACAAGTGCGTTTGTCTGTTTATTGCAATTGCGCCGCCATCCGCCCTCCGTTTGTCGTTGTTAAAGGCAGCCTTTTTGGCGGCATCGGATGGCTGAGTTTATGCCGCACGCTTGCCCGACGCACCTATCATATCGCATCACATCAGAGACGAGCAGATGATATCGAGGAGGAGGCGGCGCGCACGGCGTGCAGGACAAAAGTACAAAGCTGTACGCGCATCAAACGCGACATGACTGCCTTTGACACGCAGCGATGCGACTAATTGGCATTATTTATTAACTGCGTAACAATCGTTATGTATTTACGTACCTACGCGCGTGTTTGTTGCGCTCAGCGCGCACAGCGGTGAAATCAAGGATAAATTTCGATTTTGCCTTAATCACACCTTGCGCACAACATCAATCGTTCGAATAAAGGGGACATAATTAAAGTGATCCTAATTAACTACTCGTGCCTATCCATAACGGTCCGTTCTTTCACCGACGCGAATGTCAACTCTTTCGTTATAATGGCGAGCGAGGTATTAATAATGCTTAACACGCTTGCAGATATGAAAATTTAATAGCTATTAACAATTGAAGTTAGCGTGAAAACGAGCGAGTTTAATTACATAATGAAATCCCAAGAAGCAGGCATTACACACAAAAGGACGCATGAAATTTTGAACGCATAATACGCTAATACAACAACAAAAGTGCTTGCAACATTAATGAATTTGAAAGTTGACTGAGCGTGCGCTCGTTCGCTCGCTGGATTTTCGTATTGGCGAGAGAGCGTTTATAGAAAATATTGCAATTTTGCATTCGGTGGCGAACGCGAGCGCGTGCACGAATGCGCTTTTTGGCGAGCGACAGCCGTGAGGGCGGCCGCGGCGGTGGTAGATGCATGCATGAAGGGGGCGGCCGTACGCGCGCGCTTGCGATCAATGCAACTCTAATTAACCTTCCGTTGAATTTTTGATCCACTTGAAACAATGCAATGTTTTGAGACTAAACAAAATTAGCCCTCCCCATTGTTGATACGCGGTAATAGAATAATCTGGGAGCGTGTGTTGCGCTAGTGCGCCAGCTGCCGTCGCTGCCGCCCGCCCGCCAATGTATACATTTCGATTCGTTCATTTTGCGGAGCGTGGAGCGCGCTCGCTGCTCCATTATTCCCGTCCGCATTCGAGTAGACAATGCCATTCGTACGCACACAGCCGCCAAACTTTCCAAAGTGAAAAGGCGCACAACCCCATCAAATATCCGTTCTTCCACTGTAATCAATCGCATTACAACAACCTATCGATTCGCACACTTGCCAAACAATTCAACAATTGCGCACGTATAATTAAATGCAGCAAAACGGACCACCCCGCGTATTATGCGTATGTAACACTTTGTCATTTGGTCATTGCAGCGGCATGGGTGGTTTTACTTAAAACTTGCTCTGCTCTTGAAGAGAGTGTTGCGGCTAATCGTCTTGTCGGCGCGTCCGTATTAAGTTAAGCCGCCTTCAGGTTGAACGCTTAAGTAATTTGCGCGGACGATTCAACACGCACTCGGGCGCATAATGGACTTATTGCTTATTTTACAAACGCGCTCGTGTGAATTACGCTCCTTACGCGTCCAAAGGAGCCGCAAGCACATGCTTGAGAGGCGCTGAAAAAGTTTCAATTTCATGTACGAGCGCTCAAGTCAAATAGAGTTGAGTCCTGTAATTTACTTACAAGTTTAACTTTTTCTACGTTTATCCGCCGCCGACAACAAGGCTTTCGATCTTATTCCGCATTTAATAATGGCAAAAAGCATGATTATATCCGATTTGTATAATTCTCTCATTGAAAACGATAGATTTTCAAAAGTTTCACGATTGATTAGCACCTAATTTTATACAAAAAAATATTTATCCAGGGGAAAAAATATAATTTGAGAAATCGCAAATATCCAGTGAAAAACAAGAAAATGTAAAAGAAGTGCGCACAGATCGGATTTGTATTTTTATTTCTGATTTCGCTTCATTCGGCATTTTGTTACTCGCGTAAGAAAATGAAATTGCAAACTTCTTTGCGCATTCCTCGCCCGTGATTTCCGTCATCGCGCAGAGCACGCTGCTTCATCTTGCGGACGGATGAGAGTAGCATATTTTGTGTTATTGTTGAATTGAGGAATTTCATTTCGCATGGAATCCCGTCAGTCGCAACTGATATTTGCACACGGCATGGAATAATAACACACACGAGATAGGGATATGAAAATGCCAAACCCACCTACTACATGCGACATCGCCATACGACGACGCTTCGAATATATCATAATAATATCCGCATGTATCCGCTTCGCGTCTACCTACTTACATATTCATTTTCTTTGCTTTCTTCGCGTGCGTCTTATTCGTTGTGTCTATCTATTTCTTCGCGATGCGTCGTCAAGGTACGCGCTCGCGATGCAAAGTCGCCTGTCAATGCTGCCGCCTTCTGCGCATATTTATAACAGCGCGCACTTTGCGAAAACAATTTCCGGAAGGGCATTATCTCTGCGCATTTTCAGCGCCCGTAAAAGGCTCATACGTGTGTCACCAAATATAAACATGCATATGTGTGCCTATTATTTTCCTCGCAATAAAAATATAATAAATACCTAGCAACAAAATGCCATCTTTTCTGATTTTCACAAAAAACATTTTAAATTGATATTTTATCCAGATCAAAATTTTCTAATACCTACATAAAGACAAGGAAAACAGTTTTAATGTTTTGCTCAATTAGAAACCAGCTAAAAAACAGCAACTTGGGCTTGATTTCGTTAATTATTTAAAAAAATAAATAAAACTATGATGAAAATTTAAATAAATCTCTAAGATGGGGGCGAGAAGAAAGATGTATTACGCTTTTTGGGGATGTAGTTTGTTTTAGCAAAGGGCCCTACTTTCAACCCCGATGTATGCGCATTTGCGGTGTACTTGCAACCCTTACTTATTCGCTGATAGCCCCAGGGCGTCGTGCACGCCACGACGCGGCTTCACGTCTTCAATTATGTTATTATCCTAAGTAAGGATTCGATTGTTTTTCTTTGCCATCATATTATATTAAGTAATCTACAGTAAGCCTTCAGCAATTGTTTCATTTCCTTCCTCTTTTCGCTACCACTTTTTCTCTCCACAGACTAGCGCTCACTATCGCAGTATCAATGATGAATTAGTCTTGAAATAACAAATGAACGAAAACATTTACATCAATATCATTATCCTACTTGAAAGTCTTTAAGGGTAAAGCAAGCACTTGAATGCAATTTCTATCCATATTCGTAGTTGGATTTGGATTAAGTAACCCTTGTTATTAGTGCGAATATAACATGAAAATACTTTCATCTCTTGCGTTATCCACCTTCTTATTTGTTGAATAAAATGTGAAAAATCTAAATTTGTAAATTTATTTCCGTCTTCTTGCAGGTCTGGTTCAAAAATCGACGCGCCAAGTGGCGCAAACAGAAACGCGAGGAGCAGGAGCGAATGCGGAAACTGCAAGAAGAGGACGCGTGTCGTGGCGGCGGCGCATCCGCGCCCACCGAACCGCCGCAGCAACAGCATCTCGTCGCCGGCGGCCGACTCCTACAACCGGCGCCGCCTTCCAGCTTCAGCGAGGACGACTCATCCGATTTGGAAGTCGCCTAGACAGAGGTTTTTCCGTGTTTCGCAAAAAAAACCTTGTTAACAAACCCCCCTTATTGCAATTAGTAGATATCTACTGCAACTATATCTAGTTACGTTTTACTAATTGCGTTGACTCTAGTCATAAAACACACCGTTTTTAATAAACTCTATCGCAAAACACTCATTATTAAAATCACAACACGTTACATGAACGTTGAAATTTGTCTATGATTTTATCAAATTAATGAATTATAAATTGACGAAATAAGCGTGCAAAAAGCGTGATAAATTTATGAAATTTCAAGCAGAGAGATTGCAATGAATGTAAAAATATGTATATAATTGATAATTATGTTTATCGGCTAGATTACGTGATAATAATTGATGTTAATTATGTTAACATGTTTGTTCATCATTATATTTGTACATACCTACACTTAAATAGAATGATAATTAATTATTCCGTAGATGATGCACTTTGCAATACCGACATTGCATCTGAAAGTTCATTTAATTTATTTATTGATGCTGTGTATAAATTTTGTTAAATTAATTAATTCCGTTTGCAATTTACGTACGTACGTATCTTCAATTTTTTTGATCTGATAATAAATGTTAAATTTAAATTGCAAATTTATTTATATAATCGTATAAGAATTTATGTGAATATTAAATAGCTAAGCATTATTAATTATTTTAAAATTAATTAGCGAAATCCTGTATCATACTATATCGAATGATCATTGTAGTTGATTGGATAGCATGATTATAATTAATCTATGTAAGCAAACTGTATGCAAACTAATTACTAATCGATATCCATCGATTCGTTATTACACTACATTGATAAACAATAATAAAATTACATTTATTATAAAATTTTCGCTTCTTTTATCAAACCTCAAACGTTATAAACTTTACGAAATTTTAAGGTGAGTAAAAACTTTGAGAAATTTCCTATTTTAGCTAATTATCTGTTAATTATTTGATGACCTTTCATATTGTTCACATTTGCTATCAATTATCACAATTCGAATGCCACCCTCAAGCGGGTGAATCCTCAACAACCCTATAAATGTCATTTGCGTTTGAACTTCGCCCTAGCCGCGGTGTCGTTTGCGTGACTCTGAGCCACCCCCGATTTTGCGTATTGTCACCATCGTGAAGCGCTCATAAAACGCCTGGCAACCCCGTCTTTGACATCAAATTAAATGCACAATAAGCCACCCTCACACCCCCACGCGTTTGTCTCTCGTGTTTAGCCGTTTGTTTGTCATCACACCGAATCAATGTCAACGTTAAATCTTTGCCAACTAGTCGTGAAAAAATCATTTCAATTACATCAGATAAAAACAGCGCCAGAAATGCACTGGTAATGCTAATGGAGGAGTTAAAAATGCAGACGGGCGAATTTACGATACAATTTGCAAAATGGGAATTTGTGTAAACAAAGAACTGAACGCGCAACAGCGCGTATTATTATTTTCTCGCGTGGCACAAATGAATTTTGAGTATTGGATATCGCGTATTATTATTGCTCTAACCATCTAACAAACAAATCAAACCAAATAGCCCGCCGCCAATGCAACGCAGCGCAGTGTGGGAAAATTGTGCTCGCGAATAAAATAGAAAATTGCACAATCGCAAAATGGAAATTCGTTCGCGTTTATCTGAAAGTTTATTATTAAAATAACAAAATGCATGTGAACGGGCGGACGTTCGGGGGTGGCCAAATATTGTCGAAAGAGAAAATGTCGAATTTATTTGTGTGCGCGCCAATGCACCACATAATTCTTTCGATTGCGCCGCGCATTGAATGCAATTATTGTTGACGCACAATTCGCGCATTTTACAATTGCTGGATTGAATTACAAATGCATTCGCCCCGCATTGAACGTAATTTCATTTCGATATTTGAGTTCGCACATGTAATTCGCGCTTTTCTGGACCGTAATTAATTATGCATTAATTTAATTAATTAATTAATTAAATCTATTCAATCATTCGCAATGTTTTATATTCGTGACTACTCGTGCGTTTTTCGCTGGGCAAAAATTTTTGCTCATGAAAAACTTGCGTTATTATTTAAATTTAAATGAACGTAGCAAAAATATGATAGACGATTATGTTATTTGTTCATTTATTATTTAAAATTATTAATTTTTCAGTTTGGTGTTATCGCGATTATATTTTTCGCTCTTTTGTTATTAATGTAGCGCAAAATTTGTTTGTATAAAATAAAAGTAAGTACTTTATCTGAATTAAAATCCTTGAGCAGAAAAAGATTTGTTCAAGCAACAGTCAGTAATTTCACTGATGATCAATTAATTCATAAATTGACCCAACAAATGACCACAAATAAGACATGTGTGTCAATATTAACCAAGTTGATTTTTTAAATATGACTTATTACTGTTTGTTCGCTGGCCAGAACTGAATACCAGGTATTTAGTTCTGTTTAATGTCCATTAGCCAAACGGAAATATGAAATTCGATAGTAAAATATGTAAAATACGGACACTTCCTTCCTGCATTCGACCAGCCCTCCGTGCATTCGCTCGCTGCTCACGAAGAATGACCGGTAAGGATAAAGAGCGCACGTCGTCAATGCAGAATGTAAAGCAGTAATAGATTAATTAGCATTTGCATTAGACGTGTTTATTTTGATTGAGTGCCCGTTGCAGCGATTGTTGATTTAATAGAAAACAATTAATCGCAGAGACGTGCCATGAGAAAGACAAACAGGCAGGTAATTAGTAGTTGCCGGGCTACGTGTACATCCGAAAGGCGCACGCATCGATGGATGGGCCATCAGCAAGAAGCAAATCTAAACAACGAAGGGTTGCACTCCAATTGCATCGCATTCACTCGCATTGTGTTCTTATTATTCAATAAGTAAACAAGTGTACTGACCGTGGGATAGTTACCGGTGCTTAATACTCTGCAATTGACTTCCGTCTTAGATCACTAAACACTAGTTAAATGTAGATTGCACTTAAATTTCAAAATTTTCATTTCATACCAATATCTTGAAAAAGAACATTAATTTTGAGAAGCGATTACGCATAATCTATGAAACAAAATTAACTGATTCGACAATATATTATCATAAATTTAATAAGCTTTCGGATCGTGAAAGAATTATTTCGATATCTGTTATAATTCCTGAGATATTAATTAAAATGTACAGTGCTAATTGCGCGATTGAATTGTTTTTACCTATATGCAAAGAGGAAATTTTAAAATTGCTGTAACTTCTAAAGTTATTAACCGATTTCACTGATTTAAAAATTGATAACATGATCACTAAGTACTTATATTATTTAACTTTAATTTGCACTTGATTAAATGAAAAATACTAGTTAATTTTAGACGATACTAATACTCATAATACTTTTGTTGCTGAAGATAATATGAAAAATGTCTAAAATTGTTTTTTATAAACAGTTTAGTATTTAACCAAGCATAGAATAATTAGCTTACAAAGCATTCTAAACTGCATAAAGTGCAATTGATGGTCACAAAAAGGATTAACATGGTGAAAAGCAATGGGCACGTGAAGAGAGCAAAGCCCACACACGCGCAGTTTATACAGTACGATTCAGCGAAGAGCTCTTCGACTCGCTTGGCGCATCTAAAAAATTAATCAAACACGTTCGTTCGCCATTGCGTGTGTAAATACTAAATGCACGCATCCGAATAGGGATGACAATGCAACATACGAGTGCAACTCGATCGATGACAAATCGTTTTCTCTCTTTGTGGATTCTCTTTGATTCGCTGTTTGCTCACCACCAAACTTTGTCTCCGCGTGCGCTATAAACTCGACAATCCGTACAAATTAAGATCCTTCTACGCAGCTGCTCCTTGCGTCTTATACGGCTGGATGACAATACAAGTGGCATGCAGCAACAGCAGGCAAAAGACGTTTTGTCAAGAGAAACAAACTCGAGAAGAAAGCAGACAAAAGACGCAACAAAATGACAATCTTTAATGATTACGAATTGCCCTTTCGCTGGAGCACACGCACTTTCCTCTCCCGTATTTACCGACCATCCGCAATGTGTGCTTGTTTAGGTAATATTTAAGTTGGCGTGAAATTGCTGTCGTTCAATGGTTGCACACGTTCGAGTATCTAATGTCACTTGAGGCGCTTTTTAAAAAGGTCATTTTAATGCAATATTAGCCGTGCTGTGCTACAAATGAGCTGCAAATATGAAGAGATGTAAGCAAATAATTGCACAGTGTGCAATTGGCAAACATTTTTCCGGTGATACGTAAATAGAATTGCGGCAGTTTATGTGTTGATTAAGTTGCTCGAAAGTCAAATGCGCAGAATCAACATAACAATGCGAAAATTTAATTGCTAAACTTGTTCATCGCATGAACAAATGAATTACTTAACGCTTCGAATGGAAAAAGAGCGTGGGAGGACAAAGAAGAAATGCAGCACTTGAATGTGCGAGATTTAAATTCATTCGGATTGCTTCCTGCCTCTTGCAGCCGCAACACGTTTTGTGGATGAAAACACAATAGAATTCTCAGTCTATTTTCGGGCAGATGAATAGCGGGGTTGTTAAGAAGGGCGCGTTATCGGACACCCCCTCAATTAGTTCGCGAGCGCGTTTGGCGATGATGATGTTGATAGCTGTATGAGTACTTATTCAGCAGTCGCATTTTACTCCACTCACTTACCGTACACTGAGACCAGTGACTCTGTATGCAATTTATCTCTGATATTTCGATATCTCATACACGTATGTATCACGGAACGCAATCAACGTAATATCACAATTGTCAAGTAAAACTCCAAGCAGCAGTAAAGAAAATAATATTACACTAACCTTAGTTATCCTTGATAATTTTCCTCTCCTTCAAACGTAAGTTGCACTACTTTCCTTCATATCAGGATCTGGGTGATGACCTAAAACAGAGCATAAAATCATTAAGTATTTGCTGGTCTAGTTGTTTGGTATGAGTAATGCTCAATGTTGCAAGGATAGCACTGTTATGTATCAATAACAATGTATAAATAATTGACATTATGTTGTCTTACAATTGCTATATAAAAACAACAAATAACTAGCCGCTTGACATAGAAACATCGTTTGTTTACGATATTGTCCTCATGCTCACTGCTTGCAGAAACACGGACGAACGTGATAGCTTGTGAGACATTCGATTATTGCTTATGACTATGAGATGAATGCAATCAATTATTTATACATCTAATTATGATAACCATAGACTTATTAATATGAGATAATAGAAAATAGTACTCACGGTTTGGTGGTGGTTGTGATAATTGTAGCACTTAACACACTGGCTTTATTGGTTAGTTGTTTACTTTATTTTCACTGCACTATTGATAAAAATATACCAGGTTAAAACGTGTCCACTCGCTAGTGGCGATTTCTCTCGTGTAAAAATTTTGCCGATGCCGTATACGAAGTTAGACGAATATCAAATATAAAATTCAAATTCAAATAATGCTACAAATACTTCAAAAGTTAATTTTATTCTAAAAGACTTATTACCACATTCCTTTGTTTTATACACAATAACTAGTTATAAAATTACTTCAGCTCACGTCCTCATTTTTGGCAATTATTCGATTATTTATAACACCACAAAACACTCCTCAATACGAGAACTTGATGGGAGATAATATAAAGTGAACTTCTGGCGCACCCCTTATCAAAACAAGACTCAATTCGTATTTTATTTCAAGAGTATCGTATCATCTTCTTCGGGAAAAAAACACTCAATCTATTAAACTCCCCATCTATTAGTGTTGAATCATTTAAAAACAACAATTAGATTCATCAAATTATCAAACAAAAACAATGATTTCTTCAATATATTTCATAGCACTGCATTGGTATACAAATTCAAATCAAATAAGCAATACCTATATCTGCTTTAGTTAAACAACATAAAAGCGTAGTGAAACGAATAATTCGTCAATACGAATATTGAAATTGCAAATGTACAGAATGCCATTTGCCAAACACAATAATTGCGAATCAGTGCAGCAGCAAGAGTGAATACTGGAAAGGGTTGAATATTATTTGTGGGTATATTATAAATGGCAGCGCGATGTATACAAATGTACATGAAAGCAATAAAAATATTTTGACCAAATGCACAAACGTTTTCCAATTATCGCAGCCGTGTTTGACAATAATAGAAAACATGTCCGTGTGCGGAAAACGCAAAATGCGCATAGACCACATCCGATACACAACGGGTTTTCCGAGTACACGATGCCATTTTCATATCGTATTGTATTCTAGCTTACCGGCAAATATGGAATATTCTGCTATAGGTAGCTAGATTGCAATGCGCAAAATGCAGCATGCATGCAATAGAAATGCCACAATGGTCAGTACAATTGCAAAGCAATACAAATACGAAATGGCAAAATAATAGGGTATTAGATTTTGTGGCCTTCAATGGATATCTATATCCTATCAATTACAAACAGTTTAAGTGCACAATTGATAATCTCTTGTATGTTGACATGAAAATAAATAATTCCCTCCTCAGAATCAGAATACGGAGAATTACACGTGAAATCGAGTAAAGAAAATGTGAAAGAGTCTAGCAAAAAAAATTCCTACCTGATTTCTACTTAAAGTTTTTTAAGATTATATTCAGACCTCGCACGACAGAAATACTCATATTGTTTCATATCAAAAAGTCCTTTTTCAGGACAAGAAACGTCCTGATTAAAGGTTATATGATTTCCCATAAAATTAAACGGTTATATCAAAGAAAATCAAAAAATGCAATTACACGAATAATTTGTCCTGTATGCAGACAGATAGCAGACGAGATAAATTTGATTAAATCCTAACATAGAAGCCATATACGCTTAATAATGTAATTACACTGTTTTCCAACCCTCCTGTGTGCCAACCCCACGATGATCTCGTCGCTTTCACGTAGTATGGAATATGTTTATCTCAAAATTGATTCGCTTATATAATACACAGTTGAAGCCATCCAAATGAAGTCATCCTTAATTTAAGTTTCAACCACGTAAAGAACTATTCTTTTTTCCTAGTTTTTCATAGATAAATTGAAATGACAATAAAAATGTAAAATCAGAAAGTTTTGAAACTAAAATGGATTTTAAAACGATAACTGATTGATTAGAAAAAGAAAATGTTTTGCGACCTAGAATTTGAATAATATGAAAATTTATATCCAAAATAAAAACAGCTTCTGCGTTGTAATAACAATATCAGAAGTTTTGCAAATAGCATGCATGGATAAAGCTCAGAAAGCTTATATCCTTTTTAGTCTTTCTAGTCTCATCACTTAGCCAGCTCGGCGCAGGAATATGCATCAAGATGAATGTGTTTGCGTGTTATAGCTGCAAGCGTGAAGTCGACGGCGGCAACTCGACGGCTTAGCAAACGGATTCGACAAAGTTGGCGCGCTTGATACCCTGAGTATTTCCTGCCGCCGCCGCGCAGCCGGACTAATAAAAATAATACGGTGAGTAGAACGCCCTACGGCATTGCTTTTGCTTATACATCATTATCATGAGTATCAAGTATGCACGCATACACAAGGTGATATAACAAATACTACTTTTCATAAAGAAACTTGCTGATAATCACTATTCTACTCAGTTATTTGAAGCATTGCGCCACAACTAAGAATTAAGTACCTAGTTACTTCTTACAAAGTTTCTTACTTAACACGTACTCGACTAGTAAGTAGTTATTTATGTTTTATGCTTGCTTATTGTGCGTACTGCCTGTACATTTAGATTTCCGTATACTGATGAAAAGTATGGGTGTTGATGATGAAAGGTACGACTGCATGCAAAAAGGTATTAGCCGCTGAAGGTGTGATGCGCTGCCAGGACATAAGAGCAAAGTTAAGTAACAGATGGTAATGCGAGCGCGAGGGAATTGAAGTGAAGCAAATTTGTGTTCAGTATTATCACTCGGTCGAAGAAGATCTGCCGAGAGGTGCGAGATTTACGTGTTACTCTCATTTGAAAATGCATTGCACTGAGGGGGTGGTCGCTAAAGAACCAAATCACTTTGTATCCCTCACATGATCCACGATGATACTCGATGTTTAATACCTCTAAGTGATTACGCCTTTTCCGGCAAAGGTGATTTAAAAAGTGGGCTTTAACAATTTGATTTTAATTACTTAATGTTTTTCCTGATTTATTTCTATGATTCAACTGATATCACAAGTTTACTACCCTTTAATTCACATACCAGCTACTTGTCAAAAGTGTTAGTTTATGAATTATAATATTATATCAATTACAACTGAATTTTTTATACGCAATAATCGCTTCAATAAAAACTTATTCGCCATTGAACGCATTACATGTATTGTTCGGTTGTAATTTATCTCGTGTAATGCGTCCAGGAGGCTTGGGATGTTTATGCGAGACGTGGAGTGACAGCTGATGTGGATTAGCTGGGCATGCACGGCCGGATTGGGATTTAGCGCTCCCATTTGAATCCGTGAATCAAGGCACAATATGCGAAATTATTAACGATTCACCATACATGCAAAGACGCACATTGGTACTGAGAAGGGCTGGATGGCATTCTCGGCATGCGCTTGCGATTTGTCGCACGTTGCAGCCATCTTTATCCCTAATTCGGTCAATCCGCCATTGGGTAATCCGACATCACTTTAGCATTATTACAACTAATATAGCTATAGATAACCTACCGAAATTTGATGGTTGCAATGCGCTCGGGGTGCAAATGAGCGTCAATGGTAGCCAAGCAACCGGGGTTGTTACACGGATTTGCGCTAGTTACGTGATTGATATGGGTATTTTGGGACGGACGGGGTTGGTGCGCGAGAGAGGATCAACGTTCACGACGTTCAGTCCGTTAGCACAAACACGATATGACAACATTATTAAAGGCTTTTCATATTTGATATCAATGATTATATCACCGGAAACTAACACGTAAATCATTTAAGTGCTTTTATTCATAGCGGAATTAAAAGAACTCATCCAAACACGTTTAGTACATTCAGAAATCTTGAATATGAAATAATAAGTGAAAAATTCTGCGCAAGTTCTGCAACCCTTTGCAAAACATCTTCGAGCACAGAAATTATAATGAACAAAGTAAATTCATTGAATCGTAAGCAATTTCGTTACGAACGATTTATTTGAGTGTAAATACTAAGCACACATAAGTTAATAAAACGATTTATATTCACAATGGACGAGTAAATATTGGAGAAAATCTCGAAACTTTCCAGGCGGCTGCACGAAGCGTAGCGAATATAATTTTGAAAATTGAGGAAGCGCAAGATGAAGAAGCATAAGTTGAAAAAGATGCTTTACGAACTTATTTACATATCCACGTCAGCGTGAAGATGCAGCCGCTTTGAATAGGTTTCCTTCTTTTGGCCGCCACCGCCGCTCTTCCGCGCGCTAGCTTCATGCCAAACATAACAATTGACTAGTACTCTTTATCTATGCTCACTGGATATCGCGAGCGCAACGGCGCGCTTCGCGTACTTCGTTTTTCGGGGCTTCGGATTGTTTGCTCATCGATTTCACGGGAAGCTGAAACATTCCGTTTGATATCAAACGTTAGCGTATTCGCCGAAGAAGTGGACAAAGTGGGCTGCCGCCCGATGAATACACGCGTTATGTGATTTCATCTTTTATTGATTCATATTTTTCAAATTCACAATACAAATTTGTTACCCAATAAACTTACTTACATCATATGAAGCCTACAATTTTCAAATTACCTTCTTAATAGGTAAATAAAATGTCCGTTTTAATATTATTTGTTTTTGTTTAAAATGGTAGAACTGTTTAAAGTTAATTATTTCACATAATTTACAAGTTTGAAATAAATAACTGACAATAGTAGAATTTAATATTAAAATATTCCACGAACTTGTTTAATTTTTGCAATATGTAACATGAATTAGTGCAACATAGTAGAAACTAAATCAAGGATAACGAATTTTTACATACAATTGAATGCACAATCGGCATACTTCACTTGATTTCGAATGCTTTATTTTGCTTTATTTAGCATATATGTACACATGCAATGCAAATAAACGATTTGTGCGTGCCGAGCGCTCAAGGAATAAATAAAATTGAAGCGCATGGATTACGAATGAGTAACTTTTAACTTAAAACTTATGCACAACATGCTTACGCTCTTGTTGACTACGCACATATCGAGTTGAATGCTGCTGAAACTGAATGGAAATGCATGTAAAGGTGATTGAATGGAATCACATGAGCGCATGAGAGCGTGTTTGTGGTAAGCGTTGGACAACACTCCATGGAGGAGACCCACAACGAGCGCTGGAAAAAAGAGGAGATAATCCCCGGACACGTTACGCACCGTCAATTCGTATCCCATCTACGACCACCCAAAACCGACTCTGCCTCGCAGCTATTACTTATTAGGAGCGCAATCGTGGGGGCAAACACTATGGCCGTCCCTTTTCCCTATCTTAATTTCTCACTACTACTGTTTCAAGGACTACTTAGCCTTGTTTGCATAATGCTGCATGCAAAGTGAAGAAGATAAAAATCCACGCATTAGCTGAACGGATTCAAGCATTAAGATGATTTTTTTACTTTAATGCATAGCATAGACTGGAGAATTTTTTAATGCATGCTGGATGCTGGAAGAGAGCGAAGAAAGAGTAAAAATGGATTTCATAAGCGCTCGGACTTAACTCGTCAAGTTGCAAATCGCTCATGTGTTCGTACAATCGAAAAAATCCGCGCATAGAAAGTTACCTAACAAGAATAACAAATCCGCGCAGAGGAATTGAATGCTTAAAAATGCATTAAACTCTTAAAGTTTCCGACCTTTTTCATATGAAATTTTAATGTCCCAATACCTTATCGTCTCGCATGTTTGAACAAAGTGCGAAATGCGTTAACTCGTATTATTTCTTTAGTGTTTCTCTGCAGATACTTGCTTAAGTATTTATTGTTTCAAAAATATGTATTTAAATAGTGTATAAGATTAATTTATTTTCAGGATAATTTTATCCTACCAAGTCCGCTGAAACTTTGAGTCATAATGTAGGCAACCAGTTTTGTCAAGTAGGCACAATGGAATCCTCTAGCTAAACTTAACCCCACTTTGTAGTTAAAATATTTTCAAAATAAATCAATATTTTCGGGAGAAACACACCTGTTTCAAAATCAAGATAAACAAATGGCCTAGTAAAAATGCCTAGAGCATTCATAGCATAGATGTAAGTAACAACTATTGTCAACCATTTAAAATAAGCTTAAAGTTTCTAAATGTTACAGATGTCCCACAATCACTCCCTCGAAATTTATCATGAAAAACAAGTAAGAGAACTATGTGCATTACATGCACTTAATAATTTATTCCAAGGATACAACCACTTCACTAAATCTGAATTAGATTTAATATGCCAAACTCTATCACCTGACGTGTGGATTAATCCACATAGATCAGTTCTAGGATTAGGCAATTATGATATTAATGTAATTATGAAAGCACTCCAGGATAGAGACTATTGTGCCATTTGGTTTGACAAGAGAAAGTAAGTGTTCTTATCTTATAGAATACTTTTTAATTGATGAAACTAATTTGCAGGGATCCTAGTTGTGTCAATCTACAAAATACATTCGGTTTTATACTAAATGTACCTAGTGACTATAAAATCAGTTTTCTCACATTACCATTAAAGAGGAGGCATTGGATTGCAATTAAGAAAATAAATGGATTGTATTACAATTTGGACTCAAAACTGAATGCACCTCAAGTCATTGGGAATGTAAGTGTTTCATTCAAATATGTAACTAGAAATAAATAATGTTATTTTAGGAAAAGGAAGTGCTAGAATACTTCAAAGAAGAGCTAGAGTCAAAGGATAAACAGCTATTTATTGTTGTATCAACAGATGTGGATAAAAATGAGTCATGGTTGCTAAACAAGAACTCATACTGCAATCACCTGCAGGAAAGAGAAGCAGAAGTACTTCAATTACAGGATATCATGGCTGAGGATACAAATGTTACCATAAATCCTCTATGCAAGAATTTATGATCATTTCACTAAATCTTTAACATTTTCTGGCATTTTGGCTGCATGTGGGAATTATTTTACTTGTATGTAATTAATTTTATACACAAATGAATTAATTTAATAACATTAAAAATAACACGAATCACAAACTTAAAGAGTAAAATCTTATTTCATTCAAAGATCAGTACAATTTCTATTCGTCAGTGTGAAACGATCAGGATCAATCTTGCGCCTCTTCAAAATATCATACACTTGCAGTCTTGAATGCGCATCCAGATCGGATTGGCGACTAAATATCCATATTAAATCTGTTTTACAAACGTAATGAGGAAATGCAAGTTACCCTTGTTATCAGCATGCTGCAAGCTATTTACCGCTATATCCCAGGCCTAGGAAGTTGTTGGTGCATGTCCATAAGACTGCATAGTTATCGTAATCAGTGCTTAGCACTTGATATGAACCATGACCTGGCAACCACTTGGCAATTGCGACCGGCCAATTCAATGCACGCCGATGAATGAATATTGATGGGTCTCTGCGCGAAACGCTCGCAACGCCTTCAACTATATTTAGTGATCCTGTCCTGTAATTGAATTCATATTTATAATCGCATCGTTTCATAACAACAAGCTTTATCATAATATTATTTATTATTAATATAATCACGCATGTTGAAATTTGAATTTACCAACGATTAAAAGTTGTGACAGTAACATTTGCCTGGCGTTTCTTAACTTGCTCAAGATTAATCGTGGTACAAGTTGATAACAACTCCATGAAATGAAAACTGCGCTCGACTTCATACCAATGCCCAAGAAACTTTAAACATAATACATTGTTATCACGATGCTGTCCACGAAGAAGTAAAGCAACTCACGCGTGTAAGATTGAAGTCTTTGAGGAATTCCTGGCGCGGACAGTTGCCGAAGCCAATGCATTGAATGCAGCTGAAAGAAACAAGAGCGAGGAGAACACCGATGAGTCGCGTATCAAAATGCGTCATTATCATTGGTCTTGCACACGGATCGCACACACACGCACGCACTATTTCAACAATTTGTCCAGAGCTGCTGCAAGAGGAACTGCGAAATAATGGTGAAAAACAAGTAGTCCGCGCGCAGTGTCGTCACGTTGTCATTGGTGTAAATACGATATGCGATGCGATCGGATCCGATACGAATTCCGTAAATCATTGACACAGTGCGATCGACATAAATTGATTATTAAATACGTGCAACATTATACACACAGGCGATGCAGTAAACAATAAAGGTGAAACTGGTCACTGCGTTATTTTCATGCCGCATAATGCGCGAACGGTTTGTTACATTATTGCGGATGCCGCACTTGAGGAGCGACCGTCCGCTCGCAAACGTAAATGGTTGTACTCGATGATTTCCTAATCAAAGATGGTTATTTTCAGCATTGACGATTGATAGCTGGATGTGCGGCATTAATTGAAGAGAGGCTCGCATCGTATGATAACACATGATACGATTTGAATACGCCATTTATTTGTTGTGCTTGAAGCGCAATGACGCGTTTCGTATATCAACAGCTTATTCAATGTGCTGCCGTCATGCAAAAAGTTTTATTTGCTTCGATATCTATCGACCGCGAAGATTTACATCAGTGTGTTAAGCATATCAAGATGATGCTTCAGCAAATAAACATTTTGAAGTGTTGCAGATTTAGGGTAGACTAAATATTCATAATTATCTTAAATTGTACGTTGATTTATTGCACAGATAGCTTTTCAACTTTTCTATTTATGTAGATTGTTTTTATTACTTGATGAGTAGGAGAAATCCAGCTAAATAAAGAATGAATAATAGAAACGGAAACGAAGCCAAGTGTGATGATTTACATGAAAGTTAGTTCCGCTCTGTTGCAACAATTCACTCAAAAGTTTCTTAAACAAAACGCATGTACCTAATAAACTTAGATAAAGAGACAATTACTTTTTAAGTAGTTCAAATGATGCTAAAATCATTCTTATTTTCTCCAAATCTTTTCAAGTATAATTACGTTTTCAAATTATTTTAATTTTTACATTTAAAGACTTTTAAAATTTTGCTAGAAAAGTTTCACTTCAATAAACATTGCAGAAAAAGACACAAAAATGTACACGGGAAATGCAGCTAATTGTGTCCTCAATTCAGCACGCATAATACGTAGAATGCATACAGAACTAATTAGTTAGTAACGTATTTAATTATGACGGCTGCAAAAGAGTGCGCAATGCAGAAAGAATGAAGAGCACTCGGAAGAAGCATCATTGTTGTAAGTGTCGCATTCCCATGAAGCTTTTTTCGTACACACGCTTCGTTAACAGACGCGCAAAGAGCATCTCGACCAAGTTTGCTCTTTGTGATGACTTCTAAGAGTGCGCACTTTGAATGCTTGCGCGTTTTTATGCCTCGCGCATCGCGTCGTGATGCTGTGCTATTTCACGACTAGAACAATCCGAACCAACTGCGAAATTACTTATTACCTACATGAAATGAACATTAATTCATTAGACGTGCACGCGGCATATTGATTGAGAGCGAGCGCGTTTCTTGCGAAGGGATATTGCAAAACTCGGTTGCATAATAACCCAGTGGTCATTTAATCCGGTACCGCGCGATTGCCTTAAAAAGCTCGCCGCATGCATTCCAGAAACACCGCGGACAAAGTCTATGCGCGCGAGTTTTTGTACGTGTACAGGCGAATTGGCCTTGAGCGTGGGCATTGTGTATCAGCCGGACGGACGCAAAGAAAAGCTTTCAGTGCACTTTGGCAGTGTCCAAGCCATTCCGCTGAAACCCAAATCGCGGACGCGCGCGCGCCTTCTGATTGAATTCGGCTGACCGGTGCGGTGGTAATTCATGAACGCGGACGCAAAGAAGTGAACGAAAAAGAACGCAGAAAGCAGAGCAACCCGCCAAAAGTGCGCGCTCGCACAGAGTATGTGCTTGGTGATCGCTAAGGAGAAGCAGAAGCAGAAGCCGAAGAAGAAGAACTCGCTGGCAGACGAAGAAGTTGCTGCGGCCCGTTAGACTATGCTGGATGGTCGTGCTGAACGAACCGTGATTTTCGATGCTCGTGCAATCAGCGCGCACGCAGAACGACGCAAGAAGCTAAGCAACGCGTACGCGCTCCTCATGTTTTGATTGCTAGTGCGTGCATCATTATTATCTCTCGTCGTGGATTTCTGCAGCGTGTATCAACAATGTAATTCTCCGCCGCGTTCGATTGTATAATAGTAAACAACGGAAGCGCAGCGTGCACATTTTGCTCTATCCGATGCTGGGAAAATGTAGTTGTACCAACAAAGTATTGCCTTATCGGTGAGTTTTACAACCTTATCAATTTGCTATTGTTAATACTTTTCAATACCCGATAACCACTCTAACATTATTCGCTGCGTAGACTTTACCAAAAGTTGAACCATTGTGCGTTCTACGACAACTTAATAGTTGTTCATGTTTCTCTTGTAAATCGCGACTTACACCATGTTTAATAATGTTCAATTGCTATTTTAGGATACAATGGGAAGATGTGATATATATTCATTCATAATCTTCCTATTCATGTTGACCGGCAATGGAAAAGGACAAAGCAAATCAAACGAAATACCAACAACTAATTGCAATGTGAAGGAAACATTTCTGGGCAGCAAGAAGGTCTTTACGTGCGTGAACGTGACGAGCGCGTTCCTGGAGTCGCACGCCATCAAGATGAATCGTTCCGAATGGTTCCACTGCGATTCCTGCACGCTCCCTGCGCTCGCCGCGAAGACATTCAACCAATTCGAACCAAAGAACCGCATCCTGTACCTGAACATTTCCGCCTGCCAGGTGTCGACGCTATCGGATTACGCGTTCAGCGTGCTGCCCAATCTGAAAGTGCTCCTCTTGCGCGGAAATCGCATATCGAATGTGTCCGCGACGTCGTTCCACGCATTGCGTCGCTTACTTCAACTGGACTTGAGTGGTAACCGCTTGCATACGCTGCTTGATGATATGTTCGTTCAGCTGCAAGTACTCGACATTCTCAACTTGGATTGGAACCTGATCCAAGACATACAACCCCGCGCATTTGCCGGCCTCGTTGAGCTGAAATACTTGTACTTGCGACACAATTCGATCAACACGCTGCATCCGTACGTATTCAAAGACTTGGCCAACTTACGCATGCTGTACGTGGAGTATAATCATATCAAGGAGCTTAGCCCACTTGTGTTTACCAATCTGCATAAGCTCACGTACCTGTACATGAGCCACAACAGCATTGACACCTTAACTGCGTACAACTTTAAGGAATTGCACGAGCTGCATGACCTACAAATGCGTAACAATGCGCTCGTCGAACTTCCGACGAGTTGCTTTAATGGTTTGCGTAAACTTCAGTTCCTATACCTAGGTGTTAATAACATTAGCACACTGTCAATGCATTCCTTTACGGGCTTGGACTCGTTGACTCTTCTAGATCTCACCAACAACAGCCTGAGCGCATTTTCATTGCATTTCCTCGGCGACATGCCGCAACTGCGTGGTCTATGGCTGGAGAATAATCTCATTGAAACGCTGACCATCGAGCAGAACGCGATCAAGCATCACAATCTCGCCAGCTTGGATCTCAAAGCGAATCGCTTGGATTACTTTAATTACAAGATGCTCTTGGGGCAGCTTGTGTGTCTCGAAGACATGTACATCGGCGGTAATCGCTGGAAATGCGAGTTCTTTGTACCGATGTACGATTATTTTGAGGAATCTAATGTAACGCTCTGCTTAGATGCAGCTTGCGATCGTAATGGGACCATATGGTATACGGAGAAACTGTGCAAATTGAGCTACAATTCCAGCGTCAGTCCTGACGAAGTACTTAGTAATGTTGTTAGTCGCACGGTACACGAACATATGCACCGATTTTTTATGTACATGCACCTGATTTTAATTTATTTTTATACTTGCAATTAGCAACAAGAAATAAACGTTAATTACTACCTCTCAGAATGAGCAATTACATGTTTTAATTCAGTTAATTCAGTGAAAAGTTTTTAAGTCGCAAAAACTAATTGTAAGAACAATAAATAAAGTTTTAATTTGCCGTTATAAACTCAGCAACTACAGGCGCATAAAATTCTTTCATGAGTTTATCGTCATAAAAATATCTGTAACTATTATAGTAAATTCTTTAACAATATTTAAATTGCGTGCTGCTACTTTGGATTTTGAATCATGGTGTTACAGCGAGCCCGGTTTAGTATCCGATCGCCTCATGAGAGGGCAGTCGCATGCTGTGAAATAAGCAAAGTATGTTTACAAAAACACGCGTGGAGACAGCACAGGCAGTCCAACATCTGTATTCATAATGCAAGCAAGCAGTGAGTGTATTCAGTGAGCTCTTGTACTCGGTTTGGTGTGCGACGCGGTGTTCGCGTTTCGGATTATTTAGCCTTAGTTGAACGTAGGATTTTCGGTTCGGGTGCATCACGATCGTGTGTCGCTTTATATGGTGGACTCAGGACCTTCCTGCATGTGTGGATTTCCAGTGTGAAACGTTAATAATGGCGGTGGCCGTCGATGGACGTGCGACGAGACGAATGCTGTGGCTATTGTTTGCGTTGTGCAGCACTTTATCACGCATAGATATCGTGGATGCAGCCAGCAGTCATGGAACGAAACAAGGTAAATTTGTAAATTTAATTACGGGTCGCCCAACGCAGAGTGGCTGCATTCAGAGTGCAGTCTATAGGGTATAAATAAGAGAGCTGCAAATGAAAATTGAAGCCGAACACATCAAGCATTCCCCAAGTCCCGTTGCAGCTCCAGCATTGAATGATCCCATACGCAAGCCACGGAGAGCTCCAGCTTTAAAAAGATTATTATAATCGTAGAGGGATATTTCAGGCACGTTTTCTTTCCATCTTGTGGCTTGTCAACTGTAGCGTACAGTTGAAAGTGTTAAGAGAAACGCTTATGCTTTTCCACTTTGGTAAATATATACTCACGACTTGTTTTCAATTGTACGAGACTGAAGCAGGGGAGACTGCTGCCCAAGCAGGCATTTTTGTTTAAGCTCATTTGTTTACAAACAAGTCCAACGACGACGATGGACATTTTATCAGAAGCTGACAGCCGTGATAACTAATTTATGATGTGCTTTTAATTACAAAGAGCTGTGATTGCCACTAATGCATTACTCTAATACGTAATCCCATAATAACAATCTACGAAAGCATGAAGATTAAGTCGAATTGGCAAAATGAAATTTGGAGTTGTTCAATGTATTGATTGCAATGCAATGCATTGGTTTGCTGGAGATGTCTCAACAGAATGTAAACAATGAAATTTTCTATTTTGAGATGTAGGTTATGTCTGTATCCTCTTATGATAAGAGATACTCGCTCATTCACTACACAATTTCTACACTGCAAACGACTTTATAACAATTGACACTTTGTTTACTTTAATACAAAAGTCTAAAATGAAATTGAGTGTACATTTTATTTAACTCTGATTGGCAGCTGATCTGAAATAGTGAGTAAGTTACAATTGGATGACAAATACAAATTGCAGCAGACGTAGATAATGAAACATTTTCACGTGAATTTTCAATGCACCTAGAGCTGGCGGCTAGTGAGTCACGATAATAAATTGTATCTGTTCACGACAAGGTAATTAATTACTTTTAATTGATTTTCGGTGTGCTGGAAATATATATCTCTATTGTACTATGGATGGTATCAATCACAATCATAAAATTTCGTTGCGTTAGGGCTTTATGTCTGACGAACAAAACAAATAATTCGTTAGCTTGTTTGTGATTTGCATTTTGGGACACTGCACAGGTTGATGATACCATGAATAATGCAGGTGTATTTTTTTGGGTACGTATATCCAAATCGAGTTTAATTCGTGTATATAAACAGGTTGTAATTGCGGTTAAACACGGGGAATTTGTGACACGATAAACAAAATGGGATTGAGCCGCATGTTTATAAGCCCATTGTGTAATTGTTATACAAGCCAAACAGGCAAAACAAATGAATAAGTGAGTGACAATGCGGCAGCAGCAGCAGCGTCCCCGAAAACGCCAGGAGATTATGCGCATTATACACTTGTACGAGATCGGCACACATATTCACCATCGCAAATGTAAATCATGTTTAATTCAGGACGGAATTGATCGTTTTGTGTGACACCATCAAGCGCGCGCATTGCTCGCCTAGCCTGCTGCAACGAACGAGCACAAGGCTCTTTGTTACTGCCGCTGCTGGATGCTGAATGTTAAATGTAACAACATGCGTACAAACGAAAACATCACACATCTGATCATATTGTTGGCGCGCGCGTCTGATGAAAAAAGCGTTGCGTTTCCGTTTCGTTTTCGTTTCCATGAAAGTTGTAGACTCGCATGCGTAATGAATTGTGGAACCGGAGGACTACGAGCAGATGGCATACGCTTTGCTGCAACCAAAAAGGGAAGAGTTTCAAGTTTAACGTTTTACGAAAGAAAAACCTCAAGAATGACGCCGATAACTATTCGTGCGTAAGAGAATTGACGCGTGAGCCCAAAAATTAACACCGAGTGACGAATTGATGTATCATCACGTACGTAATTACAGCTTTAGTAATTAATATTCATATTATTATATTTGCCGTGTACACTTTACTAATTGCATCACGCGATGGTGTATTTGAAGACATGGAGCACAGCAATGAAACTCTTAAGAAGTTCCAAGTTGAAGGTCAACGTTGAATGCTGATTACCGCACGTTTATCTTCGCAGCAAGGTCGATTCTTGCATGCTGCCAATCCCCAGGCGAAGTCGTGACGTCTTCAATGCCTTGATCATTGATTGTTTAAGCGAGGAATTCAAGTTCGTCTGCAACACAAGACTTAATGAAACAAATCCCTGTTGTACATTGCCTGGGAGAATCAGTATAATGCATTGTTAAATCTAATTAATTAGTTTTTTTCACAATCACTTAAATCGAAATTGGAATCGTAATTTACGTAAAGCGACAAATTGGCGTGGCAGCAACATTGAAATCGCATTGGTGCCGAAACCGAGATAAACTAGCAACAAATCGCGGTGTCAACGTCCTATAGTTGAATGCGCACATCCATTGTGCACGACGCATTTTCACCGGTACAATTTGTACCGGTTTGTTTTGTTATTTTCCCCGCCAGTCACAACTAATAGCGAGTAATAAATACCGCGTTACGACTTCCACATACATTAAACGTACGATTTCTTTGGCCAAAAAGCGCGTTTGGGTTTCTTTCGGCTGCCTATAACAATATGAGAGCACGCATACAATCATTTCCGCCGCCACCGCTGCCGCGTATTGTATGCCCGAAATTGTGTCGGGAAAGCGGACGTCAAATTGAAACACGAGTATATAAAGGAGCCAGTTGAGTGTCGTGCAATATGTCATTATTGCGAGCGTTGCATGAATCACCCAGTCATCAGAGTTAATCGATTTACGACAAAAGGCTTCTTGAACGTGCTATAATTTATAAATAATACGGCTTTTTGTTGCTGCTAATATCTTCGTGACTTTACGTGCCGAGACTCAATTAAGAGATCTCATTTGGTTTTTTGTTTGATTTGCTTTTAATGAAGCTTTCTCTGCGCATTTTTTCAAAGATTGTGTATAATAATTCAACTTGAAGAAGTTTCCCTTGAGACCTAAGTACATTTTTAATTAGAGCACGTTAATGAAGCGTTAAATGGTCTAAGATCTCTTCGGATTGATATTGATTTGCAAGGAGCACCTGTTTGTTGTTTGAATGCAGAAAAAATTGCATTTTAGTAAATAAATCTGCAACAACTGAGCAGCTGTTCGAAGAGGGCAGCTGCCTGTGTGCAAAAGTGCACGCAGATTGTTGCAGTGCAAGAAGAAGGAAGGCTTGTTGTGCGCTGGCGGAATTTAATTTTAGCCGAAATTAATTTTAGCCTGTATATTTATACGAGGCGTCGCCGTGTGCTGGTTATTTTATCATAAACAAACGCGTGCATAAATTAATTAATAATTTCGAAAAGCTTCTAGCAGACGAGATGTTGCATCGACAGAAATATGGAAAAAGTTACTCTGGACTAACCATTAGTAATGTGTGTTGCTTGCAAAGTTCAACGAAAGACGTGTAACTGAAAATGCGATAAATAAGAAACGATTCTACAACTTTATTACAACTTCCGTTCGTCTGTCTACAACTAATTTTATTATGGTTTTGCATAAACATCTTAGGACTTAAGTAAAACGCAGGTTTCCGTAATGGTCTGACGAGTGATTTCTGTGAATTTACGTTCCCTGTCATTACATTAAGTTTTACACAACTCTTTAATGACAAAATGTAATAAAACTGTGCAACAAACAACATTCATTGTTTATGACAACATTTAATGCGGGTATAGGTAATGTCAAAATAATTTCATTTGCAATACGAAAGTGTGCATGATTTGTGGATAAAAGATAACAGGACTTCAGTGGAGATTAATTAAATTTGAATTATGTTAATGAAATCTTTCGTAACAGTGTGTCACGTGCTCGAATGAACTTTGCAGGATTAGGTGAGTCATTCGCGGATACAGAAAGAAACAAACTAAACGTTGCCTGCCTGGAGAGAAATTTAATTAGGCACGTGTTCATTGTAATGGCGCAAGATTATTGCCAAGTTGTGTTTATTGCAACACAAAGGGAGCTCGAGGAGAAAATGCAATAAACAATTTCTCTTCGGCGCCGTTTTCATGCTTGGAAAATCATCGCGTTTCGAATTGATGTGCAGCCGTTATTATCATGAGGGAAATTTATCTCTCGCGAGTGCATTAACTTTATAATCACGCTAAAGTACGATTTAGCGAATGAGGTGTGTGTTATGCTTCTAAATCGATAGCGTAATAATCGCTTTAATTAATCATAAACGTATTTAACAATATAATGGAGGTGCGTTTATGGAAAGTGCACTTTATGCATCAGTGCGCTGCTCTATTTATTCGTCCCATTAGATTTAATTTTATTTCTCGGATGGAAATCATTTTCCTTATATAGCAAACCCTATTATTTGAAAAAATATGCCTGAGCATTAAATATTTTATTACATTCAACGAATGAAAGAATTAAATGCCAGTAAAAAACGAGGAAAGTTAAATGTTATTCTAAGAAATTGAATTTTTTTATGCGCCTACTCTTTAAATGTTTCGCAAATTGTGAACATGGTGAAAAACGACAACAATTGTCAATTGAAAAACGGCCCATTGTGCGTCCAGATCATTGTGTCTGCGTGTAAAAACCGGAACGTCCGGGAACCTCACCCAGTCAGTCGCGTGTATGCACCCCTATTGTTGTTGGCGTATGCCTGATCAGCGAAGCGAAACGCCACGACTCAATGCCTGATGGTAAAACGCATGCAGGTTTTGCATACACAGTGCGTTTTTACGACGAGGTTAAAATTACGTTTTGGGCGCAGTCGAAAAGAAGACAACAGGGCCATTGTTCACCTAGGCATTAAATCTGTTAAACTTGTCTGGCTCGTAGCTCTTCCTTCTATCACTTGCAGCACACATGAATAACTCATTTATGCGCACACGACTTATGGTCAGCGAGCCGCACGAAACAAACGCAAAGAATAACCCTCCTGCTGACTCCGCGCTTCGTGCACCCTCGAATATCAACGCGATAAAATTCTTTATGAGCGTCGTCGTCGGCCGAGAACCTGGCAAAGCTTGCGTTCATTATAAATAAACGCAGACTGTTTGTACGCGTGCGATGGAGGAAAAGAAAAATGACGAAGAAACAACGAAAGCAAAACGAAGGTAAGAACCATGACGCGGAGGCGCAGGTGAATGTTCCAAAACTTGTTGTCTGCTCGTGAAACGAGGGTGGAGAACGCAAAACACTTGAAGAGATTTATTAAAATCAACAAGATGGTTGTCACTTTTTGAAGTTTTCAATTCAGTCGAATAGAATCAATTATTTGAAATTTAATAATAGATTTATTTACTAATTGAATTATTAATTGAACAATCCGAGAGATGAAATTAAAATAAAGCAGGACAATGAAACATGGGAAAACAATTAAATCAACAGAGCAATTAAACAATTCAACGCGCGCCTATGCTTGTGATAATTATCAATCGGGAATTAAATTGCATGCAAAGCAGCGACAATTAAAAATCATAATGTACAGCAATCGTCGGCTTAATGCGACAATTAATATGTCAAGAAATGTAACAAATGTGCTTAAGCTTGATAGAGAGTTAAACCAACAGGCTGGAAGTCGTCGCTTGATAATTGTTTTCAATGACGAGAAGCATCTTTACGATAAAACTCATCACGACTTGCACATCGTTCATTACATTACAAGCAGACAAAGCATGCGCAAAAATAATACTTACGACGATCCTTCGGAAACGTCATTTCATTTCCAGTGATATCCTGAGTTATTATCATCATTTACATTCATTATTCTCGCATGCAGTAAGTATTTTTCCGCTGCTTTAAATTTATTCTTAGACTGTTTCCTTCAAGCACATCTTGTTGTTTTTCTACGCGACAGCAGTTACGATAGTGAAACGAATAATAAAATTAGATTTGTAGCGCAGTAAACAAGCAGTAACCCAGTTTGAAAAACACGATTCCAGGTAATATTATTTCTGCTAATTGCGAGCAAATGCACTGAATTTAATTAAATTCCACGCATTGCAGTGCAACGTACTGCAAAACGCGTGAATGGAGCGGAGCTGAACCGAAAACAAGAGGAAACGACAAACAAACCTCGGCAGAAGGCAGAACGGCCGCGGCGGTGAACAACAATGGTGGTAATAAATGCAATTATTGTGCGAGAGGGGCGCATTAGCAATAATGTCGTGTTCAAACACGTATTAGTAAAGTTAATATACCTACGTACATATTTATTTCAACGCGATGCACTAGTTACATGCTTCATTATCTTTATGCTCTCACGTTAGCTGTAAATTAGCCTTTAACTCGCGCATTGTTGCTAATGTAATCACGCGAACTCACGTTTCATTACGTATAAATAATTATTATGCGTTTTTTACGTTACTGGAATATTATTGCGTGCAAATAATAGCGATAACAAAACGCCAGACAAAGAAGTGTTTTAGTTATATATTTTTTAATTTCTTAAGTCCAATGGCTTTTACTAACGCAGAAGAGAAAACTTTATCTTAAAGGGGTATTCTAGTCTAGAAATTAAAAAATCGACAATTTTTAACTGATCAAGTAAATTGATCCATCGCAAATTTGTTGGACGCGTTTTTAACTTGAAGCAATCATGTTAATTTTTCAACTCAAGGATTACATAAAAAGTTATTCATTAGAATATAAGAAGGTAATGAAATCTGGAGCTCCGTATCACTAATTTAAAATTACAATTTCTTTCATAAGAAACGTGATCTAATTTCATCAATATCTCGAAAAGTACTAAAGATATCATCAAAATTCTTGAATTTTTCACAAGTCTTACCAAGAAGTAAATTGGTCTATCGCAAATTTGTTGGATGCATTCATAACTTGAAGCGATCATGCAGATTTTTGAACTTTTAGTTTTAGTTGCATGTTCAAGGATTACTTAAACACTTAATCTCTATCTGTTAGAATATAGGAAGGTAATGAAATCTGTAACTCCGTATCACTAATTTAAAAATACAATTTCTTTCATAAGAAATGTGATCTAATTTCATCAATATCTTGAAAAGTACTAAAGATATCATCAAAATTCTTGAATTTTTCACAAGTCTTACAAAGAAGTAAATTGGTGTATCGCAAATTTGTTGGACGCATTCCTAACTTGTTGTGATCATGCAGATTTTTCAGTTTTTGTTGCAAGTTCAAGGATTACATAAAAAGTTATTCATTAGAATATAAGAAGGTAATGAAATCTGGAGCTCCGTATCACTAATTTAAAATTACAATTTCTTTCATAAGAAATGTGATCTAATTTCATCAATATCTTGAAAAGTACTAAAGATATCATCAAAATTCTTGAATTTTTCACAAGTCTTACAAAGAAATAAATTGATCCATCGCAAATTAGTTGGACGCATTCTTAAAATAGAAAATTAAACGTTAAATAATTAAAATTAAAAAGATCTAGCCAGTTTGTAGACACTGCCTTATCTTGGAGTATTATCACACAAATATTGCGTTGTACATCTAAATGCGTAGAAATGTCGTATTAGCACGCCACATTTTCAGGAATATCACATGAAAATCAAATGTTATTACGAAGCGAGTGCTGTTTACTTGTACATATGCATGCATACAATCCTAAAGCTAAAGCCGCAATCGCTCGACCGATCTTCAGCATCGTCATTGCATTAAACTTACAGTTAAAATGAAGGGTGTTGTTGGAGCTCAAGCATACCAAATGTGTGCGCAAATAGGTATAAAGTAAAATGCAATTGAATATATACCAACAACACTTTCTATCTAATATGCGCTATTTTTCCTGTAAAATACCAGGCGCTAGCAATCGATATTTTATTAGAACGTACATTGTTAAATCTCTTGCGGTAATTTGTTTCTTTCGGTTACGAGTTGTGTACTTTGCGGTTTGTAACGTTAGTTATTTATTAATTTACGTTTTTCTCTTTTATTTAATTGTTTTTACTTGTTCGTTTGTTTGTTTACTTTATTTTAGCATTTAGGTTTACAACAGTTTCATTTTTAGACTTGTGATGATTGAACGTCACTTCTAAACTAACAAAATAATGAGAAATAATGATTGGTTAATTATGAATTATTTATTCAGTTTGTGATGTTTAATGCAAAAACATTGACTTTGAATAACATTTTCTAGTATTCGCTGATGCGTACAATGGTCATACAGTTTGAATTGAAATGACAACATAAAATGTTGATAGAAAAATAGAAAATGTCCGCGTTGAATTCACGTAGTCGGCTATACAAGGTTCTCGCTTTCCCACGTTGCGAAATATTTACGCGTATATCACGAGCGCGACATGCTACTTCGTATCGCAAGTTATTAGTTAAAAAAAACGCAACCCAACCCGACAGCGTAATTAATTCCGGTGGACGGTGAGCGAAATAGGACGATATGACCAATGCCGCACCCGGCTCTCGCATGGAATTAATTAATCAAAAAATATTGCACTGCACTAATCGACGAATAAATTTCCCCGGGAAAACGCTATTAAAGTGCTCGCTCGTTTGCTTGCTTGCTCATTTTCAGTTAATGCGAATTTCGTAATTGATTAGAATGAAGGAAGAAAATTGTGGAAAATGTGGGGAAGGCAGGTTCTGTGAATTTCACTGTGGTGACATTGGCAGTCTTGGCAGAGTTGGCGAACTTATTGAAAGCGGAGCCGAAGAGGTCGTTCGTACTTGTTTTTCATTTATGGGCATCAAGCAAGGGTTATAAATATCAAACGCAACAAGCAATGCAATCCGCGCTACGTTTTCGCGCAATGCCTAAAGAGATGCGCTGAATGCGTAACGTACTTATGATACTTTTGCAGGCTTTTACAATGTCTCTAGTGCAACATAAATAAAACACGCGAACGCGTACGTCTCCGCGCACTACGTGGAAGCGCAATGAACGGCTTGGAGAAAATAAAAAGCGAACGCAGCTACTTTGTTGTGAGCAGGAAGAACTCTTCGGCGAAGCAAGCTACTTGAAAACTCTCACTATTCTCTTGCTTTCATACTTATTCCCGCACATGTTTCCCAACTAATACATCGCATTAATTTCAAGAGCATTTTTATATTTGAAAAGTTCTGGTCAACTTCTATTAGAGTCAATTAAACGAAGTTCATCAATATTCAATCTGAATCAAATATTAACAAGTACTTTTCCTGTTTTTTTTTTAGAAATAGAATTAAATGATATTCTAAGAAAGTATTAACCGATTTTTACCATTTGACTTGGAACGAATCATTTTAAGTATTCCTTTACAGAAGTTGTTGAGTCTTGCAGATGTTTTCTCTGCTAATGCATTGAAGTTATTTCAAGTGCATTTCTACATTTCGTTTGAATATCGAATTCTTTAAGTCAACTACGACTTGAAAACTTTAATGTTTGCAATGTTTTAACTGGCTAAAAATATTTTCATTTCTGCTGTTTTGACTCGTTTCAAGAATATGCTTTGTCTTGTGCCATCTACAACTATGAACAGTCAAGACTGTGACCATCAAAAACGGAAGTAATAAATGTATGAGCATTTGGCACTTGAACAATATCATTCCAAGCAATTGCGAACGGCTCACTGCGGATATTTCCCAAGAAAAATGCACGCAATCGATTTAAATCCAGCAGATATTTGGCACAATCGTCAAGGACGGTAATTTTGTCTTGCTTGCTTGCTGGTTGGGTGTTTGCGCAAGAAATAAAAGTAAAAGTTGTTCGCTTGACGCACCTCCAGCGAGAAAAGTGCAACTTTTTACGCATATTTGGATCAATAAACGCCGCCATTTAGTTTTAGCGTTACGTATCGCCTTTTTACAACATTCAATTTATAATTTGGAGTCGAGTTGTTTGCTCGCGCGCTGGACTCCATCTTTTGCGACAATTGCTCGCTTGCAAATCAATATGCAACGAGTCACAACAACGAGTTTCACTTGCAAATTAATAATCAATGTGCACATGCGGTGTCAATTTGTCATATACGTTCGTCAACCGTTATTGCGAGTCGTCTAATTGCTTATTACTCTATACTTGGTTGATGAGTCCGCATTCCATGAATCATAGTTCCCGATGAATTTTTATTGATTGCTTCACATATGCACTGTTGTCCGCTATTAATTTTTAAAACATGATAAACTATTTGTCAATAGCATTAAGTAATGTCAAGACGTGAGTCATTTTAATTATACTCAATATTACAGCATGAATTTGTTTATTAAAAAAATCACTTCCAAGAAATATTTTGCTGTTAGTAATTGCGTCTTCCCAGAAGCAAATTTAAATTGGGTTAAATTAACAAAAAACTTAAAGTTCTACAACTGAATCTTGAAGGTGATTCGTATAAAACTTTTTGTTCGGGTTTTTAAACAAATTATATAAGTGAGTCACTCATAAATAATTAATTGCACGTGTAAATAAATAACTAATAAACAAGCGACTAAAACTAGATTAGTGCCGTTTTGTAATTAGAGTAATTACTCACAGAGCGTATAATTGAAGGCAAACGACGGCAGTAACCGAATGAAACACGGCGAATTTAAGCGCTTAAATTTGCATTCGTACTTGGTAGCGTTTATTTATTTATTTATTTATTTGCAAATATCTCTGGTTAACTATCAGTAATTGCTGCTTATTAGTTCCTGTTATACATGAACTCGTAATCATTTTATCTCAAATAAACAACATAGTTTATTCTCAGAGTTGTCGCGCAAAATCAGTTTTTAACAGGACAATTTAAAGACCCGAAAAATAGAATTCAATTTCGGCATTGAATTAAAATTCGTGTGTAGCATAAAGTTATAATTAAATTTCGTGCTATAAATAGACCTCTTTTAACGTGGTGCTGCATTTGTACTGCCTCCGATTATAAATGAAATTTTCCCGGATGAATTCGTCAGTTGGCCGTGACTTGACGTAAAGTTTGTAAAATGATTGCGTTGAGTGCACGCACAATTAGAATATATTTCCTGCTATCCATCACAAGAGAGAAATAATGTGTATTTCAACAGTGATATAACACTTATTGATTTTGATAACTTGCTCACTCATTAAATGCCCTTCATAAACTTGGTTTATGAACGGTGATGAATGAACAATGAATGATACAAAGTTTTCGGAAAATATCTGCGAATTTATTTGCATGAATCTAGCACTTAATCCATAGACTGCTGCTTGCTGAAATGCACATACATATTTATGAAGTGCGACTGCGGTCCATATGAAAATCCGTAGGAAACACATGCAAATGAACGACCGAATATGTATGCGACGCATCGTACAAACACGAAAGCGTTTGTAACTCGGTTTGTAAAACCGGAAATGTGTGCAGAGCGGGCGCGCGCGTTTGTGCGATGAGTAAATCATGTCATGAGTCGGTGGACTTTAGCAGCATCGCAAGAGAGAGGAGTTCCTGCTTGAATTGAATTTTAAATATCAACCTATTTATCTTCCATGCAGCAATACGAAAGTAGTTCACTTTTCATCGAATGCTTTACGTTTGGATCTTCACCAAATACTCACAATTTATTGCTGCGATATAATTTAGTATATTTGCATATCGTTTATACATGTTGTAAAACAACTGTAATTTATTGTAGAATTTTTAATAATTTTATCACAAGCTGAAAATGCCAATTGGTCGTTTGATGATGAACGGTAAAGTTTTCAATTGCCAAAGTCAATTCAATTAAAGATTGGAACTGTTATTTCAAAATACACTACATGCGCTGAAATTGAATTTACTCTGAAGCTTTTAGAGTTGTTGATGCTGCACCACTCACTGCATCCATGCGTCTGGCACCGAAATCCAGAAAACTATCAAATTGAATTTGGCCAGTTGCCAAAATTTTTTTTGCCAGCCAGTGTGCGCTCTCAGCATTGACAAAAAGTTTATACACGCATTTCATACTCCGGCCTTGTGTCGCGTTCGTTCGCCCAAAAACGAGCTAGTTATTAAATAATTGCAGACTCCAGAAATAACACCCATCATACAAATGATGATGAACATCGTTTTGAAGGAAATGCGAAGATAATCTCTACATATGCTCGTGATATCTCTTGCTTTGTTGCCACCCACATGCAATCATGCTGTTAAACGCGGTGTTTGAGTTCAAAGTGATTATAAGGTGACTTCATTCCGGGCTTTGTTACTACGATGAAGAATGAAACGAAGGGGAAAACACCAAGTCAACTTGTGCTACTGTTTGCAAAAGTTCTCGTTCAAGACTTTCCTCCTGCGCGTGGAATGGAAGTGGTTTCGTTTGCTGCATTCAGTGGAGCAATGTCATGAAGAAAGTTCAACGTTATCGTTTCACTTGTTACGTGAAATAAATGAGAGCAATTGGAATATATTAATACACTTGCCAGCTCATTGTTTACGTGGGATTTTCATGTGCCTGCTTGTTACAAACACATAATATATTATTACAGAATAGATAGACGAAAAAAACGAAGATTACAGTCTACAAGGCCATTGTTCATTGTTGTACATGATTATCTAATATTATATTGCTGCGCGCGATTCTAAGAGTGGAAGTTGAAGAAATCAAAAGTTTGCGCGCAAGTTTGAGTAGTTAAAAGCGCAGTTTCTATCGTTTTTCCATCATGGATTAATTAAGCGCGAGAGATATCATTAAGGTCAATCATATTCAATGAACTGTGAACCTTCATGTGTGCAAGCAACAGTGTCTTACATAATGAAATTATATTCTAACATATTCCATTTCCTTTTTGCAGCTGCAGCAGCACATCCTGCCACCGAGTTCACCAAGCACGCCCTGCTCAAGCCGGGCATCTATCATGGGAGAGAGAAAAGACAGATAACTACGACGAGACAAGAGGTAATTTAAGGTCACTTCGCATACGTTTTTTTGATGCTCAATCATGTAAAAGAATGGCGTACGAAGCACACCTTGCTGTGTAGATTATTGGATGGTCATTGAGTGTGCAAATCGAAAGGTTCAACGCTCTGACTGATTCAATTGGCTCTGTTCTATTTATTTATAAACTCGCAACTGATGCTTCACGTTTGCATTTAATTGCTTACGGCTCATCGACTTCATGTGTGCGCTGCACATTTGTTGTATAATTGCCGTTGATATCCGTATTCACATGCATAGATCACTTGCGTATCGAGTAAACGCAATGTGAGGAAATTTAGTGCGTTGTTCCGGCGTGCCGCACGCATTTGTTGCGCTCTCAATATGATTAGAATTTCTTTCCGTTACGCGCGCACAAAGCGCGAATAGATAAGATTATTGTTTGAAACAATTCTAACTGACTACTTAATTTTTCCAGGATGGTCAACATGTACATCACATAACTGTAGATTATAATATAGGAAATGAGAATTATATATTAGATTTACGACTGAATCAGGACCTGCTACCTAAGGGCTATTTCCAAAAAATCCAAAAGAATGGCAAACATATTGTTAACAAACCAAACGAAGAGGTAAACGACTGAATTAAATGAGCGCACTTGTAATTACGTTAGTTTGCTTTTAAGGACACTGAATTGTGCCACTATCAAGGTGCTGTACGTGATCGAGTTAATTCGTGGGTGGCGTTATCCACCTGCGAGGATCAGTTGCGTGGAGTGGTATTTGACGGGGAGGAAATGCACTACATTGAGAACCACAATGGTAGTCATTACTTGTACAAGCACTCCGACTACGTGCCATCAGCGAATCGGACGTGCGGCTATAAGGGCACCGAGCACTCGGTACTTGATAATGAGAATTTCAATCGAATTCTCAGGGTAAGCGCGCACCGCCATTCATGGAGCAATCAAATTGAATGTGAACCATTCCACTTTTGCAGTACAAGCGATCCACGACGACGCCGACGATGGTGCGAGGACCTTACAACGCTAACAAACAGTCACGATTTGTCGAATTGGTGCTCGTAGTTGATAATAGACAATACAAAGACTTGGACGAGAACACGAAAATCGTAGAGCAGCATTGCAAGGACATTGCTAATATTATTAACGCTGTACGTTTCGAATATTTGTGGTTTAAGATTTCAAGGATTTATTTTAACGATTTTCTTGCATTTCAGTTATATTCTCCACTCAACATCTACATTGCGCTGGTAGGCGTTGTGATATGGACTGAATTCGATGAAATCGTTTTTGCTAATAACGGTGATACGACACTCACTAATTTTCTTCATTATCGAAGAGAGAAACTAATTAAGGAACACCCGAATGACAATGCTCAATTATTAACGTGAGTTTTATTGATTCCTCAAATGGCTAACGGGTTCAAATATACTGACATTCTTTGTTTCGTGGCAGGAAATTCATATTTGATAATGGGGTCGTGGGCAAAGCACTTAAAGGTCCGATTTGCACTTACGAATACTCCGGAGGGGTTAACACAGAGCACTCGAACGTAATTGGACTTGTTGCCACAACAGTAGCGCATGAAATGGGACACAACTTCGGGATGGAGCATGATACCAACGAGTGCTCCTGTCAGGACGAACGGTGTATTATGGCGCCAAGCAGCTCGACGGTGCCGCCGACGCATTGGTCTTCCTGTAGTTTAGATTATTTGGCTTTGGCTTTCGAGCACGGCATGGATTACTGTCTTCGCAACAAACCAGCTCGTCTTTTCGATAGTCCTGTATGTGGAAATGGTTTTGTGGAGCCGGGTGAACAGTGCGATTGCGGTTTACCTGAACATTGTGATAATACTTGTTGCAATGCCACTGCCTGTATGCTGTATGCAAATGCAAGCTGCGCAACGGGTGAATGTTGCGATTTGAATGTATGTACTCTTGTTGGGGAATATAGGAGACGTTTTACTATTGTTGCAAATTTATTTTAGACGTGCATGCCTAAAAATGCGGGAACATTGTGTCGCTCCGCAGATTACGAGTGTGACTTGCCAGAATATTGCACAGGTCAGTCGGAGTATTGCCCCGATGACATTTATAAAATGGACACGGAATTATGCGACGGCGGAAAAGCGTATTGTTATCACGGCTTCTGTCGCACGCGCTCTGATCAATGCAAATTGCTCTGGGGCAATACGGGCAAGTCGAGTGACGAAAAATGCTACAAAATGAACACGAAGGGTACGCGTCATGGGAATTGCGGCTATAACAAGCTGAATCAATCGTATTTCCGTTGCAATGATGAGTAAGTTATGCAAATGAAATTGAAGCTGGAAAATAAAACTCAATTCAATTTTTTTCTCCAACAGGAATGTTCTTTGCGGTATGCTACACTGCAAACATTTGAACGAGCGATTAGAATTCGGAATGGAATCAGTGGCAATTCTTTCGCATAGCTTCATCAATCTTAAAGGCTCAATTATTCCATGTCGAACTGCAATCGTTGACTTGGGTTTAAATCAGATCGATCCTGGTTTGGCTCCGGATGGTGCTAAATGCGGCGAAGACAAAATGTGCGTCAATCAAAAATGCATGGCGGTTGAATCAATGCGTTTATCGATTGGCGAGTGTCCAAATGATTGCAATGGCAATGGAGTTTGCAATAGTTTGGGACACTGTCACTGTAAGGACGGATTTGCACCGCCGGATTGCGATTACCCTGGTCACGGTGGATCGGCAGACAGTGGTCCCGCATCAGATCCTAACGGTAATGCAGTAGATAAACTACTAATTGAGGCGTTGTTTCATAAAGTCTATATACTAAAGTACTTTCTTTCCTCCTGCTTGTAGCTCATAAAGGTTTTGTAACTGCATTATATATCGTCTTCTTGGGAATTGTACCGACAATATTCTTAATTGCGTTCGTCTCCTACTATCTACGCCATAATATGGGTGGTAATAATGCGTGGAAGAAATCTCCAGCCACGTACGTAAAACATTTACTGATTAAGTTTAGCCTCGCTCTGAAGGCAGCATGTCTGCGTGGTGTTGGTAATAGTAAAAATGTCTCAAGCGCTACCAATGTGGTACCCACTGTTTCACAGCATGTTCAGCATGCAAACTCCAATCCCGCGCAAACAAATCAAATGAACTTAGGTGGGCGTAAACTCCGCGAATTGGAGATACGACCGCAAGGATTAATTTCAACGACTAATCGAAATATTTTAAGTCATGCTGAAACTAAAGATATTGGCCACGGTAATGTTAAAATACAGATCGCAAAGTTCCAAACTAGAAATCCCGCACCGCATAATTCAAGCGAAAATACTTCCACGGGTAAATTACCAACCGTTAGTTTCAGAAAGATTTAAATAATTGTTGAATAATTAACTAAAAAAGTGCCAGTTCAAGTGTTTGCACACTTAGTTAAATTATAATACTTAAAAACTTTTAATCAATAATTAATTAGACTTGTAAAAAAAGTTAACACATTAATATCATAAAAACTATTGCTTTAAAAACTATGTTTCAAGACGTGCAAACACTAACATTGTTGACTAATGTATATAAGTTGTTGAATTAATACACTCGACGTATTTACTGATTGCACGAGCGTCTCAAAAACGAATCAAATTCTTGTGATAATTAATACATATTAGTAACAAAAAAATTAAGACAAACAATGTTCCTCTATGGTTAATATTTAATATTTTCATTAATTATAGCATTAATAATGAGAATAAGCATGAAAATACATTATTACAATTTGATAAGTGATTTCTTGTAAATGTTTTTACTTGGGTTGCAAGTTTTATTTGGTTAACGCTTTACTTCTGGTTCATTAACATTTTTACTAACTGAGTTTATATTAACACCGCTTTTCTTGTTTAAGCGCATTTTGTGCTTATTGTCATTATAACATAATTAACATAATTTATAAGTACGCTTTTATACAACGGCTTTTTTGCTTTTTCTTCATTAGGCAAAAGTCTCCACCCAAGACTCGATCACCGCCCTTCTCTCCAGAAAGTCAGAAAAAAATCACCGAAGATAATCACACGTTGCTGTCAGCGGAACACAACCAGGACGAATTTTTCGGGCAATTTAAAGGCTTTACATTAACGCCAATGAAGAGACAACAACAACAAAAACAACAGCAACAACAATCAAAACCAGAGGAGAAACCGCACGTGGTTGTGCGGCAAGCACCTCCAGTACCACAAGCGCCTCAAGTTCCAGTTGTAATCATCAAGCCAAACAATGCACCCGTTAAGCGGAGCCCAAGTAATGTTGGAAACGCCGAAACTGCTGGAAGTAGCGCGCCTCCGGCATTGCCACCCTTAAATCCAGGATCGCATCCTCGTCCGATTATTTCATCCCCGACGTTACAAAATTCTACGTGTACTGCAAAGGAATTAATTAGTCCACTTCGTAATGCTCCAAAGGTCCCTAATGTTGCGTGCGTTCCCACTCGACCCGCTCCGACTGCGCCTGCACCGCAAACTAATTTGGGAAGTCAGGATAATCTCGAAATTAAGGTGGAAAAGGTGGATGAGCCTGTCGTCGAAATTATAACACCGAAGGAGAAAAAATCAAAAACATTAAACAGAATAACGTCGTTCTTGAAGTCGGAGAAGAAGCCGCCTAAACATATAAAGCCGGTATTGGATAAGGAGTCATTACGAACAATTAAGATATCAGGACCAATTCCACAAACAGAAGCTGAACTTCCCAAAGCAACTTCTCCCGAAAAACCGGTAATGCGTGCGCAAAGTATGAAAGCAACTGAACCGCTTGTAAAACCAAAGTTGCAAAGTTTCGGTTCGATGCGCGATCCGTCCAAACGCCCTGTAAGTATCGTCGGCTCAAGACCAAAGAGCCCTCCGCCGCCGGCACCCGTAATTCCCATTCCTCCAAAGGAAAAAGAAAAGCAGAAGGATAAAATTCCAGCAACCAAAGTTCAGCAATCGTTAAATCAATACGATGACTGCTTGGCAGCGCCTTTGGCAAAAAGCGAAAACACTTCTCCGTCAAGTGACAATATCTACGCAGTTATTGAAGATTCTCCCGTTTCTCCAAAGTCTCCCGAATCAAAGAACACCAGCCACTCAACTAGCAATGAAAGTTTTGGATTACTCGGCGAGATCGTATCTGAAATACAAAATCGCAACTTTGATTCAATTTACTCAACTTCAACTTTAGCGCGCAAGAAGAAGGAAAAAGAAAGACTTGCACAGCAGCAACAAAATATTCCACTTTATGAAAACACGCAAAATATAAAAGATGATGAAAGTACGGCAGAAGGAGATTACAGCAACATGAATGCAGCTAAATCAAGTGCGAGCAGCACTTCCAGTGGATATATTCATCCTTCAGCTGTTAATAGACCAAACTTTGACAAACCAGCTTCAACAGCAAAGGTGCAAGAAACATCCAAGGATAACACTTCCACTAATTTATCATCATTTAAAAAACCGGCTAATGCTGTTGTGATTCGCGATGCACCCAAAGTTCCCGCTTCATCAACAACCAACAAAGCAACCGGAAACATAACACGACAAACAACTCCGCCTAATCTGCGGACAAGAAAGCCATCGCCAACTCGTTCAAAACAAACAGGAAAGCCAACACCGAACATTAAACCTACGACAAATATAACGCCCCCAAAAGCTATTAATCAATCGACAAAGGCGACTTCAAATAGTCCGGATTTAGTGAGTTGTTCAACGCCGAAAAACCAACAGGCGAAGTCCACACAACAAGCACCGGATGTCTTAAATAATAGTAAAAAGCAAGCAAGTGCTTTAAAACCTGTTAAGCCTCCAGTAGCAGCAAAGATTACGGGCATTTTGGGTAGTAATCAACTTGCTGGCAATGCAACAGCGAAAAGCAAGAAGTTCCCCGCGAAACAGTCAAATGTTGCGTCGTTACAGCAAAAGTTTGAAGGCAAAGCGACGTAACTGTTACCGCAGGACGTAATTTAAAACAAATTATTGTGATATCTTTCTCTATAACTATTAATTTAATTCGCTGTAGTATTATTTGACTTTTCGAACGGAACGTATTTTCGTTATTTCTGCAGGCAGCTCACAATCGTGCGTAGTATATCATCTCGTTCATTGAAAAACATAAATTCCATTGGGACAATCATAATCATTGCATGAGCGTATTACCAAAGAGAAACTCGGACGTTCGGGACGCAGTTCGGAACGAAACTTAACAGTAATAGGCTAAGCAAACGTAACATTGAAATATTATTGATTGTACATACATACATTTTTAAGAAATATATGATCGCATCGTACATATTTCGACAATGTCATGGCTATTTGATAAGCAATTAGATAGAATATATAAATATTTAACGAGTGTTTATTTGCAAAGTTAGGAACAACACGGCGGATACATAAATAATTTCCGTTTCCCTGCACGCAATTCTAGCCATTGCTCCTGATTCGGAACGTACATTTCCGCCGGCATTAATTCTTTTGGATCACCTTTAGGCGAAGCATTCACGCTTTCTACATGCTTCTTTTCTGTCATTCTAATTTTTTCGCCCGGATTGCGTAGCAGCAATCGACCCACTCCTTCACAGCGACGCAGGACCTCATTTTTCATCATCATTAGACGGACATGATCGTTAATGATTGTATTGGCAGTTATCCAGGCACCGACTCCGGCAAAATCGGTGAGTAATTGCAGTGCACCATGATGCGAGAAATGCACTTTATGCTTATAAATATGATCGAGCCATGCTTCGCACATCAAGCGAAGAATCATATTGCAAATGAGCACGTCATCAGTCGCCAGAAGCACTGGAGTAAGAATTTGCTCTAAATACTTCTTAACGTACGGACTGGCAATACTCGGTATTTCACTGCTCGATCTATTCCAATAGGAATTTTTAGGGAAGATCATTTGCAAGTGCGCCAAACTGGTCGTTGTACATACGCTTGCCAGGCAGTCGATGCATTCCTTTGCAGTCTCTTTAAGTTTCTGAACATTAGCTTGCACTTCAGAGACGAGTTTTTGCCGCATTTTTGCACATACTTCAACGTGCACATCAAGTCCTCCTTTATCAATTTCAAGAGTATGGTCGACCATTCGTACATTGGCTAATTGTGCTAAAGAATTAATGATATCACAGTGGGTTATTTTAAAGAAGGATGCAACATTCCAATGATTAGCCAACTTTTTAGTTTCTGTTGATGCCCAAAGACGCGTTGTATGGACGGAATGATCTATAAAGGAAACTTTAAAGCTACGAAGCGGTAATTTCATAGATAAATTTACCAAGGCGATGCAGTACAGGAATTTGTTCAACTAAAGGCAACTCTTCCAAAGGTGCCCCAACCACCCACTCGTTTGTCACTTCGCAATGATTACATAAGCTTACCAAGTCCTGGAGCATTTCACCAAATAGTTGGCCGGTCATTGGATCATTGCGCACCTTGGCGTGTACGAGCGCAAGGCGAAAATGACGATCCCAAGAAGTGGATGTTACATGAACACCTAGACCATCAGCGAGATTTGTCAGAGTGGAGATTATAAAAGGAGGAATTTGTGCTGTTGGCGTAAATTGAGTAATCCACTCGCGTAGATGCTGCGAGGAATGCGGCGCACGAGCAGCTAACGGCGATGGACCCCACCAAAGGATAATATGCTCCAAATAGTTGCCAACCTCACCCCAGAGAATTTCTTGGTAGTAGTCTAAGACTTTCTGCAATGCCTTTGGACTTATATGCTTTTCACCACCGTTTTTTGGCTTCTTTATGGAGTCGGGGCCCAACATTATTGGCGCTGCCTCAAGCGCAACTTGCAACAAGTCCAAAACGTTTTGCTCTTCATATTCTATCAGTTTTTCAAGATTACGAAAGTTGTCATTATTATAACCGCTCAGGATTTCACGTGCGATTAATTCTTCCTCATCTTCCTGAAATGTTTTATCATTGGTTTTGAATTCTTTGAGTTCTTCCGACGTCATATGATGCGTAAGTGCGCTAAAATCATTACGGTTAAATGAAGGTAATTTCAAAACTGAAATAACTAATCTTTACTTGTAAATTTCTAAACTCGAATTATCTGATTCATCTCCACTTGAGTCAGTACCATTCTCGTAGGATTTATACGTTTCCAACAAGCAGTCGATCAATTTATGCGCGCACAATTCAGCGCGATTAAAAGCTAATAATTGGAGCAATCGAGTTATTGATATTTTGCGTTGCGGACATTGCAAATATGTACAAGTATTGCTGGTAATTATTATAGCATTAGTTAGTTCATATTTTGAATCCAAATTTAAGAGCGCATTAAAAATATTTGCCATTCTAGAATAAATAAGCATGATGAACACGCAGTTTTAAAGTTTTTATACTTACTGAAATGTTAAAGATAATATTTTAACACCATAATAAATATACAACGGAGAAATCTTGTTTAAAAGATCTTGAACGTAAAAAGTTACTATTTGCTTTTCATTCGTTAAAACTTCTTTCCACATGTTTAGTTTTATTTCAAGCAATGAGCTCGTATTTTTATATTTTGACATGGTCTCATAGCATTTGAAGTATTTCTCTTGTAAACCTTCCAAATTTGTTATTAAATCTTCTAATTTCTAGAAAAAGTTACTTAAAAGTAATACATACACAACTTTATTGTATACTCACAGAATGTAATTCGTCTGAATCTAACGTATTTTTTCGAAACTGATTGTTAATGAATAATCCACCATTTAAAATAGCGCAAATATATTCAACAAAACTTGCAGAAATAATTCTGACTTGAGCGCAATTACTGAAACAGTTAACAAGGTCTTCGTTCTCTTGTGGTATCCACTTTTTCAGCGTAAGGGAACTACACGTGCTCCCGTTGCGCGACATTGTTGTCCCACTAACAACTGACCGCGAAATGTAGCTCCTGAAACCAATTTTGCAGAACGAAAAAATCAGTTTAGTGGGTCATTATCATGCGGATGTCTACAAAGTGTATATTATGTGATCGATGCAGTACTCCTTCGTGCCTGGCACATAAACTTGACGCGCTTTAGTCTGAGAATTTCACGTTTATGTTTGTTTAATATACGCGATGTGCAAAAAAGATCACTCTTTTATTATCCATTGTGTATATTAAATTGATTCTAAGAAAATGTACTTGAATTAAACTGGTACTTCTACGTGCCATGTCATGTGCATACATAAACTAATCGATATTGTGTAAATATTTATAGAGTATTAAATATTTCAGGTATTACAAGAGTTATTAACTTATTGGAACAGCAAATTGCTTATTGATTTAATCTTCATTATCCATTAATAACTTAATGGAAACCTTTGTAATAATTTTAACAAGAGTACATTGGAGCCTGTTTATAAATGCGATTAATTACAATTTATATAAACAACATAATATAATATTTTAGAATGATTAAAGTGTTGGAATTGTTCAAAAGTTGCGCTAAAATGTTAGGAATGCTGCCTATGCCTAAAGGATTCAGCATGTAAAAATATAATATACCAATTATATAATGTATTTCTGATATTTAAGCTAACTGTCATGTAGATGGATAAATATCTTAATATTCTACAATATGTAAATGGTAAGTTCTTCTAATTTATAATGATAAATACAAATTAATATTAAAGAATATGCAGTATATGCAAATGCTTAAGCACACCTTGAGTTTATGATTACATGCTTGAGTCAGCTGGTTCGGCTCGTAACCTTAAAGTTGGTGCAGTGTAATGCAGTGTAATAGTGTAGTGCAGTAAGTGTCGTCAACAAATTAAGTATTTTTAATCAATTTTAATATAATATTTTGATAGTTAAGTAGTATTTATCATACGAGAATCACGTATATTATATCAGTTTCATACGTAATAGCTGTGTTGAGTGTGTGTTGTTTCATGCAGTAACAGTGCAAAGTCCCTTGGTTTGTCTCCCAAATTATGGCGAATAATGATTCATTCGTGAATATCAAACTAACAATATTATATGGTTCCCAAACTGGTAATGCACAAGATGTAGCTGAACAGTTGTGGCGTGAAGCAAAATGCTATCATTTCAAGGCATCAGTATCCTCAATGGATGAATACAATATCCTTGAACTAGTGAATGAAAAGTGTGTGATATTTGTTTGTTCTACAACTGGGCAGGGCGAGGAACCAGATAACATGAAGCAGTTTTGGAGATTCATACTCAGGAAAAGTCTGCCACCTACATCACTGATGAATATGAAGTATGTAAACAATGCCTGTAACTTCTAACAATATTTCTTAATCTGGGTCATTATAGGTTTGCTGTTCTTGGGTTAGGTGATTCAAGTTATGTTAAGTATAATTTCGCTGCCAAACGATTGTACAAACGTCTGCAACAACTTGGGGGTCAACCAGTAATTCCTTTAGGCTTAGGAGACGACCAACATGAACTGGGATATGATGCAGTAGCAGATCCATGGATAGACAGTCTGTGGAAGGAATTATTGGTCCTTTATCCACTGCCAAGTAATATTCAAGTCCTCAATAAAAACCAAAGAATAGTGCCAAGGTAATTTATTTATTTATTGTATTCATAAAGCTTAAAGAATTACATTTCAAGATGGACTGTAACTACAAAGAAGTCTGCATTATTACAAAATGCAAATAATCAAATACAGCAATCAATGTACTATAGTACCAGACCGTCAGATGAATTTACAGTAAGTGTAAAGGAAAATCTGAGGATGACAAATGAGGATCATTTCCAAGATGTACGACTAATTAAATTAGCAGCCAATGGATATACGTACAATCCTGGAGACGTTGTTGTCCTTCGTCCTCGAAATTCGATAGAACATGTAAAAGAATTTCAACGAATTTTAAAGGAAAATAACGTTGATATTACCCCTGATTTTGTATTTAAAATCAATGCAACGTCATCAGAAATGCCCGTTCCAAAATGCTTACAATATGAAGTAACATTTCAACAACTATGTGAAGAGTATTTTGACATTACTGCAATTCCACGGCGACATACATTTAATATATTAGCACAATTAACCGATAGTGAAATTGAGAAAGAGAAATGCATTGAATTTACAACTGCCGAAGGTCAAAATGACTTGTACAATTATTGCAATCGTCCTAGAAGGAATATCACAGAGGTGCTGGAGGACTTCAGGCATGCAACAAAGAATATAACTAAAGATATGTTGTTTGAACTTCTTCCAGCAATCAAACCGCGTGACTTTTCCATAGCATCGAGTGCAAAATACCATAAAGATGAAATTCACGTTCTTGTTGCTGTAGTCAAATATAAAACAAAGCTGCAGAAGGAGCGATTGGGTTTAGCTTCAAATTATTTAGCAGATTTAAAACCCGGAGCAACATTAAGCGCTCGTATCAAGCTTGGAAGTTTCAAATTTCCAGACGACGTACGTATTATTAGCAATGATAATTAGCGACGTGTTTATCGTATGATAATACTGAAATTAATATGCAGGATTCGCCCGTTATTATGGTAGGTCCTGGCACTGGCGTTGCGCCATTCAAAAACTTCATCTACGAGAGAGTCCACAATGGGTTGGCACGCAGCGACAATAACATATTGCTTTTTGGCTGTCGCAACCGCAGTAAAGATTTTTACTGCGTCGCCGAGGAGCAGTTGCATGTCGAGGGAAAATTGACGTTAATAAATGCGTTTAGCAGAGATCAGGAATATAAAGTGTAAGTTTGCATTCTTAATGCTTGCGCAAATTTTATAGCTACTATTTGGATTCGTTTCAGTTATGTGCAGCACAAAATACGTGAGCACGGTGAATTGCTTTGGCGTCTGATTGCCACAAAACAAGCATTTATATTGGTCGCTGGTAGCTCGAAAAATATGCCTCGGGAAGTACGCGAGGCGTTCGTGAATGTGGCCATTGATTGTGGCAAATTATCAGCAGAGAAAGCCGAAATCCTCATCGAGCGGATGGAGAAAGAAAATCGTTATCAAACGGAAACCTGGTCGTAGCATGCATGCGCTAGTAAGTAAACAAGTAAACACTACGAGCTACAACATTTTATATTTGTATATAAAGTTACCCAGAGCAAAACGATCAAGAGATGTTTTAATTCGAACACCTTCCGTTTTCCCATAGCAAGTGCCGTGCAATGGTTGCATGCAGCACTGCGGGATTTATCGACTTACGCTAGACGTCCCTCTAGCTCGATGCAGGTGCTACATATACACTTGTCGTGGAAATTCCACTACCCTTACCCGCGCGCGCACCCTGCATTGGGGCGCAGGTTCGTAAAAGTGCGGGCGATGAGGACGGATAGCGCGCAGCTGATACGCACGCAGAAACAACGAAGAACATAGCACGAATATGAATATAGCTCGCGCGTCATAGGCCCGATCGCGACGACTCGTTGCCGGCATCAGCAGTAGCCTGGTGTGGTTCACGACCTCAACACTCGTTCGCTGTGTAGTATAGTTTGTAGCCAAACGAGAAGTCCACCGTACGCCGAAACCACATTGCATGTAGGTACGTACTATACGTACGTATAGTCAATATAGCTTGAGTGCGCGTGGGTTGTCTCGGTACGCTAGTCGCGCTCGGGGCATCACTCCTAGGCCTTGATCGTTCACGCTAAAAAATACGGAAAATCTAAAGGCTCGATCGGGCGCGCGTAGACCATCCTAGACGAAATTTAGCAATTGCTAACACTTAGCTTAACGCGACATTACCGAGCGGCTAAACGCAGGAAGGAAGCGTTTATGCCGCACCACGTGCTAGTGCATTAATCGCGAATGCAAATAATTTTAGCTCATCTGCAGCGTCGTCAGCAACAACAGCAGCACTTGATGCATCGTAAATTGAACGGATAGTATAATTGGATTTGTGCGAAGGTATGTTTTCATAACATTATCACGTGCGTTACTCTTTTTTGTTCATCTTATTGTCCTCCCAACTTTTAACAAGCATTCCTGCGGGAATTATGCGCATCAGGGTAACATACTAATGAACAACTCGCGTAATTTATATTAACACCATAGCATTGTAAACAAATACTTTTAAGGCAATGTTTACAAGCTGAAGTAAACTAAAATAATATTTATATTAAACAAATAAAATATGAAATTGCAGAATTTTAACTTATTTAATTATGCAGTTTCAGCGTTCGTTATACATGATCAAACTATTTAATAGATAACAGTAATTAGCGCTTCCGAATTTTTTAAGTTAAACGGGTTCATTAATCCGCTTTATATCATCGCATTAAGACTTTAATCAAAGTTACTAATCTAACAACAAACTTATTCTCATTAAGAATGATATGCTCAGTATTTCCCTAACACTTAATATGTTTACCGAGCTTTGTATGAATCTGTTGGGTGCATTCATTTGACGATAATATGGAAATGTAAAAAGTCCATGTGGGATTTCCCATTAATGCAAACACTTATTCTTAAGATGAGCGCACGTACTTGTTCTGTAAAGCAGCATAGCATATTGTTTGTAAATGGTTAAAAAAAAACGGCTGCAAACACGTGTTTTAAGCCGTTGACTTTCACATTAGTCACACACGTATTAGCATAATTTCAAATTAGAGCACATTTCTATGCTTGGAGGCGCTAATATTCTAAACTCGAAACAACAGCATTTCAAACAAGCAAGCATTCTAGCGTTCTATACGTAGGTGTAGTTTATGAGATACAACTGGTCAGTTAAAGTCTTGAACTCTAATGACATTTGAAGCGAATACTCTAAATTTAGATTAATGTCTGTCTGCGCTGCGCGTGAATAGTAAATCCGGTGGCGATTGCCAGGATTTCGGCAACTTCCTTGTTGCTTGCTCTCTCGCTTCGGTAATTAAGCGCGACAAAAGTTTTCAATTTTTCGTTCAACGCGCAATGTTGCATATGGATGCGCATCAAATTCATTCGCGCTGTTTATTCGTGAAGGCGCGTTCGTTGTCAACACACATTGTGGCTGCGATGCGGTTGATGCCAGCAAATTTAAATTTTAAATTACGCGGAGGCTGCGGCGCCCTTCACGTCCTGGCGTCCGCAGTGCGCCGTTACTTAAGAAGGCTCCACTTATATATTTAGAGTGGAAGACTTTGCTGCTGGGGGAGTTATTCCTCTTCTTATTTCACCGCCGCACGATGCATTAAATTATTTTTTTTACGTCGCCGCTGCACGTGGAGCTTTTTAAGAGTCTTATTCGTCGATAATTCGACGAGCAGGAGGACGTCGCGTGTGTTCATTCATGCTTGAACCACTGCATTTTATTCAGGCGCATTGGTTTAATAAGTTGATGAGTCCTCTTTAAGTACAGTTAATAAAAGAAGCGAAGAATGGTTTCATGAAAATCAATTGAAGTTGCATTCAAGAGCGCATAATTTCGAACGAGTTGAACTTTTTCAAAGTGATAAATTGCTTAAATGTAATTCTTAATTAATATCAATTATATTGAATTAACCGATCGCAAACAAAGAGAGCCTATAATTAATTGAATATTATCGATTAACAAATATTTAATCAATCCAATTTTGTTTTTCGTATATCGACTTATTTTCAGCTATAGCTATTTAAATATTTGAACGGAAGAAATAAGCGGGTGCAGTTTGTATGTATTGCAATAAGTAAACTGTACAACGTATTGAGAAACGTATGCACATATGTTGTTTGCACTTATTGTAATGATTCACATTGACTACGTTTTCAGTTTTGAATTTTAGAACTTGAATCAACTAACTGCTGAATGCACTACGCAGTGCATCGCATTGATATAAGCGTCATTATCATGAAAGCAAACGGAAGTAGGAAGAATCAGTACGTGAACACCGTGCACACGAATGTCATTGATGTCGGTTACACCTTTACATTTATATCATGAACGGGCATCAACCCGACATTTCCGAATGGTATCTTCTCGCATGTTACATGCGAGAGAGCATGAAACATTCTCACGCAAAATGTCAAACATGTTGTGCGTGAATTTTGAATCATCAAATTCACCTGTTGCTTTGCAGGTTCTTTTTCAATTTGCATTCAAAACGCGCCGATCATTATTCGTACTTGGTTCACATCAATCGCAGATACATATCGCAAATATTTATTTCGTTTGCTGAAAGTTCAAGCTTACATAATATACAAATATTCTGATAACATTAATCTACAACGTGTATTTTGAAAAATAATTTTGCTCTCATAATTTGGACTTTCAGTATTGTGTAAGCGCGCCTCAAGTTAGCGTCGAGTGAACACGAAATAAAGGTAACAACCAACAGTGAGTTTATTGATGACAACGGGGATTATAATTCTGTTAATTATAGAGTGCAAGTTTCAAATACATCATTTTTATGACATTGGATGTAATGTAAATATTCGCACAGCGTAAGCGGCAATTAATTGTTTGTGTTGGAAGGTATTTGTCATACTTTTAAATATTATCTCATTAAATAAGATTATTCAATGCATAAATTAATAGCGTTGTTAAAGTATGACAATACTTGCATAGTTAGCCTATGAGAAATTATCGCTCGGAAATAGCACAGCGTAATTGATTTTATTGTCACGCTGTTCAAATAGTTCAAATGACCCGTAATCGATACATTAGTAAATTAGGAATAAAGGTCAAGAGTGCACCGAAAAAAGGTTTAAGCATTATGGGCCAAGTGCTTCACAATGTAGCACATAATCATTCATCGCAATGTAATTAGTTACAATGCCATCCAATAATCTAGCGTCATAATTTATTCTTCTATCACCAATAATATGTTGACAACGCGCATTTTTGATAAATAATCCCCATGTACAAATAAAAGTTATCAGTAGATACTATTGAGTAATATCGAATATTTGATTCTTCAATGTCAACAAAAATTTAACAGACCAATTCATAAATTACATTGGCGTTAATCAACTATTAAACGGCGGGTGGTTCTTTTACCTGTGCTTACATTTTTGACCAACCACACACAATGTATAAAGTCGACAACAAAGCTACTTTTAATTGCATAAATTTATACGCACCCGTCAGTTCAGGTAGGCAGTGCACAAAGTGACGTTCCTGGAAGCTACCAAGTTCAAATAGGTAAATTACGGCTATGAAGTCAACGGTAGTCACAAAGAAATTTTAAATACTCGCCAGAGTATAACTTCAAACAAAAATCTAGCACTCATAGCTCATGCTTGGCTATCACTTTACTAAAAAGCCTTATTATCGCAACTTCTTTTTGTATTCCACTCGCTCTTCGTATGCCATTATATCGCAGATATATGTTGGGCGACTATTGTGCACAAGCTGAAAGGAAATTGCACGTGAACGCGATGCGCAAAAAGCAAAAGAAATAACGCGCCAGATAATATTCGTTCGGCCCGTATGAAAAATTGCGCGCTTGAAAGCGTACGTACGATTCACACATATGCTCATTAATTTACTCTTTTCGCGTTGTTGTTGCAGAATGCATTGATCCATAGCGAGAAGCAGCAGCCTTTTCAGACATTTCCCAATTCAAGTACTTGGTTATCCACACGCAAAAATGCAAAATATGAGAGAGGAATTGCTCAACAATGGACACAATCCAAGCGTTGTCAGATGCTATACGGGTACGTACCAAACTCATTGAACTATCCAGCTGTGTGCATGACATGAAATTTTAATCAACGACCAAACAAGTTCATTATGATTAAACGGGAATGCTGTAATCGCGCGCGCGCGCGCACACATATTGCGGAAAGTTCGCTCAGTCGGCCGCTTGTTGCTTCCGATTTATTGACGATGATAGGCCATGAATATATATTTGTGCTCTTGCCTGTCCTATTTCGATGTCCTAATTTGGTGTCACCCACATTTAACCCACTTTCCTTGGTTGCGCGTTGCGCTGTTGGAAATCACAATCTTCGCATCCAGCCGTATTACCACCCTTACTCTAGGAGAGCAGCAGGAGTCTCCAACGCGCGCAAAAATTGCAATCGATTTTTTACAGCACAATCAACATGTTGCATGCAAACGTACCAACAATATATAAATAAATATAACGGGTTTACGTAGAGGGAACATATTAAGTAATTTTCAACAATTAACTTATACCGCGCTCGCGGTCATTGGCTTATTGTACTCGCGGTGATACGAGTGCGTGCTATCAATAACTATTTGCATTCAGTAAGCGTAAATGCTAGTCAATTCCTTCTTGGAGGATTTTTAATGTGTAAAATATGTCGGAATGGCGGAACATATGCATGTTGCGGTTTAGGCTACTGAAAACAAGATTAATAAACCGGGGTTTCGGTTGCATTCTTGAATGTTTGACTGTAATTGATACATTCACGCAGATGAGTGAAGATGATAAACTCGCTTTTGAAAACAAATCAAGCCCTCGTGTAATTCGAGCACATTAGTCATTGTCAAATGTTTATGTCACAGCAATCAAATCGAATTGAATCGTTTAATTTGATGGTCAGCGATCTAACGAATGCAAACACATCTTGAATCTTGACAGACGGCTGTTGCCATTGCTGATATTGAATTAAATTAGCGCGGCAATAAATTGCTGTTTGTTAACGCGTTGGGCGATAACTCAGTTAAAGACCTCAATTATCGCTAGCGGGTCAGCAGTTTCATGCACATTAATTTTTTTCGCTTAGCCAATGTTTAGATTTTGCTTACAACACAAGCGTTCGCTATATTTTGCGATGAGCGCATGTACGCATTCCCGTTGTGTTCTTGGCTGGTAAGGAACGCGTAAGGACCCTCGCTGTCGTTGTTCCTCGAGCGCGCATTGTTTCATTTTAGTTGTTTAGAATTCTCGCCGTACCGGTCCTGTTTTCAATACGGCTTTTTTGCTTATTTATTGCGTGCTTTCGTGCAGCCGACGAGAAGACGACGTTGCAGCAACCGGTGCGTCTGCAGCCGTCATGGGAAGAGAATAATCTGCCTGAAGACGAGCTCAACTTCAAGAATCTCAACATGGACGACGCTGCCCTCCAGCTTAATACGCCAAGAGATAAATACTCGTTGGTGTATATAACGTTCCTGATACATGGCATCGGAGTCTTGATGCCATGGAATATGTTTATAACTGCATTCAATGTAAGTTACCAACTTTTAAGGTTTGAAGAACTGTGAGTTTTATTAATTTCTTGTGATTTTAGTATTTCACTGAGTACAAACTATCTCCAACTTACATCGGAGGAGATGATAGTTCAGTCTCGTATGCGACAATTTTTATACAAACTTTAACATTTGCGGCGCAAGTTCCTAACGTTGTTTTTAATTGGATGAATATTTTTGTTCGTTTGGGGTAAGGATTAAACGATAAACTTGTACTTTAAAGTAATAATTTTTTTTAGGGGTAATTTGACGACAAGAATAGTATGGAGTATATCCATAGAAGTTGTTATTTTTATTGTTACCATCGTTTTGGCAATGAGTGATAGCCGCACATGGCCGGCCGCATTTTTCTGGATAACAATGATTTCAGTGGTGATACTGAATAGTGAGTGTTTAGCAAATGCGCATTTTGCAAATGGATTTCTAATGCACGCATGTTTTCAGTGGCAAACGGCATTTATCAGAACACAATTTTTGGCATGGCAGCAAAATTGCCAATTAAGTACACCGGCGCCGTGGTGCTTGGGTCCAATATGAGCGGCACGTTCACCTCCGTAGTCCTGATCATTTCCGACACTTTTGCGTCGAGCGTCCGCATGTCAGCAATCTACTACTTCATTACAGCTCTATTTGTGTTGCTCGTTTGCTTTGACACCTATTTTGCGCTGCCATTGAATGTGAGTGTGTGAAATACAACATCAGCTGCGGGTTTTACACAAATTATGCCTCATGTTTGCAGCGCTTCTACCGACACCATGAGCTCAAAGAGCAAAAGGAACTGCAACTGCAGAAGGACCAAAACCAAGGACGCAGTGTGCGAATACCGTACCTATACATATTTAAAAAGTGCTTCCCGCAATTGTGGAATATTTTCTTTGTCTTCTTCTGTACGCTCTCCATATTCCCAGCAGTTCATTCAAGTAAATATTGCAAAGTGTACAATGAGAATTCGGATGCATGTGTATTGTTTTAGATATTCATATGAGCGATCCGGACTTCTTCCTGACTAAGAAGTACTATGTAAGCGTAGTATGCTTTCTGACGTTCAACTTCTTTGCGATGGCTGGTAGTTGTCTGGCTGGATTTGTCCAGTTTCCAAAACCCAAATATCTCTGGATACCGGTTGCTATGCGAGTTTGTTACATACCAATGTATTTGCTGTGCAACTACCAACTTGAACATGTAAATCGCATGTTACCAGTAGTCATTGATAATGATTGGGTATATTGGGCCATTGCGGTAAGCATGGGCTTTACCAGTGGTTATTTCAGTTCATTGGGCATGATGTATGCGCCAAAGTAAGTACTTGAACTTGATCCCTTTGCTAAGCAATTATTTCATGCGTTTTATTAATCAGGACTGTCGAGGAAAAGTATCAAGGAACTGCAGGAATGTTTGCCGCCGCTGCTTTAATTACCGGTATTTTCACCGGTATTTGCTCGGCATTCATCTGGCCTTGGTTTATTGAGCATGTGGGTTTCTAACAAAAATGTTTGGTGTACGGCACCGAAAAGACGTTACAAATTCGTTTATAACGTCGTTTCCGCCGTGCATTTACTTAGATTAGACTTGCAATGAGACAGGAGGTAGCTTTTCTGAAATACCGTGTTCTTCCAAGTAAGCAAAACAGATTATAGAAAATAGTATCAGATTAATAGATAAACCAGCAGACTTTGTCTCATGTACATTGCAGCGTTATTACTTATTTGTTAACTGCTCTCGTAGCCGGATGTTATAGCTGATCCACACATTGTTGATTTGTTGTGCTGAACGGTTTGGATGAGCCATTTCAGGAGTTTTTAAGTGAGGATTACACCAATTAATATTAACTAAACTTTAAGACAAACTAAACAATCATTCATGTAGAAGTTACAAGCACGAGGGTATGATAAATGCTCCAGGCATGATAAATTCTTACTTGCCGTTTTATCTCGTTTTATTCCTCCAATTACGCATTGAATCATATTAACTCGTGCGTCTTATATAGTATTTATAGAACATTCATATTAATGGAACCTAATTAGAGCACGTACCATATTAACATGTAATCACAGGGTGTTTTACACGTGGGATGTCAGGTTTACGCAAGCCCAGTATACAATGTTAGCATTCATCGAAAATGATAAGCTTTTGATAATATGAAAGAATAAGAAAAGAGTTACTTAAGTAATATTATTTTTATACCCAGTTGTAACATTTCGTAGTTATTTTGCGATGAATATCACTGACTGATGATAGTTGCAAAATCCATTTTTAAACCAAATTGGACAAGCGGACAATAATTGTCTATACTACGATGACTTGTACTATGAATTTTACAGAGAACAAACGATGCGTTTATTTACGAAATAAATAATTGCACTTGAAGAATAATTAAAACCGCACAATGAGTAAAATACTGCCGAATTCAGTTGTTAATCTCAATGATTTTAATCAACTGAATGTCAAAAGCAATAGATCGTAATTAATTGAAATAACATGTACACTTTTCTGAAAATTTTTAAATTTTATATTGTATGTACCTCTTTTCTCATTATATCTTATGTTTACGCTACACAGAAACTTAAACAATAATTGTTTATTCTTAATAAAAATATGACGATATATATATCCTAAATGAATAATTAGTCATCACAATTATAGTTGATTACATGACATAGACTTTCTCCACTTTGCTAAAGGGGAAGACTTCTTTTGTCTTAGGACATGTGACTTTGCCATCATTTTCACGAGCCATTTGTTCGAGTGCCTGAAAATATCATGAGTATCATTGTTATTTATGAGATAAAAAAATCATTATACCTGCTCGCCATAGACATAGCCATTGGGCAACATCATGGGTAAATTGTTTTCATTCAGTGGCAAACCACTAATAAAACAATATAAACGTGATTGAGAGCAATGAGCGTATGGAAGAACTTCCGCTAATTGATTCAAGTACATCTGACAAACGGGGCACTCAGGATTTCTGCTCTCGCGGTTGACTGTATAACACTGATTAAACATTCAATTAAGGTAAATACTTTAAAATGCGATGTCAAATATCTAAATGATTGCTTATGTAAAGGATATGGTGTCTTCAGTGCTGATAATCCAGCCTGGAGAGCAACAGTGAAGACCGACTGACACGCAAGTTGATACAATCTAAAGTTTTCCTGGCGGAATTCTTCAATAAGTTCATCCCATCTATTTGGATCAAGTAACTTTTTATATGGCATGATTTCTAAATTAAAGTTAATATAAAATAAGTATGTAAATAATGAATTATGAGATCCACAAGTACCTGTATTTAAGGGAAATGCCAACAATGCCATAACTTTTCGAATAGTTTCTAGATGATCTTCTTCAAAACTAGGGAAGTATTTTCGAGCATGCTTAATAGCATCCATTCTGTTGTCAATCCTAATAAGCTCTACAAATTCTTGTACACGTAAATTAAACTCCATTGTGGACTTTAGTTTGCGCAACTTGGAGCGATTTTCATGGCACCATTGCAAACACTTAGCAGTGTTCCTATTTACTAAATTCTTTTCAATTTCTTTTGAAATCAAAAATATATCAATATTTGTCAGGTCTTTGATGTTTGACTTATCTGCTAGCTTTATAGCTGAATTGTAGTAACCATTTCTGAGGAAATATTCGATAATCATACGATCTAAACGCTGACGTCTCCACTGATTCAAAGCACCCTGGCTGATTGTGCCATTAGCAGTGACTGTTGCATGACCCTTCAGATGTTCAATACGCTTCTTTGTCACGTTTGTAGCTTGCAGCTCCTCGGAGATGCTTTCTTCAGCTTTGCGTTTGAGCACTTGTAACTTCTCGACCATTCCGCCTAACAATTTTGTGAGATCATTTGGTGGAAGATTACCATTGCTGATACCTTTTTCTATCTCTGCCGCTGCTGCTTGAACATGAGATACCTCGCGATCAAGGGTCTTCTGGGCTGCACGAAATTTTTTATTTAATATTTCGTAAGGCACCTACAAATTACACAAATAATTAGTCACATTGCACTAGTATTAATACATTAAAAGTACTTTTAAAGTTGGATGTTCTAAAGATTTCACGTCTGCCATTTTGTAAGACGTAAATAAACAGTGAGCTGACAGCTCACGTACTGGAGGCGCTGTTGACAAAGTGAACACTGGTGAACACCTGATACGCAGAAGATCAGAACGAAACAAGTGAACTTGATTATTTTAATCTGAGTCTAATAATTGTGTCTCAAGCTTAATTATCAAAACAACAACTTTAAAAATTATGTGATAGCTAATAAATCCGGGTGGTGCGTTAATAACATTGGAATAAGCCTGCAACAGTTACCGCTAAGAAATATAACCTTAACTTTTTATTTGCATAATGCATTTCCAGCATTACGGGAGTTTGTTATTAATTTTAACGTTTATTACAAACATAACATGCAAAACAGAATGGATAGATCCATTTAGCATGGATGATGACGTTTCAATTAACGACGAACGTGATTGTGAATGCCCCAGTGTTCAGTCAAATTCATTGGGTACATCACACTATGTTCGAACTATCAGCATGTTATTAAAATCTCTGAGGTTTGACAGTGGCACAGATTTGTACAAAGTACATTATGATATTGGACTAACACCAGAAGAGTATAAAATTATTGAAGAGTTTTTGTCAAGCAGTTTAGATGATCCTTTAAAGTGGGATCAGATGGATAAAATCTTATCAAAGAACTTCCAACCATCTGCATGGCATGAATACTCCACACAATTTCTCTCATGGAAAGAATATGTGATAAATAATGCATTTAGCAAGGAAACTGCCATTTGTCTGGGAATTATTTGTTTCTTTTGGCTATATCACAAAGCTAAACAATCCAATATCACCTGGTTGTCCATATTGAAATTTAGCTTTTGCTTTGGAACTATTATAGATTATATTTATACCTGGATTCTCCTCTTAAAGGTAATAGATGTTTGATTGCTATTCAGTAATAATTCTTTGATTTATGTTTTAGGAGAAAGAACTGGAACAATTACTGCATGTTACATATACAATTCCTCCAGAATGTGATGTTAAAAAGATGTCATATTGGCAATCATTCTTATATTTTTCACACACCCTTGTGGGCAAGGACAAGTGCCAGGAGTATCATAAAATTAAGGACATTGATATATTTTGGTCAGTGTCACCTTCTCAAGTGCTGGGCACACAATTAGGAAATCTCATTATTACACCAGCTGACAAAATAGGAAATGCACTTGGAAAATTGACCAGTGCTGTTTTTCGTAAATTAATTGTCTTGGTGCATTTTGATATAATTTAATTCATACTTTTGTTTTAGATAATACGTCATGGTATTTCATGATACCCACTTTAGTGATGCTGCCATTATTACTGTTTGTGCTTCTTTTATGCGGATGTATAATTTTGTCATTTTTGACTGGGCGTACTTTTTCGTTTAGCTTCTTCCACTTGTTCTCATTCTCCTTTGGCAAATCAGAGGAGAAAGTAACTCAACCTGAAACCACACAAACGAAAAGACCCCTGCTACTGATTAATCGTCAGAAACGTTTGCGATTGACGGGCAAAAAAAAAACGATCTCTGAAGGTCCAAAACCTCTAACTGCAAAACAACACATTGAAGAACTGCCCATTGACTCAAAGGAAGAATCAAATGACGAAACGGATGATGACGCAGTTTCTGACGATGTAAAATTCATGGATCATGAATACGAAATAATTGGATAACTAACTTTTTACAAAATTTCTACCCTTGTTTTTCGAATGATATTTATTCTCTCTAAAATTACATACTAATTAGTGTGCCATGTATACAACGTTTTTTTAATATTCCTGGTTCCCTCTTGCGTGCAATCATATCTGTTCGCGGCCTCGTTGCGAGTGGGCGACTAATACGGGGGCCGCGTGCGCCACAGTCAATCAATACTACACACGTACGTGTTTCGTAGCTGCTGCTGCCGCCGCCGCCGCCACCACCTCAACTCTGGATTGCTTCAACCCTCTCGCATAGTGCGCGATTTGAACGCAACAGCAAACGCAATCACATTCTATGACGTCACGGACGGCAGCAGCGGCGGCGGCACTAACACCACCGTCATTAGCGTGTGCAATACGCTCAGAACGCACTCAATGAGGCAAGTAATCGCCAAAGGCCTCCTGCCACAACCAGCACGCATGTAAAGCGCGCTGATAATTCGTGCGCTGATTATCTATACGCATCCATCCACGAAACGCCAGCAACAAGGTGCATACATTCAGGTTCGGGACGCAATTGCCTTCCAGCCGGTGCCTTCAATCCGTGTGAGCAGTGCAGTATCACAAAACTTGTGTTTGTATGTGATATACCTACTGGGACAACCACACGGACCAAATATTGTACAAGCAATATCATCACATTTATTGTTTTGTTGTTGCAAACGTATTCTACACTATGATATCCTTTAATCGCACTTGCAGGTAATAACTATGCTATTTCATGTTGTATTATGTGTGTCAAGTTATTATTATTAATAATCTTTTATTCCAGGCGCTCATTGCGCAAGTGTATCCATGTTTTTCCTTGAGCGCATCAATCTGAAAATTTTGGGAGCGCAACTTCTGCAAAGATTTTCGCATCGAAATAAACATTAAGCTATAGACAAAATGCCTGAACAAAGTAATGACTACAGGGTGGTTGTTTTTGGGGCCGGTGGTGTTGGCAAAAGTTCTTTGGTTTTGCGTTTCGTCAAGGGTACATTTCGGGAGAGCTATATCCCAACCATTGAGGATACGTATCGACAGGTGCGTTGCATGTACATAAATGTGTAAAAATAATGTTGTTTTGACATGTTGTTGTTTATATTGCAGGTCATAAGTTGTAATAAAAACATATGCACACTGCAAATAACAGATACGACAGGATCGCATCAGTTTCCTGCTATGCAAAGGCTGTCGATCAGCAAAGGACACGCATTCATCCTGGTGTATTCGGTGTCGAGTCGACAAAGCCTCGAGGAATTGCGACCCATCTGGGAAGTACTCAAAGAAGTGAAGGGCCCAGATTTAAGTGCTATTCCTATTATGCTCGTCGGCAATAAGTGTGATGAAAGTGCTGAATTGCGTGAGGTCACCACGAGCGAAGGCCAAACACAAGCGCAAACATGGGGTGTGCATTTTATGGAGACCTCGGCGAAAACGAACCACAATGTTAAACAACTATTTGAGGAACTGTTGAACTTGGAAAAGTCCCGCAATGTCAGCCTGAATGTCGGAAACAAGACGACAAGTCGTATCGCAAAGGATAAATGCGAAGTCATGTAGGCGCATCCAGCACAACGAAACAGTTGCACCGCGAGACAGGACTGTGGAATATTGTTCGATCATTTGTGATGCCTCCCGCTCACTCAGGTACAATTACAATATCATTAATATCAGTTTGAGTTGATCAAGACGCTAGTAGAGAGTACTGCTGTTTGGGGGTGCAACAGGATCGACATTCAACCTTGTTATTGAGAGCTTTATCGAATGAATGTATGTACTACAGAAACCGTTACGCAATTGTTGACATGCAATGTATTTTGTGCGCTTTTACCAAGTTTGGCCGAATATTATTCAATTTTTAGTGCCAAGCGAGATTGTTTCAGCAACCGGTATGATCGTTAAATTAATCTACACTATTTCAATAGCGAACTTACTAAACACTTACATATTCCGCTTTAAACAATTTTCGAGCGACGTTGCAAGTGCCCGCAAACCAAATTTCGGCTTAAATATATGAAATTGACAATATTTAATACACACACCCACACAAACACACAGCCACACAACAAGAATACTAATTGTTTCCTTCAATGTTTGTCGTTTCTAAGACACGTTCCATTGAAAACATTCATCGACTTACTTCGAATAAACAAATGCTTTAATTGCAAACTTAGAATCCGCTGGAGTCTAACTAAGAAACTAAAAATAAACCTAAACAATAATGTAGAGAACATATTTCTTTCCTCATTAAGACTGATTTCTTTATAATGTTGATTAATGATATAGAAATATGAGAAGTAGTTATTGTAGAAAACTTGTATAACAATCCAGGTAAATGGTAGATGATTGCGATCTGTAAACCAAAACAAAATATGAGAGCAGAATGATGTTTAGAGGTGTACGAAGCAGCAAAACTATTTTGTTACTTCATTTGTACGCGTGTTACATGCGATTCATCTTAATGAGAAACTAATTCAAGTTGTACATAGAATTGTTAACTAATAACAGAGATATCCCCTGGATGCAAAAACCTTAAGAAACGAATATTCAGAGGCCTATTAGATACTAGTATTACTAGATGAATAACAAATCCAGCATAGTCATGTGCATTTTTAAAGATGACTATTATAACGAATTCTTAACACGAAGTGAAGGAGAAGCGGCCTGTTATCCAATTCGCAAAACGAACACATGTCATATCATATCATCACAGATTCCATTTATTTTTGAGCACGAGTTACGTGTGTATATACTATACAAACGTTAAGCACCAATATACCAATTGGATATTGTTTAAACAAAGCTACATACTTAATGGACTAAAGTAGTATTGCATGAGAAACACACAATTTATTTATATATCGATAATGCAATTACTTACTCTATTTCCGACACAACACAACATCGTATAGAACTTCATATATCGCAATGTCCTTTTGGTATGCATGTATAAACAAACATATTACATATTGATAGCGCAAAATAATAGTTGATAAATTCATTGGTGTACCATATACCGCATTAGAAGAAAACCGTAGGCAAAAGTGAGATAAGAATGGGAATGATTAGGTTTAATTAACATTTATTGCCAATTAATTTCAACAACAGCCACGATTCGATTTGATTCGTAAGTAATGCCACATTTTGATCTCTCTTGATGAACATATTCTATCCATTAAAATGCATCGAGAACATATTTGGCTAGGTGAAATTGTTGTCTCAAGTTTGCATCAGTACAACGCGATATGTTGTATTGATAACGAAATAATGCAACCAACATGCATCTGCATTCCGAGTGTGGTATTATTTCCTACATTGTTATCTTGGAAAATATTTATTAAGCAAAGTGAAGGAATATACATATTTGTTATTACTGTTGTATTATTATAAATTATTATTCACGCTTTATAGTGTTCACTATATTGAACTGCAAATGTGATCGATTTATTACATACATCGTATTAATGAAAAACTAATTCAAATTGTGAAATTGTGAAACACAAATTAGGAATGAAACATCTTGACCTATCGATTAGTACATTATATAAACTACATACATTACATACCATAACATACCATATACTGTGTAATAATGCAACGAATAATTATTATATACTTACATATTTAATGAGAAGCTGAAATACATAATTAGCTGATGAGATAATTATGTGAACGCAGAGAGCCGCTAACTTTTTTCCAAACTTGTAGCACCAGCAAATTCTCTATCGCTTAACGATGCCTATGTTTCGAAACAGTACGTACTAAGTTGGAAATAATCAATATTTTTAAGCATAAGAACAATCAATTAATATTTATGAAAGCTGTATTTTCGAACTTTTTTCTTAAAAATAGTGAACAATGCTTGGATGCATATAAATTATTCAATGACTGATTGTACTGTTATTAGTTTCTTCTTGCAATTTTACAATGCGTCTTATATTTGCCGATTTGCGCTTATTGCAAATGCAAAGTAAAGAAAAATATTCATTAACAAGAATATGCTCATAATATTGTACTTAGACAAACATTCTAGATGCGCACATTCGATTCACAGCGAGCAGAGCAAACAACACGCATTCCGATTCTAACTAAATATTCCATTTCGTCAATAATGATTTGATATTAGATATAACTAATGGCTTTGCGAAAATTGAATGTGCGCAACTTAGTGAAGCAGCTAGAAAAAGGAAGAGAAATCAATGCATATATTCATTGTAAATATTTCTATCTATTGAAAGTTTATTAATACAGTTTACAAGCTAGTCCTTTTCACTAAAGATTCACACAATTAATTAATGAATGAATTAATTAATATTTATGCGGCGTTAGTGTAGCGTTCCTCAAATGCCCATTGATAACTTTCCAATTACACGTTTGCTTCTCCATGCATTTGCATTTTTCCCTCTTTCGGATCGATTTTCAAATGCATCTCAAATGTCGTTGTAAGCAAATAAAATGCAGTAAGCAATTCTTAAGATTATTAATGAAGTAATTCCAAATGAAAGAAACTAGACCAAAAAACTTACACAATGTTAAATATATACATACAAAATATTAAATTAAGGTAAAAAAAAAAACAAAAACCAAGCAAGATGATAAAGATTTTAGACGTTTACGAACCATCTTCGAAATTTTATCGCATGAATATTGTTTTAATGGATGATTCCTAGTATACATTTATTAAATGCAAATAATATTCTCTGTATCTTGTAAATTTGCATACATACAAATTATTATTAAAATATTATAAATTGCCAGTTATTGATACATTTTATCAGTAGTAAATTATCCCAAACATAAAATTATGATAGATTACTTGAGAAATTTTAATTATTGATTGATAACTTATCAAGAATTTAATCATCTTCCAGTTAGTGAAAGAATTATTTCAACATCTTTTATAGTTTCTGATATATCAGTAATAATGTTGCATGCCAACGTCTTAGGAAATAACGTTGACTTTGAGAAATGATTACACGTAATTTGATGGAGGAAATTGAATGATTAAATGACAAGTGATCAAGAATTTAATAATCTTTCTGTTGCTGAAAGAATTTTTCAAATATCTCTTATAGTTTTTGAGATATTAATAAAAATGTAAAGCCATCAATAACGCTGCAGCGCGCTGCTGGTGTTCGCGCTACCGGTGTTCGCGCTACCGGTGTTTGCGCTGCTGGTGTTTCCGCTGCTGGTGTTTTCGCTGCTGGTGTTTGCGCTGCTGGTGTTAGAACAAAAGTGGCCAGCATCATTATTACTCACTAGAGCGCGCTACACGAGTTTCTCTTAAGATTCAAATCTGACCATATAATAGGTACAAGGCTGCTAACACTGGAAGAATTAAGCTACTTAGCGTTGTCTTGATACAAATTACGTAGTGTAATTACTTGTAAAGAGCATGCTCGCAGGTCATTACATTGGTTTTTTCACTACTAAGTTGTGTCACGTGCCATGTACCAACTGCTTATTAGTAGCACGTTTAAGCTACCAAATTAGCCTCGGTAGTGTGCGCTCCAGGACCAGAGAAAATTTTCAAATCGTCATAACTTCTAAAGTTATGGACCGATTTTAATGATTTAAAAACTGTTATTATTAGCATGAAGAGAGCTATCAGACTGCTGTATTTGCAATATTAATATATCAGTAGGAAATGGTTGTTGCTTAGTTAAAACACTTTAAACGTATTCTATTTAAAATTGCGGCCTCAAATCACGTTAATATTATGTGAATTGATTGATACATATGTTTCTTTGTTTATTTATAGATACAAATATTTTTTGAATTTTGTTTTCTGTATATTTGTAAGCAACGTATAAGTCTTATCCGACTGAAAGCGGTTCTGGAGTAAACAAATTAATTCGACACAATTAAAATCGATTTATCTAATCGTTTTACGTCAATATAATGCGGATGCGTGCTCGTGTGCTTATTTAAGTAGTAAATTGCACAATAGATTTGATAGGAGACATTTATCACAGTCTAATCGCGTCCACCGTTACGTCGTCGCAATTTGTTTACATACAAAGCGATAATTTCGTCTGCTCTTCGACGTACAATCTGCAATTTAACAGATACAACTGGTAAATACCCATTTGTGATGCGGTGCTTGGTTGTTGACGAAAAGAGTAATTCCAGCTGTCCGCAACTACGTGCTGAAGCGCACGACTCCAAGCGCGGGAAACTTTTCCGCACATTGACCGAAATGATGCATTGACGCATTTCGTGCTAAAATGGTTCATGATTAGATGACGATAATATTGCTATTTTTCGAATAGAATTAATGTAAGTTGCGTATAACAATATTAAAAATCTGTTTGACGTAGCTAAACCATTTAATAATTATCACGCATCTATTTTAGGATTGCGCACACATATGTACCGGCATTAACAAGTAATATAAGTAATATTGTTGATGTGTGCAATACTTAGTGCGAGACGAAGATTTTTATCATCCATCGGAATGACCCCTGGACTTTGACATTTCCATTTTACCGTTGTAGTTAACTTTCAGTTCTAGATTCCGACGGAGACGTATTGTTGTTATTGCATTTGGCGATCAGGGACGCATCCTTAATCCCCATTCTGACAAACTTGGGCATTCATTCGCGCGGCCGAAGATAGAGAGGGCATGTTACAATCAAAAGCGTGTAGACGCACGTTGTCGAGCCAAATAGACTTATCGTATTTGAAAACCTAGCTAGTAGTCTCATTGTTGATTGTCTGTATCGGCGGAATTATTTATAAAACCGGCAAGTGCTGATAACTCTGAATTAAATAGACGAATCATTTAGACAAGGGTAGAACTACTACAAGAAAATGGTTGCGATTAACAATACGTCCATTCTGTTCCAAAGCATTTTCACAATCCTGAATATCACCACAGATCAGGAAGAGGTGCCATCGTTCAACAACTACTATCGAAGCATTGGTAAAGGTAGGCCAAAATTAACAACTGTGGATGTCTGTGTGCTAATGATCATGTCCTCTAGAAGCAGCCCAATCTAAGTGTTATGGAATGTACGGTTGTTTCGATTTGAATTATCCATGGACCAGTGATAATCGACCAGTTGCTCTTCTACCAGAAAGTATCAAAAAGGTGAGTGAATCTAGAAGTGACATAATGGTAAATACTAAGTATGGTGTTGTGTGATTGTTAAGGTGGAACCTAAATTAACTTATTACACAAGGGAGAATCCCATCATTGGTACTCGATTTGATCTCGACGTTCACGATGTGATCTCACATTCGGGAATTGATCCGCATCGACCACTTTACCTCGTGACACATGGCTTCACTGAGAGTGGTGAACATCCATGGGTAAAACAAAGTCTACTTCAAAATCAAAAATTTAAATAATGTTTTAGTGCATTTTAGATCAAAGCAATGACGAGGGAATTGCTTATTTATGAAAACGCTAATGTGATTGTGATTGATTGGCAAGGAGGCTCAAGTCCTCCTTACACACAAGCAGTGGCAAATATTCGCCTTGTTGGCGCAATAACCGCGCATCTTTTAGCAGACTTGGCACAGTTTACTAATCAGAATTTGGATCATGTGCATTGCATTGGACATTCATTGGGTGCACATTTAAGTGGTTATATTGGATACACACTGCAAGATGTATGTGACAAATAATCAAGTGATTAGAATATGGTTTAAGTAAATGTTTTATTTAGGAGTTTGGCTTAATACTGGGACGTGTCACTGGAATGGATCCTGCAGAACCACATTTTGCAAAAGCTGGACGCCCGGTGCGTCTGGATAAGTCAGCAGCGAAATTCGTGGATATTATTCATACTGATGCGAGTCAATTTATTCGTGGGGGCCTTGGTATGACTGAAGCTATAGGTCATGTCGATTTCTATCCGAATGGCGGAACTAATCAGCCAGGATGTGATAAAAGTGTAACGGAGTTTGCTATTGAAAGTGGCGGAAGTCTAATTAATGGAATCAAAAAGTTCATGGGTTGTAATCACGTCCGGAGTTATTTGTATTTCATCGAGAGCATCAACAGCAATTGTTCGTTCCACTCTGTAACTTGCGACAGCTACGAGGTGAGTTATTATCAGTGCACATGATTATTTTGTTATTAATGAGTGTTTTCTCGCAGGATTTCATTGGTGGAAAATGTTTTGAATGCAATAATCTGAAAGGCCGCTACTGCATTCCCATGGGGTATGCGAGTCGCAAACATTATGAAATGCTAGTGAATAGACGCTTTCTAAAAAAAAATCAAAGTGTTGTTCAGTACTTACGCACTTCTGATGTTGAACCATTTTGTAGTAAGTGAATTACATCAATTGTCAAACTTAAATATTCACATTGATTAATTGTAGAATCACATTACAAAATATCTGTGCTCGTATCCGACTCTTCGCAGAGTAAGAAGCATGGCGGAGAGATTGGTCAATTGTGGTTTGTTTTCCACACAGCTACAGATAAACGAGGTGACAAAACATCCCGTGTTCCCTTGAATAAAGGAGGATATCATGAGCCAGGTGCATTATACACAGAAATTGTGTCTGCCGAAAAGATTCACCACTTGAAAGCACTGGAAGTAGAATGGGATTACGATAGTAACGTCTTCAACCCGTTAACATGGCGGCTGTTGGAAAGTCCGCGTGTGCATATTGCAAAAGTAAAAGTTGAAAGCTTGGAAACGAAAGAAAGGTATATTATTTGAAAGCAAATATTTACACAAATATCAATATCAATATCATATTTTTACAGATTAGCTGTGTGTCCGAAGGATATAAATCAACCATTAATAACTGGAATACCGCAGCTCATGTTGCCGTCGTACTGCTAAACGTATCTGGAGTATGCGCAATCCTCGCAAGTAACAATGCAATCATCGCTTTTCACCTTTTCACGTCCACTGTATATAGCATAATCATCTATTTATTTAAGTTACTCATTAGCTGTGGTGATGGTCAACTGTTTCGTCTTGTTATTATCGAATTTGTCCATTGTCTTGATGCTGTTGAGCGCACCAAGGCCAATAACTAAACCAATTAAAAGTAAAGATACAACAAATAGTCCAGACCATATCGGCACTGTCGTGAACGTAATGCAATCGAATGCATCGTTAAAGCGCTCTCTGGTTGCATCCGGTTGCGCTTGTACATCGTACAGCAAAAGTTCGATTCCATTATCTGGATCTTCAAATAGGCTGCTGCCGGTGCAATGATAGGAGAAGTTGCGTGATGCAGAAATTTCACCACGTCCTGTCAACGTAAAGGCCCTACTGTACATATCAAGCAAATTGATTGTGTTCATAGCCCAGTAACCGCCATTCCAAATAAATCTAAATCGCAGCGTTATCTTGTTGTTGTTATCAATGGGGATGGTGGCACTTAACTCGCGATATTTTTCGCGGACATCAACTGTCTGAACTTTAGCATTACCAACACTGTAAACAGTGGAATTTATCTTAAGTGTAAGGCTACGCGATGAATACACCATTACGACATCCGAAGCCTTAGTGCTAGCATTATAAAGTACTGGACCTGTCGTGGGCTCATATGTTGTGATACTCTCAGTGGTAACTTCAGGCATTTCCGTGCTGGATTGAATATCTTCCTCAATTTCTGCAGCGCGCTTAAGACGCACCGCTGGCTCCATATTTGAAACAATCATTGCTAAGATATTATCGTATTCTCTGCTGCAATTATTCAATGTATCTTCAATCAGCTTAAAATTGCCAGCAGAATCCTCATTCAAATCTGCAACAATTCACTTAATACTCTAGTGGTGCTTGAAGTATAACAATAACAACTCACCAATTGCTTCAGCAATAGCCAATTTGCTATTTGGCACATAGGCTGTGTATTTATTTTGGAGCAAGTTTTGGAGCTCTGTCGAAATACCCATTGGGTTTCCCCGGAAGATGATGACTTTGGGACGACGCATGTAACTCTTGAGCAAATCAAAGTCTTCATCGTTGAAGTGCTTTAAGGAAGGCAGTTGAATACTTTCGGAGCCCCAAATAAGAACACCGCCCTTGATTGATTCGAATAATTGTATCAGGAATATGACTGCCAGAATGAACTTCATGTTGACGTTTGGCATGAAGTAAGGATACGTTTGAGCACACGAACGCGCAGAGGGAAGGATCGATAACAACAGCCCCTCGTATCGCAGTGCGCAATAGGGCCACACATTGTGCGCAAACCTGAGCGTTTATTACAACCTTAAAAGCATCGGTATCATAAAAGGTATTTAAATCGTTTATAGCGATTTCAAATTGACATTTAGCGTATTCACTTTCAGAATTCCAACTAAGTGGAACACGGCTTGTTGTGCAAACAAACTATATAGTAAGTCTTCAAACTAGCGCGACCTTAAAGTCATCAATTACGATTGCAACGTTTCAGTTGCGCAGTTTTTTTATAATGGCCAGCAAGAATCAACAGTTATACTTCCACCTCAGCTTCACTAAAAATATCTGCGGTTAATGGGTCAAACATGTTGTGAATTTTCGACATCTCGCAGCGTGAGACAAAACTCATTTTTAAACATTTGCTTTTGATGTTTAACATTGCACAATGTCTTCGGATAACACCGCTGTTGAAAAATTTCAAGAATATCTACAAATACGAAGCGTGCATCCAAATGTTAATTATGGTAAGTATTCAGCATTGAAATTAGTGATTTAATATTACGAATAACTTTTGAAAATGTTTTAATCATTTTAGAACCATGTTTAAGTTTTTTGAAACAATATGCGCATGAGATTGGTCTACGCTACAAGCAGGTTTATTGCGGCCCAGATAAACCTGTTGCAATTTTATCGCTGGAAGGCAAACATCCACAGTTTACTTCATTATTACTAAATAGCCACATGGATGTTGTACCGGTGACTGAAGAATTCTGGACGTATCCTCCATTTGGTGCGGAAATCCATGATGATCGCGTGTACGCACGTGGCGCGCAAGATATGAAATCTATTGGAATACAATACTTGGAAGCATTACGAAGAATTAAAAAAACGGGAGTTAAATTGGATCGAACTGTTCATTGCACATTTGTACCTGATGAAGAAATTGGAGGAGCACTTGGAATGAGGCGGTTCGTTAATACTGCCGAGTTTCAGCAACTAAATGTTGGCATTGCCTTGGATGAAGGCCTTCCTAGTTCTGATGATAAATTTCACATTTATTATGGCGAAAGATCAATATGGCGTAAGTTATACCGGTAAATAATCAATCATTGGCCATAGAGTTAAACAATAATTCGTATCTTAGATATAACATTCCATTGTCCTGGCCAGCCTGGACACGGGTCTTTGTTATTCGATGATACGGCAGCTGGAAAAGTTCAATTTCTATTAAATAAAATTATGCAGTATCGAGATAAACAAGTGCAACTTCTGAAGGACAATCCCTCCATGACCATTGGTGATGTGATGACTCTGAATGTCACTATGATGGGTGGAGGGCAGCAAGCAAATGTCCTACCTTCAGAACTAAATATGGTAATAGATTGTCGAATACCTGTAAATGTCAATCCGGAGGAATGGAAAAAAACATTGAGAACTTGGTGCCAGGAAGCAGGGCAATTCGTCACGATGGAAGTGAAAAACTTTGGTAGTGCCAAAGCGACCAGCTTAGAGTCATGCTATTTCACTTGCCTGCAAAGTACGCTGAATAAGCTGTAAGTAGCATGGCATTCGAGTCAAGATCTTGTTCCACCAATTGATTCAATTTGCTTATTTAGGGGACACGAGTGCGAAACGCGCATATTTCCTGGCGGTACCGACAGTCGCTTCCTGCGACAATTGGATATTCCTGCTTTTGGCTTCTCGCCGATCATCAACCATCCCGTGCTGCTACACGACAATGATGAGTATCTCTCCGTTGAAATGTTTCTGCGCGCTATTGATATATACGTGCATGTTATCAGAGCGTTGGCTAATGATATGAATAATATGCAACACTGATTGCGAATACATTTCTAACTACATATTCGTTGCTACCGGCCGCAAATGCTTAATCAAATAAAGACTGTGTAATAATAGGCCTTTTAGAGCAAAAAAAAACCTCAAAAACATGTTTTCCCTCAAATTGTTTTCACGCGGTTTAACGTGTTAAGTAACAATTTCCCCACCACACGTACTAGTTTATTATCTCTAATAATATATAATGACGATAAGGGGCATATTTAATGCAACTTGCTGTCCGAACGGTGTCAACTCAATATTCGTACTTCAAGCAATAAACATCGTAATCACAATGCCTTCGACAAGTGGAAATCAGCAGTTGGATGACCTGGCCGTTAAAAACTTTCGGGAGTATTTGCGCATACCGAGCGTTCATCCAAATATCAACTATGGTAACAAACTTATTTTTAGCTAGCTCTATTCGTCTAATATGCATTGCTATAAAACGCATTCGAACCTGTCAAGCTTTTTAAACATAGCAATTGTTCATACACAATCTGGTTTAAGTATCACACAAACACGTATAATTGCGATAAGATTTTTTATTATAACAAGTCTAATTTGCGACTGTAGATTCAAGTAATACTTACATGTTTAATTTTAGAATCGTGTGTGGAGTTTCTAAAGAAACAGGCCGAAAGTTTGAAACTACCGTGCAAGGTATTTATACCGAAAGAAGGCAAGCCAGTTGTTGTTATCACATGGATTGGAACAAATCCCAGCGCAACCTCAGTTCTTCTGAACAGTCACATGGATGTGGTTCCTGTATTTGAAGAATTATGGACGCATAAACCATTCGCGGCTGATATGGATGCATCAGGCAAGATTTATGCAAGAGGTGCGCAAGATATGAAATGCGTTGGAATTCAATACTTGGAAACAATTCGTCGATTGAAAGCTGCCAACTGGCAACCAAAGCGCACGCTTCATGTTTGTTTTGTGCCAGATGAGGAAATTGGCGGCAAAGACGGCATGGCTATTTTTGTTAAGACCAATGATTTCAAGAGTCTTAACGTCGGTTTCTCTTTGGACGAAGGCATCGCCAGTGAGACCGATACTTTTTCGTTGTTTTATGGCGAACGGGCTATTTGGCGTTAGTATAATTATTGCAACAAATCGCGTTTTTCTTAAGTAAATGTTTATTTAAGATTTAACATTCCATTGTACTGGACAAGCTGGCCATGGATCACTTTTGCATGAAAATACGGCTGGTGAAAAAGTCCGTGTGATTCTTGATAAACTTTTCGACTACAGAGAGGAGCAAAAAAAGAAATTAGCTAGCAATCCGGATTTGACGATTGGTGATGTTCTCACTTTAAACTTGTGTATTTTGGAAGTGCGTGATATGCAATATCTTGAACAAAGATGATAGTAATGATGATTTTATTGTAGGGAGGAAAACAATCGAATGTTGTTCCACCAGAATTTACTGTAAATATGGATTGTCGCATTCCTGTCACGATGGATACTGACAAACTTTATGAAACATTTGAAAGTTGGTGCAAAGCAGCCGGCGACGGTGTGACCATTGAAAAGGAACAGTTTGAACCACTTATTAAACCAACAGAACTCACTGATAAGAATGCTTATTGGTTGGCGTTTAAGAAATCAGTTGATAAGTTGTAAGTTATGACAATGTATTGTTTTAACTTGTTATCTAATTGTTTGTTTACAGAGGAATCAAAACTAAGCCGTTGATTTTCCCCGGAGGCACGGATAGTCGTTATCTGCGCGAAATTGGCATACCAGCACTTGGTTTCTCGCCAATGAACAATACTCCGGTTCTTTTACATGACAATGACGAGTACTTGGAGAAAGATGTTTATCTGCGGGGCATTGATATTTATTACGAAATAATTCCCGCTCTAGCAAATGTTTAATTAGGGCAAATCTATATTCATGTTTATAATAAAAGCGCTTTTTGCAATTACTCCTAACTTCAACTCTTTCTGGAAAGTTTGTAACAATTTCAAAATTGTTATAGAATCGAAAGTGAATGCATCGTGAATGCCAAGGTGTAATCTCTCAATTTCTTGTGCGTTAGTATGCGCATTTTTCTTGAAAACTATTTGCAAACTTTTAAATTCTGGAAGTGACGTCAGAAGACAGAGAAGTTGCCTACAACAAACGTAATTTCCAGAGATGTGCTCGCGCATTTGGTAGTTCATTGCCACGCGCAATATGCAACGTACAGTAGGTGGACCAGCTGACTAGCGTCATGAAAAGAACGCAAAGCCAAAAGCATGTGTAGTCGTACTCGTAAGCAAGCACAGCCGGTAGGCACATCGCATCACACAAGCGAAACACCCAGCTGTGTTCTGTACATGGCTGGCCATCCACGATGGCTTTTTTCTGCACAAATCCGGCATTCTCACAGTGCTTTCCTACGAATATTAGAAGGCCGTAAGTATTAAATAAACGGACATATTTGCTGCGAAAAGAATTCAGTGCAGTTGTGAATTATTTTGCAACATATCAAACGACGCCACTCTTGTTGTGACGCTTACTTTCCTGCATGGGTTGGCCGTGGAAGGTGTCTGTGGTTTGGGTGTTGGCCGATATTTGTTATTAATATGTATTTTGTTGTTACTAAAGCTCAGGATCACCAACTAATGTAACTATTTATTTATTACAGATTCAAGATGAGTTTGTTTTCGCTTTATATTAACGCCAATTGCCACGACTGCGTTCGGACTCCTGGAGTAACTTAAGCCGCCTCCAAGTTGAATGATGGACATGAATTTGAGGAAAAGGTATATTAATTGATTAATTATTTTCAGTTTGAACAATTATCATCAGTGAAATAAATTCATTAATGTTTAATAATACTTTGGATCACCCTGCTTCAACACGTAAACATAAGCAACAAATAGTTTCCAGCATTTTAAAAAAATCGAATTATTTCAATAATTTGCAATTATCGGATAACCGGCCGGCATACACAACATGCCAGATACAATGGTTGTAGCGGCAGCAGCCCATACGTTGTTCCTGTAAAGTTGAACTTAGTGCGTTGCCCCTTTATCTCCATGTGGTAATTCGGTGCGAGTAATATGGCTCTCTCCCCTGCCGGTTCTTGCTATGGACTCGTCCGTATAAACACAATAAAATCAATGATATATGTTTTTGTGCATAACACTGCATAACGCTTATAAAATCAGGCCTAAGCGAAAATTTTTGTACGAAATCACTAATGATCTTGTATTTTTAGGCCCATTTTTTCATTAAACATGGATTGAAAATATTAGTTATGCAGTAGCACTTCGATGTTTTGCTTCTCGCCATGTTGGATCACCGTTCCCGGCAAAATGGAACGTAAACATTGCCACTTGAAAAGCAGTTTTATGCGGACGATTTACTGGGCCGATCAGGCCGAAATGGGTGTCGATCAATTGGAAATTTAATCCTTAATATATTGGCATAACTTAAAACTAGAGAGATTGTTTACAATATGAGAAAAATGACGAAAGTTGAAACTGTTTGAAGACGGCCATGTGCCAAGCACCTCGGCGGTTTCCGTCGTTCATGCTCGTTCTTTGGTATCCAATGGCAATCCGGCGGGAAGATCCATGTGACTACATGGCGCCAATACCGTACGAAGGATTTGAATCCCTCTCTTTTCGAGTGATCGCGCGCGCCGCGCACAACCACAACCTTCAACGTTTGTATACATTCGGTTTGGTGTACGGCTGCTTATGTATACCCTGTGAGTGACGTTGAAATCCGGCAAATATTATTCGAAATATTCATAGAAATAATAGACGACGTTATCGTAAGACATCAATAAGATAAACAGTAAGTACCACCAATAGTGTGGGATTAATTTATTAGTGCATTTCTGTTAGGAATTGGCAGAAGAGCGCCGATTCAGTTTCCCTCGCAGCAGTAGCATGTAATTTGGACTCTTCCAGTCAACACTGTATTCGTTGTTTCAAAATGTGCTCCTACCATGAGTTCATGCAATATGAATCCCGCGCTATTATTTCTGCACTGAATTTTACGTTATCCGTGAACTATATACATTCGAAATGAAAGTGAACTGTTTACATGATAAGAAGTATTGAAAACAATCGGTTCGATTTCAGCCAACTTAGTTTATCAAATGATTTCGTGTCTGCCAAGCTATTAAACAAATTAAGGTTAAATATGAAATGTTTACAGAATTATTCGATTAAAAACATCTTTGACGGAAAAGCACGGAAAAGTTTTAAGTGGTACGGTATATAAGGAATTACAATTGGTTTGATTTTTTAATCGCTATTTTGCATATATAATTGGCAAATTTAATGCGGAAACAATGCACTTATAATAAGTTGTAATAATGTTATAAAACAATTCTGGCGGGAACGTTTAGTAGTATATTGTAGGGTAAGACTCGGCGGGAAGACGGAGCGGAGTGTATTCACGTTGGTAAAAACATCGGTTCGTTGTAGTCGTCGCCTTCAAGGTCTCTCATACTATAAGTGGAAAGCAGCATATAGCGCTTTTCAACATGCTTTAAACATTCGCCATTAGTATTTACTACAAATACTTTATAACGATTTATTTATTATATCCGCAATTATTGCATAACTTTAAAGCGCACTATAGAGTATGAATGGTTTCGCTCTTCTTAAATGCTTTGCGAATTATAAGTGACCTAAGTTAACAATACGTGTTGAAATGATCCCATTGATATTCGAGTAAAGTCAACCAAACAGGTATTGTCGAATACCAGTATACCAATTGAATGACTAATGTGCCTTTCAATGTTTGACAAGATTACCCCAACCCCTAAATTTTTGCCAAGAAATTGAGAAGACTGTTGAGAGCAATCGTTTACGGCTTACGTAAATACATTTAACAATGGAAGGTGAAAAAAGCGACATATTTCTTTATGCGGTGGTAATTCCAACAATTAACGTGAAGGGCCAGAAAAGGCGCTTCTTATGCTGTCTGCACAGGTCCCTCTACCTAAAGCGTGTTCAATTCGATCCTCTTCGTGTATTCAGCGCGCCACTCCCCCTTTCACACAATGCATCATGCTTTATACACGTTTGGTTGCTCTTCGTGTTTCCCAGGGTGCTTGCCTGGTAGTCTGACAGGCAGGCCATCTGTCCGTCCGTGTACTGAAGCAGCATGTACAGCACCGCGCAAGAGTTGCTCAACAACCTGAATTCAAATTCATGCGCCTGCCTCCCTACCCAACTTTTGCTGGACTATGAATTTATACTAATAATTTGCTTTGTTTCCTCTAGCGAACTGGGATGATGGACATGTATGGTGGTAATACAGACACATTAACTCTTCAAGAAATGCTGGATCTAGATATGAAATCAGAAATTGATACACTCCTAAGCAGCGGCAACGACTTATCGAACATGAATTTCACGGACTTGATGAATTTTTCCGATATGCCGCCGTTGGTGCTCGATGAAGTTCACGATATCCGATGGTTTTCTAACAGCTCAACGCTGTCCGGCTCAAATTTCCATTCGGACTTTGGCGATGAATTTTCAACGATGGTTGATCCAAACGCTGTAATGCCGTTGATTACGCCCTTGTCGAATGGACGCTCGCCATCGCCATCCCTCAAAGAGAGCCATTTGGCGTTTTCGCCTTCAAACTTTAAGTTGCAACCTGTCAAACAGGAAGTCGCAGTTGTGAAGAAGGATTTATTGAAGAAGCTGGACGAGCCGTGTCTTGGATCAATTAAGATTGAGAAACCGCAGATCACAACTGTGGTTGCAAATGCGTTGCCTATTCGTTCGCCAGGCACGCAACAATTTATTAAGAAGACTACACCATCACCAGTTATCAAAACAATCAATAAAGTGACTCCAATCATTTCCAAGTCTATAGTAAAGGTTACAAAAGCCCCTCTGCTGTTTAGAAACGCTATGACTGGCAGGCAAATTGCCAGTCCTATGACGGTCGCGCAATTAGCCAATTTGGGACAAGTGCGTACATTCACAACAGCCTCTAATCATACGAGAAAGCAACAGTTTAACAACAACCGCATTTTCAACGATGAAGTTAAGGCTTTTCCCAAACCGGCGTACAGTTACAGCTGTCTGATAGCGATGGCTTTGAAGAATTCGCGTACTGGTAGCTTGCCGGTCTCTGAGATTTACAACTTTATGTGCAGGCATTTTCCATTCTTTAAAACGGCGCCTAACGGATGGAAGAATTCGGTACGGCATAACTTAAGCTTGAATAAGTGCTTTGAGAAAATCGAAAAACCCGCTTTGAACGGTGCTCAGCGGAAGGGTTGCTTATGGGCGATGAACCCTAATAAAATAAGCAAAATGGATGAAGAGGTTCAGAAATGGTCGAAGAAAGACCCGCTTGCGATACGGCGCGCAATGGCGAATCCTAGTAATCTTGAAGCATTAGAACGAGGCGAACTTAAATTCTCATGCAGCTACGATGAACTGTACGAAGACAACTTTGGCGATTCATGTGGAAGCGCAGAGAGCGAAACATCTGATTTCGAGTCGGAGGGCGAGTCGAAACTTATTCAACCAACATACCTTAATATTGCTAATCTAAATGCGCAAATAAAACAGGAGGCGGAAGATGAAGACGAGGAAGAAGAGCAGGATGATGAAGAGGAGGAGACAGATGAATATGATGTAGAGGTGCGTTTCGGTTATTCATAAATGATTCAATATTTTATGTAATTTTAATGATTCTATTTTATTTGATTCGTTAGGTGGGAGATTCCATGTATGAAGATGAAATTGAAGTTGATGAAGATCATGAGATATTACAAATGGAAATGGCGCTAGCGCAAAAGGAGCTATTAGAATATGATCCAGCTATAACAAAACGTCGAAAAATGATGACTTACATCATACAGAACTAACGTTTGTCTACAGTTAACTATAGGATATGGATTCACTAATTATAGGGAAAAAAGACTTATTAATGTCCTTTTTACAAAGTCAGCACCAGGTAATTGCTCAATTTGTGGTGTTAAAAATGTTGATATAATTTTTGTGACTATTTACACTATTAATACACCCGGTGAAAGAACGTTGAATTCTTTAGGAGCGGAAGTTCTATTTCAAAAACTAAATTTTGTTTGTTAGGTATTGATTATAAAATTGTTTTCGTATATATTGAAATTTCAATAGCTTGAGCAATTGCTAAAGTGCTGCTCTCAGCAAGTAGCCTCTAATGGTAGGGAAGACTATTTGTAATATTATTTAGGATTTTTTAAATTATTGAGTTTGCCACTTAGTTGTTGGGTTATTTACGATCACGAACCCAATAATTAAGTGGCACCAAGTGTATTATAGGTTTGTAATAAGCAAAGAATGCTTATTAAGAGAAATGCTGTGTAAACAATGGTGATATAAACTTTTGTACATAATAATGACTAGGAACGCTTCTATTTGCTGTCATTGTGCAAATAACTTACACATTTGTTTGGACAATGACTGCATAATTATTTCCATATAACAAAGTGCACAAATTATTTTAAACAGTATTTAAATAAAATTCTGCTCATTTTTCTTGTGCGAATGAGCAGAATCTTTATTGTGAGCGTGCATTTATTCTTTTTATTTTTCTACTACAAAGTGAGGAAGCTGTTAGAGTTCAAAGAACATTGCTTACAATTCAAATTCGGGGACCAGTACCAATTGCAAGGAATGTTTATTGAAATAATATTTGAATGTAGGTGACGCATTGAAGAATGTGGCGCGTGTCTGTGAGCTCAGTTGTTTAGGCGTCGGAAAAATGTAAATCAAATATATTTACGAATTTTCAATGAATTGCTGAAAGTGTATATATTATTTATGCTTGATTGTTGCCAAAATTAGCGACATCATTATAGCTTTCCATGTAAGATCATATAGTCACTGACGTTCTCACATATGTTAATAATTATTTTACAGACTGATTATCATAATAGTTTGTTATTTTTTGATGCAATGTAGTCTTTTTAAAGAAACAAAACACCAAGTGAACATAGTATTGAAGTGCGAATAATTACTATTTGTAAATTTTAATAAAGCTTCGAGTATCGATGAGCAATCAGTTCGATGTAAAATAGACGGCCATTGCATAAGTGTAACTGATATATACGCGCGGATTAAGATAGGAAATCAATTAGAGTTTTGAAACTTTTGTAATTTTACACTCTTGAAGCATTTTAACTGATTTCAATTGGAATATTGCAATCAATGTCTAATGTACAAATTTATTTTGTAAGCGGATGCTAAAGTTGTTTGAAACTAGGATCATGAATGAATAAAGAAACATTGTGATTTTTTTGATACAGAATAATTGTTTAGTCATTATGCCTTGTATTACAATTGGCTAGGCATTATTTTGATAAAAATCTTGTGTTTCGAAACATTTGTACTATAGACATTGTATTCTGAAATTTGAACTAGCCGCCGAAGTATACAAATTGAGCTGATCGCTTAAGCAAGATACTGGTGGCAGCACTACGCCAAGCAATTCATTGGAATAACATAGTTAAATCTCTTGACGCTCCAGGCGCTGATGTATCATTGTAGAGCAGAGTATGTGACGAGTTGGAACTCTCTGTTGTATCCTTAATCAGTATATAGTGCAAAAGTGGAGGTGGAGGTGGTTAAGTGGATGAAGTTAACGGTCCACAGCAGGGACACGGAGAACTCGCCAAACGTAGAAGAGTGCGCGATATTACATTGATAACTTGTAATAATCTAACCCGCGGCCGGATCGTAGCCATTAGATCGTCACATCCTAGCGTAGTAGTTGCTCGTTGGTTGTGAGTGGCGTCAGCAGGTTTCTTTCACACGACGTGTTCGTGCCCTTGTGATACTCGTTTACATTTGTTCATAATATATTCTTGATTTTATAACTGTTACAACCGATAACATAAGCGTGCGATAGTCAAAATGTTGCGTCAACTGCTTATAATTGCTCTAGTTACAGGTAATGTATAAATTCAATAATTCATTTAGTCTTATAGTCATTCAGTCCGATAAAGTATTACTGCTGGATGCGTTCGAGCCAGTCATGTGCGGTTTCAATATCGAAATGCATCTCATCGATTTTTGGCAAAACGCGTCCAAGGTCTTTGGTGTTTATACACAACGCAGAGCAATCTGTGCCAAATGATGAAGAATGACAATTTTGCATTGTTCTGATTCTCCTCAAATTGCCGCATGCAGCTGACAAATTACGACCATGATAGTCATACGTACGCGGTGTGCGTTTAAATCATGTTGTTTAATTTCCTTCTTGGCAAATTGTTGCTGTTGCCAATTCATTGAGTATCACGCCTATTTTGATAACTACATGCCATATACGCGTTGATAATTACTTAGCATGTCATGTTGAGCCGAACCCTTGGTTTAAACAAATCTCATTTGCATTGCATGATTCTGCCTTCCTCTTTGTGTTACATGTAACATACTATTTGTTGCTTCGTGCGCGATATTTTGTTGTACATATTGTACTTTAATCTTTGATCTCGTACGAGTCTCACACAACTAGACATGCATTATCAAAAACATCTTTAAAAATACATGGCTGTCGAATTCGTCGCGTAATTAATCCGCTGCTTACTGGACACGTGGCCTTGAAATTCTGTTTATTTGTTCGAGAACTTAATGCAGGTATTATAAACAAGAAATATTCACGTAATTATGGTTTTTCCATATACATAACAGGTTTAACAATGTTCTACACCGTTGACAGAATTATTGGGTTCATATTTTAAAAACATACCTGAACATCAATTTATCTAATCTATGTTGTATTGATTTACAAACATATTGCAATTTTTACGGGTAATAAATAAGTCCTTTGAATTATGAACTGTAGCTGTTCATTGTATGAATAATGCGATGGCTTTGACTCTTTGCGTTTTATATTTAACTAGAGTGACTCATGTTTACCGAGTAATTACTGCATTATGAATAAATTACATATTTAAAGTTAATAAAATATCTCGTTTACAGGAAGCGCATTGTGTCAAAATGATAACAAAATCGACTTAGATGCCGTTAAATCCAACATTCCTGGACTGGATAATTTTAACGAGGCTGACTTGCCACAACGAGAAGAAGTTGAAAAAGTTTTACGCGAAAAGTGCGAAAAGAATGGAGGTGCTGGTGTCTACGATGAAATTGCGGTAATGCATCACCCATTATTATTCATTGTCAATTTCAACAATGCAACAACACTTATTGTTTGGCTTTTAGAATTCGCACGAATCAATCCAAACCTGCCTTCAGCAATACTTGAACCAAAGTGTAATTATGGATGAACTGGAGGTGGCTAAGAAAACCGGCTCCATGGACGATGTTTTTGGTAAATACTGCAAGCAACGTACCGACATCATCGCCTGTGTGACTGGCGTCACCACAAAAGTGGAAAAATGCTTGGAGCCTAAGGAACAGGAAACGCTCAAGCTCGTCCTGAACATCACTGATAGCTTGATTGATTTCGTATGCTATAAGGATGGCGATCGATTAGCAAGTAATTTAATTAAAGGGGTACTTAATGCGATTGCATACTAAGCGTTTTTCGCTGAATTTTAGTGTTCGTTGCCGAGGGCGGTTTTGAATGCCTCCAGGATCACAAGGAAGCCTTGCAAGAGTGTGCCAACAAGACTCTGTCGACCCGTATTCCCAAGGATATTTCCATCACGAATTTGCCACTGCTGACGTTCACCGGCGACAGTCAATGCGCGTGAGTATTGCGTTTCCGAGGCCAGATACTACTATGCAATTAAATGCAATAATGAGTCCAAAATAATTTGCGCATGCAATTGTTCCAGTGACATGTTGGACTTGCAAAAATGCGCCGTTGAGGAGTTGGAAAAGTGCAAAAACAACACGCCAGCGAATATTGTAGAGGCGCTCTTCAAGTTTATTAAGAAAGTTAGTCCATGCAAGGATTACACTCCGGGTGCGCCTTCAGCACAGCGTAAGTTAGAAGCGTCAAACAACACACCTGCAATTTATGCAAGCTTCTACGCAATTTTTTTCACTTCATTAATGGTGCGATTCATGTAAAATGTTTCAAGATGATGCGAAATTGAAGACAAATAGATAGAGAGAGAGTGTCCGAACAAACGATATTATTCATATTTAAATACATACTATTTTTTAACATGTTGACATGAGTGTCGGTCACAGCGAGGTTTGAAGAGAGTTATACCAGTTTCATAAAACAAATCATATAAAAGACGTATGAGCTGGTTATATGTAAATTTAATGTGATAAACAACTGGCTGGGTTCTAATACGTTAATTTAATTTTTATATTTATACTATGATTATCAACTATCGATTTTATAGTTTTTATTCCTTTCATATTGTGCTGGTTTAAGTGATATAAGTCATGTGTTTATGTTAATAGTTTTATTACAACTACTACTAGATTCGCATTAGGTTTATGTTCAAACTATTTTTTACTTGGGCAAATTTTGAATGCATTTTATTGCATGGGTAAATAGTAGTAATCGTCAATTCAGGAGACGTGTTTTGGCCATTGCGATCATGTGAAAACCGTAAAAAAATAGTGATAAGAAGCTAGTGGATATATATTTAGAGCAACTAATAAAATTATCGACGTAAACATAAACCATATCAAATTAATTAATAGGATTTATATCTCTGTACACGACATAAAAGAAATTAGCTGCATGGCTTCTCTTCAATATGTCATTCTGAAAAGGTACATTCCCTTAATTACTTTCTCTCGCAATTATTAACAATTCCTTCTCGAATCACACATGCCTATATCGTTTGCGAAACAATAGCAAAGTCTATACGTTTTTATGCTAGCGCTTTCTATCTATACCTTGTAATTTAATCAGGGACACGCACAATGTAATTGCAATTGAACTTTGTATCCTCTGATCAACGTCGGCAGCACGTTATTTTTTTTTGCTTTGACGAGTAATTAAACTTTGTCACTGATTACATTACAATAAGTCACATACTGTATATTCGCAACACGCACATTGTAATAGCGTATTGAGTAACAACGTCATATTTCCTAATAAGCATCACTTTTATAACTTACAATTACGCTCGATCACTACTTGATAACTGCAACAACCGCTTGCTTATTTTACGCTATTGTATTGTAATCGAATGCATACATTAGCTGCAATTTATGTTTCAAGGCATATTACACGAGGCGGACGATAACAGCATTGTGCCCACGAAAGTTAAGCGCAGCCAGCAAGTCGACTTCGCGTCTGTAGATAATTTCCGTGATAAATGTACCAAGTATGCAGGACCTAAAGCATTCGAAGATTTGTCCGTATGTTATCAACCTATATAATGCAATATATGAATCGTATAATATTTATTTAATGTTCCAGTTGTCGCTCAACGAAACGAAAATGTGTATTCAAACACTCCTGAAGCAGAAGAACGTGTGTGGCTATCTCATAACTGAAGGAAAGAGCTGCATACGGCGCACTGTAAACAAGTTGCGTGTTTGCTTACCGCCACAAGAGAGCTATTTGCCCGCGTTTCTCATGGCGAGCGTTGATAATGGTTTGAAATATCTCTGTGATGATCAAGGACATAATTTCAACAGTAAGTTTTGTTGTCTTATTAGTGTTTACGTAGTTTCAATGATGTTGTTTTCAGAATTCCTTAATGGTCTCCCGTGTATGATTTCGAGCAGTTATGGTAATGAATTAAGTGACTGCATGTCAAGCACAAAGACCAAGAGGACTAAGGATAATCCAATCGTTACCAAGTCTGAGTTATGCGAGTATGTTGTAACTTCAAAGTTTAGTGAGTTTTATCTGAAGCATGGTTTCCTTTTATTTTTAGGGATATGGATAGAATTAAAATTTGTTTAAATACTTATATTACAAATCACTGTCTGCACATGCCTGAATTGAAGCAGACCACGATGGACTTGGTGGAAGCGGTAAAATCACCGTGCGCTGGTTGCGGACTCCTTTCGAATAGTATTTTAATAGCGACCGCTTTGGCAATGTATTTCGTACGTCATCTTGCATTTTAAAACCAAGAACACAACATTGTCTCATCGTATATCACACTGCCACTTTGTTTCCGTACAGCTACTTCAAGAATATATTCTGTCCACGATTTAAAGTACAACCAAAAACCGAGGAACAAGTTAGCAGGTATTGCATATCCACTTTCATTTTCAGCGCATTTTATTCGTGGCGGTGAGTTTTTGGCTGTTATTAAATGCTATTGAGTGAGATAATTTATCATGGAATGAAGCCTTCGAAATGGTTATGAATATTTTTCACGGTCATAACTCTATTTATTTTTCCAAACAAGAAAATATAAAAAGGAATTACTCAATAAGTAAATGTACAATCCGTAGAATTGAAAATGAATGGAAACATTAAGTATTTATTTTTCGTGTAGGGCGAAGAGTGCGAGCAAAGTTAGTGCCAATGTTTGAGACCAAAGACCATACTACTCAGCTCAATTTAAACGTGTAGCTGCTTAATGATAATTAATCATGACGAAGAGACTTAATGTTTCCATCAGGATGAATAACAATAGAATTAAAACACATCTACTTCATAAAAGAATCGAATTCTATTAGGAATAATAATTATAAATGTGTCGAGTTTTAACAGATTTAAACATAAATGAACTAATGGATCAAATAGTTATATTAAGCTGTTCCGATATAACGTTAAAGCGTTGGATGGTTACTAAGAATGTTAAACGTTAACGAAGATTTATTGCTAGACTTGTAGATAGATATTTCAATTTCTTCTGTATAGTTGGAATTTTTGCGTATTCTACTTTTGAGCGAAAATTTACTTTACTTCCATGAGTTCTATGATATTATACATGATCACGTAGACGTAGACTGTTCTGATCGAGTTTTTTAATGAAGCAAGAAGATTGTAAACTAATTACGCATTGTTATTGCTTTTTAAAAACATATTTATATTACATTTTAAGATTAAAATTATTGCGCATAAATTAATCTATAAAGACAACTTCTAATTGAGTGTAAAGAGGAGATAGGCATTATTTTTGAACATTTTAAAAACTTTTAAGCGAACTAAACTAAAGAGTTGTAGACTTGTAAACAAAGTAATAATGTTAGTCCAGAACTGTAGAGAAATTAATGATATTCGTGGAGATATATAAAATACTAATGTAAATACTCAAAGCACACAGCAATGAACAATTACGTCGCATCTATTTAACTGGCTTTTTGTAAATTTTGTTGCCTAGTTCACCGACTAGATGAATACCATTTATTGTTATTGTTTAAATAATTTCTAGTTATTAAAGCATACATGCAATGCAGTTATATCAGTATTACGTTTTTTAAAGGCATTATCATTGAGTTATAACACAAATCCAAACACGTACATAAAGTTACCAAAGATTGTAAATATTAACATAATGCAGGTACAAAATTCATTATGTTGTTGTGATGAAAATGTGTATATGATAATGTTAAGCCCTAACTCGAATATAATCAAAATCAAATATGCACGAATTTATTATTACACCCTTCGCAATGACCAATAAATATCATTCATATTGATTGAATTGGTATTAGTCATTAGAAGGCATAGCGTAAAATATGATTATTCATGTACATGTGGATTTTAAAGTGGCATTTAAAAGTTTAAATGGCCTTTAGTATCTTTTTGGCTAGGTTAGGTGGCGTCATCATCGCGCCTCAACTTTGCGCAAGAGTTAGTAAAAGACATCTGCATGCGTTGTCCATAGAGGAAACAAGTGGTGGTGCGACAAGAACAAACGATGTAAACAGTAAGATGGCCGTCTGAGCGTGTGCACGCGAAAGTTGGTGCTGTGCTTCTTTTACGAAAAACTTGTGAAATATTCGATTGGAAATTAATTTGAACAACGAACAACACAACTGGTGAGTTAAATTAGTATTGTAGTTCATTATCATGCTCGATTACCATACAGTTTAGTCATTTGTATATCGAAATATCGGCGGATACAATCGCGTCGCGAGATCGCACCAATACAACCACCTGAGATGTGTAGAACGCACGCGGTTCAGGTAATCGCGGTGTTTTTGTCCGATATGTACTTGTCTACGTGTATGTTTAAATACCTGTCTTGAGTCATTGCACCTTCTTGTTGGAGCGCGTATGCACTTGATCGGAGTTCTCTCTATTCAGCGAGAGCATTCTTTGGAATACATAGTTGTGCATTTGAATTGATAACAGCACTAAGTAGCTGTTAATTCCAATTGGAAGAAATGCGAATAGTAGGCAAGCAAGTAAGCAACCGGCATTCCAAACATGTGCCCGTAATTAATTAAATTACCTTTTTGGGGATGACTCACCGAAACGTTCCGGCGAATATTTCGGCAGGGAGCAGGAAGAGATAACGAGAGAGGGTCAACGGATAATGAATGATAGCATGACAAGTTCCGTGGAAAGTTGCAAGAACTGCCGGTCGATGTATAACTTTTGAGTGATTGGTTCCTGCAGGAATGCTAGCTTGTTTTTCTTTTCATGGCTGAAGGGTGCACTTGTCTGTAGTAGCGCACTTTTGCATTCAGCAAATCGCGCGAGCATCATGAACTTGCACTTGTGCATTAATTATTGCAAAACAATATGCAGACATCTCGTCGGCACTTGATCATTCATCGCCTGCATAGACAATGGCTGCTCGATTGTACGTGATTCTTTTGCATTTTGTTCGCGCGGAATTGACAAGGCTAATAATGCAGTAGGTAGGTGCATGAACGAACAAAAATTGATTTTTGAATTTTGCAAATTGCGCTGCTTCCCTTCGGCATTCATTGACTATCAGCGTGCCGTGTTGCATTATACATAAAGCGCTCCGTAAAGTTATGCGTATCTACTACTGTTTTATTGTGCTTGAATGCACGGATGCGCATTGAAACTACCTCAATGTTTTTCTATTTCGTGCACGCTTTTTGCAGTTTTATCGTCGCGAGCAAGTTTTCTATTGACACTGGTTGTGTGTCTGAGTGTGTGTGTGTTTTGTGAGCGGCGGCGCGCTCGTATCGTGTTGCCCGCCTCTCCAGAATAGACTCCCGAAGCGTGTCGATGCGTCTCCCCCTCAATCGGCTGCGGCTGCTAGTCTGGCGTGCAATGCAGAATTCGCGGCGAACTCGCGAGCGCGGCAAGAACTCTCGTTAGACTATGGGGGAGGTTTTGACCCTAGTGGATTTAGGGGGTGCATACGCGATGTTAGCATAGTCATACTTGTGCGTTTTTCAGATAAATAACACTATTGTTTGTTTGTTTCAGGCTGGTGTTTTCCCGATGCGTGCTGAGCTCGTTCTGCAATTGGTGAGTAGTGACTTTTCAACTTTTATTCGAATCCATGCGACCGTGAACACTTCTTTGCGTCCATCAATTCCAAACCAAAAGAACGTAATGACTTTTAAATTGCGCGCCTGTTTGGAATCACGGTGCACAAACCACACCACATGTAAACAAACGAACCGGTCAAATTCTTATCTTGTTTTCACACGCAATGACCACGGTTTAACCTGAATAGTTTAGTCTTGCTTACATAGTGTGTTCGCCATGTGGTTGTGTTGTAATTGTAGTGCAAATCAAGGTAGAGAATTAAGTAACCAAGGGAAGAAATGGATTTAGCTGGAGATCGATTAAGAGCTGAGTAAGTACGTGTCGTGCGGTATTATTTTAGGCTAGTTTCGGGTAATTAAACTTTTAAAATGCGAACGTGAAATAATTAATGCCAATCCGGTCGGCGCTGGCGGCTGGACTGAAAACTGAACCCAAATTGGAGCCTTAATTAACGTTGACAAATGCGATTTGCGGCAAAAACGCGTAAAAAGCACAGGGCAAGTGAAGACTTATGTGGACAGCGGCGTAATCACTAGACTGGATGGCATTCGTTGACCAGTGGACACAGCCGAAATGACCAGACGGTTTTTTATTATTTTTCATCGTATCAAATTAACTTGTCGCGTTTCACCAAGGGTCAAACGAAGCTCCACCGTCGTTTACGCAATGTTGGACTCGCTGCTCATATTCATATGCAAGGTAATGTTAGATGGGAGTAACCGTATACCAATTAGACGTGCGCATTTATCTCTCGGTGTCAAGTTCAACAAACCTTAATAGTTTATTGTCAAATTTCATTGCAACTTTGTTATATTGTCAGTAAAGTCGGCAGTTGTAAATGGTAATTAATACCAGATATACCGTTAATTAAAACACGGTTTGTTTTAGGTTATTTTACGTCATGATAATAGTAAAAATATGATAAATTCATTGCGGCCTTTTAATGTACACATATTTTATTAATGCGCCATTTTCGTGATGAAATTTTCCCTTGGTAAAGTGATAACAATGAGGAAAATCCATTGGACGTAATTTATGAGTTTCAGTTGTGTAATGATTCATTAAACTTGAGTAACAAATATCGCGGAGGTATTTACGACAGCGCATAAACTATGGCAGAACGGCGGCGGCGGTGGCTGCTGTATCAGCGACTCCTGTTTATGACCAAAGTGTGAATTATTGATGGCACTTTATTACACTTATTAGGAAACGCATGGCTGCCGGCTAAGCATCCTCCCAAGGGGTGGCAGAGCATTTGTGCTCGAGCAGTTGAATTAAATATTTAATCAATGCGCTAGAATTAGTGAAAAGCGGCAGGACTAAATGACATCGCCACCTGCGTCAATTTACGCGCAATTTGTCCACTCCGCATTTGCGCTCCTCGCTGTTGACGGCGACGACAACATGGAGCTGAAGCTCTTTCCACGTACTCGGTAATTTCATTACACTTAACATTGTTAGAGCACGTACTGCATTTGTTAGCAACAATTGCTCTGCCGGTACGCTCATCTGGCATTAGTTCGTGTCGCGTCGAATTAAGCTAGTAAATTGAAGTTTCAGCTGCACTCCGAACACAATTTGCGCGTGTATAGAAAAATAATTGCGCGTCGTAAAAATGACGAAATCATCCTCGTAAAGTGCACGATGTGCGGCGGATGAATAGGAGCGATGATTTTTTTTTACTAGATGATTGCGTTTCTCGAAACGCCGCTTATTTAAAGGTAATTCGGCTAAACGCGCTGAAAGCGTGACACACTCAATACGAAGCTCAACAAAAGCACTTGAGGACAACATTTCCGCAAGTTGTGCTTTCTTTCGGCGTGTGCCAACGCGGATTTTTTGCTTATTCGAGCCAGCTCTCTTTTGTCATCTCGCCTTCTGTGCAGTTTCACGCTTTTTTCCTCGACGCGCGCGCGAAAGAGGAGTGAATAATCTTTGCAATAAACTGCGAACAATGCGCGCCTGCCAAAGAAGATGCAGCAGAGGGATTTCACGCATCAATTGCTACAATTCTTGCTAACTCCTCGCTCTGCAACTCGTGCACATCGACATTTGCGCCATCACTTCAAAGAAGACTAAGCAGTTGCTCGGGGAAAAAAGGAAAATGCATTGGTTGGTTGGTGGAGATTAAATTTGAAGAAGTTTATGCTGAGAACTAAGCGGGTTTATTAGTTGCATTAAAATAATTTCGTAATTTGATGATTTAATTAAATCGTTCAAGTGTTATGTGGAATATTCATAGCTGTACGATGGGGGGAAGAATTCACTTTTACTTAATTTGCATCCAGCTGCGCTGAGGGTGTTTTCGTGTATTTATTTAATTAACTGCACGTATGTATGTAGAGTTGTGGAGCAACATGCAATAATTGCGCGCGGCATGCAAGAGTAATCTCGCAGGTATTAAAATTACTATTCGTTCGCGGAATTACAACAGTTTCGAGAGTGGACGCCAGCTATTAACACGTAAGCGCTGTAAATTTCGTGACTGGCCGACAACAATAAAAACAACGCTTATTAATACATTCACTCAACGCTTTACGCGCCATTCAACAATTTGATTCATGTGCTTGGCGAGAGAAATTTATTTACGAAGAAACATTTGCATTAGTCATAAGAATGAATGTCAACGGGCAGAAAATGGATCAATAACAACTATGTACAATTCGTAGTAGAGTTTCTCTTGTGGTTAAGACTCTTAGACTGACGACTTAAATACTCTCGAAGAGTTAAAAGCAATTTTCTTCAGTAAGTTTCAACAAACGCAAATGTAAATGCATGCTATTCAGATAATTGCAGCATAACAATAAAGTTCATAGCTCTTCAATTAGTTTTATGATGGTTTAGTAGGAAAATCGATTAACAATTTTTAACTGTTTATCGTACGAGTTTGCGTCAAATGGCAAACTCATAGTTAATGTGCAAATATTGAAGTTCGAACAATTAGTATCGCGTGATCGGGAGATTCATAATCAGGCAATTAAATTGTCAAAGCAGGATTTTATTTTAGAGTTTAGAAAAAGTTGGTTTAATTGTTCGTTTTAAAATTAAACAGCAAATGTTAACAACGGTTGAACATCTAACAAGTTTCTGTCGAAACTGAATACCTATGTACGTTTGTTTCCGAATAATTAACGAAGAAGCTATAAATGTTATACATGACATGCGTTTGTTGTTTCTACATTTAATTAACTAACAGACGGCTAATTAATTAACAACAGTGTAGAATAGTAATTATCCGCTCAAAATATGCGAGCTGCACACTTTTTGATCATTTCCTCCGCGTATTTATGTGCCGGTAGACCGTTGGATTTGTTTCGGTTCATTCGCCATAAAACAATCGCAATAATCAATAACAAACTCGGCGCAAATTGCATTTGCAAGCACACGCACGATTTGCTGAGCGGAGATTGCTCTCTCTCCCCGGCAAAGTCGTCGAGGAAATGCCTGCATGCGCGATACAAATTGATTCTCGCAAATTTAAAATAATGCGCAGCATTTCCCCTCGGTGATTAATTAATTGAGCATGAAGCTCATTATTCCGATCAATTAATTTCGAGCTCATGTGCGGCGAAACATGAAACAAGAATGCCACTGCATTTATGGAAAGACAAAGAAGCAACTTGAAAGTAAATCTGTTTAAATCCATAATGTTTATAATTTATTTAATCGTTTGTGCACGATAGACTTTCATATTTATCGCGTATTATGAAATTGAAATCTAAACGCTTAATATCTTATTAATTGTTGCAATTTACTTGCATTATCGCGAAACTCGTTCTGCTTTCAGAACGAATCCTTGCAATACGCAAGCCAGCCATAAATTCATAAGCATTCTGAGTTGCTATTGTTTATATACAATTTGTTTCGATGGATCGATTAGTAAAGACTTTAACACATTTTGTTTGAACATAAAATCCACTTTAATAGTTTTAACATTTCATGCAAATTGTTCGTACAAGGATATGAATTAACTTCTTTTGACATTTAGCAATTGATTAGTGTGATTTACTTGTCAGTGCGTTACTTAGTAATTAAGTTTACACAATTACGAGTTGTTTTCTTAATTATATCTGTTCATACGCAGATACAAACTGAGATTAAGTTAATTAAAACTGAGCGGAAGATTTGAAACATTTAGCATTTATTAGCAAACTCAAACAAATTGTGTTTGCTTATGTGGATACGGACAACAGTGCACAGTTTGCAGTTCTCTAATGTGCAAATTGCGTAATGTTGGAAAGTTGTTTGTTTATTAGGTTTTAATGATATACGTTAACGCTAGCTGGCATGCCGTGTGTGTACCTTTAACAATTTCTCGTTATGCATATCGGCTGACTTGATTAGTGGCTGCATAAACTGATAAAAGAGCGCATTCGCGAACATGTAATTCGCATTCGCGTAATGTAATTCTGTTATTAAAAGCGCGCTGCATTCGTGCACTATACTTAAAAGCAATTCTTCATTTTCTATGGCGCGCTATATGATATATTACAAAATTAGTTTCGTAAATAAAATAACACGATTGTAGAAAGCGCCATAAAACGCGAAATTGAGTAATTAATATTAATTTCATGTCATTAAGTTATTTCCTATAGTTGGCAATGTTTTTTCCAAGAATTCACGAGTAAGAAAGTTGAGTGAAACAAGAAAAACAATTAATTTTGATTCTCAAGGTATTTTCATTGCATGGTGGATCATGAAAAAGTTATCAATGATGTTCGATCGTTTGCGGTCGTGGGGATGCGTGCAAACGGTAGAAATATCTCAATATCGCGAACGACGATCGCGCTTCTCTCCTGATATTGGAATACCAATGCCGTCATTTATCAACCCCTTGCGCATATACCCGATCACCATCAATTTCTCTCCGATGAATGTACGCGAAATGGGTCAAAGGATCAACTATGTATGGCACGCTACTTATTTCAATATTAAACTAGTGATTTTAATCACTTTTTCGACATGGCAGTCACGCGCAAACTGTAATTCGCTTAAAAGTTACGCGAGGTTAATTAATTTAGTTGTGCTCCCGTCGACGAACCAACCACTTCACCTGCAGTAAAGTTACTTTACGAATATTTATCTTTGCGTTAATTAAGCTACAACGCACGAGCTAGCTGCTGCTCGTTTTCACCTTGTTTTTCTTTCATTTCGTTTAACATAAAGTTTATCTTGCGCGATTAATTGAATCGGAACGCGGTGGATGTTGCTGCGTTGATATTGGATTAGCGTTTCAGCTCTGGTCTAACCGAACAGGTTTTTAGTGGCCGTTAACAATTTGGAATGACAAAAATGTGCGGTCGCGTGGCACTGTAAATAATACAAATTTAATTATGATAAGAGCTTCTGGAAAGCGGATGGTGCATTTAATGTATTCAGTTGATCTTGAATTCAGTTGCTATTTATACAATAGAAGTGCAGGATGAACTTATCTTTTCAAGCTTATAAAATACTCCTTTGGAGAGCATGTTGAAAACTGGTTCAACATCTCTACTCTTGAAGCATTCAGAGCCCACATCGTAAGTTCTCTTCATTTGCTGTGTCAAGAGCAACATGCTCTTAATATGTGCTGTAAGAAAATGTTGGCAGTCGCGTACTTTAGAGCTAAATTTATCTCGTGATAACGTAGGAAATACAGGGATAGTTTATTATATTCCCGGAATACTTTATCTTACACGAATTCCTCGCTAAATTAAAACGATTCGAGCGTTTGCGTTTTGTTCAAAATGTATGATGAAAGCGTGTGCTAAGTTAAGAAAGGGTTCTTTTTTAATTTTATGAAACCTGAAGAATATCCTCAATGCAAGGCTTCTTTTTCTACACGTAGATAGACCTTTTATCTTTCATTTTACCATAATGACGCCCCGGTTCGAGAAGCAGCAGCTTTGCGGCGAGGGTTTAATAGAAAATGAAATCACAAGAAACAAGAGGTAGTCGTCGGCATACCAGCGCGAATGTCTAGCGGCGAAATGATGAAGAAAATAATATAAAAAATAGGTTGCGTGCAGTGAGCAGTACAGTGTATAGGTAAGAAAGGTAAAAAAATATAGCTGCGGCAATGTGGTGGAGAGTTGGAGGAACACTGCTGTATGACTGGAAGACCTTTAAGTTAATGTGCTTGGTCGGACCGATGCGATGGACGCACTCTCGGCTGTTTGCCTGCTTCCAAACGTCAATTGCATAGTAATTTGATTTCTTTTCCCAAGACTTTAGTGCTCCGGGGAAGGCACTCGTACGCTCCGCATTCGTTTTGCAGAAAGCAAACTGGATAAAAGTAAAATTCACAGCGTTCATGCGGCCGGCAAGATTAACGTGCGGAATATAAAAAAAAAGGTCAAATTAATTGGATTTCTATTTTAGAGTCAATTTGCTATGGTTTCCGGCATTCTTTTCTTAGCGTTCAGGTAAAAATTGAAATAGTCTATTAGCGAAGTGAGAATCTCTGCCTGCCCCTAGTTCCAAAGTAATTAAACCCTGGGATGCGGTGATTGACAGTTTGTAATTCTGGTCCGTTCGCAAAGTTGGACGATCACTATGATTGGTTGGTTGAGCTAACGCTGAGCAATCTCTTTTCTCTTCTCGGCCGTAATCATTAATTGTGTGCGTGCGCTCATTGTTGACGAGAAGTTCGCGCTTCATTTCATTCTGCTGCGCGTTCCTCGTCAATGCCACTTGAGATTCACGTACGTTTGCGGGTCATTCGAGTTGATGATGTTGGACATATTTTGTGATAAAGTAGCGGACGAATGTTTCCGTTAGAATAATACACTTGGAAACTTCCTTAAAGTAAGTGCCGCCGCTCATCTCGAAGTCAATGATTAGTCTCGCAAATATATTATGCTTCTTATTTCCGACGAAGAAGCTGCGTAATAAACCTTATTACTTACGATATTATTTCGTAACTTTATTAACTGTTGTTTGCTCTTTGGATGTCTTACGAAATTCAATCGGTGTTCTTATTACACACAGTTGAACAGCGTCGTTGATTTGGTCATTGTGCGTGTATTTAAATTGAATTCTGCGCTAACTGCTTGCGAGTTTTCCCAGCCTAATTGACTATTAAGTATGTGAGAAAAGCAGCGCTGCGTAACGTTATGCATTTGAGTTCACAAAGTTAAGAAGGCGCAGGTTTATCAGTCACAGTGATCATACGTTCTGGAATTAATTGCTTTTAACTCTTGTGTTCAGCGTCTTGTCGTAGTAGTAAAACAGTGTGTTTTGTTTCCAGAATGGCAGCAACAATGTTTCCGTCGAGTTGATATGAGAATCATGATCCGGCTGCAAAATGAAACAAACGTATCATCCGCAATCTGAACTTGGTCGGATATTGGTGGTCGCAATCGCCAGCCTGTTGCTGGCAACGAATTCGTGCACGTGCTATTTGCTCTTAGTGACTGAGGATCAACGCCCAGGCGATGTCATCTTCGATGCGTCCGTGTACAAGCTCGGCTCGGAGCGCGACTACAAGATCAACCTGGAGCGTTCCGCATCGTTTGTCACGCGGCTGGTGCACGTGGATACTGAGAATGGGCAAGTGAAATTGCTCCAGCGCCTGGTATGCAATTCTCTCTATTATCCGAATTTATTTACGGTGCACATCGATTCGACTTCGAATCGTCTGCGCGATATCGACTACTACAGTCTACCCCTTCGAATATTCATCGTCGGCAAGGAATGCTCGGATGACAGGGATGAAAATGACCTGTTTGACGATCACAAAGCGCGTCGGCGACGACGCAGCATCGCTTACAATCCCTTTGTCAGCCATGCGCATCCGAATGTGAAAACGCGCATCACCGATGCCAAACAGTGGATATCGGAAACGTACGCTTCGTTCGCGATACCCACCGCGGACAAGTGGCGCAAAATATGCTTGCGGAAGTCCCAGTACATCAACTCCATCAGCGCGTTCCTGCCGCAAACCATCGCCAAGTCGTGCTCGGTGAACTTTGTCGACGTGAGCGATCTGCGCTTTAAAATTGAGGCGTCGCAAGGGGATCTCGTCGCCAGCGAGGATGTATGCATAAAAGAACCACTCTGGAAGGTCGTCATTTTCTTTACGACGCAATGCAACGACGCCAAAGTGCTCGACTCCGACCATCGTCTTAAGATTGTTTACCATCATCAAGTGTTTAATGACACGGATATCGCGAAGCGAGTACGGCGCGAGCTGCGGAATCAAAGTCCATTCTTTGAACAGCACTTGTACGTGGTGAGCGTGCTCGAAGAATGTGAGCCAGGGGTGATTGTAACAACCCTCAAAGCTCGCGATCCGGAAAACAGCCCCGTTACTTATTCAATGACTAGTCTGCTAGACTCGCGAACGCAATCAATGTTTGACATAAATAATAAATCCGGCGTTGTTACCACGAAGGTACAACTGGATAGGGAACTCTTAGACGTGCATTACTTCCGCGTTGTTGCGACTGACGATAGCTTTCCTCCTCGGAGCGGCACCACGATGTTGCAAATTAATGTGCTGGATGCTAATGATCACACACCTGCATTTGAAATGAATGAATACGATGCGAGCGTACGCGAAGGTGTGAGCTTCGGTACAACCGTGCTTACTCTGAAAGCCACCGATCAAGATATTGGCAAGAATGCTGAAGTTGAATACACCATACAGAGCGTGAACGGAGGCGGCATTAGTACGCCCGAAGACGATAATAACGCATTCAAAATAGACGCTAAGACAGGAGTTATTACGACCAGAACTAACTTGGATCGTGAAACGACAGAAGTTTATACATTAATTGTTACAGCCAGAGATCAAGCTACTCCGGCAAGCGCACGAAGAAGCGCTAGTGCGAGTGTTGTCATACGAGTTCTAGATGATAACGACAATTATCCGCAATTTTCCGAGCGCGCATACACCGTGTCAGTGGACGAAGATATTAATTGGAGCGACAATCCTGTTGTGGCACATGTGAAGGCCACAGATGCCGATCAAGGTAATAATGCGGCTATTCGATATGCAATTATCGGGGGTAATACGCAAAGTCAGTTCACCATTGATAGCTTATCGGGAGATGTTACCTTAGTCAAACCACTCGACTACGAAACTATTCGCAATTATCGTCTGGTTATTCGCGCCCAAGATGGTGGAAGTCCTGCGAGAAGTAATACGACGCAGTTGTTGATTAACGTAAAAGATGTTAATGATAATGCACCGCGGTTTTATACGTCGCTGTTTCAAGAAAGCGTGTCAGAGAGCGTGAGCGCTGGATACAGTATTGTTAAAGTACAGGCATACGATGCGGACGAGGGTCCAAATTCGGACATTAAATATACAATTGCTTCACAAGATGTAAATGGTATGAGTACCGATGATATCCCTTTGGTTGTTGATTCACATAGCGGTTGGATATATACAACGAAGGAGCTGGATCGCGAAGAGCATCCGAAATATTCCTTTCAAGTAATTGCAACAGACCAAGGCACTCCCCCACAATCCGCTAGCGCTAGTATTGTAATTACCGTACAGGACGTGAATGATAACAATCCTGTTTTCGATCCTAAAGTGTACGAGTCTGTTGTAGCCGAAGACGATTCTCCCGGCACACCTGTTACATCTGTCACCGCAACGGATGTGGACGAGGATACTAGAATTCACTATGAAATTACAAGCGGTAATACGCGTGGTAGATTTTCTATAACGTCACAGAATGGACGCGGTTTAATTACCATCGCTCAACCGTTGGATTACAAGCAAGAAAAACGCTACGTGTTAACGATAACTGCTTCTGATTCGGGCGGTCGAACTGATACCGCTACAGTTTACGTAAATGTATCGGATGCAAATAATTTCGCGCCTGTGTTTGACTCCGCACCATATTCAGTGAGCGTTAATGAGGATGTCCAAATTGGTACCACGGTGCTTTTAGTTACTGCAAGCGATAATGATGTTGGCATTAACGCCCAAATTACATACACACTCGGGGAAGATGGTCCCGAAGTACAACCGTTCACTATAAATCCGCAAACGGGAGCTATAATAACGACCAAATTGCTTGATCGCGAATCTGTTAGTGGATATTTATTAACCGTAACTGCCCGTGACGGAGGTCATCCGCCGTTATCAGATACTACTGATGTTGAAATCACCATTAATGATATAAATGACAATTATCCTGTGTTCAAGCAGCCGCAATACTCTGGCAACGTCTTAGAAGATGCGCTTTTGGGTACGAGCGTTGTGCAAGTATCAGCTACCGATGCGGATATTGGACTTAACGGAAGAATTCGTTATGTCTTGAGTGATAAAGATATTGAGGATGGATCATTTGTTATTGATCCAACAAGTGGTGTCATTCGCACACATAAGGGACTTGATAGAGAATCTGTCGCCGTTTATAATTTAGAGGCTTCTGCGATTGATCGCGGCAGTCCCGCGCTGAGTACAACTGTTCCGGTTGTTATACGTATTGAAGATGTAAACGATAATGCTCCAACATTTGAATCGGATAAAATAACATTATACATTGCTGAAAATTCACCAATACGTTCAACCGTCGGAGAAATATATGCTAAAGATCCTGACGATGGCATTAACGCTCTCGTACAATATTCAATTATTGGTGGTGAAGATTCCGAAAGCTTTTCTCTGGTTACGCGACCAGGATCTGAAAAAGCTGAGCTAATAACAATGACGGAACTGGATTACGAGAGTTCTCGTAAAAAGTTTGATTTAATCATTCGAGCAGCAAGTCCGCCTTTACGAAATGATGTGCATGTTGAAGTTGTTATCATAGATGTTAACGATAATGCACCTATTTTGAAAGATTTCCATGTGTTGTTTAACAACTACAAAGATTGTTTTCCAACTGGACCAATTGGTAAAATACCCGCATTTGATGCGGACGTGTCGGATAAATTGCACTACCGAATTCTCTCTGGAAACAATGCAAACTTGGTCGCACTCAATGAAAGCACGGGGCAATTGCAACTTAGTCCACAATTGAATACTAACGTGCCCAAGATTGCCACTATGGAGGTATCGGTTACCGATGGCATTAATGATGTAAAAGCTATTATGCAGCTTACGGTGAAATTGATCACTGCGGAAATGCTTTTCAATTCAATAACTGTGAGATTAAACGATATGACAAAAGAAGCTTTTCTATCACCATTATTGAGCTTCTTTATTGATGGGCTAGCTGCAATTATACCATGTCCAAAAGAAAACATATTCATCTTTAGTATACAAGATGATATCGATGTTCAATCGAAGATACTCAATGTCAGCTTTTCTGTGAAGCGTCCCGATGTGCCACGAGAAGAATACTACAGTCAACAATTCTTAAAGGAACGGGTTTATCTGAATCGCGCCATTCTAGCACGACTATCGACCGTGCAAATTTTGCCATTTGATGATAACTTATGCGTTAGTGAACCATGTCTTAATTACGAAGAATGCCTTACTGTATTGAAGTTTGGTAATGCTTCTGGATTTATATCAAGCAACACAGTATTATTTAGACCCATATATCCAGTTACAACCTTTACGTGCCAATGTCCAGAGGGATTTACGGGTTCTAAAGAACATTATCTATGTGATACCGAAGTGAATTTGTGCTATTCAACACCATGCCAAAACAATGGTACGTGTAAAATAAAAGAAGGTGGTTACACCTGTGTTTGTCCAGCTGGGTACACTGGCAGTAGTTGTGAGATAAAGCTCAATATAGACTCGTGCAAACCAAATATTTGCCGCAGCGGAGCAACATGTACACCCAGACATAAGGGTGGTTTCGTATGTGAAGATTGTTCACCAGTAACAGGACAAGAACATTACAGTCCACTGTGTGAACTGAAGAGTAGAAGTTTTATTAAGAATTCTTTCTTAACTTTTCCCAGTTTGAAACAACGGCATCGTATTAATATACAGTTAAGGTAATATTGGTTGCTTTGTAACAAATGAATTCTTGCTAATATATATACACGTTTCAGATTTGCCACATTGAGCCTCAATGGATTGCTCTTATATAATGGTCGATATAATGAACTGCACGATTTTATTGCCTTGGAAATCATAAATGGTGCCGTACAATTCTCATTTTCACTGGGCAGTGATATAACAACCGTTTCTGCAAGTATTCCTGGCGGTGTTTCTGATGGGAAGTGGCATACAATAACCGTGAGTTATTTTAACAAATCTGTTACTTTATCGTTGGATGATTGCGATACCGCATTGGCTCTGAAACATGGTGAAGAGCTGGGTGGAAGATGGGCATGTAGTGGATATGTAGAACATGTTCTTGAAAAGCGGTGCGCATCATTAACTGAAACATGCCATCGGTTTTTGGATCTTACGGGCCCTTTACAATTAGGTGGGCTTCCAACTCTTCCTGCCCAGTTTCAAGCGCATAATCATCACTTTGAAGGATGTATAAGTGATTTTCACATTGATTATAAATTCATCGATTTAAATTCTTATGTTGCCGATAATGGCACTGTTCCTGGATGCCCGGAAAGAAGAAACTTTTGCAGTTCTCGGCCATGTCGCAATGGGGGAACATGCAAAGAAGGCTGGTCAATGTACCAATGTGAATGTCCTGAGGGATTCAGCGGACGTGATTGTAGCGAGAATATAGGAAAGTCGTGGCGATTTGAAGGAGACGGTATGCTGTCATTCAATCCATTGTTACGACCGATTCAATTACCGTGGTTAAATTCTCTTTCTATAAGAACAAGGCAGCATGACACGTTTTTAATGTCAGTGCAAGTTGGGCAAAATAGTTCCGCAGTAATATCACTCCGTTCAGGACTATTGCTATATTCATTTAATGGGGAAAGTTTTAATTTAACGTCTAAGCAAATCTCAGACGGGCAATGGCATCATATTGAAATTACTTGGATAGGCAACGAAGTTAAATTAAGTTTGGACTATGGCGAAAAAACGACTGTAATACCATTTAATGCGAAAATACAAGGCTTATATGTGGGGAAAATATTAATTGGGAGTCCTGATATTTCGTACAATAATGTTGGTTATAACTATCTCGAAGGATGCGTTAAAGATGTTAGAATCGGAAATCAGCAAACTATTTTAAGTAGACCAACAGTTAAAGAAAATGTACTAGACGGGTGCGATGCAACTAATGAGTGTCAAACAGAATGTCCTTTAAATTCACAATGCATTACTGCTTGGGGCCATTCACATTGCGAATGTAATCCAGGTTTTGTGGGACCTCTTTGCGTTGCCGTATGCAGCAAAAGCCCTTGTGATAATGGCGCACAATGCATGGAGAATCTATCACTTAAAAAAGGATACACTTGTAATTGTAATACAAGCACATATTCTGGGGAGTATTGTGAAAATAAACAGTCGCAACCGTGTCCAGCTAGTTGGTGGGGTTTTCCAGTTTGCGGCCCATGCCATTGCGATATTGAAGCAGGGTATAATCCAGATTGTGATAAAAAGAATGGACAATGCAGGTGCAAGGAAAACCACTATCAACCGACAGGTACCACTAAATGCATCCCTTGCGATTGTTACCATACTGGTTCATACAGTCCCCAGTGTAATCATGAAACAGGACAATGCCGATGCCGTGAAGGCGTTATTGGACAGAAGTGTGATGCTTGTCCAAATCCTTATGCAGAAATTACTCTTCGGGGATGTGAAGTAGTTTATGATGGATGTCCAAGAAATGCGGCGAGTGGAATTTGGTGGCCACGAACTGCATTCGGTGTAGAGGCAATTGAAATATGTCCGAAGGGCGCGCACGGTAAAGCGTCGAGGGCCTGCGATAATCAATTGGGTGGCTGGCAACCTCCAGATCTATTTAATTGTACTTCTGAAAAATTTGTTGAATTAAGAAATCAATTGTCATCGATTGAAAAGGGAGAACTAAATTTAAATACATTCGTGGCAATACAGTTAGCCGCAGATTTATATAAAGCAACAAATGTTACTTCAACTTTGTTTGGGGCAGATGTTTTAATAACATATGATTTGGTACAAGAACTACTTAAGCATGAAAATAGAATGCATGGATTAAATTTAACCCATAGCCAAGATAAGGATTACATTCATAATCTGGTATATTCTGCAAGTGTTATTCTTGATGCAAAGTATTTGCCGCATTGGGAGCGCATTACTGAATTGAGCGACGGTAGTGGAGAGTTACTTGTTTCATCACTGGCTACGTATATAAATATTCTCTCAGATAGTCAGCACGACACATATACGAATCCATTTGAGATTGTTTCTCCAAATTTGGCACTTGGATTGGATGTTGTTACTCCAGAATCACTATTTGGATATGAACAAGAAGTTCTCCTTCCATCAGATAGTACATTTACCACAGAAAGAGTTATATTGCCCGACACATCACAATTTTTGGAAAATTCAATTTCAAATATGCCAAGCTCAGGTCCGAGCCCAGGACCGCTAATTTCATTTCCAAAATACAACAACTATTTACAAGATAAAAACAAGTTTGATACAAAATCAAAAATATTGGTTCCATTACGTTTACTTGGGATAAAACCAGTTGAATCAAATGAACTGATAACGAAACATTCGTTGCCTGATAATGGAGCTGTAATTAGTTATGCACAATACAAACAAGCTGGGGAATTGTTTCCGGCTTTGTATGATGATTCTGTTAAGCGTCGATGGGGCGTCGCAATTACTATCGGATCTCCTTTGATATCTGTGAGCATTTTAGTCCCAGAATACGTAAATGCAGTTACAAGAGATACACAGAGAAAAGTATTTTTTGAGGATGTGAAGCCTCCAGTAATTAATTATAAAGAGTTTGAAAAGAAGTCTTTTGCCGAAGATAAATTACATGAAAATGATGCGGTTGCTATGTATTCACGAAGTGAACGTGCGAAGCGAGATGGCAATCAAAAACTATTATACAAAAGTTTGAGTAATGTTGTTCTGGATCTTCCTGTTCGCATACAAATCTGGCTAGACTATGAGAAAATGATTTTCAATGAGAGATCTAATCCCCAATGTGTACATTGGTCGACTGCAAGGGGTTTTGGAGAATGGTCTCGAGTTGGCTGCCACACCGAATTGGAAAATGATTGGTATGATACACCAGGAGCACTATTAGTTAATTGCACTTGCAATCATCTCTCTACATTCGCGGTCTTAGTGGATGTAGTCGATTTAGAGTATATACCAGAACCATCATTAATGGAAGATGTTTCAACTTACAGTTGTTTTTCAATTTCACTGCCACTATTATTTGCCACATATTTAATACTTGCATTTTTACGTGGAGCTCAAACCAATTCCAATACGATAAGGAAAAATCTTGTGCTCTGCGTTTTCTTGGCAGAACTACTGTATTTCATTGCATTAAAAGTGCGCAGACCAATGATATCCAATGAAATTGCATGCAAACTGATTGCAATGGGTTTGCATTACTTATGGCTGGGAGGATTTGCTTGGATGCTTGTAGATGCTATTCATTTATATCGAATGCTAACTGAAATGCGAGATATCAATCATGGCCCAATGCGATTCTATTATTGCATTGGTTACGTATTGCCGGCAATAATCGTTAGTTTAGCAGTGGGTGTAAGGGCGCATCAATATGGAAATTATTACTTGTGAGTGCATCAGATAATATTTTCGATTATATTGTATATTACATTTTCCTATATCTGTTGCAGCTGTTGGGTGTCTTTATATGAAAGCGTTATCTGGAGTGTCGTGGGGCCAATTTCAATTTTAGTATTCTTTAATCTATGTGTACTGTTGCTTGCAGTACGAGCAGCATTTACATTACAAGATCATGTAATGGGATTTGGCAATTTAAGAACCCTTTTGTGGGTATCAGTTGTAGCACTTCCTCTACTTGGTGCTGCATGGGTTCTAGCATTATTGGCTGCCTCCGAAAAACATCCACTTCTTACACCATTTTTATCACTCGCTGTTTTGATTCATGCGATATTTTCATTATTGGGATATTGCATCGCAAACAATCGAGTACGGCAAAATTTGGCACATATGATATTACGTTGCATGGGTAAAAAAGTTCCACTATTAGAAACAAATTCTATTGCTGGAATTGGTAGCACATCGAGTCAAAATATAAATGCGCAATCGGTAAGTGAACGCCATTGTTGTATATTATGAAACTAATCATGTAGTTGCAGAGGTCGGCCTTAGCATATCATTCGAGCGCAATGGAAGCAGTGCGGAGAAATGTTGGGATATCCACGTCAAGTACAACATCCCGTTCAACGACCAAAACTAGTTCCAGTCCTTATCGTAGTGATACGCATTTAAGACATACATCAACGAGTACTTCAAATTACAACTCTGCAAGTGATGTTCCTTCATATTTGCGTGGGTTTGATCATGAATCAAGTGGATTACATCGGCATCGTGAAGTATTAGAAGAAGATCGAAGAGAAAGGCGAACTGGCCCTGGTGGCGGAGAAAGTGATTCGGATTCTGATGGGTCTGAAGGAAGGAGTTTAGAATTAGCATCAAGTCATTCTAGTGATGATGATGAATCAAGTACGAGGCGTCATAGATCGAAGACAACACGGCAAGGATATTTACCTAATATCACAGAACATGTAGCCACACGATGTGGCACACCACCTGCTTTAAATGTTGTCACCAAGTCACAATTGTTTCCGGCAGTTCAACCCTATGCTTCAAGATGGTCCAGTCAGCTACCTGAGTCATATTTGCACGGTTCAAGTAAGTGATTAATATTTATTATATTATGTCATAAACTTGTATTTTGTAGTTCCAGAGGTGGGCAGATGGTCTGCGGAAACTGGATCAGACAATGAATTTTGCCATAAAACAGGTTCGCCCAATCCTTTGCCAAATCCAGATGTAACTCCGGAAACATGTGTACCTCCGATGCAATCGGATCAGTACATGTTACGAGCACACTATGATCAGCATTATATTTCAAATTTGGGGAAAAATGAGTATATTTCTAAATTAGTCACTCCCCATGAAAATATGAATTTTCAAGAATATGCAGAGCGATGCTCAGATTTGGAAGAGAAACATCATGTGAATGACAAGTATATATTTCCTTATACGGCCGAAGAAGACCATTTAACCACTCATAATAATTACATGCATCCTCCATCTAGCAGGATGATGTCACCAGGAACAAATGATATAAATAATCCAGGTATGTTTCGTTGTATTAAATGTCTTATGAACAATTTTATTAAATTAATCGACGTACATGTTGCACTACAGGGTTGGATTATCATGGATCTCGATTAGGCTCCCGAATGGGGTCTGTTTTAGGTTCCATGCATGGTTCTCTTTGTGGCAGCGCAAGAGGATCTCCGTCACCAATGATGTCGCATATACCAACCATGATGCATTCAACTAATCATCATCCTTCGCAAGATGCAACGCAGTAAGTGATTTTTGACTTGTTCTTTATAATTTTTTTTCTGAAATTTGAAATAGTCTAATGTATGCGTTAACAATTTACTAATTGCTGCTCAGATGGTGTTGGGAATACGGTGTTGATAATTAAATAATGAAGGTGAGAATTGGCTTCTTCATTTAATTATTATAACTGATAAGTAAATGTTCCCATTACAGGAAAGAAAAAGATGAAGAAACTTCAGTATAGCATCAAATTAGATTGTGTGTTTTGTACAAATTATTATAGTTAGATGTATTACAAATTTCATTTGCATCAGAAAAATAATTCGATTCTGGACTGAGTCTTGTGAGTATGGAGAATTGATTTACAAATGCAAAGTATGCCATGTCACTTTATATTCAAAGTAAATTAGGCAATCGTTGAATACGAAAACGATATTGTACAACACATAAGTATATAGTCCCGGTTAATAAAACAATTACTACTTACTTTTCAGGACTCTAACTAGCTTTTTATATGTGAGAAAATTTATATTTATATACATATATTGATTATACACAGTTTAGGGTGTATAAAAAGCATGTAATTTTTGCCATAATTTAAGGCGCGCTCATAAGTTCAGATTTAGTTATATTCATTATCTACGATTTGAACAGACATACATATTTATTTATAATTTAAGTATCATTAGGTGTATGCAAATTTGAGAAATTTGCAGGGAAAAGATATCAGTGCCTACATAATAGCTTTTTATCTATTGTATATTTTCCTTTAAAAGATCTCAATGGACTGATTTTTCGTAAAATATAATTTAGTACAACTTTTAATAATGACTTTTAAAGTTCTTGTGTAGTACTTACTAAATTTGTAGCGTCTAATCCTGAACTTCCTAGTCCTTATAGAACTCTCTCCTGAAATGAAAAAAGAAAAAGATTAATTATATTAAAGTCAGTAGCAACTCTATTTTAAGGCCTGAATTAATAAGTGTCAATATAGGGAAGATCAAATTTAGTCATAACTAGAGTACTCCGTAGCCTAGTGGTAAAGTCTACGTATGTGGTCTGAGCGTTCTTGGTTCGAATCCCGAGTCAGGCAATACAATTTTAAGTTTTTCAATTTATAATGAGCCTATATAGGCAAGATCAAATTTGTCAATAGCAACGCATTCAATAGCCCAGTGGTAGAGGCTATGCAAGCGATCCAAGAGTCTCAGGTTCGATTCCCGAGAAATGTACGTTTTAAATTTATAATTTAAACAAACTTGAGACTATAAGGGCAAGATCAAATTTAACTGTAGCAACAACATCGCATAGCCTAGTGGTCGCGGCTATGGATGCGATCTGTGTATCTCAGGTTCGAATCCTGAGAATAGCAACTTCAATTTCTAAGTTTTCACTTTCTTGTACGCTCGGGGGCCCCATTGGACATACCGTATGTCCTAGGGGGCCTCCTGGGCGTACAAGGGCCCTATTTTTAATTTTTGAAGCCCGTACGTATTAAGATTGTCTTGTGACGGCCCACCCCGCCGCTTCGCTCCCCGGCAGTAGACTGCCTCCCCATTCCCGATTTTCGTTACCAACAGGCCGATATTTTGACGTCACCAGCGAGGGGGGCGCCTCTTTTGACAAGTAGGAACTTAGAATTATTTTCCAAGTGCTTGATTTGAATACAAGCGCTATGGCCAATTGAATGACCATCCTACTTAAGAAGTACTGCCGCCTTAGGCCAAGTAACATGCTTGGGAATTATTTTCCATTAGAGTTTTAAATTTATGAAAAATTTCAGAGCCCGGGATTCGAACCCAGGACCTCCAAGTTACTAAGCAAGTGTTTTACCACTGCACCAACAACTGTCTTACCGTAAGGAAATTAAAACTTAGACTTTAACATAACGCGCATCGATTTTATGAAGAATGTTTCTTTGTGCAACCAGCACCAAACACGGTGGACAGCCAGTTATTATATCCTTTGTTCCAGTACGTAAAAGGTATATTTTAGGGAAACCAATAAATATTTTTACTGCATTTAAAATTTATTTAGTGATTCAGCACTCATAAAATTCAGGAGCAGGATATTAGCCCACTTTGGTTGATCCCTTGGGACCATATGTCCTGCATTCCTAACTAAGACTTCAGTTAAATTGCCTGCTATTTTATAGTATCCGGCAAGTTCTGTATCAACGTACCACTTTAATCGAGGTGCTAATTTGTATTGATGCGCACCTGTATAGTTTAATTGCTTAATAAAATCAACAATTAATGGATAAGGTACAACAAGATCAATTTGTCCGACAGGAAGCATTACGCGATAGTGTGATAGAAGTTCGGAAAGTAGAGGTGCTGCTGATTTAAGGTAATCGTATTTCATTGATGAAGATACATTTTTGGCAAAAGAATCGTACCTAACATGTCCTACATGCAATGCACGTTTAATTTCGTTAAGTTGCAAAAAATTGATCATATTATTTTGTGCCTCATCATATTCATCAGCTTTCAATAAATTATAGAGATTGGTAAAGCCTGTAAAATTTTCAAACATTGTACCAAAACGCGTTAACTCGAAATTTCCAACAATCATATCGCTAAAGATTTGAAAAGCTTCAATATTATTACCCGCTTTAAAGTGAGCTATGCATTTTTTACGCGCATCTTTAAAAATATCTGCTTGATGTTTATCAATAAGACCAAGTTGATAAAAGTAATCTGCATAGTTTAACTGATTTATCGGATCCGTTAAACCATTAATGATAAATAAACCTTTCAAATTGATAAAGTTTGCGCTATTTTGATTATTGTAATGAATTGCATAAGCTAATGAGGGAATGTACTTTCCTGCATACGATTCACCAGTCAAGTAAAATTCTTTTCCTTGTAAATAAGGAAAGAGTTGCAAAAATTGTTTAATAACAATTAGTAAATCATTCCCAACTTCGATATGATTAGTCGTATAACCATCTTTAGTTATACTGTATCCCGTACCAACGGGATTATCGAGAAATAATACGTGATTACTTTTGTGCCATGAATAGTTACGTCTGCCAACTTCAGTTGGGGAAATTGGGACGTAGGGCCCCAATTCCAGAAATAATCCGAACAATGACGATGTTCCAGGACCACCATTCAACCACAAAATTAACCGATTATCTAATGAATCAACTTCAGCCGGAAAGTACCAGAAAAACATGTGCGATTCGGTCGTTTCATTGACGGTTAAATAGCCAGAATAACTTTTAATGTCCAGTAATTTTGGATGCGATACCATTGATAAGTTTTGCGCTTCCTCTATGCTCCCATTTTTTAAGAACGGCGTTAAAAACAAGAACTCTAACGGCTCCTCATTATTGATCCCTATACTGAAGTCATACGTAATTAAAGCCACTACGCTCGTTACTAAAATAATATAATATTAGAAATAATTATACTTTTCAATACTTTGTAGCTTTTACCTAAAATGATATTTGGAAAGAATGCTATTATTGCGGCTCTTCTTGCTCGTTTCTTCATAATATATTCGCGTATGCACTCTTGATTGCGACTAACTCTTGGCTTTCAAATGCAATTTGCGCGAATACCTTTCAAATCCTTATCGTTATATAACAACGCATTTGTACTATTCGGAAAATTCGAGTGGAAATTTATTGCCAAGTCAGCGTTGAAAATTTCAAATGACTCAATGAAGTAATAATATACAATCAATAATATTATATATCAATGTAAAGTTTCAATGCAACAATTTATTATTATGCATGTGAGCACCGCCAATGAATTAGCACTGCCACGAAAATGTACATTTCCGACGTAATTCGCACGCCGCACTTCGACCTTTTGAATGTAATTACTCATATTGATAAAGCCGATGTTCTTATAAATTGCAACTAAATAGTTGCAATATTTCTAAAGCTGCTGAAATTTTTAAAGAGCGGTGATTTAAATCGCCTTCAATAAGTTGATTAAATCATTGGAACGCCACTAGCCATTGCTTGTTATTAATGTAATTAACATTTTTAGCTTTCGCGACGTGATAAAGCTTTTTAGATTAAAGCATTTGTAACATTCCGAAAATTCAAGCATAAATTTATTGTCAAGTCATGTTTAAAATCTTCCCGACTCAATGCAGTAATGATATATAATCAATAATATAATGAACTTCCATGCAATTACAATTACTGAGTTTCAATTATATATTATATGAAACAATATTAACGCAATGTAGCAATTAAAATTTAATTTTTATGTATGAGCTTTAATGAAATGTCTTTCTATGCGTAAATCGAGTAATCAGATCAAAAGCCCATTTTGGCTGGTCAGTTGGCACCATATGACCAGAATTTCTTACTAATACTTCAGTTAAATTGCCAGCATGCTTAACGTAGCCCGCTACATCGTCATCGACTTTCCAAATGTATCGCTTTGCAGTTTTATATTCTTGTGCTCCACTAAATGGCAAACTGGCCAAGTAATTCTCTGTCAACGGATATGCAACAATGATATCTAATTGACCATTGTACACAAGAACTGGATAATGGGCGAGCAATTCAATAATCCACGGTGCAACGGATTGCATGATGTCATTAACCAAGTTGAGTTCCACTTGGGTGCCAATACCATTGAACGTTACATTTCCGACGTGAATCGCACGACGCACTTCGACTTTTTGAATGTAATTACTCATATGAATGTAGTCGTCAGTCTTATCATTCGCAACCAAATAGTTGTAATAGTTTGTAAAGCCTGTGATATTTGTAAAGAGCGACGTTTGGTTTAAGTCCGCATCAAGTAGTTGATTGAATACTTGGAATGCTTGAAGCCATTGTTTCTTCTGAATGTAATCGACACCTTTCGCCTCAGCGTCTTGGAATACTTTTCTGCCAGCCGCGTCAAGCAGTCCTAATTGATAGAGATAATCGCCGTACTTGAGTTGATGCTCCGGGTCAGATAATCCATTACCAATGGCCATTCCAGCGAAATTTATTTTCTGCGTTGCGCTCGGATTGTTCTTATGAATGGTATACGAAATGGCTGGCACATATTTTCCTGCGTACGACTCACCCGATACATAAAATTCGTTCTTTTGAAGGTCGGGAAATAATTGGAAAAATTGAAGCAGTGCTTCATACAAATGTGCGCCAACTTGTGTTTCATCCTTGCAATATCCGTCCTTTGTCATGCTGTAGCCCGTTCCCACAGGATTATCAATAAAAATAAGATTGTGGTTCGTGTGCCACGAATATTTACGCAATTTTAGACCGTGTTTCGAATTTGGTTTAAATGGTCCATTCTCTAAGAACAAGCCCAACATTGATGAAGCACCTGGCCCGCCCTGCAGCCAAAGTAAGACGGGCGCATCTTTCGGATTCGTTTGCGATGGAAAGTACCAGAAGAACATGTTCGATTCTGTCTTCTCGTCAACGGTCAAGTATCCAGAATAACTCTCAACTCCTTTGAATTGCGTCCGATTCGCTGACGCCAAGATCTGCGCTTGTTTGAATTGTCCGTTTTTTATGTACGGAGTAAGTATTAACGGTTCACCGGAATCACCGACAGTTTCATGTTGTTCAATTTTAGGATAGACGTTGATAAAACTGCAATTGCCACTGGCAATTAAAATTGTCAGAAACGCAATAAAAACTTTCCGCATTGTTCAATCTGAATATGCGCACTACTGGTTAATACTTGCAGCTAAATATTATGGTCTTTAGTTTACAATGGTTAAACGAGTTGTGGTCAGTTGCGTTGAATAATGCGCTATCAAATGAATGCTGTCTGACCGGCTGTACGATCACATGTTCGTTTATTTATACAAGCTGATATACGAGACAGTCAGCGGAAGAGATGACTTGTAGAAATATGATAGCTAGTCTGACCTTTGTGGTGGCCTGCATTGCATTGTTATAAAGTTTCATGGTTGAGTATGCAATGTATTTCAGCGCAAAGTAAGTTTCAAACTTGTTGCTAGCTGTTACAGGGGTTGCCTATAGCAGTGATCCAACAGCGAGAATATATTTTAAGAAATTTAAATTTCAACCTTTTATACGTTTTGAAAACCGACTATGTTATACTGAAATATGCATATGTTGACATGAAAAGTCTATGCATTTCCATGAATATCTATGCATACATTAGTTGGTGTCCAAAGTTACTTAAATTGCATTTAAATTTGAATAGTTAAATAAAGTGCGATAAAATCTAAATAACTAGTACAAGTTATGTAAAAGAATTGAATAGATTACTGGCTGTTGTTATCATCAGTCTTTTTTATTAATTCGAGTGGTCCCTAGACTCCCGCGCACGTCGCAATCCCGCGCCGCGACTTCAGCACGCGCTCTTCGCTCGGCGGCATTGCCTGTTGGCCGTTTCCCGGCGACATACCCGTAAATGCGCGCCGTATCAGTATTCGCGACGCCGCTACGCAATTCGGAAGTTTTCCTGTTGCGCGCTTTCCCGATAATCTCTTACGTCGGTTCGCATCGCTCGCGCGCCGCAAAGTTCAACGAATAACTTGTACACAACTTATGATCTACTACTGCTACAACAGCGAAACATCGTAAAACTAAATTTAGAGTGACATTTTTGAGACTTTGACGAGTTTGTTTAATCCCAAGAAATTATACGACTAATTGGGTGTTTGAATTCACGTAGTCAATGTGTACTTCATTTGGACTGAAACAATTAGCGCACTATCCGCCTGCGATCAAAGATCCGAATGTATTAGATGGTGGAGATTAAATAGAATCCTCTTCGAAGCCAGCGTGAACATCGCTGAAAGCTGGGACACATTACGCAAGAAGGTAGGTAATTTCAAAATGTAATTAGAAAATTGCATGAGCTGGCGGTGGCGGCGCCTTCAAGTTCGCTGTTGGTGCTGTTAGTGACGATTCGCACACATAAGTTGCCTCTTCAAACTGCAGCCGCACTTAGCGCTCGACAGTCAACGTGTTAATTATTTTTTAATTAGAATTTACACGCGCCATTTGTCGTAATTTCCCTGTAATCTTACTTCCGGTTCGCTTCGATTCAGCCGTTTTTTTCAGCGTTCAATTAACGACTTTCATTGCAAGCAAAAAAAAATCCCGAATTTCCGGCTAACAGAAAAAATAAACTCTCGTTATTGAATTTATTCTTTTCGTGCGTTTGTTCTCCGCACGAGTTCTTTTATCTACACGTAAATGGTTGTTTATCTATCGCACATTTGCAAGGGGTGACAATGACAAAACTTTGATCGAAGAAGTTCGTCGTACGGCGTAATTAAATCTCATCACTTGTCGCGCGTATTGACTCATCGAACTTATCAGATGGCGTTCGCCCGCTGCTGTCGGGATTCGTTTAAGCTAAAGTCACTTGAGAAGCAAAGTAAAAACACTTGTCTAAAGGGAAGACAAACAATAATGTGTGGTGTGCGCTTCACTTGCGGTCCACAGCGTGCGCGTGTTTGCCTCCACCTATCTGCACATGTGCTTCCAGGAACGCCGAACGCGAAAGAGTTAAAAAGAGAGTTTAGAAACTACATTAACGCGATGAAGGGATAGACGCTTTCACATTGATGCCACCGTCGATGCTGTCGATGCCTCCGGGCACTTGCCATCAACGTGCTTCGTTGCCGATATATCCGAAGGGATTTCTTTCATCCGCTTGTTTGCTGTTTTGCCGTTGTTTTCCGTTGTTATCTGAACGGAGAAGAGTGCGCTTCTATAAAATTTAACGCGCTCGAAACTGCTTGAAAATCAGGGGTGAAATGAAGCGTTAAACGTGTATAAAGGTATCGACGAGAACGATTCCAAGTACAAGCAAATAAATAAAAAGAAAGTGAGGTGTTCTTCGAGAGAGTACTGAAGAAATACGCTGCGTGTACATAATATTTGCAAATGACTTTATCTCTGACTGAATGGTGCTTGCTTGCTCTGCGGTGAAAGAAGTGGCGGCGTTTTGCTGCGTTTGCTATTTGTGAGTGCGTTTGGCATGTTTGGCACTCGAGTGGTTAAGCAGAGTTAAAAACACCCCCGGGGTAATTTGCGTTCAACATGCAAAAGGCAAACGCGTGGGGGGTTTTGCAAATGTGGCACCCGCTTTTTATGAGCATCGGGCGCGAGTTTGTTCATTGATGAGGAGATTCGTGCGCCGAACCAACTAATTAAAACGCAACGCGATATTATTCGAGTTTCCAACTCATTTCGTTTATGCGATAATGCAAGCCGCTTTGGGCGCTCTTTCTATTTCGTTGCGCACAGCACAAGGAGCAACAGCGTCCTTTTAATATAGAATTATGCGAAGAAAGATACAATTTCGAGATGTCACCTGAAACGCAAAGGGCGTGCGCTAACAATGCGTGCGCCGTCTGAAAAACCCGAGCGTGAAATGTATGTTTGCGAACTCGAAGGATTTAAGAAGGACCACAAACACCTGTACCTTTTTTCGCCGGGCGCATTAGAAGAAATTACATTCCGCGCGAATGATTTACGTTCGTCCCTCATGTAGCGTAATTGTACGCGGGGTGGGTGGCTTGCTCTGCACGCTTACTGTTTATTCATGGGTAAACATAAAAATGCTTTCCACGCAAACAGGAATTACGGAAATACGCTTCGATCGTACGCGTTTGAATGTAAAAATAATAGCGTTAAATGAAGAGCGCGTGTGAAATGTGAATAAATGCGTTTGTTTTTAAGGGGTTGTGTGCTGCGTTTTGTTCCACATGAAATGCAAATATAATTTTTATGACGGTGCGTTTTGAATACAAAGTATTTCACAAAGTTATTGTCAATATTTCCGTTTAAAAGAAAATCATACAAATACCTCACCACCACAAAACATGGCAAATATTGTGACTCGTAAATAATCGATGATAACCTTAATCGTTATGGTTAATATTTTATTATTTGTGCCTTGTGCGTATTGTTGTTAATTTATTAATTATTACTACCTATTAAACTTGAACGTGATTACCACGTTTAATTTTTAACAAGGGATTTAGTTTACCCAACACGAGATTTGTTTCAATGAACGCGTGCTCATAAATTACCAAATCAGAGTTTTGAAACTTTTGTACGGTGCATTTGATTTCGTAGCTGAGTTTTTTTAAGCTCACGCAAAAGTTTTTATGTTAACATGACTTGATTTATTAATCTTTGCTCATATATTTCACTTTAGATTATTCAAATTTTCAGCAAAAAGGAGTCAAAACAAATGTAGGAATATAATATATTTTCACCTTTTGTGCGGTAACATGAGAATGTGCGATTCATTATTTTTAGATCGCAGATTATTTATCAAAATGTAAATATTGTATTTAGAATTTAATAAAATTTAACGAAATAGTAGAATTCAGTTTTGAAATATAGAATTTTCTAAAAATGTATTAACTGGCGAGGAATGATTATATTTCACTTTAAACTTGAGACTGATTGTTAACAACGATATAATAGTAAGCAGTTTTTCAATTACGCGAGCGCCACAGAAAATCGAGCGCTTCTGAAATTTGGCATTTACTTTTTCATCATCCATTGTGTATCATATTTTGTCGCTCGTGCGCGTTTCCATGCTCATTCGCAAAGCAGCCTATTGCAAATTCCAGTCGCGCTCGTCTTGACGTTAAGAATGCGATGGAGGCAAACACCGAAAAGCAGCAGGCACAAACGAATATGTGTCTGCCTTATGTACGCATAGGAAATTTGAAGTAAATGCGTGGCGGTGCGATACCGTCGACAGCGACGAAGTATACCAGCGGCGGCGGTGGCGGCGTCGCGGCGGTAACGGTGGAAGGAATAATGGCAAGTTAACGTGTATCTATCAAGAGCTTTTATCATTGCGGTATATTCACGATTCTATCGTTTGCAGTTATTGAAGTTATTGCACGAGCAGGAATCCTCTAAGTGTATCTATTTCTTGTCTTTATTGCCGCACGTTTTACTTCATCAAATAGTACGCCAGCTTTGCATTTATATTTCTCGCCAGCCAAAAGGAATACTAAAAAATAAATATTTTCCGACGCTGTGAAATTACTCATTCATTTATTAAAGTAAATGTAATTTCTGTATTGTCTTCAAGAACTGCGATGCAAAGAATACAGTCGGCAAAATAATTGTTCGTATTTATTCTGTACTTGGTCCTTTTTTTGTGCTTTATTAATATTAAATGTCAAACGATAAATGAGGTCGAAATTTGAAAAACACAGCATAGCACGTATTTTTGGCATCCTATTACATAGGAACTCGGATTTACATTTAGGTTGGATTTACGTTCGAGTGCGTTTCATGCCATGGAGAAAAGAATTATAAAACTGAACTGTTTTGTTCATTGTGAGCGGCAATGTAGAGCATCATTTAGCTTTAAGTTAAATATGCCAAGTGATAGTTGTGTGTTTCTTTCTCATTAACGAATATAATGATGCCATTAAAATTTTCAATCCGATTTGCTATTGATTAAATCGCGTGCAATTAAAATGAAATATCTTCCAGGAAAAGGCCATATCGATGTTTACCAATTGATGAATATTTTTGAGTTTTAAGACTTTTCTACCTTTTCATGTTCGTATTATACGGCTACGTATTTATTTGTAAGAATTGCATGCATATTCATTGAATTTCATAACGATTTGAAAGAAATGTTGATAACATTTCTTGACTGTATAACCTTGGTAGTTATTGACAACATCCACCCGTCGACTTGACCTGAGACCTTCGCGATGTCACATTATTGTCAATTTTCATTCAGGCGAAGGAGGCATAGAAATTTCTATGCTTATAAAATATTCGCTAGCCATATAAATGACACGCAGTTCGCCGGAAAATTGTTAGAGGCGTAGCGACGGCGAAAATGGAAAATTAATGAATCTATGAATATACATCACACACAACAAACAAATCGGGGGTGCCGTGATTGATTAACATTTGTTCTGCACATATTTTTCGGCGACTGCTCGCAAATAAATTCCGCTTGTTAGTAGTCGGCGGATAAATATAGACGATAGATGGTAATTCATTATTCATTTACGTCTAATTAATCAGAGTGTCCTTAGCGACATTAATTTAGTGGAACAGTATCATCCACTAAGCACATCTGTATATCGCCTGGAGGCGGCCGTTTTATTGCCCGGCGGGTGAGCGCATCTTCGACGTATTGCCTTTTTATGAATCAGATAATAAAGTATAGTGAGATCATAATTAGCGATGGCAGTGTCGCAAAACGACGAAACATAAAACCGTCGAAGAGCACCAAGCAAGGATTCAGGCGCGCTTTGATAGCTACAATAATTCACTTCGAATGCCGTCGCATTGTTATGTTTTGCGTGTTCGGCACTAAATTCACCCATATGCGTTTTGCTTTTTGGTGTCCAGTCTCCTGCCCCATAAATTTTCATTTTCATTAGACGGCGCATGTAAATGCAGACGTTGCTCGTCGTTCTGACATTTCTGCAGGTGGAATATGTACTAGCATGACCCTTACAAAAACCGAGGTTGTAAATTATATTCTTTATGGATGCCATAGATTAGTTAGTCAATCCTATATCAGAAGCAACACTTTTTCAAACATCTCCTATTTTTATATCTCGTTATCACAGAACTCATAGTGAATTTCAAAGAAAATTTATTTTTTTATTTTTTCGTATGGCGTAATTTATTTTATTATCTGGTAATTGAAAAATTAGTAATTGAATAACACGTGAAATTTCATTTTAAATGACAATTTTCTTCTATCTATTTTGAACTAAATTATTGGTAGTAATTGATCAATTGTAATTACTGCTAATAGAACTCATCCAATAGCAAATACACTCCTACAACCCACGTCGTATGCAATTGGCAATTGTTGGTGCATGTAAATGCAGCCAGTCCGAAATTATTACATTAAATGTCACGCGCCATATCGCAAACGCTTACAGACATTGTCCTGCACATGACTGCAGCAATTTTATGTCCGATCGTCAATATAATCCTAACAGCATTGCAAAATGTTGCACGCATGCATATGTATATATTTTACGAGTTTATTGGTTAATACATTAATGTCTGATAAATACGCGCTGGCATTTACGGCTGCCTACGAATGCAAACTTTATTGCTGCCGCCGCCAGAATTTTATAGACGGTAATCGCGCACGAGCCGCCGCTTGCGCTTGATTCAATATTCTATTGCACTTGACGCGGACAAATCTACAAGTGCCCTAATTGTGGATCTAATGCGCCGCGCTGGAATGCCAATCATTATTTTTTCGAATGGGCTCGAGCAACATACGTCGAGAAAACAACGCTTGATTAAACTTGAAAACTTCGCTAATGAATACTTCCGTGTATCTTCCTCCTTGCCTTGAGCTGCCGAGCGCGCCGAGTGAGGGTCGCTGTAGTGAAGTGAATCAAGTAGAATTTCTTTACTACATTGCAAAAGTTTTGTTTTGCTTTTACCGTCCATTTGGACACATTCTCTCTGATGTGTTTCGGAACTCGAAAAATGTTCTCTATTTGGCTTTGATGGGCTTTAAATTAACTCAAGTTTTTCCTAATGTTTATCTTGCCTTTTTATTTATGTCTTACGTAAGCCAATTTCCGAAAGTGAAATGCTATAGGAAAAACGAGAATTTCTGCGAAAAATAACAAAATATAGCAGCGTTAATTTTTATTTGATGTCTAACTCGTCAGTCAGGCTTTTGTTAATCCTTTCAAAGCGCTCCGTTTTAATCCATTTCCGCTCATATTTCAACTTTTCCCGTAAAACCGAATTTCCACTTTGAGTATTTTCAAATAATTAAGAATATCTGAATCAAACGCGCGGACAATATGAACAAAACGTAGTTAATCTAAGCTATAAACCGAAGGAAGTGCGTTAGGGTTGTATACGAGCGCGTTAAAGGGTACAAGTTCTACCATACGACTTATGCGCAACGCATTGCTGACTTGAAGTTTGTGCCAATGGGCTATAAGCTAATCTGGCGTCATTGTTCTAATCCATGGGATGCTTTCATACATCAGCATTCCGGGTGAAATCTGGAACGTTTAGGATGCATTGAATGCGAAACTTGGGAAGAGAATAGAATCCCAAAGGAGCAAGTAGGCTCGCAAGAAGGTGACGCAGGAAAGATGCAATTGAATGCTGAGCTCGCCTGCGTGTGTGTGTGTGTGTTAAATGTCATAGAAACTTATTTACTGCGGCGTAATCTTATCGCGTGTAGAGGATGCTGAATTTTTGCTGAATTTCATTGAAACAGATGAGAAAAAAAGCAATCCAAGGAGCTTAACATGAGTGATATGTGGTGAGCGTGGTGCGCGCGTGCATACGAAGAAAATTAATTTTCCATCGCAAACAACTTCATAAATTATTAATCACTTAATCATAATCAAACAAGGCATTAACGTTTTATTGCTGTTTACTTTATGTGCGAATGCAATTTGCGCCGTTCGTTTGCTCAGCAGAGAAATTAAGATTTATCTTTAGTATCATACGAAAGTGCGTAAAAAAGCTGGCATTAAATGTTGACTAAACAGATGTTCTTGGCGCAACTTCGTTACGAATAGATAGATGGATGGATGGATAGATAGATGCTTAATAACTTGGCTCCTTCGTGTGATTATTTTTTCTTGATGCGCAGCGTAAACATTTGTAACTGCTCACCAGAAATGCTTATTGCTCAATTTTATTTGAGCGTAGTCTGTACGTGTGCTGGAAATTTACATCAAACAGTAGCCGGTGGTATTTGCGCATCGGCCGATAATATTTTGGTTAACAAGCAGCACACGCGCTGTCGTTTTATTGCTTTATTACCGTCGTTCGCGTTTCTTGCTAATTGCGTGCGCAAATTGCGTGTGTACTTAGTTAACGCCGCCGCACAGCACCATTGTTTTCGCGGTGCTTCGTTTTCGTTGCGTCTGGCGCGCGTCTGGAATGATGTGCTGGCAAAACTGGGACGCGTTCGCCGCGATGCTTGAAGGAGCAGAAGAAGTTATCTACTACTGTTTCCAAGTTTATTGATGCATTCAGACGAGTCGATTACGCGTACCGCACACGCCCAGCCAGTGTGCTGGCAGAAAATAATTAACGAAGAATTATTGTTTATTATTAGTTCGCGTCCCATTTGTGACGTAATCGAATTTTGTTCGCACGACTGTTTCTTGCTTTGACGTTCGTTGGCATTTTATTATGCCAACGAATGGGATATAATTCCGCCGTCAATTTGACAATTTGATTATAAAGAGCGAAGAAATAACGCATGGTTGTTTCGTCGAATGCCAAATAACATTTTATTACAGAATATTTAACATTATCATAAATCAAATAAACGTTAAAATATCTTTTCTTTAAAGTTGTCGATTATTATTTTAAAGAATAGCGCATTAACATTTAAATTGTGATTTTGTTTAGCTACCGTATTTTCTTGCATGTGTTTCAATTAATTTTGAAATTCAACCACCACAACTAATTTATATTTTGAGCGAAATTGAGTCTCGTTTAAATACCGCTAAACAAACAATTTCTCTCGGAGCGCTTAAATTAATAAATTAATAAACGAAAATTATTTTCGGGAGATTAAACCGTGAAATAACTGGATTAAAACTTGAGCGGTGGTGCGTTCGTTGTGGCGAATGCGCGAAACCAAACCATAATGGCATTTCAACAAATCCGTCCGAATTGTACAAATTGAGATTAAAAGACCGTTGGAAAAATCATCAACAAATACGAAAACGAATTAATCTCCAAGGAGCGTTAAATATTGATAATGCACAATTCGAGGCGCAAATATTCACATAAATATTTATTGCCTAATGAAAAGCCATTTCATATTTCGATCGAGCGCTAAAGAAGAATTCACCAATACATCCTTCTTCTGGGCGGCGGCAAGCAATCAATCAATCAGCAGAATAAATATTTTCATTCAAGCCCTGCCGTGCACTGGGGGGCAGGCAATGCATTTTCGTTTCGTCGATTTGTACCCGTCTGCTGAAGATTATGTTAAAGAATATTTGACTTTATTGCTCAGATGGGAATATTATTTACGCATTTATTCAACTAAATCAATTGATAAAATATTCCCGAAAGGAGTTTCGCTGCTAGAAACACACATCTTGCAAGACGGTGGTGGCTTACTTCTTAAAAGTTTTACTTCATCTCGCTGCCAATATGCAAAAGAAGTGTTTTTAATTAAAACAAGTTTACGAAGACGCCGGAAATGGTTTTGCGCATTGTTGTTCGAAACGTACCCGCATTTAATGCAAATTCCCGTCGCGTTGTTATGTTGTTCATCGTACTGCAATGCAAACTTGGGCGAGCATTCTTATTAAAAACTTTACTGACACATTTTAACTTAGACGCGCGTTTTATATGCTTTCAAATCCGAATAAAACGTACACATCCCGCCATGTACGCTATCTATGAATGCAAGCTTATTGAATTTGATTTAGTTTTTATCGCGGTAAGACTGACTGCCTTCCAAGAAGTAATATTTATTATTTGGCATAGAAAAGAAAGTTATAATTCGTTTTGCACTTTGTGTTTGCTCAACGGTAAGTTACTTCAGTGTGTACTCAGTTCTCACTTCATTTCAACGTTCATTTCGTCGCTGGAAAAAATGGCAAAATGTAATCCAGGTGTTCGAATGACACCGAAAGCTCAATGCGCGCAAAAAATCTGCTCCACAAACTTGGAAAGTGAATAATTTCAATGCGAGCGAATCCAACTTTCGGTTGCACTTTTTGTTAGTGGAGAAACGTGTTCTCTAAAATATTCCCCGACTGCGGTGCTTGCGGACAAGTTTCAAACTCGACCCATCTTCACTTCTTCACCTCGGTTACTTGGTTACTCTGCTGCTTCGAGTTGCCCGGAAAAAACTTCACCGAGGACGTGAGTTCATGAATAGTTTATGTTCTCGTTTCACTGGAGCTGGGCCCGAAATATTAAAAGTACTAGATGCGCAATTAATATCAAATACTTGGCCCAAAGTTGACTAAGGATATGCAGTGAGCGGCCGAGTGGGTGACCGAGTGAGCGGGCTTGGTTTAATTGAGTTCAACGCCGCATGCAAAACTGCACACAAAGTGCGCGCGTGCAGTGTGAAAGCGCAAATTTGTTGTTGCAGAATTGGTTATTATGTGCAACCCTTGAGCACACCATGCGGTTGTCAAAGTCCTGGCATGCCAGTGTTTGCCAGCACTGATACTACAGTCATACACTGTAGTGGCTCTCTTCGTTAGTCGCGACTTGCTTGACGCCTAATTTAGTGGCGCATTAATGTCCGTCGTGGACACGCTCTTGAAATTGCGTTTTGAACTAGCGCATTGCAATTGCGTCGCCCATTTAAACCGCACTCTAACTAGATAACTGCTTTACATAATTTTGTGCCCATCAACTGGCCGTATAATTGAGTACCGATTCGAAATCCCTAGCCGTACACGAATTCGTCCTGTTTTGCATTTTCAGCGCCTGAACGTAAAATACCAATTTTTACAAGCATTAAGTACTCTATATAGATGGGATTAAACGCGGCGTGTGAGATTAAATATCATTGAAAGAATTTAATTAAAATTCGCCACTTGTTCGCATCGCATGCGGGCGAAAGAATTTTTTAATTAGACACAGCGGTAAGTGGGAAAAAGGACGAGTGAAAATTATATTACGAGCTCGCTTAATTTTTGGACGTATTAATTCTATAATATAAAATTAAAGTTGCAAACTTTCCAGCGCGAAAAATGTGAAATGTTTTTAATTTGTTGTTGGCCAACTGCAATCATCATTTATTTTCCCCAAGTGATAAATAATTACCGCCTAATTCGTTTTTAAATACTGAAGTGCCATGAAAAATCGCTTGAGCTTATTGCGGTAATAAATTGAAACTTTTTAATTATTAATTGGAGTATACGACGCACAAAAATTTGGCAGGAAGGCAAGTGATAGTTGGCAAACAATTCAAATCAGGATTTCTTACAGTAAACACATTGTCGCTTCCTGTAATAAACGGCTCAAAGGTTTAGAATTCGTAATCGACTGAAATGTAACGTCTTGAAGTCGGAAAAACTTCGGCGTGAATGCCAGCAAGGACAAGCGCGTCATGAAACGAAAAGCAATAAACGTTTTTACGATTACGCGCATTAACGCTTGCTGAGATTAACAATTCATTACGCTTTTTGTAATCAATCCTACACGAAGCACGCCCAAGTGCAACAGGAAGCGCAATTTTGTACGAATTAAAAATTTAAAGTGGATTTATTTATCCAAAGAAAACTACACCGTTTCGTCCACAATGCATCGACTTTTTTACAGTCTGTTCATTTATAACACTCGCCCGGTATTGTCTCGAAGGCCGATAAAGATAATGCATCATGAATGGCGAGCAGCACTTTTTCACGTGCGTATTTTTTAAGGAGCGGGCGCGCACATTGTGTCGAAGCCTAATCAATCAATTTATCAATTAATCAATCACCGTGCGGGCGGCTGAAGCATGCGAATAGTGTGTCGGTGAGCAACGTCGAGCGCATTAAACTCGAGCACGTGTACGTACAATTCGCAAATGTGAAAGTTTCGCAATTAGTAAATTGTGAACAGCGCGGAGCTAATTAAATTTTGATCACACCCAGCCAAGGTTAGAATGCGATGTGCCCTCTGCGACCAGCGTGATAAAAAGTTACCCACCAGGGCAAGCCGATGAATGCATCAATGAACAGCAAACGATTGACTTGAAATTAGCGCGCGTATCAAGTCGCATTGGTTGACAGAGCGCTCATCATTAATGCAATCGTACCCTGCGGCAAAGTAGGCTGCTCTCAAATTATTGGAATCACTGACATGCGCCTAATATAAATCCGGCGAATGAATTATTTATTACTGGCGTGGAATGAATCATTAATTGCTCTATGCACAGCGCATGCAAAGTTACATGCAGAGATGCGCACTCATTTTAGTATTTCAGGTATCTATTCGCGCTGTGATTTCATTAGCTATTCCACGCTTGTTTTCCGCGGATTAACATGACGTCAGTGAAGCGTAGATATCACTTCCGTATTGACGCGTAGTAGTTGGTCTTTGTTGCTGATTCTATTCCGAGCATTATCAGTGGCAGTTCATCTTGAAACAATTAAGGCACGTTTCACCTTGGACCGGTGGTTTAAATCAACACGATTTGCAAATTTGCACCCGGTCAAACTTTGCACTCCGGATGCTAATTGTTATGAACTAGTTTGGCGCCTGTGCGCTACTTTTTTTTATTATACTAGATTTTCGTGTGATTTCGCTATCTTTACAACTTAACCAAGCTTCGAGAACAGCGCATACCTTTGCGTTTATGTGTGTGTGGAATGCGGCAAATAAAAATGCGAAATAAAAGCAAATTTGCATACGCTGAATGCCTGTTTATACATGTTACGTACATTTATGCGCGAGTTGAACTTCTCTCTATAAATACATTTATTTATTTCGCGTGGAAATTACTACTTTGAACGTGAATATTTGTCGCTGACATTCCGCGCACGTTATCACAATCATTTCATCAGCTTCCAGACAATCACTCATTTCATAATTCACTTCTTTGCCTTTGCAGTTTGCACGTACCTTTTATGCGATGCGTGCACTTGCAAAGTATTTGTACGCTTGACGTTTTGAGAAATTGAAGTCATAAAATCGTTGTATATTAAATGACATAATTAGAATTTCTATGTGATTTGATCTGGAATTAGTCGAGTAATTAAACCGTAATAAATTTTATTCAATTCCACTGTCGGTAACTTGATATAAATTTACTTTAAACTGAAACTAGAAAAAGTGGAACATTTTCCAATACAACTTGTTTGTTTTTGTTGTTTGTCAACTGTATCAACAGTGTATAAAAGTGCTTTAGCATCATTCCCTTTTTATTTTCGAGGAAATTTAAACAATACGTAAATTGAAAATTGTTTACGTTCAACGTTCAAATGCATGTTGTTTTTTTTAAGTTTGACCTCTCTGCGTATTATTTACATAAGGCATATTAATTAAAATTTAACAGCTTCATTATTCTGTTTGTTTACGTAATACCCAATTACCAGACGGCGGCAGCACAGCAAGCGATGCGATACGTATTAAAATGCAGGGCGCGTGTCCAATCAATGCCTTACACATAATAATATATTGAAAGTTAATTAGCTAATTGAGTTAGCTGCTTGGCTTTGCCCGAGTGCGACGCACAGACTTGAATATTAAGGCGGAATTAAATTAAACCGGTGCTAATTGATGATGTCGGGGGTGGATGTTGGCAATTATTTCAAGAGTCACGTTTGCGTGCACTCAAGATGTCTGCTGTGAGCGAACAAGAAGGGCGCAAAAAAACGCAATTAAGAACGGAAGTGACAAAAACGCGCCTGTTTGCAGCGAAAGCCGCAAAAGGGGTTTAAAAATGCGAATAATTTTCGGCTGTGGCCAAGTACGCGAAACGCACCGAATTTAATTCGTTCAACAAGCAGAGTTTAATTTTCCGCTACAATTCCATGAATGAAAAAAGAAGACGGCGGAACGTACGCGTAAAAAAGTGGGTCGTTTTTATGCAAACGTAATTTAATTCGTTACGTATGCGCATTTTCCCCGGAATGTGACGTAATGTGATAAGAGAAGCGCAATTGTTGCTGTTAAATGTACTGCAAAATGAGATTTTTAATTATTTTTTAATTTCGCATAAAATCTTCTCTTGTTTCAGATAATTATAATGTTCGCCGGCAATTGAAAAGCGCAACAGCATAGAAGTCGCACACAATGTCGGAAACATCAGATACAAGCAATATCTACTCGGTGGAGGAAACCCTCCGGACGATCATTCGTCAGAAGGAGCAGGAATGCCTGAGTATCAACACGACGAACAGCGGCGTCCTCGACCAAGGTGAGCGGACGACACGTTTTATTATTAGAGCCAGCGCCAAGAAAAACTTGCACTTTAGTTAAAAGCGTTCAACCGCAACGACGTCGTCGACCACCACCGTGTGGTCTTTGCCGCTAAGTGTTTCCACCCTGCCGCCGTACAAGGAGCGAGCACACTTTACATTTACATTAAACACAACCGCCAGCTCGCCATCTCTTGTCGATCATTCTTCATTTGACGCAAAGACGCGCTCTCAGCGAATGCGTAAGTGAGGAGTGCGCCCCCTCATCAACGTATATACAGATATATTGCGCGGCGCCGCCACTGCCTCCGCTGCCGCTGAAACGCCTTTCAGCTTTAAGGGATGTTTTTATAGACTCCTACCGCAGTGTTTTGTTGCTTGTGCGTAACGCAACTACGCGCGTAACGCGTGCCCGTTTTACATATTAAACTTGATGGAATAGATGCGATGAGACCTTTCGATATTAGCCTGTAAGGCGCCCCCGCTTATTATGGTTGCTACTTTCAGCGTACTTCCGCTTTGCGAGGGAGGAGCGCGGAACGTAATGCAGGATGGATACTCAAAAAGGCCTTTCGCCAAACTCCTATTTATAGGGTGCTTAAAAACATGCCAAAGTTTTGACAAATATTTAGGGAAGCAACAAACGTTTAAAAGCTTGTTTATGTTTCAAAATTTAATGTACTGTTTACGCATTCAATTCAGAACTCCTGAAAAACGGTGTAGTTTTTACACCTCCCACTCTAGTTATTTCGTAAAATAGAAAAATAAATAAGTATTTATTTTATGTGCTTATTTTGCTCAAATAGTTCTCGTATTGCAAAAATAGCAAACATTTTAGTAACCCGAACTGAAATATCATATATATTAAAATTACGTCAAGGAAATGCGCAAAGCGACAAGACATTCGAGCAACTTCCATTTGCAAGCATCCGTATAATGCAACATGCTGGAATAATATTCCGGGTTTGTTGGTAAGCCATACTGAAGAACATTGGAATATTATTTCCTCTTAAAATACAACCACCTGTTGGCGGTAACGATTCGAAACTGTGTTATAGTTAGCTAAGAATAGCGTTTTGGCAAAATAAAAATATTTTTATACTATATGAATTCAGCAAACTGTTTGCCATATTATTATATTAAATCATTGATAATATAAACGAATTTACTTTAAATTCATTTCATTTCCGACGCGTTCTTTTTCCGAAACAGTCAAATGTTGATTTTCTCTTTGTAAATATTTTATGAGGCCAATAAATTGCTTTTTATCCGACAGAAGCTGATTTCGGTGATGGGCTTAAGAACCGCTGGACTGTTGCGAATCAAACCCGACGTTTTCCGATTTCGTACAAAAGCAACAACACGCCAATTTCGATTGCGTTATCTCGGTGGTGGGCATTACAGCCGCCATCCCACAAATGCCTACATCTAAACAATCTCGCATCACGGCTAAGGCCCGCGCCTCACACCGCGCTCGCCGAGGGACCGACCGGGCGCGCGCAATACAAATCAAGAAGACAAAGTCAATTAAATTGTGTACGCCAGCTGAATTGCGGTTTCGTTTTCGACCATATATATTCGTCGTACCACCTTACGCGTTGTGGCGCACAACAACATGTTAATGGAGTTGGTTATTGGGTTCCGAAGGGAAGGAACAGGAAGGAGTCACCCAGCGACAAATATACGGCACGTCCGCGTGTCTTGTTGATGTGGTCGTATTTGTCGTTTGTCGCCCAACGAGAATCGATACTATTCCTAATGAAGTGACATTTCGCCCGAAACGAATAAATAGCGATTGTTTTACGTCGCGCGTAAAACTAGACTCCAGCACTAATTTATACGCCATTCAAGGTAACGGCGCTAATAGAGTCGTCATCCTTTTGTGTCTAAATTTAAAGTTTAAGATAACATAGTCTCGAAAGTGTTCGCGCGTTCAATGAACACAATAAACAACCGCATATAGGCATCATGTGTTGCGCTGGGTAACTATTTCATCATCATATCCCATAATCTGTTTATGCGTGCTGCTATTATATTCTGCTTTTTGCTTCAATGTTTCAATGACAGACGTGTGAAATGTTATCTTTCATGCGAGTTCGCGTTGACAAGATGTTTCATATTTATTGAAAAATGATTTATGATGAGCAACATGAGCTTTCAATAAAATTCAATTCGAAAATATCAATTTGAAAGAATCACCGAATACAACATTATGTACGTACGAATTTTTCAAAGTAAAGTTTGTTGAACTTTCAGGATATTAAATTTCTTCATATCGTAATTGAAAAGTATGGAAATGTGCTTTTTAAACCAAATTTCAATGATAAAAGAGCGCAAGGTTCCTGAACCTATTACAAACTAAAAATAGCTCGCTCATACTACAAGCAGTTTATTTTTTAAATGGAGTAACGATAGGTAAACGAATTATTTCCTTAATATAGCTTGCGTTAATTAAAAGTAAATTACAGACTCTTCTATTATAATTGAGACTATGGGGGTGCGTTTCATGCCTTTTGTGCTAATATAATCAATCATTCGACATGCACGCGTATGGTCATTACACTCTGGTGCCCGAATATAAATTCAATATTTTCTTATCATTTCATAGATTATGAGGCATACCTATTGATTATGGGTGAATGAGTTCCGATACACCTTATAATTGATGTTCGTACGAATACACGAATGCGTAAACAGAACGGAACACGGAACGCGTGAATAAATATTTGAGCTCTTGCTCTCGTTGATTATGCAACATTTATTGGTGAATGGGCGGCGCGATCTGAATATTTAATGCCGCCGAAGCCGCCGTCATTGCCGCCAACGCTCGGCCGCTGCTGAGCAAATTTTTATGCATCGATGGTAACGGCTGAACGGGAAACCCTATTATGATGTCATTATATTCGGTTTGGTTACTAACGCTTCGACGAACCGTATTGTTCTCTTCATTTGCATGACGCGATATATAATTCGCGGTTGGAATATTGCGTGAATACTTTCAATTTATCAATTATTAACGTTGCATTCAATATCATAGTATGACATATCCGATGTTTGCGTCGTCGCTAGCCATTGTTTGACTGGTGTTAATTATCCGACTGCAATTGATTATGTGGTTGGTGGTTCCGAGTACATTACGTTTGATTGTCATAAGCACATGAATTGCCATTACGCTGCAATTGACAAATCAACCTACTCGAAGACGTTTCGCAACTTGACAGTTAATTGATATCTAATTCTTCATCAAGATTATATCGTGGCGCAATATCGTCAAAAACTTCTCCGCAAATATTTAAATCTAAAGAAAATAATAGCACTAACCTAGCATCACTCGGACAACGATTTGTTGAACGAGGGTGGTAAAGGTGAATCCTAATAATCCTGCTTACAACATCCCTGAACGTCTTGCAAATGTAGGTGAAGAATCCAACGCCTGATTAGCCTGGTAACACCATTCCTGGACATCTTGGAATAGTAGGTCATTTGGTTAATTTTCAAGTTATACGCGTAAAAGTTTTCAAAATAAAATCAAATGAATAAAATGAAATGAGTTTCAAATGTATTAAATACCTTGAATAAAATACTCGACTTTAGGATTGAAATTAAATCGCAATTCACGCAATTCATTTATAAACGTATAAAATTACGCGAATTCAATGACGGACTGAAACAAAAAATTGAAAACACCCGAAAAATAATCTGAATTGAATTTCAACGCGTTCAAATATTTTTCATCGCTATTTATGTTGTTCTGGAATTTATATCTTTACTTCGCGATGTTTAGACGGCACTTCATTTAACACCTGAAATAAACAAAAGTATTAATAAAATCGTTCAGCATTCGTACCTACATCTATATAATTCCCAACTGCTTCGCCTCAATCATGAAAGAGAATTAAAAATATGTTTATTTAAATTCACTAATAATTACCACTTATTTAATCCTGGTTTATTTAAAACCTGCCTGATTAAATTAGTCGTCTGAGAATTTATTTGCAGCTAAATTTCTTCATTTCCTGCACCTGAAATAAATAAATACTAAATTAATTCAAAATATTTAAAGCCAAATTCCAATGATTGAGTGAAAATTAAAAAATTATTTGGTATAACGTGTGAATGACCATTGAATATCGAAAAAGGACGAACATTTTTGAGACTTTAACGACGTCGCAATAAATTTCAAACTTTAGAATTGATAAATAATACTTATTCAAAATAATGTATTCTACTCCACCCTCCTTCCCTAAATCTTCACAGCATCTGCTGTTTCTAATATTGATTACGGTTTGACTCGTGACAAGTAATTTACATGCCAGCGGCCTGAAATATCACGCGCGAGTAGTGCACTTCATCAGCCGCCGCCAACTTTGCCAAACAATCGTACAAAAGGGTCACCAAAAGCACTAATATATAAACAGTGAAGCATCCACCCCCAGTCCGTCATTGTTTGCAAAATTCATTTTCGTCCTGACCTACATCTGTCTTCAACCGCTGAAAATTGCGCCGCGTTTCAATAGCTCTCTGTCTATTATTTGACTTAATATTTTTCATTACGACTGAAATATATCCCTGCGCGCACACGTAACTGCTTGCAAATTAATTATGCGTTCTTTAATTACCCCTTATTTGCCTGCAATTGCAATCCACACGGCAAGTTAAATATACCTTGTGACAATTACAGCTCTCTTTCGCGCAATTCGCGACACTTTTTTAAGTGCCAAGTAATTACAAACTTGCCACCTTTTCTGTTTTCAAAGTTCCACGTTGTTTCACACAAATAGAAAAACGGCGCCCTAAGCAAAGCAAATAGCACGTGGAGCTCAGGAGAAAGTAAGAAACAAGAGAAAAAAGTGAAATGTGCGTTTAAAACTCCTTTCATTAATGAAGAACGAACGTCTTCTCAAGTCAAAAGTTTGCAAGTAACATCAATAAACTTGCACCTCAGGAATGCCACGAGAAGAAAAAAAAATTGCGTATGCGACCTGAAGTAATATTTAAGTGACGTAACAATAAAACTGTCCACAAACTTCTTCGTCTATTAAATTCTATTAAATTAAATGGACGTTCAAAGTTCGTTCATGATTTATAGTGTTAAAAACTAACAAGAGTAATACGCGTAACGTCGAGTTTTATTTTAGATGTCATGCAATTTATAAATGTATTCATTTTTTAACGTTGAATGCATTCTTTCCTAGAAAATGGCTGTGAGTGAGATGTCGACGTTGATGGTAATAATAAGCGAAGGATAATAACTCATCCTAGGATTTAGCACTCTGTTCCTGCTCGTCCTTCATTCAATGACGCTGACTTTTTTCTCCGTAGTTCCCGCACACATGCGCGCATCGACATTTCTACGAGAATGTCTATAATTTTAAAGCCATCAAAGCGAAATGCGCAAAAGTACTGCGGATATTACGTCATTTATATTTTACGTTTGATTTACTCGAAAGTTTCTTTTTGGCAGCGTTTAGGATGATTTAGAGCGAACTGCGCATGAATAAGGAATTCATTTCTGCTTTCTCATAAAGCATAAAAGTTGCTATCTAGGCGCATTAAACATCGATTCATTGAATGGAAACGCGGACGGAGAAGTAACGACGAGCAACGTGCGCCGTTTTCGAGTAAAAGCGCAATATTTCCGCATTATCCTTCGTCCAACTTTGTTGCAACTGCGCTTTGCATTGTTACGACGCTTTCTCATAAAGCTAGAAAATGTCTCATAATTTTCCCTTCAGAAAATATGAAGTGAAAATGAATCAAATAAATTGATCAAAAAGCATTACTTAAACTGGGAATTTTCAGAGTTTTCCCATGAATTAGATGAATTAATTGCATGCTACATTACGTTCGGAGTTTGCGGTAAAGTTTAATTAATGTAAAACACTCGCATGCATTACGCTGAGTGCGCATCAAACAATGTCAAAACAACTTTAGATGTTTCATGTCAGCGTTCGCCCGTGAATCGCAAAAGTGCAATTGCAAATTGCACTCCGAGTGAGTCCGTCTGGCATTCGCACAGTAGCTGCCAATCAAAGTGGACGCAGTGAATGCTAAAGTTTCCATTTCCATTCGATGTGCATGCACGCGCATCTCAAGTCACGTACCGAGTGTGTTAGAAAAAAAATTCAATTTATTTCCAGATTTTTAACAAGGTTCAACCGAGTTAGCATATTTCGGATATTGTTAGCAGTCGTCATAAATCCACTACGCTTAACTGGATGAGTTTCCAACTAGTTCCTACGATAAACTTGAATTCTGATTGAGTTACGCGCAAGTGTGGTATTATGAGATTGGGCATGCAGAGAGTGCCAATATCCAAGAATTGCATTCGGTAGCAAGCCGCGAATGATTTCCAATTACCGTATCGAAATCAAATTCAGTGGTTTGTGTGAAATTTCGCCACAGGAGCATAAGAAAACCTATTAAATCTGGAACTCCAAATATCATAACTCAATATCTTCATTTGCCCAATAAAATTTATAAAAATATAATTTGCGAATATTTCCTGCTAAAGTCTAATGAACCAAATTACCCGAAAAGATAAATAAACCCGATTTGTAATGCAAATGTAGGTGGATACATAAATAATAATCAAATATTGACTGCTCTCACTTGGGTAATAAATATGTTAAATTACACTGCTCTCGTTGAAATGCGAGGCATTAAACTCGTTCTATTTATACATCAACAGGCATTCATTCCGTCATAATCGCAATTAAAATGCATATGCAACATGCCAATGCATCTCATTGCTTAATAGGATGCATGGTTTTTATTTACGCATCCATTACAAACCGCCAAACGCAAAGATAACTACGGCACGTAGAAAATTGCTCAACAAACGAGTGTAATTACGCCGAATGGAAATGAAAAATGCATAAGCAGTTTTTATTGGTGCCCACTGCCGTTTTGCATTCAGTTTATTATTTATTGCTCCAGCACTGAGCGATTTTTTAATCAAAATCAACATCTCTTTCAGCCCACCACCGCAACGCGCGCCCGCATGCATTTATCAATGCGATAATACTTTTTCCGGGCTCAAATAACTTGTCATAAAAATAATAATTAATATTTTTAGTGCGTACTTTCGCATCCATAATTTCTTTGTTCCGGAAGGAAACTGGGTCGTATGCCAATTAGATGTATGACTGAAAATTAATACAGTTGCGCCAAAAATTCACGCAAATGTTGCACAGCGACGAAAACCAATTTGGTTCATGGAAAATGCACGAATAACTTTGCGAGGCTTTTATTTAATAGCTGGCGGCGTAAAAACAGGAAATGCTAAATAAGCTCGTGTATTCCACATGTGTACATTTCCTTCCTATAATACACACAATATTCGAGATAAGTTCGCATAAAATACCGGAAATGCTTGAAAGCATGTTACAGTCAAAACATTCAAAGGCGGAATTTCCGTATTCATTGCTTTGAAGTATTGCTTGCACTTAAAAAATTACTTACTCGCAATAAATCATATTCCACGTTGAATTTATCAATTATTATAGAGCTTCTCTCAAAATCCTTAATTTCCCCTGAACTCTCCGAAAAATAAACCTGGTTAGCTTTCTTTTATGTAAAAAAAGCATTAAATTGCGTTTATTACAAAATTGCACGTAATCATAAAGTTAATAAGTAAATTTTCTTAAGATTGAGGCGCACTGCGACTGCACGTTAAGTAAATGGCGATAAAAGGAGGAAATAAAAGTGGAAAGCGTTGAATAAGAAAATCATTAATCATCCACTTTCGTGAAGCGTCTTAAAATGAAAGTCTTGTCCGCACGCAAAACGCGAAGATGGAGAGCCGTGGAGGGTGGCTCTTTAAACTTTTCCGTTTTTTGCCTCATCAGGCGCGTTGAAACAAAACGACTTCTTTCTGCGCACTGCCGCTGATTTCCTCTTCGACTCACTGAGTAATAAATCTAATTACCAATGAATGTAATTATAATGTATCTTTTCGCCAGCGGCGTTGCAGATTTGCCTGCTTAGAAATTCACTTTGCTACACCACACAGACGTACGTATTCAAAATGAGCCATAGAAATGTCACAAAATAGAAGATAAACTGTGTGCTTCGGCACACAGAACGAAAATTGGATGATGGAGGAATATTAAAACTTATCTCTCTCCCTGCGGCACGCGAACGTGTGGTCAAATGAAATAAGAAAATAAAACCAACTAAGCGAGAACAGCCAACTCGCAGTGGAATTGATGTGGATTATAAAAGTGCAGTTGCTTAGATGGTGCTGCTGCTGCTACCACCTTCGACTTTTCCATTTATAAGCTCGGTGCAATTTCGGTGAGAGTTAACTCGGTTCGCGAAGATGCGTTCTTCATTTTACTCATTTTTCATTCGTTCATAAACTTACACTTTCGCGCGACTAGTTCTACTCGCCAATGCCGCCAGCTTGTAACACTACATAAAAGGTAGGCCACGAAGGTATAACCACGTTGGAAAATAGGAAAACAGTGTCTGCTGCACATGTTGCAAGTTGCTTTTTAATAATGTTTTCGTCACGCTCAATGCACTTTTATGTATCGAGTGCCGGCAAGAGGATTACTTCTCTCGGTGTGCAGTGCGCGCAAGTTCAACTAAGAAAATTGATGATGCAGAATGGTATTAAGCTTCGACATACATGTAATAAGACTACTACGGGTGCGTATTGTTCAAGCCACCGAGGCAAACTTAGTGATAATATTAGGAGTGCAAACAAATCGATGAAAACCTTATCATTTTCTTCCTTTTCCGCCTGCCTTCTTCCGTTTAACTACTTACATAAAATACGCATTGTCCTTAAATATTTCTCAAATCAATTTAGCCCGAATGTAATAAACTTTTATTCGTCTCGAAATTGAGTTTAGAATAAAATTTCTTTATCAAAATTTATCTGAATATTTTAGTATTTAGTAATGCGAAATATTCACGAAGTTAATGAAAATAACTAAGAATTTCATTACTCATTATGAGTTCATCAAGGGTGCATTCTGACATTCAAGTTCCACACCAAAAGAAGAAATAAAAGGTACACAAATGCTGCTCAGGGTAGATTAAGTTGTAAGGTTCACCCCTCGCAGTGCTGGAGTAAGTAAACTTGAACGGCTGTGCCTCTTTACCGGGGCGACAATCTTCGTGTTTGCGAAATGCACTCGAGTGCGAATTTAGAACTAACAATTCGCTTAGCGCACTTTCCGAAAAAGGTGCGCGCTTCTTTCTCACGCGCCATTGTCGAAGCTAATTAGAAAGTTTTAATTAAAAAGCGCCCGCTGCATGTAGCCGTGCCTCTGTGGACATTTTACCACCGCTGATTTCGGCTGCCTCCAGGGGAAGGTAGAGATTTCGTTGGAACTGCTGCTGCTCTTCCACTGCGCGCGTCTAAACAAAATTACAACCTCCTGGAGCGCATTCTTCTTCATCATCGCTCAACTGCTCAACTTCGTTTGCGTTAAGAGCACCTTCTCCATCAGGTACTCAACATTCACGCAGGCGATCGTCTCAAATCATGCGTAAAACTTCCTCAGCGTTCAAGCGGCGATTAATTACGCACTTGTTAAATTTATGAGGCGAACTCATAATAATATTGATGGAGGTGTGAGCGCGCGACACATCATTTAATTACACGAGAGTGCAAAGCGTAATTGTGATTTTTCTGTTTTGTTGTTGCAGGATTATATTGTCCTGGCGTGTTCGACGGTTGGGCATGCTGGCCGGATACGCCTGCCGGCGAGACCGCAAGTCTACCGTGTCCTTCTTTTATTGTGGGATTCGATCCGAACCGTAAGTAATAAATGCGAGCGCAGCCGTGAGTGCGCGTTGCTAAATCACTGTTTCTGCGCCTTTCATCATGCATTAAAATCGATTTTAAATTATTTCTGCTTCCGGCTACCGCATACGCGTTGTTAAGTATCATCCATCATCGTAACATCTGCTCGGGCTATTCATTTTACGATTTCATCGGTCAGCTTTGTTACAGACGTAATTGCTGATTTTTAACAAGGGTTGCATTTTAAATATGATAACATTAACCTATAGATACCCGAAGTGAATTTCATTTTCTTGCCAAAATTAATGCATCTCATCTATTTTCATTATTCTAATTATTGGATTATTGATTGAATATTTCGGTACGTGTCGGAAACAATTAGTTCGTTCTATTACACAATATTTGCATTGCCTATTATATTATTCATAAACACTTTAAGTGGCTAAACGCTAATTGGATTTCCATGTAAATTAAGCAAATATTATTTGGATAATGCATGGAATAATATTGCTTAATTAAAGACCACTTAAAGCCCGATGAATAAATATCTGCTAAATTTACATATTTCATCAGGGGGCGGTGTATTTATATTAAATTGAAGATTTGTTCAAATATTATTTAAACATTAGAACAACTACTTCCTCAGAACTTTAATAAATTTAATTTCACTCCTTTCGCTCATAAAATTTGAATCAATAATTAATGATTATCCATAAATTCAAATTAAACCATGGAAATTTATGTTAATTTATGCAATGTTTTGGTATATTTCCATTTTAATAAGATACGACCCGAAATAAAAGCCATTTGCTGAGAGCACTTTAACGACCCTTTGATTTCACTGCACTTACGAAGAAATATAATCCAGAAAATCTAAGCCGTTACAATAATAACGCAATAAATGATTAATTATAAAAAAATAAATCCAAATCTGGGCGAGATGGTTAATCCCGAGTGTCAAAGTAGTTTTTGCTGTATCTTTTAACCCTTATCACGGAGAAACACGGCGAAACTTGAAGGTTGCGCTCGAAGGATAATCATTGCAATTAATTTTAATTCAACGCCGAAATTTTATTAATGACGCTGGTCGATCATTAATCTGGCCGTTGCTCGTTCACCAAAATGCATTCATACGCATAATTAGTTAACAATTGTTATTAATCTTGGCGCATTAGAGACGCAGTGCAACGGCGGAAGAAATAGTTGGATGAAATTTTAACGCAATAATTGCTCATTTACTCCGAGCGCGCGGAATGAGAAAACTTTATCATCGTGCGGCATTGGCGACCTCTCGTAATTCAAAAGTTTCTTAACGATGGTTCCTCGCTAATTGCGGCAGCGATGTGTGCGCCTGCACCAGCTGCAATTTATTTATGTTTGTGTTGATTTCTTCCTGTAAAACGTGCACTTAAAGTTACCTAATTGTTTTAATCGATTGTAGTGCACTATAAAACGTAATTTTGTTGCTTGCCAACTTTTATTCCATTACTGAAACTTATTTTAATTAAAGGAATAAACTCAATAAAATGTTATCCTTTCCAAGTAGGTACGTCTTATTCGAGAATTTCTTCAACAGTGTGCATAAAGCTATCTAATTGAATGCCACTATTTCATACGGCCATTTAGCGATATTTTAATTAAACCGCAGGGCAAATAAAACGCAAACTATGCAATTACGAATTTATATCGCACTAAGTGAATTTATTTTCGGGAACATTAAGCGTCAATTATTCATTAACACAACGCGCATGGCGAATTGTCGGTCAGATACATTTGTAACATTGTGCGCGCATAGTTCCACTCGTAAAAGGCATGGATAATTAATTCGTCCGAAAAACCATGCAATTACACCGGCGGCGGGGTGGGGGTGCGGATGAAATTCGCGGGCAGCCGCACGCATTCATAAATCTCGCAAGATAGTCGCCGGTCACAGAAATAGTGGTGATTATAGTGGCGCCTTTCGTTTCTGAATTTAAATTGCACATAAAACCAAATGAATTGCTTGTTCACAATTGTCGTAAAATTATTCAAAGCATGTTCAATAAATCACGTCGCAAATAATTTAAAAAAATTACCACATACCTTAAGACAAATCGTGAAAATCTCATCTTCCAAATTCCTCTCGTATTGTGTTATCCTGGATCTGAAACAAAATGTAAATCAACATAAATAAATTTAAAAGTATCAAGCTTTGTTAGAATGTTGTATTCTAACAAAGAGATTTTCTAGTTGAAGAAATAAAGAAAATTAATGAAATATTTTCCACCCTCAACGCGAATAATATGAATCACTTCTTTGGTAATTTATAAAAGTGATATGTAATTTCCTCATGCAGTGGCACACGCAATAAAATAAAACATGTGGAGAAAAATGATCAAGCCGAGCGTAAATTGCACAAGGGGGGTTGTCATGTGGAAATGATTTTGATACATCAACGCTAATCCTTCATACACGTTTTTGTTTTCCACATTCAATTTGCGTTTGACGTTTATTTATTAAGCAATATACGAATGCATTTATTACTCCTAATGTGCGGTCACTTCAAGTCGCATAAATCCCGTCTTGCATTTGAACGACTGTTGACTTTAGCATTTCAAGTAAAATGCGAAATGTTTGTCTTTAAAGCGCAGAGAGGAAGCGCGCAGAAAAGCAGGAAGCCCTCTAGAATAAATATTCGTAAAGCGAATCGATTGCGCGCAATGTTTGTTAAGGAGTAACGTGTTTTTAATGGTGGCACGCGCACAATCAACGTCTGCAACTGAGTAGTGGATGCACGTTGTGCAAATGCCTTTAAAGTATCTCGAGTATCGGTTCCATTACCATCTTTAAGAGCAACCCACTACTGTCAAGGGGATGCGAGAAGACGATGCGAGGAGCCGTGCAATTCTGTGCTTGCTTTTAGTAGTTGGCGGGCGCGCTTCCCCCAGCGCAAAGAGAACGCGAGTGATGCTCAAGCAAATGGCCAAATGACACGTCCAAACATCGCATCGTGCCGCTTAGAAATCGCTGAATCCTCACGGCGTGTTTATTGTCCCTATATAGGCGCCGAAACTCTCAAAGGAGCGCATTGCACGTCGAGGAGATTCTCGTTTGTGGACCGAACGCGAGGTCCCGCAACAACAAGGCAAACGACAACATGCGAATAAAGGTCTTCTCGCGCCTAATTCGCCTGCATGTGCACGCACATACAACCCAGGCAGGGTAAAAAGCCCGAAGCCTTGTTAATGTGCCACAGCGGATTACCCGAAAACATATTGAATCTAAGCGGGCAAACGCTCTCGTAATAAATCATCTTTTGCCGATGCGAAATATGCGCTGGATTTGTGCGTGCCCGCCGTACAGCCAACAAGATACATTATGGAGATAGCGGATTGGTATCATAAAGAGGCGGCGAATCAAACCGATTCACTCGCACCGCCACCCCAAAGTACAGCGCCGTATCGCCGCCGCCGCCGCCCGTATCGGATTAATGCAATAATCACCATGGATTTATGCAAGCAAGGATTCCTCTCTCGCCGTCGATAAATTCGATATTCATAAACGTTTTTCATCATTTCCACCAGCGCATATTGTATTAAATTAATCGCTGCATTGCTTGAGCTTTAATGAAATGGTGGTTTGCTTTTCTTGCAGGAACTGCACATCGAATCTGCGAAGAAAACGGCGAATGGTTCTTCCACACTGTATACAACAAAACGTGGTCAAACTACACGACATGCGTGAACGAAGAAGACTTATGGGTGAGCACTTAATATACGTAAATATAAGGAGGAGAAACGCGCCCTTAACTCAATTACGAATGGCCGTATGTAAGCATTGATTAAATGTAAACAGACATTAATTATTTGAGCCGCAATGAATAATAATGGCGATCAGGCGCACCTTACGGTAAATGTGAGCGAATGTGTAATTTCAGATGGCATTCGATCCTTTGATTAATATTGCTTGTGGCCGTTCCACTGTAACGCTTTCTTGTTCTACTAGTGCTGGTATGCGATGCTGTCCTTTGACAGGGTATAAACACCCCTCACGCCTCCATTTCAGCTCAATACGTTTATAACTAAATTCCAATAATTGCAATTTGCAGACTCAATATCCTAGCATGATCGACTATTAAATGTCATTTACATACGGAATCTCATACAATTTCCCCTCTTTTTCTTAATATTGAAGTCCTATGTTCCTTTGAACCAGATTATTTTTCTCCTCATGACGACTTTTCCCAATTCAACTCTTCTCGTTAACTCTTCTTTTAATTGTAAATGATATTCCGAGTTTCCTACGTGATCAAAAGTATAGTACTTATTGCAAATAAACTTTAGCGCTAAATAATTTCGAATGTTTTCAGTTCCGACAATTGGTAATAACAGTTTATATAGTGGGCTATAGTGTGTCCTTAGTGGCTCTGCTCACATCCCTCGCAATTCTTGGATATTTCAAGTGAGTATGAATTAAATTTAAATGATATTACAAAGTAATATCACGTTTATCTGTTTTTCATCTGTGCATGAGCTTCGCATGTTGATTGAATGATATTAACTATTGCACTATTGATCCAACGTTTGGATAGAAATATCAAAATTCACTAACATCAAATTATAACAATTGTATTCGTGCCAATAGATAGAGAGATACAAACGTGAATTGAATGTTTGCACTAATTATTTTCGCGTATATCACACAACAATTTATTACAAATTTCGAACGAAATCCAATTGCATGGAATTGTGTGGCTCGTTGATGCGCGCCAAATGCGCCTGCCGCATTAAAAATTGCACTTGGATGCACTGAAATGCAATTTGCTATTGTTATTCAATTAACTTCCACCATGTTTGTGGGCGGGTGGTTGGCGATGCTTACAGATGTGTGCATAAAAATAAAGTTATTACATAATTGCATTTTCATTTCGATTCGTTCTCTCAACCCCACACACGCTTTTGCCGGGAGTTGTTCGTGGCGCCGAAGCCATAATAAATCATGTATCGCATGTATCAGAATAAGCTTTTAATTCTATTATTGAATTTTGTCTACCTTTTCAATTTTTATATTAATCAATTTATTTTTACGTGACCTTCTTCGACTACTTTATTCCAGTTTCTAAGATTTACATTGTCTGATTATCTTCGTTGGATCAAAGATAATTGGAATTAAATCTCGAATTATTTTGTTTACCAAATAGTCGTTTGCAAAAATCATTATAGTAATTGCTTGTTATTTGTTACATTTTCCCCAGTCTGATTTGCCAATTTAACATGAAACTTTATATTTGTAGACTTAAACTGCAGTACGGTAAATCGCAAAGTCGTGTTTGTTATTGTCGCAATGTCATACAGTTCGACTGACCAAAGTCATATCGCGTGCTGCCCCATGTACTTACGCTTTACCTGCTATCCAAGTAAATAACAAAATTGCTAACCCGTATTGAGCCTCTATGAAATATTTTCATATTCGCCAATAACCTAACCACCGAACGCATGCATGAGTTGTGCACCGTTTGTTTATCGTCATTTCCCATCATCATATTGAATGCAAATGATTGGAAATGCCCTTAAGCTAGATGAACGAACAGTAATCATACCTGTTTGATGCTTGTGTGTTGAATTAATCCATGAACATCCACGTTCAGTCCTTCCTTCTACTTGTTACCCTGTTTGCCCTACTCTTAGCGTATTTCCTAAAAGGACTTTCGCGATTTTCCAGCACGTTCGGAGTGAACACGAGATTACACTTTGCACGTACTTCTTCGGAAGATTCTTAAGACGTTTACGACTTTATACGTACACAAACAATAGCTCTTAGCGCACACCGAATGCAACTCTAATGCATCGCACGAACACTAACGTAATGACATTTCCAGGCACGACTGCAACAATCTACTTGCGCGTTAAAACGTGTTGAGACGAAATACATGTCAGCCGCGCGAAATTTCAAATTGTTATTTGGCAATAATAATGATTGTATTTTTAAGAATTGTTACCGAATATTTCTCATCTTGAATCGTCAATATTATTGTTTCGTTTTTTCGCCAGACGACAAAAATAGATTTGGCCCCGCAACACAAAATTAGAAAACAAGGAAATTGAAAATATCAGAGCTATTTTCGCATATTATTTGATTGATTCGTAATAACAGACTAATCTAAACACCGACGACCGAATAGAATTGCGGCAACATCAATAAAAAGCAATAAAAATTTTACTGTGTTTGAATCAAAGTTTCCGCGCGAGCAAGTTTGATGATCGTCATTGCTTTCAATCATTTCTACTTTTGCACGTTGTTTTCTTGCCGCCCGGATTCTTTTTTTCGCGTGCGCCAACCTTTTATATTTGCTTATTGCCGACGGTCGTGTTTGCTCTGCTCTGCGATCGCATCGGGATGTAGATACATGCGGGGTGAAACAGTCGAAAGGACAATAAGACGATTGTTATATCATTGTTTTTCTTAGGAGTAGCGGGCGGCGGCGGCGTTCATGGAACCTATCAGGCAGCGGCATTTATTACACCACCGCCACCGTCACCGCTATCACACGACGCGCGCTTTTTCTCTACTCTCCTTACTTACAATCGCCCGCTATTGTTTCAGATCGCTGCGGTGCGCCCGCATCACCGTGCACATGAACTTGTTCGCCTCGTTCGCCATCAACAATCTTTTATGGCTGCTCTGGTATAATCTCGTCGTCGATCAACCTGAAGTTGTCTCCAACAATGCGGTGAGTCGTTTGCGTACTGTATTCATTCTTTTTACCATACATGCTTGCCATGTATGTAACTGGCATAAATAGAATCGAATAACTCGTTTGAATTATCTACGTTTCGTGGTAAATTCAATTCCACAACACCCCCATAAATAACGACGCTTTTGACAGCTAATAATATATCGAGAATTGAATCGAATTTATTCATTTGTTTTTCCAGTTAGTAAATAACTCGCGTGAAGAACGCATACCCGACGAAAAGGTCAATGGCTCGCATGCAACAAATTCGTCTTAGCCGCTAGGGAAACTTAAACTTTCTCCTTAGTTTTAAATTTTTTAAATCAAACTGCCCTCCAGACACTTTTATGTCCACTCACACTAGTAAATGTCCGAAATTCGTGGCAATCCTCAAAAGGATACGAAAAAGGATAATAAAATTTTACTACTCACCATTAAAGTTTCTCCTTGAATCCCCGAAAAATTCTACAACAAAAAGACAAACAAACGTTTTAAAATACAGCTTCACAAGCACTGAAATCGTCAAATATTATATTAAATCTCTGATAATTTTGGGTCAACGTCCCCAAAAATAATTATTTCGTGTTGAAATGTTAAATTCGACTTGAAGAACTTCGTCGTCTTCATTATTATTCAAAGCATTGAATGAAATCGTGGCAGAGTGTGCTACAAGAAGTTGAAAATATGAATTTTAATTTGGCGGCGCGTATTTAATTATACCGAACGCACGGCGCGCACAACCGCAAAATGTAAACTCAAACGACGAAGGGCTTTCGGTTCGGTGATATGTAAATATTGGAGCGCACACCAGACGAGCAGCCGCCACAGCAACGACAAGAAGTAATTAAGCACTCAATCATGGTAATGACGTGTGGTGTTGCGCTCGCACGCCGAACGAAAAGACGGAAAAATGCTATTAGTGTTCCGAGGCGATGTTCCCAGCCACGGAAGCGCGCAAGCAATTTAGCGCTCCGGAACTACAAGAATTAAAATCGCCTTATTATAAAACGCCGCCGCGACGCTCACATCTTGACAGCTCGTGATGATCTATTAGCGCACGTTAAACATTTTTAATATGTACAACACTCTAGCGACAAAGCCTTTTGTACTTCATGTACAAACTTATGAGAAAACTGTGCATAAATTATAAGTATTCCAAAAGAAAATAAACCGAAATCGTCTGAAATATGTTTGCCACGTGCATAATGAATGTAATAAATGGAGGAATTATTTCAGCACTGGGCATGTATAAAAATAATAGTTCATTTTAATTAACTGGTGTCCAACATTAATTATTTTCCTAATTAAAATTTGCATTGCGAAGGTCGGAAACACATTGTCAACTAATGGCTAAAAATATGAATCGAAACTAAAGAAACCGCAGTTGAAATTTGCCAGCGACGACTAAAAAATTCATTTCTGTGCACTGAGCAAGCAGTAACTTTTAATTAAATTTTTCTAGTTTCATCGTTCCATTCAATTCACACTTGTACAACTCTATGAAAGAGCCATACTCGAATTTTCATATGCGAATTGTTTAAATTCAGAGTAATTCAGTTTATTCTTGACTTTATTGCTTATTTGTACTCTTCATGTACAGTGTTAAGAACGACTTAGTGCAGTGTCAACATAAATATTGTAAACCTTAGAGCTTTGCACTCTTAACGTAATTTATTACGCGTTTTAAGAGGATTATTATCCTGTTCATTTTTCAAAACATCTCAAATAAATATCCTTATTAATTAATTATTTCATAGCAAATTCATGAATGGAATATTAATTGTTGCTCTTGCCAATTAGCCCTAGAAAGTTCGTATTTTAGTGCGAATATTAAACTTTTTATTGCATTAGCACAATAGATGCAAGGATTACGCTGCTTGCAATTAAGATGCAAAAGATGCACGCGCGATTACAATGGGTTATTAGTCGTTATTTATGTGTAATTAAAATCTGAAACGCCGCAGGAAACTTGCACACACAACAACACTATGTCTGCATTGTTATTTCAGTTTGCTTGCAATTTACAAAGCGAATAAATCATGATGGATTACATCACGTTTAATATACGTTAATTTCGAGACAATACCATATTTTATTTTATCTTTTATCTAAAGTGATAAATCAATAAAATGCAACAAACTATGGCAGCAATTTTTCAAGTAAATAATAGTTTTAGTATATAATTTACAGGCGTATCAATTTATCATATTTCATGTGATTTATTTCATTGCAATATTAATGATGGAAATTTGTTTATTTTATGAAATGCTTAATATTTCCATACTCGTTCATCATTTCAGTTCAAATTTAAATGAAAAATTATTAATTCAAAACTAAATAAATATGCGAAGAACCATATTCCATTCTAGATTCAACTCATTAGACAAAATTAATCTAGTAAGTAAAACAAAACGAGTGAAATAATTTAATCAAGTGATGTGAAAAGATTTCGTGCTACCTCTATGAGAAGTGTAAATACGTTTGCTAGCTGGTTATAAAGAGATTTCATGCATTGAAATGGACCCTTTGCCGAAGCTGAAGTGTGTAACATGTGAAAACGACTAGGAAAACTACTTAATGAGATTAAATTGGTCAGGGAAAGGCGTTTAGGCGCACAAAACGTATGAAAAGAATATTCGCCACCCTCGACGCTGAGAACAGAAATGAGCGTGATTCTCATTAGGGCACGCGGTGCGAACGCATTGCAACTTTCACTCCAATTCATTTCGCATGTTTGCTTTCTCTATTTCCCAATTTTCCGCGACGCACTTGTGTACACCGGCAAGGAGCACAAGCCCACTGTAATGTAATAGGGGCACGTGCGCGTGTTCCCATCACGTCAGACACTGCGGTGCTCCTTTTTCTCGTCTCAAGCCTTTTGTCTGCTTTAAGTGGATATTTTAAATTTAATGCCCGCCATACATCTCCGCGCGTAATAACAATTTACGTAATTCGACGCCAAGTTTGTTTTGGTTTCTTAGGTTAAATGGCAATTATAAATTATGTCGTGCGCGCGCGTTCTACATTCACGGATTAATTGCCATTTAATGTGCGTAATTCTTCTGCGTTCACCTTTCCAACTCGTTTTGTTATCGAAGAAATTCCTGTTGCGTGTAAGGATAATTTATATTCGCTTAGTTATTCACTGCTATCCAACTTCAAGTCTTTGAAACTTTTAGACTCTCCTTAAAAACCTCAAGTCGTCACGCGAATAAACTGAAATTTCTTCTTATTTCCAGCCTGAAGTGGGTACTATTTCATAATAAACAATACAAGCAAGGATTTGAGATGTTCCACGTTACGAGACAATAATATAACATCAGACGTGTAACGCGATAACTTCTTATTTATATAAGAAGGACGTACCGAGTGCCTACTCCACTTTTGTGAAATATTTCCAACTCACTTTACATACAAAATGCATTTACAATCCCTGATGGAATCCTTCTTAGCACAACAGACACTCATAAATAATCGGTGCACTCCTTTGCAGTTGCAAACTACGCCAACGAGACCGAACGCAACGCGCATACAATTTATGAAGAACATTTAACTTAATTGCGGAGCATTTGTCCATTCGCCCGCGTCCTATGCAATAATAATAAATGATTGCATCAGTCTTTCGTGCCCGCTCGAAATTCGTCCTGGTTCATTCAAGTTTGAAATTATTTCGCATCATTAGCGCGCCGCCGACAACTCACGTTTTTTGCGTAGAAATTCATCGGGGAGCGGAGCGTGCGTTCAAATTGCACATTTGCAAAACGCTCAATCTCGACGTGCGTGTGTCATCCCCTGCGAAGCACTCGCTTTTTTTGCAACGCGCACATAGTCCTCGGAAAAATGTGACGTCGTCGAGTGTGGGCGCAACTTTTCGCTAAGGGTTAAGTGCACGCACCCGTAATGCGTGGGCGGATTATACGCAGAGGCCAATATTAACTTAAATCCTCGCCAAGTGCTCACCGCACTCAACTCGGCTCCATCAGTGCGCCGCCGCCGCCGCCGCCACCGCGCGGATATAAAACATATTTGAATTAAATTAATCTCTGTGCGCTTGAAAATTAATTGCCCAGCCCAGCGACGATTATCGCCCTAAATCATGCACAGTCGCAAATTAATGCTCGTAAATTCACCACCCGATTCGCCTATATTTGCCGTTTGTCTTGTTTCCCTTAAGTTTGCGCGCCGCGTGAATTTTAAGAAAGGTGAAAAACGAACGCCGTGTTATTTAAATAGCGGAGGCTTAACTTATACCAACTTTGAGATTTATTTGCATTGCGTGTGCTTGCAGGCTTTGTGCGCCTTTTGTAAGGATTACAAATTGCCCAACAACCCTCGATAAGACGTGAAAAATACTCCTTCGGCCGCTTTTTCCAAAGTTTTCTCTCAAATCAATTCCCACTTAAACTTTGCTGTACTTATATTCAAATTGAACTAATTTATTTATTGATTATGAAATTTCTGGCTATAAATAATAAAAATTGACCCACTTCATTTTAACAGCGATTTTAAGCTCACATTTTCTTAGAAATTTTGTTAGCGAGCGAATTTTCCAGGAGAAAAATGTGAAGATTGTAAAACATTTCCAGGCAATTATTCCATTTCTTGTTAGGGAGCTTAATAAGTAAACAATTCATTAATTTCATCATGAATCCACTGTTTGAAGATTCTCATCTTGTTTATTTATTTTTTGGGGAACGTGGGAGGCTGTCAAATACGAAGAAATTCAAATGCATCACAGTTAAATATTCACCATCAAACGCTGCTAATTCAAGAGAAGCCATCGGCACATATACCGTTTGCAATTTATTTATGAACGCGAGAGGCAAAGAATGAATGATACAAAGCGCGAGAATAGCTTATTATATCAAATGGCCGACGAAGCGCAACGGAAAGAGAAGATTGAGGACGCGTTGCCAGCTCTCCCGCGATTGATTTTCAATTCCATCCGGCCACTTTCTCTCTCCATTCCTCTCATCATTCCGTTGGCTCGCATGCGAGTGCGTTGTATGTGATTCTCGTCTATTTGTTATTTTCCATCACTATGCGCTGAGGTTTTATTGCATCCGGATCAAATGTCATAAAGTTCAAGGAACTTTTTCTTCTCGGTAAGAAGGAAACGCGAGCGATGTCGTAAGACAGACCGAGGCGGATTCGTCCTTTTTGCCGACTTGCGCCATTACGAGGATGTACTTTATCATCGAGCCGCCGAATTAGCGCATTAATTTTTTTCGCCCGCGGCGGGGTCCAAATCGCCAAAGCATTAAATGAACTGGAGACTGTTTATGCAAAATAAAACGCTCAGCGTCATTACAAGTTTAATTTGATTTACTGATCAAAGACAAAGGCGCAGCAGCGCGCAAAAATGTTTTTGGCTCGGGGGCACAAAGCTTTGTGACGGTGGCGCGCGAACGAAATGAATATGGAATTTCACGCGGCAACCGAATCGGCATTGTCGTCGCAATGATTGCAATTTGGAAATGTGCGCCGCCGATTTGCCACAAGCGTATCGGAAAACATTTTTAACAAGTCGGTCGGCAAGCTGCTTGTGCGAATAAAAGTTGCAGCATATACGACGACGACAATGACGACAATGTGGCAACGCGAAATACAATTTCCAATGACTTTTCACCAATGCTGTTTGCGCAAAGTGTGATAGTTTATGGTGGACGATAAAACCGTTGCTGTTTTACTTTCATGTCCGCCTTTACCGCCTTTTATTTTACCCGCAAAACCCTAGTTTTTCTATTCATATTCCATGCGCGTTCCACACGTTAGTTTACCGCCTTCGACTTTTATGCATTCATTGTAAAAATGATAAAGTGACTAATGATAAAAAAATATTTCAATTTATCTTGAGTGTTTCCGTAGGATAATTTTTCGGCGCCGCTTAAAGGATCAAACTTTTTATCCTTGATCTCGCCGTAAATCTTTTGTATCCGCTATTATTTGCTTAGAATATCAATTATACGCGGATATACTCTTGAGCGGATGAAATATTTACTTAGGTCTGTCTCCACCTTGCGCTTCATAGCGCTGGTGCATAGCCCTTAATCATTGTTGTTGTTATTGTTGCAGACGTGGTGCAAAGTACTCTACGTGGTGCTCATGTTCTTCCTGATCTCCAACTACTCGTGGATGTTATGCGAAGGCCTCTATTTGCACACGGTGCTCGTCTCGGCGTTCATATCCGAGACGCGCCTGCTGCGCTCGATGCTCCTGCTCGGATGGTGTCTGCCCGTTATCTTCGTGCTCACCTACGCGCACCAGCGCGGCGTTTACGGTAATCCCATTGAGGATTCCAGGTGAGTTGTGACTTGCAGGCTGAGGTGGCGCCGGCAACCGAAACGGCGTTGCTGCCGTTCACATATCTCGCGCAATATTCACCGACGCGAGGCGAAGCGAGGCATTCCGTTTGCGCGAAAATTGCGTATGCATGCTTCCGGCGTCCTGCGCGTCCCACGTGCACGCCAACTGTATTCCCATATAGGAGCAATCAAGTATGTAATTCATTGGCAAGCCCGTGTAAGGGATGCTATCTCTATCGCTATCTGCAGACGGCTTTATTCTAATACACCAACAACAACCCTAAGGAAATTCAACCTTTTTTCTTATATTGTTCAACTTTTTACTTTAGCCACCACCAGGGGAATTTTACTCAATAATTTATTATTTAACATATTTAGAAATTCAAAACCGAAAAGTAAATCCCATTTCGAGGGTAGTTAGCTTTAAAAGCATTTTTATCTAATCTGCTGAAATAGAGCCCTGCATTGAAAAAAATTTAATACTGACACCGTAAAGATAATAAGTGAAATATTTTAAGGGTGGAAAGGATTTAGATCTGTGTCTTGCAACAGCGTAAAACTTTACTTAACCTATATTTTGCCAATGAAACAAACATGGAAGAACGACACATGTTTGTTCGGGATCAGTTTCGCATATTTGCATATTTGCTTAGCAATTGAGCAATTTGCGAAACGAAGCACTGCATGCGCAAACAGAATATTTACACTGTTGAATATAGTGCAGTGGAAGTGCGCGAAAATAATAGAGACATAGAAACAAACCACACCATCGAGCGTAAAATGCTGTGGGAGTTGCAACGCACGTTCATTTTCCTTGTTATTACGCTACGACTGTTATTATTACTGCGAGTGCATTATTGAATATATTCGGATGAGTTAACGTGACTTCCACATTTGCGCCGCTGCCGCCGCCGATGCGGTAATGCAATGCAATAAGCAATTTCATAATTACGTGCACAATTAATAGCTAAATAAATTGCCAATAAACTTTGCGCTGTTGTTAATTAATAATTGAGCTAATTGCACACGCAATGCGATCGCACAAGCATTACGCGGTAAGTACATATACGTTTTCAATTAGAGCGAAATATTAGAGCGCATTGTTGATATTAACAAACGGATTAATGAGCCATAAATCACTCAGAAGTATTAAATTCTTCCTAGCCGTCCTTCTTTGCGTACGCGTCGTGCGAAATGGGAAACTAATTGAATTTGAAATGTAATATCATATGACCCATGTAGTTTGATTTCGGCGATGCGGTGTGGAGGTTTTGAATTCATTTTGATTTTTGGTTTCGTTGCAGATGCTGGATGGACGAAGTGAAATTCAATATAATTCTGCAAATACCCGTCTGCGGCACGGTGCTCTTCAATCTTTTCTTCTTATTCAATATTCTGCGCGTCCTTTGCGTGAAGCTGCGGAAGCAGCCGCAGGGCGGATCAGGCGCGTCGCGCGCTTCCCTCCAGGCTTTGAGGTAAGGGATGAAATCAGCTTCGGCTGCTCTCTTTCGCCCGACTACTGTTTGCGCCCGCTTTTGTGCTTTGTACTCCAGAGATTTAAGCGTTTTATAACAGCATGATTATTGCTTGTTTCACTGCAAACCTTTCACGAATAACATGTTAGCCAATCTCAATGTTTAATCGACCGACAAATTGTATTATTCTAGCATTTCATCTCTCAACACGTTTTTCATCTATGGCTTAATTTATAAATTAAGTTGCAAACTTTAAACTTCCAACCACTAAAGTGGAGAGGATAAAAGAAGTTTAGCCAAGTTCTACGACCGCATCTTCACGAATAATTTCAGAAGTTAACACTTCATTACGCCGGGATAAGTAATAAAGCAGATTAAAATCTAGGATTAGCCAGCAACGGTCTAAATCCTTCTCGAATCGTCTTTAAAACGCAATTCAGCAAGTAAAACTTACTTGAGCGTGATCCCTCGTGGAACTAGTGACATTTCTTAATGTTTTTCTTCACCCTTTTAGTTAGTTTTTTCCATTCGAACGTACTTTGAGTTTTGTAAGTGAGAGGAAATGAGCTAGTCCCGAGCAACAGTAGCGTCCAGAGAAGTAAATTTACTGTGAAGTTTTGGGTGCGCTTTAAAGGAAACCCAAAAGCGTTGGAAGTCAGTGATGCGCGTGCGATAAGAGTGAACGAACGCATTCCGAAAGTGTGTCCATCCGCAAGAAGGACCCAATCAACCTGCATGTCACGTGCCACGCATAGAAGACATTTATACACAAAATGTTGTCCTGCGATTTACGAGGACAATGACGAAAAGCGTCTCGATTGAATTGTTCTCCAAGCACAATACGCGAGGACTGTCAAGAAAAACGTGCGCTCTTATCATCATCATATTTGCTTCACTCCACCATAAGGCATGGCGATTCACGTATGATACTTGCGCAAAAAATATTAACTTGGCAAAAAGCGCGGGGAGAAATTAATTTTCGTTTGCCTTTTTGTTATTGCGTCTGCTTGTTAATGAAAGAATGCCATAAAGAATGCTATATTAAGCATATTTAGTACAAATGAATCAAAAAACGACGTGCGCTTTTTGTGCGCCGCGCCCGGACGGCAAATATGTTATTTTTCCTGGCTTTGTTTCATTAATTTTTTATCATTCCGCTTTGTTATTTGTTCATTTGTTGGCGTCGTGCATTGCGTTGCAAATCATTGAGGGAGCATATCAGACGCAAAAAAACAACCGACAACTGAAATTTGCATACACAACAAATGCAATTATGCAAAGAGTCGCACACGACTAACGTCAACCGCCATTAGGGACGACGTGCTCTTAATAGAGAGAGGATGCAATCACCGACTAGTGCACCAGCATAAAAGCCACACTTGTGCATATGTATAATAACAATAGCACGGGAGGGGTTTGGCTCATTGTCTTTCTCGTGTGTTGCAGGGCGACTTTGTTATTAGTACCGCTACTTGGTCTCAACTTCCTGCTGACCCCGTTCCGGCCCGAAGAGGGAGCCTCCTGGGAGTACGTTTACGAGATCGTCTCCGCAGTCACTGCATCCCTTCAGGTAACACGTTCGCCTTAAGTGCTTATTAATTACTAATTAATTCGTGCGCATACCCGAAATTTATTTGATAATCGTATTAAATCTGCCTAATTAAAACTGCCTCTAATATCAAATACTGAAAATTCTGGTAATTCACTAATTAAGAATTGTTTAGTTTCTGATAAAATATTTGATCATCGTGTAAAGTAAGCTAATGAAATTTCGTAATCAAATTATGTGCGCACATCAAACCCCTAATAGGAATTACCAATAATTGTATTGACACTTGCCGCACGCAACTTGGTTCAGGCATTCGTACAAACTAACAAAGTTTATTCGAATTGAACGCGAAACTGTCGAGCTAACTCTAACGATAATGAAAATGTGAAAATCAACTCGGTCTGCTGCATGGCACCCCCGACATACTTGAAGTTTTATCACGACTATCAGTTGAATGAAGCCAATAAAATAAAAAGTTTCATAGAACGAGCGCAAGGCTGCAAGGACGTCATAACCTACTTTAGAAGTGATTTTAAATAATCGTTATTAAAGTCATTACCATTATGACACATTTTTAATGATTTGGTAAAATGGCGTCTTGAAAACGTTCAAGCAAGTGAAAATGCATTTAATTCTTCCACGCATTGAACATCCAAAGAAAATTAGCAAACGCCGCATAATAAATTAATGCAATTAGCAATTGCGCACGAATTAATTGAACAAAGCAATTACAGCCACTTGCATTCCACGCCTAATTAAAACACGGCGAAATCGTGTTTATTAGAATTTAATTTTAACAAGGAATTAATTTACGTTTTTTAAACTTCTTTGGCAAACTTCCTGATCGATTAGCATAAACAAACAAGTAATATAATTGTGCCCCCCCCCCCCAAAAAAAAAACACAAAACTTGTTTGTTATTCGCATTTTATTCGCGCCGGATGTCAGCAAAAATTTAAACGCAAACATGTTTCACATCCTTCCACCTTTCGTCGTTGTTCGCGACAAACGGGGAGTTTTATTTTTTCGCGTTTTTCACGGACGGAGCACAAAAGCCGTGAAAAAAAAAAGTTACGCAACATGTGGAAAACAACTTTTTGTTTCACGTCGTCAACAAAATAAATACATACGCCACTCGCAAGCATCTCGCGCCGCCGCCACATTTACTCGTTGCTTATCGCAATTGTGTGACGACTGTTAAGGAAATATACGTATGTACATATTTCAGCATTTTTTTTCCCGCCGCGGCAGCATCTTTTCCGCAAACTTTTCACTTTTCGCGGGGCGCGCTGTTCCTACAGTTTGTTGCCCTTTTGAACACATATTGCAACGAGTTTAATTTAATTTTTCGCATTGCGCAGATTTTTACGGAACACCAGTGCCACTTTCAAGAAAAGCAAGAGCAGAAAAAGTTTGCGCCACTTCACGTGAGCGAGGCGCATATTGACGTCAAAGCAACGTATGATGTAAAATTTCCTTCAACTTTTTCGTTTTACACCTTTGCTTCGCGCGAGCATCTGCAGTTGAATGTAAACTACCTTCCTAGTCGTAAAATTTCCCCGCCGCCATTTCCATAGGTTGGAGTGATATATTGTTCCGTCGGCCGGGGGGCGGCTTTCAGGCAAGCAAGCGGGGGGGCGGAAGCAGAAGAAGAAGCATCGAACCTTATCAGTTTGCCACCTCGTAAAAACCTCTTTAGCCGTGCGTCGTATTTTACTTTTTTACTACACCTTTTTACTATGCCAACATCTTGTAGTTATTTTGCACGTAGGTACGTGAAAAATGTATATTACTCAAACTCTTTGGCACTTTTTGCGCCAGCTGTCTAGTTAATTGGATTGGAAACGCGGTGACAATTGAGCCCGCAGTTTATTAAGCTTTGCGCCGCTTGAAGAAATAACATTTTATGCAATTTTTACGCCGCCCCATTGGCGATGAGCACGTTCGTTCGCGACATCTCTCCTCGCCGGCAGCGAGTGTTTGCCAAGCGTTTAGCTGTCTGCTCGCAATCCTCTTGTCTTACGTTCGCGCATTTAACTAAGTGAACTTTACTCACGATCGGTCAACTCGCATAATGGCTTTTTATGCATTCACTTGTCACAAGACAAGGCGAATGAATAGAAATGCATAAAACCCGCTCGTAAAATCGCAAATTCATGTGCTTTATTGCGGATTGTGGTTGATTCGTCGTCTTCGTCCGGGCGCAGGACGTGCATCTTATGCCTTGACAGTTGTGATCTTTTTTAAGAGAAAAACTTTTCTTGTTTCTCTTGTCATGTTTGCAAACGTAAACTCAGCTCTTGCGCGCGCTGCGTTGCCATTATCGTTGTGGATCATGTAAATCATGCAATTTCATCGCCCGGACGCATTATACGCGAGTGCACGTCAAAGTTGAATATATTCAAGCACAAAAGATTTAAAAGATTTCTCCGTTGCCTCTGTGCCGTGTGCGCGACAGGCATGCAAAAATAAGATGAGTTGCATAATTTTGCAATCTCGTAATGTTGAAAACAGCGGGAGCGAAATTGAAATGTTGCACTTGGATTCAATTATCTCGCATTTTTACAATTCAAATTCCCGTGTTTCGAGCGTTCTTCGCTGCAATCCGAATGTATTGCCAGTCTAAATATTTAAAATTTAATAAAATTTCATTCGTACTTTACGAGCTGATAGACAATAAACGCATGCAGCTCGTAAAAATCTTATATTACGCTCCTTAATTCACTTCTGCCTGTCTGTTATTGTCAAACGTAATAAAACGCGTAAGAAACGGAAGTCGAACGCGAGGTACGATTTCAATTTTGTCGTAAACAGCGTGCGCCAAACACAAGTGTTTTCCACAAGAAATACGACGTTTTCCGTTTTCCGTTGAAATAATCTAAAAATAACGAACAAACGCGTGCAGGTTCGTTCGAAAACGATATAAGTATGGAGGAATATAAATTCGTAAAAAAAAATAGGTATAAACAGCAGCAGTAGCAGTGGTTTTCACGTTTTTCACGAGTTGAATGCGAGAAGGAATTTATTGCTGCGCAAATACATGAAGGCAATGTGCGAATTCTTGCATTCTACGCAATACATGTTTTTGCATGACGTGCTCTTATTTGCACTCTCTTTGGACCGGACTCACCACTTACAACTTCCGATTTATTTTCCACAAAGTCGAACGAATATGAGCGCGGGCGTTTCGCATGAATGCACTATGCGCTCGCATGCCAAGAGTATTTTGAATTTTTGTATGCGCGGCGCATAAAAGATGCTCGATATCACAACACTGAGAAGAGGTGCTGGCTGCCTGCTTGCTCAAAGTCTGCTCGGCGCGCAGTGCGTCCTTCTTTCTTATCTTTGAATTATTGGAAATTTATTGCGCAAATCTTGACCCTACTGCCAACCAATGCCTTGGCGTTCTCGTATTTTGCGCCGACAAGTAATGGCAATTTTTATCACCGAGACACTTATCATAAAATAGGAAAATCCGTGAAAATTAAAGTGTCACCTCTGCGATTAGACTAAGCTGCATTTTTCTAAGACACCAACCAACCAACCAACCACCTCTTATTGAACTTTTTACACACGATCGCGTTTGCGTAATAAAAATAAATCCATTAGATCGCTCAGTATCCCAGAATCCAAGACTTCTTTTTCGCCATCATGTCGCGTCGGGCCGCATTAAATTTTCGGCTGATTATCGTTCGTTCGCGCCCCCGCAGCGAAATTGCTACTTCAGCAGCCACTTTTATTTACGCGCAACAATTCACAAGACTTTAAAAACCGCCCACGAACGCAATTTGCTTTCAGGTCTTCATCTGTTCGCGATTTATCTTGGTATGTGTCAATGCCGCCGGAAATTTGTTCAATTAATTATCGTTTTTTGTTCGTTAAAAACAAGTTTGCGCTAAGCAAATACTTTGCGATAAAAAAGCGTCAGCACATAACTTGTGTGATATTTTCAAGACAATATCGTCGTAAAATACTTTTTAAGAGATTTCAAATTTACATCAGCCCTCCAACAACAAAAAAAGAATGGGAAAAAGTACTCACCTCAAAAACTTCTATGTGCTTTGTCCATGGAGTTGTTCAAAAATCTGTAACAATGCAAAGAAATAAATTAGCATTTTATACATGTCAAGGTTCTGACCTATAAATTGTATTTATGTAAGCACCAGAAGTAAGATTAAAATAGTTCAATTAATATCACTGTTAATTTGTAAAGTTCTCAGGTGATACTCGTGATCGTTGATAAAGTTTACGTAACTTACGCTTGAACATGTAAAGCGGGCTTTGGACGTGTATCGCCAATGCATCCGTGCTGCTTAATTAAAACGTATAGCGTGCTCGTTAATAAGTTTGCGCAAAGAAACTTCATTATTAGTTGCGTTACGTTACAACGTGTTGCGAACGTCCGGGGTGCGCTAATTGTGAATTGCATATAATCTATAAGCGGATAGAGTTATGGCGCGTATGCGTTCCGCATGTTTCATGGCGCTGAAAATGAGGAAATAAAGGACGCAACTTCCTAATGGTCATAGTTTCCCAATGCATCCGTGCATTGAGCGCACACGATGATAGAGTACCTACCCCCCATCGTTGATGCTTGTTAAACTTTGCATCATGTTAATTAATTTTAAATATTTTGCTTGCGGTGCTCGCGGGATAATAAAGTTAGAATTAAACTTTGACAGACGATTTATCACTCGCGCGTAATGATTGTCTGGCGCGGCCAAAAAAAAGCAACAACGCAAAGGTCACTCCTGAAATTTACTGGTAAATTAATTGCGGGTTGTATTGCACGTACCTATACAGCGAGCCAGTGGAGAGAGAGAGAGACAGTGCGATTATATAAATTGGAAATGTCACGTTTAATTCAATTAAATTCGACGCGCGAGAAATGTACTATCGTGTTAGCCCTTTTCGAGCAAACAAAACCCCGCCGCCATGGACAACCACATGGCAATTAACACCACCGAGGACAAGTGTAGACATAATTATTTGTCGCTATCATTACGTTTAATCATTGTCAATGCGCGATTCACCTTTATAAAGCCGAAATGTAGGTGCCTATAATGAGAGATATAGACTGAGAGTCGTTTGGATTCATGAAATGTCGACGCGAATTAAGTTTAATTATTTCGACATTTCATCCAAGCTTTTCCCATTCAGTAATTATATGTTGTTAGGATACTCAATAATTCTGTTGCGTTGAGTGTGTTTCAAATTAATTAATTATCAGCACTTTCATACAAATTATCATCATGTTTCGATATCAATTATTTCCGAGTAGTATTAAATCTCTGAAAATAATTTATTAACCACACTCAATTAATTATAAATACTAAATATAGACAAAATAGGAAAAGCTTAGTACCCATCAGCTGTACATATTTTAAAAGCCTGTGTAAATATTTCAACTGATATAACATAATATAAACCAGCGCCGTTTTTTCTTACACCGCGTCCTGAGGTCTGAATAATCCATCATGTTCGAATTGATTAATTGTCGAATGAGACTGCAAATTACTATTTGAAGAGTACACTTTACCATAAAATACTACAATAAAAACTACTGACCTACATTTGACTTGATTTAAAATGAATAATTAATATTCTACTTTCGGGAATTCTACAAAATATTATATTTTAAGCTAAATCTCAGCAAAAAATACGAGCCCGATGAAATAGTATTTAAATCATTTTATTATATTTGATGGATTTACTCATCGCATAAACTAAAAGCAAATGAAAGGATAATAAGCAAATCCATTATTATTATTATTACTTCACCGTAATTAGCAACTTTCTTGCAAGCGAAATGACTATTTAATTAATTTACGGCACGCGTGTGTGGCACTAAGAAGGTATTCGCGCACGTTCAACACCACCTTTAATTGTCAATGCTAATTGCAATTAGCCTGGCATCTTCTCAGCCATTTCTGATGCGCGTCACACATCCCAAGCGTATCCTGAACATAATCAGGACAAAGACGCCAACAACCGGGTGGAAACACATGTTCCACGCACGTAGCAGTCAAGCACAAGGCGGATAATAGATTTAATTATTGAACCTAAATAACATTGTCAATCTCCGCATTTGCGCTGGTGATACACATGCGTGAGGCTCAAGGGAGAAATCGGTTGAAACACATTCGAGTGTTGTTTTCTCAGCGTTTGCATTCTACCAATCGCTAATGCGTATAATGTTTATAAATAGCTTAGCATTAAGTAAAGTCTGCCGTTTTGATTTTCGCTCAATTAAAGTTGAAATTATTATTAATGCAAGCCACTAATAAATTCGTTCGTTTCTGCACATTTTGTATTCAAACCTAATGGAATTATTTCAGCGCAAGCATAGATGATGAGAGTGTAGGTACATAGAAAATAATCAAGTATTTTGACGCATAGCGAACATTCTTCACTTTTTGGGAGAGCACATCGTGTGCAAGCGAGGGTAGTATTCACCCATTGTCTTGCCGCCGCATCATAACAATATCTTGCGAATTAAGCTCTGGCATTAGCTGCGCTTCAACGACTGAAGAATTAAAGCTGGTACAAGCGAGCGTTGTACACACTCGACGCATAGCTCGCTGTCTACCCTTGTTGCGCGTCATTATTTCGCGGCATAATGCACGGAGAATGTTCTCGTGCAAGTTGAAGGCATAAACCCACGTTTATGTTATTCGCGTCGGAATGTGTCGGGTTATTGTGCTTTTATTGTATTTAATGGGAAAGTCCGTACGCTCGCATCGCTCGACGTTGTTGTGCGGCAGCGGCCTCTTATCACTGGCGAAAATGCATTCGGCAAGCGAAAAGAGAATGGCGCAATCCGCCCCCGCTTGTTGCTTGATTCGATAAAAATGTTCGTGTGCTATTGCGTTTGTGTCGATTTGTTGCCGCCGTTTCGAACGCAAGCATCCATTTATTATTTATATATCTATTTCCGGCGCGAAATGCGTCTGATGCTTTATTATTATTGCGCTCATGCCTTCACGAGTTTGACACCAACATGCAGCCGGCCATGATTGGCATCTTAATGAAGAGCTCCATCTTATAACGTTATAAATGAATAGCAGCCTTACCATCCATCAACCGTTTACTGTTAGTAAAAAATACAATTTATTTTTAACCGAGCTGTCAACACGTGAAAACGTATAATCTGGTATGTAATAATCGTAAATGTAAAAAATGTAACAAAAAAGGATTACGTGAAATGAATTTTCATATCTATCCTTCTTTTTATAGCATTCGCGAGAATTTATTTATTTATTGCATTTTCGTATTTTATAACAGGCCTGTCAGTCTCAATTGACTCACAAACAATTTGTACAATTATCACGTTTTCCGATCAATTCTTAATCAAGCAATTCGCGAATTTAGGAGATAATAAATAATCATATCATGGTTATTGATCAATTCAGCCTAATTTTATGTTAAACAATTAATATTATCCGATCTTTATAAATGAAAATTAATTAAAGCACCCGAGAAGCAATTTTCCGCAAGATAAGCACGCACAAAGAACCATGTTTTGAACATGGTAATGGAAGCTAAAATTTTCCGGGCACATGGAAAAATCGTCGATGCCGGAAATTTCAATTTACGCCGCAGCACCAAAATCCGAATATACCGCTTCCTCTTAAACTCGCCTTCGCATCCGTGAAAAATGATACTCAAGAATCACGTAACACATCAGCATGGATTTTCGACTTTAGCATAATAAATAACCAATGAATAATTGATTAATTACTTTATCCAATTCAATATGAATGAGAAAATAAAACAATCCGGTGGAATGTTAAAAATTCACCAAGATTCGCAAATAAACGTCAGCGGAAAAGCGCAATAAAGATAAATATAATCTTCAGTCAAAAGGCGGAAAATTTATGACACTCATTTGAATTTCCTCCCTTGCTAAACAATGGATAAATTCAATTCTTCGGTGTGTGTTTCTTCACATGCAAACGTCTTTTTCCCGTCGCGCGTATATTTGATAATTAATCCGAAACCGTCTCAAAGAAATTCATTCTCCGTCGCGTTTACATTTCATTCTCCTTCATTCATTCATTCATCCTATTTCATCTCATCAATTGCTTCAAATGCCTCTCGGTATTCTTGCAAATGAATCACAATTTGCAGGATGTCTTGGCTTTTAATTATTAGCCGTTCGTTTGCATTCGTAAATATTATTAGTCCGAATGATGCGCGTAATCGTCAAACACAACAAACCAATTGAAAAACACAATCCATTATTCCGCTTCGCGCAGACAAGGTTCTCGCAAGGTTGAATGAATATGCGCGCTCGATAAAATATTCATGGAGGAAATTTTGATTTGCGTTTCATTTGCCGTTTGCGTTCGCGCGCACCGCGCACATGTTGCCATCGACGTGCCAACAAATTTCTTGTCGCCACCGCTACCGCCGCAGCAGCCGCCACCGCCAGCCAGTTGATGACATGTACGGTCAGCGTAAATTACGTATGCGCATGCATACTCGTGTCACGCACGACCAAAGGGGTGCTCGAGTTTACATAGTTTACGTAGCAATTTATTCATCTCTGATTCCCGTGATTCGCAGTGAATCTCGTTTAGCCGCTGTAAGTAAATCTGGCGTGCGAGTAAATGAAAAGCCGACGAACACACGCGGCGAAAAAAAAATATGAAAACTTTTTCGTCAGTTGCCACTGAAGGAGAAAAACACAACGGGATAAACGGGCGGCAGATCGCATGAATGCGAATGAGAAATTTCGAGAAAAAGCGAGGATTGATCTAAACCTTTCGAATTGTACACTGAAAATAGCCAAGCCTCTTCGTTCGTAAATTGGATTGCATTGCAGCGGATTCACAACGCAAAGCGACACAACGAATGCGATTAAACTTTTTCTATCTGAGCAATGCGCGTACTTTCTAGTTTGCGAGCAGGCGGACAGAAACGTAATTAAAATAATTAACTCGACGCGAAATGGGGAAAAGTGCAAAGCCAAATGAGTGCAATTAAGACAACAAAGTTACTTTTTCCAGTTATTATAAGCGCGCCTGTAATAACACGCGGGAATTGTATGTGAAGAACTTGTACGCTAATTTCTATTTCATGTTGCAGGGACTCATGGTTGCTGTTCTATTCTGTTTCCTCAACGGCGAGGTAAGTTGATTATCACTACTATAAACAGCTTAGTGCATTTTTGCAATATTCACACGGATAAACTTTTACGAGCGTGTTTATTAAGCGAATAAAAATCCTGATTTTTCACTGGCTGCTCATTACGCTCGCAGCAATAAATTGAAATTTGATTTCACGATAGAAATCTCTCTCATTGCACATAAATTAAATGTGTTTGTAAAACGTATGCATTTTTCATTTGCGCGAGATGAATTTACGTGCTCGCTGTAATTAGCCGTATTGTGGCATGTTATTTTATGCACCACTCCTTGTAGTTCGAAACTGCACCTTTCTCTATAAATAACCGCAGCGCCAACTTGCAGCGAAATGACTCCCTTGGCGGGTGCTTCTTGGCAATCTCGAAATTGGTGTCAAGAAGCATAATATAACAGACGCAAGGAAATGCATACAAGTTTAAAGTCCACTAATAATTAAAAACGGTTAAAATCCATATTGATTGAAGAAGATTACTAACGAAAATGAACACAAACCCTACCAAAAAATGAATAACTGGATTTACCATTACAACTGTATCGGACCGCGAAGCCGAACGGGGGTGACCCCCATGACTCTTATCGTAACTGACGCGTTTACCTGTACGGTAAATGAATTCCTTCAAATTTTCTCGCCATTTTCGTGAATCTTCGTTTTTTTTCCGCTTAAAGCGTAACTACCATAAATGAGATTTAATTTACTTTTTTCCTATCTTAAACTATGTATCTCCTCACATTCTATCATTGAATATTCTCGAAACTCAAAGTTCTTAACCAAAATACAACGTCAGTTTGCGGTAATGATCAAATATGAAATTCATAGTTAATTTGCTTTGTGACTTTGAGTTAAAACCCAACGTAAAGCATTATTATATATCCAATTATGAGTTCAACAATTCAGGTTTTATGAAGTACCTAGTACACTTTAATAAATTAGAAATCTGTGCATACTGTGCCAAGAATCATATTAGTGACAGGACAATAGTTCGTTTACGAAGAGGATATGTGTACGTTAAAATTTATGACGCGTTATGAAAGTGTATTGGGTGCTTTGCGTTCTGCATTTATTTTCATACAAGACGAATGCGCACGTCTCATATTCAATGCATCGAACGCCTGGGCTTTGCATGTTTGACGCGTCTAATCTGCTGGTGCAGGAAGCGTTGACGGCTTTCGGGGAAATTGCCGCATTCATATATTGTTTTGTAACCAACCACGCCAACAATATAATGCAACGACGAAATAACATCGTGCAAATGCCACATTTAGAATTAATTCACGTCGTTCGTAGCCTCCTATAATTTTAAATTCACTCCATACTTTGCATTTGCAACCTTGAATAAACTAAACTGCATTTTAATAAGTATCCTGTATTTTATATCGCCGTAAAACGGATTAAACTACCATAATTTCTTTATCCATATCAGCAGACGAATCAGCACTCATAAAATTTCATAGAAAATATTAATAAACCTCACAGCAAAATTCATATGCCAGAAATTGCGACTATGCCGCTATATAAATTCAACTCAGTTCAGTATTAATGAAATTATCTTGTTTACTAGGTGATGGCACAGATCAAGAGAAAATGGCGAGCAGCAACATTTCGACCACGTGCAAACTCTTGTACCGTAACCACCGTGTCGGTACGTAAGGTATAAACATTCACTAACTAACTCTCCTGCTCGAATTTCGCATTTGTGAGCTCTTGCGAATATTGAATGTGCACTCACTTGCTCCTCTCACTCCCCCTCTATCTCAGCGCCAATGCAACAAAACACCCTTGTTGCTACTCCGTAGACTAAACTCCCCCATGACTTTTATCCTTTTTATTCACTGGATGAGTTAAAGTGTGCTATGTCTGTCTGCGGCATGTGCGCGCGACGCAATTTGGAAATTGACTCATTTACAAGTACAATAACCCTTCGTTTCCAGTTCGTGCGCTCGTCATATCCCAACGGCGAGGAGAAAATATGACTAGGAGCCATCGGGAGGCGGGCGTCGCAATGGATTGCGTCCCGACGCGCCTCCACCGTGCTGGTGCGGTCGCCGAACAATGCCGAAATTGCACCAGCTGCAGCCGCCATCCAACCGCAAGCGCAATGCGTTTAAACAAAGTCGAAATAAATTTGCGGCCGGCCGGCGAAAAGTTCACAAACGCACGACCACTCGACCCACCAACGGACGGACGGACGGAGGACATCCAGCGAAGGATTAAATTTAATTAAACTAAGCGCCACTTTTTCCCTTCATTTGCCCATTGACTTTACATTTATTGCGCTGAATCCGTTTTCAAATGGGACAGCAAGCGAAGCGACGTGCTTGGATTGTTTTTTCATGACAAACATTTGAGTGGCGCACGCATAAATACCTAATCCTTATGGCAATAAAAGTGAAGCTATTTTGCATCCTGCGCAGGACCTGCACGCTGGACAGTAATCGATCTTGCATGTAAACAAACCCATCAGTTGCTCGTTTGACTGGCTCACTATATAACTCAACGAGATGTAACTCAAAGCCCGGCAAGAAAAAGGTTCGCGGATGTGTCTATATTTTGAGTGATGCAAATAAATCATGCGCGCGTGTCGGGTAGTAAAAGTGATGGCTCCCTGCGTTCAAAGTGCCGCAACCGCGCGCTCGTGATAAGAGCGAATCGAATAAGGATCCGCACTAAAAATCGACCAGCGGACCAGACCGACCAACCTGCATGGACGAGGCGAGGGAGCAAGGACCAAATAAAAGTAAGTTCTTTTATAGAACAGCAAATAAAACGAGCGAAATGCATAGAGCACTTAAGTGTTGATAGAAAATGTATTCGTCGACGAGAGTATACAGGCGGTTAAAAAGAAAGACCGCTGTTAGTTGCGTTTTTTTTTTAGACTAGAGTGAAAAATCATCTCGCAAAACATCGCAGTGAAGCGAAAATCAAGTTTCCGTGAACTTGAAAAGAAAAACACCCGCCCTTGATTTTTTCGTTGACGTAGTAAAAGATCGTGTTGCCCGATGAAAAACAAAGCTAATATATATAAATGCGCCGCAACAAAAACATCCCCAATTTCTTATCCAGAGTGCAAACGTCTTTATTATATTTCGCGCCGCGTGCCACTTGCGGATTCGCCAGTCGTGGCACTCTCAACACGTTCTCATCTCAAACATAAACACACACTTTTCGTACTCGTCTAGTTCGCGCTTTGCAAGCACATTTCGCATTCCAGACACGCCGCCACCGAGCGAAAATATGTAGCGAAAGCCGACACCGAGAAGAATGTTCCATCTTCAAGAACAGTTTTGTATCTTAAATTACCGCGGTGGACGTGGTGAAGTCGGCAGGCAGACCACGCATTCAGCCGAATTCTGCTTGTTTTGGTTTTTGTCTTGCGATTTCGCCGCCCACGATTAATTTCATCTGCTGCTTGCTCGCCCACGGTCTCATCCCTTAATAAATTTAATGCATATTCTATTGTATTTATAATTGCCCGGATGTGGAGATGGCGGCCGCGTACTTCAAAGGTAGACGAGTAGCGCGCTTCTTTCCACCGACGACTTCCGGAGGAAGCCGTAGTGGAGTTTAACCGTATTAATTTTAATGCGAAGCGAAAAGAACGCGCGCGCGCGGCGGCTGTGTAAACAGCATTAATGTGATCATAGACGCAAACTTTGCGTCTAGCGAACAGAACATTTCAAAGGAAATACCAACTTGTATCAGCTTTGTGACTTTTCAGAAAGCTATATTTTATACGGAATACGAATTTAATTTCAAACATTTCTTTGTTCTAGAATTTATTAAAGTTTATCATTTCACTGGAATATATTACCTACTAATATTAATATATCCACGTTTGAAATGAAGAACGTAAAATTTTATTGTTTCATATTAACTCACTATAATGAACCTAAATGAACTTCGTATACCTATATTTTTGCAAAATTGTTCAAGAGAGCTTATTAAATGTACATAAAAATGCACAAATTGTACAAAAGATAAGTTCATATATTTTCAAACGTTGAAGGAATTTCTATTTTCTCATGTAAAATGTATTTTTAAAAGTTTAATTTAAGCAACAAAAGGAATGAGTTAAAATGTATGATCTTGATAAAACAACATCGACTAAATATTAGTTTTAGAATAACATATTCCTCATAATTTATAACCGGTATATGTAAACTGTCAATACTGTCAATAAGCGTAGAAAGAGCAGCTAAACTGTTTAAATTTATAGCAAGAAAAAATGTAATAAATATGAATAAATGTTAAGTTTTAAGTAAATCATCACTGTACATGTGTACATAGTCATAATCACTCAACATTTATATTTGTAAAGAGTTAACCTAAACGTATAAGACTTATTAAACCAATTAATCCATAAGTTTCGAACAGACAGTCGCATTTTTCATTGCAGAAAAGAATAATTTATGTATGAAAAACATTCAAGTTTCATTTGTTTGCAGGAGGTTTTGTAATTACTGGCACCGTACTTAAATTTAGAAAGCAATTATAGATAATAAAGTAGCGAATGGAAAATGTATAATAATTTAAGACTAAATTGTAAAAATTGTCTCTTATTGTAGTATCAAAGAAAAACGAGCTTTAAATGAATGAATAAATGAAATAAAATTGTCGTCTGAACCTGAAATTCATCTCGAAATTATTCTTTGCATTTCAGAGCGGTCCAGAAGCGTAAGTAAGTATGCAAGTAGCCTGGGAATATTTTATACTTATACGCGATGTATAAAAAAATTAAAATTGCGGGTTTAAATAAATAAACATTGAAATTTCGTACACGCGGTTTGCAATAAGCTGTGCATACGAAGGATAAATATTTGCAAGTAAAATGCTGAGACGAAAAAATCGAGATTATGCACGAGCATATTTCTTGGCCATATTTCATCACGCAAAACGAGTGTAATGTTCCGACTGGCTTTTTCAATACGCGCAAAAATTGAATAAACAGCTTAGTAGGTGCGTAAAAAATTGCCTTACATTAACATGTCGGTAATGTAATGGGAAACAGTTCTGGCGTTGAGCGCTGAAACAAATTGAAGATGATCTTTGGTAATAATGTTGATTCATTGCGATGGCTGCGTTTCGCGGAAGTTGACACATAGTCGAATTGCATTTGCCCGGAAACCGGAAAACCGCATTTGCACTCCAATATGAATATGTGTACGCTAGGGGAGTGCGAAAATTCGTCGTCGAGTTATTTATATCCGCGCAATATGTGTCACAATCAATTCATGCACATCTTCAACGTCGAATTCTGTGAAATTATTTCCTAATACACCGAAGCAGCGAGGCACAAAACACTAGGGTCGCAGTTCAAACGCCAAATGGGAAAACTCCTTGCGCTCTTTCAGTATCAATACGCTGAAAGTGAAGTAGCAAGATGCGAAAGTTTGTTTTCCAACTCGTATGCGTATTCCTTCAATTTATATCATTCAACTACACCGTACACTTTTCTTCATTCTACGAAATATCTTTATATTCTTTGCCGTTCCGTTATAACTTACATAAACTTCAACTTCAAATGCGCAAGTGGCTAGATTCTAAGCAATTTTTCTTCTAGTTAATGCTGTTTTGCAATTAACCATCATTATGATTAAATTAAATGTCTATGAGCTATGAGCCATGACGCAAGCATGTCATATAACTTAGCGCAGAGTTTATTACATGGAACTATTAAAGACCATATAATAATATATTAAACACTCGGAGAGCATGAGTAAACCGTAATAGGACAACGCAAAGGGATGAAATGGCGAGCCGCACATATGAGCTATCATTCCACATACCGAAATGGACGACTTTGGGTGCTTAGTCTTATCAATGTTTTATCGCGCCCACTCTTCCTGCGCGCCGCTCGCTTTTATTGATATGATCGTGAGCTATGCGGCTGTAATTGGATTATGCGATTACGACATCGAATGAAGGCTATATTTAAACCGTGATTAGCAATGCCAAAATTAAATGAAATGTTTAAGCGGCGTGGAAAACTCCACGGATTTCTGGCGTTGATGACTTTCATTAAAGAGAGTAGCATATCACGAAATAAGACATCAGCGAATGTCAATCTTCGTTTGCAGGAAGTGAGTGAATGCCTACTAATAAAAATCTAATTATGATTTGCTTCCTTAAATACGAAGAACTAAAATATGCGAGAAATTCAAATAATTCATAATTAATTTTTACACTTAATTAAAACTTGGATTAGAAAATAAAAGCAGTGATTAATATTTTGATTCTGGAATATGATAAAATTTGGCCTAAAAATTACAGAAGCAATTTCGTAATAAACACACCCTTAATTCGTTTTTTGCACCTTTCGAAAGAATACCTATTAAATTATAATGCATAATCCATAAATAACACACGTCTTGCACGCCTTCGAACTAATGACTTTTCCTGCGAAACTTGATAAGTCGGTTATGAAAACATAGATTAGAAACGAAGCCGTAAACTTGCCTCCAACATTAAGGGAAAAAAGCGCACCCGCTCGAGTTGGCGGATATGTTTGGGGAAATAAAATATTCATGGTATTAACTTGGAGGCGCTCATCCTAAATTCGCTACGCATAAGGAAATCTACTTTATTAGTTTGTCACAAAAAAAAAAGAAACCAACCAGTATGTATATGCATGACTTGTACACGCCGAAGCGTGCGCACGGAAGCGCGAAAAATGTGGAAGGCAAGTGGCAAGAAATCCCAGAAACATTGAGCGTGGAAAAAAGTTTGCGGGACGCATTACACATCCTTCCCGCATCAGCCACTTTGAATAAAGCACTTCTTTGAACGCGACCCAAGCAGAAATTGAATGCTATTATTTTTTGTGTTGGTGTTTTTAAGAGTTTTGTTTTGCGCACTGACAAGGTGATAAATATAAAAACTTTTTGCGCAAACGCTAAGAAAATTACCGAACCGCGTGTGTTTTTAAGCCGGAAAATATCACGTTGCTTTCCTTCAGCGTAATAATGAACACTGGCAGGGCAAAAATAATAAATCTATTTTAAATTGCCTCAAACTATTGATTGAAATACCCATAGAAAAAATGCCACCCACCATGTAATTTACATAAACTTGACGGACATTCCGAGCAAATATTGATATGAATATTCAATAAACAACCAAGGTGCGCATCAAATAATTACAACTTAATATTATGTGCTTTATCGACCGCAGTGCCCTGCAGCTTATTTCAACAATGCGGCGCTATTGTATACAAAACCCTTGCTAAATATGTAAACTTTCGGAAATTGAAGGGAAATCTACGCGGCCAAACAACTTCATGGACTTGTCAATTAAAATAATGATGGTGTCCAGTCTAGCAAACTTTCCATACTCGTACTCCAATATTTACAAAGAAGTTTCTCATTTAAATACAGTAATTTTCCGCAATTTTCATCATAATAAATCCATGCACTAATCATTCATGCAACGCTCTGTCAAACAATGCGTAAAATATGATAATTTTCCATGCATGAAATGTGATTACTAATCGTGCATTGAATTAATTCAAATAAAGAGCAAATAAATATTAATGAAATAATCACATTAGAAATTAATATTCACTAAAATTGAGCAAATTCATAATATGTTGAATTAAATGTTAATTAAATGCGAATAATGCAAAAGTTAGTCGAGAATATCAATGTAACTGTAAATGATTGAATATACAATATTTATCCGGAAAATGACCGAAAGTTAATCCTCATCAAAACTTATCATCCATCATTAACATGTTTACCGACTTTATACAAATGAGGCAATAATTGGACAATGAACCAACCCCAAATTAACATCAATAAGCATGCGAATGGAATGTCAGCGATGGAAAGTATTAAACGCTTCCCCGACATTAGACCAACTCGGTTATACGCTTAATTAATTTCCAAGTATAATTAATACCCAAACGAACGCTGCCTCCGTCTGTATTGGCGATTAACTTTGATTCCATCTGCCTTGTCTGGCTTTGCCGCGACTGTTTCGTGCACCTTCGTCGATGCCAATAATCATTAATAAACTTTTCCGTTTTCCGCCACATTCACTCCGCGCGCGCTCCACGTCAAACGAGAAATAGCGCTTTATTTGCACTTTAATTACACAAGAGTCTCGCGTTGCGCTCAAACGCTGGAAATATTCTTCGTACCTACGTCTCATAGACTTAAATCCCTTAAACTGCGTCGAGCTGCCGGATTCCAGCCGCCAAACACGTACGCGAATCTGACAAATTGAAGCTAATAACTTCGGCCGTTTAATTCAATTTAATTAAGTCTTGGCGTGCGGTGTACCTCATCGTGCAAGCTTGATCTAATTGTTTTAATCGATGCGCACGCCGAAACGCTGCAAGGGTGAATATCTCTTGTAAGCTTATAAGACCACTTTCCGCAAACGTTCATGATACTCATTACTGCTTCATGAAGAATATTTTATAATATTTCAACTCAATAACCCCCAACACTCTTCAAAAATTGAACTTATAGTACTTTTTCTCACCAAGTTCTTTTCCCAGTTAGAAATGTGATACAACTTTTTCTGTTTTGTGCTGTCCTTGAGTTTGTCGTAAAATATTAAGTGTGGCTGGCAGATAATGGCAAAATATTTTTAATACTTAATACTTTAAGCGCAGCACTAAAAAATCTTAGCGTTATTCCCATATTTGCTTTAGACAACAAACTTTTTTCTATATTAAATATAATAAAGTGAATATACCGTATCCGCTATACTTCCGGACCGCTTCATAAATAACTACATGAAACGCACGTGCAGCTCTGGAAAAACATGTGACATGTGCCCATTGGGAACACAATATTTTTACTTATTTCCCGCAGGACGCACGCACAATCTGTGCGTTCACCGAAGAAGACGCGAATAAAAACGAAGGGACCGAAAAGTGCTAGCGACTGGCAATGCGGGTGCCTTTTCCACCAAAGAAAACCGATGATGACAAGGCATCGAGGGTCAAATGAAGGAAACTGCGAGGTGCACGCAAGCAGGCATTCGAAAAGTGACTAAAATAACGTGTAAAAGGGTGCAAAAAGGATTTCGTTCTATTCGTCCAGGAGAAAGTTATCCACAGATTCCCGTGAAAAAGTTCAAAGAGTTTTTATGATTCCCAGCTGTGTTCAACACTGGTACGAGTGCCACAAAAGACACATCAAGTTCTTGGCGATTGTACGATTTAAATTTATCTATGTAGTTTAAAGTGTGCTTAATCACCTCACGCACGTACAAACGAATTTCAGGGATTTGCCTTCAAAAGTTGAACGTTCAACATATGCCAGATAAATCCTCTTTTTGCTGGGGCGTGTAAAAACTTTTGACCTAAAAGCTTTTTTCGCCAATGACTGAAAAAGATTGCGTAATTTGTTATCCAAATGCAATCTTGAAAAGGGTTTATTGCAATTTCGTCATGTATAATTTCGCTGGAGAAGAGTTTGGGGGTTGTGTTTTGTGTTGAACGGAGGCTTTTGTTCATTGTTCAACTTTGCCAGCAACTGGATACAGGCGACTTAATTGATGTTGGTCTGGAGTGGCAGGTAGGAAATATAAAATAAAAGAAAACAATGTCGAGGGGTTAATAAGGGATGTAAAACGAGTGAAACAACCGGAATGCGCTGTGAACATGACTAACAAGGCTATTACGTCAAACCGCGAAGCATGATGCACATTGTGCGAAATGGAACGAAGAAGTCCACGCTGAAAAAAAGAAGAGAAACGCCAGCCTGAAATATGCCACATGCAGGCGGAAAGTGACACTGACAGTCATTAAAACCACTTGCCCAGTTACGCTGACATTCACATGTTTACTGTTACTATGACTTTTATGTGAAAGAGATGCACTATTATAACGCTATTGTGGCTAGAGTGGTCCAATTTCTTTGGTGCTTGAACGGAAATTGCAAGTTCTAAGAAAACAGTCAGAATCAGCCAATTAGTAATTCCAATTAGACTGAGGGGCCACAATGCTCAAACTTGGTGACGCATTCAAAGTGCAAAACGGTTTGGCTTCTGTTGATTTATGCAATTCCAAAGGTCCCAGCGCGTATGACATTTGGTAATAACTCAATTAGTCTATCGGTAAGTTTGTAGGGCATATGATTAATTGATTAGTGCTACCATATGACTGATTTATCGAACATTAGTGTGCCACTCGCCATATACTATTTCTGATTCGATGTTATACATCTACATAGAACAACATCGTTAATTTATCAGACTTCAATGCCTCATGTACAATGACATGCAATATTTCTACGTAAAATAGTTGCCATTTCCGTATCACCTTGCAACTCCTTCCTTGTTCAACTGTACTTTAGTACAAAAATGTTCCATGGCTATCGGATATTTTGCGATATGTAGATGTAAACAGCGCAGCGTCACGTTATTTTGACTTTGAGACTCTTGATATGCGAAATACGGTCGAGTGTTGAAGAGCCATAAATCAGAAAGCGATAAAACCGCAGGAAAATATGGCGGAGGCCAGTCAATCCAATAGAATGCAAATCGGCTGTCATTCTCAAATCGCCTCCTGCGATTTGGCAATAGAACCATACATCCTATAGCCGGACCAGACTTTTCCTAAAACCTTCACATCAAACGCAGCAAACGAATGCTGTGTGAAAATATAACGAGCCGCAAACGTGTATACTATAAGATGACTGCAAACGACAGCTTACCATCAACTGATTAAGAGCTGTTGATACTTCACAACTGACCCTAGTTGTCTTCTTGGGCAATTTCGCCCACTTGTCTCGTTGCCGCAAACAATACAAGTCCTACCCATTTGTGTTTACCGCATCGCAAATACAAGATATAAAAATGTATTGGTACTAACCTTATTCTGATGCAGACGGTGATGATGCTCATCAGGCGGAATTCGTCTATCACAACAGGCACATTGGATGTTTACTACTGTAGACTCAACGGGCATGGGCTTATATCTACAATGATTAATATCCCTTACTCTTGTTGCTCAACCAATTGATATTAAATACTTACAATAATTGTTAACTGCACTTTACTACACCACACCGAACTCAGCAACAATGCTGTGGAAAAGCGACGCTTGTTTGACAGGTTCGTCCTTGGCTGCACTCGGCTGCGCATAGGTGACCAGTGCTTAAGTTCAGATGACGTAACTAGGGTGCGCTGCGCAGTTACAGCCATCAGCCGTGCAGCAACTTACGCCAGCTGCTCGCGAGAGCGCTGCGAGCGCCTGCTTTGAATGAATTTTTCCTGGTACGCTCCCTCCGTCAAACGTATCAGCCTCATTATAAGGTAGCTGCGAACGGAAGTCCTTCTGTGAGACCACCCACGAAGTAGGTGGCACCACACGCAGTACTCTCCAGATTAATCTGCAAGAAAAACAAGTAGAATCCGCAGAATCTGAGCAGTCGTTGGGAGCGAATACTTCCTTCGTAGGCACTCCACCTACGTTAGCCACACTATGTGTGGGGGGTATAGTTTTTCATTAACTAACACTCTCTGCTAGCTCACGCTAGTAGTAGGTGAATTAATGTCCTCCTTGGGTTCATCTCATCGATGCCTACTGCCCTTTGTAGCTTCGTTAATTGGAGATTGCTGGTAGTGCTTTTGCCACCTTCTTCTTTAACGTTGCCTACTGGCCTTTGTAGCTTCGATGAGTTCTGAACTGGCTTCTCTTGCAGCTCTTTCTTTTAGGTGGCTGTAAGTGCCATAAGGAGTTCCCAGCTTGCTGTACTTGGAAGCTTGCTGTTGAATTTTTAGGTGGCTTGAAGTGCCAAGGAACAGCCATAGCCTTTTTGCATTTCTCTACACACACTGCATGCACACCTTTTTTGCTTTTTATTCAGTCATTCATGCATGCCAATGTCATTTAACCAAAAGTCATGATTGCTTGCTTGCTTTTACGCACACAACACACACACCACACAAAAACTTTAAAACTTGTGTCGTCTAATCGGCGGCACGAGGTATCGAACGGCCACTCGTCTGGTTAGCTGCAAAAGCAGCGCCAGCGACGCCTATTCTTTTTAAAAATCATATGCATTGCATATGTACATACATACTTTACTGGGTTGTAAAGTATTCTTTTAATAAATAATAAATCTAAAAACTCTTCAATCGAAGTACAGCATGAACATTAAACGCAATGATTTTTCCACTATGAAAGTGTTGGATGAACACTTAGACGTGTTTTTATACTTTGCCTTTGCCAACACAATCACTTCCTGCTTTTGTCCAGAATGCATTACCGACTTGCGTCTAGCACATGATATTTGATAGCAGACTTCATCCTGATCTATTAGTGTTAGCATTAGTGATTAATGATAGCATAAGCTTTGTCTCCTTGGAGATACTCCAAAAATTTAGGCGCGCACCAGTCTCGGATTGCCTTTGCTATTTGCCAAATAAAAACGGAATAAGGTCAAAGGCCATATTAGCTGAAAAATGCGAACAACCACTTCCGGCTTTTCAATCATGCTGGTGCCATCATGGGCCACTTAATGCTTCCACATGCATTAGTAAAACGTCTGAAGACCTTGCAAATAATCAGCGATAAACTAATAAAAAATCTTATAACTATCAAACAACTATAATGCCATTATTAATTAATTCAATCCATCCATACGCAGTACTAGTTGCTTTGGAATTTATCGCTCTTGATATTTCATTATCAAAGAAAGAAGCAACTCGTAAATCTTCATACTGATTGTGTCTAAATAGGCGAATAACTTCCACTAAAGAAGTTATTCATAGTCGCACATCTATCTTCATTTTTCTTCATGTACATTTTCCTGATTCGATGCAATCATTCATTTTCTACTTGGGCCGCAAAGTGATGCACTCTCGCCTTTCCCAACTTGATGCGAAAAAAGCGTACAAGTTCTTTCTTTTTATGCCACAAGCGAGAAATTCAATTACGATGCAAGTTTTTCTGCAAGCTTAAGTTAAATTTCCATTAAACTAGAGTAGCGACTTCCTTGTTTTGTTTTAGTTTCAACATGCTACGCCTAAATGTTGCAAAAGTTTTAGCAATAAAATGAATTTTTTCATTAAACTCGAGTATCCACTGCTTTTAAACCGTAAGTGATAAACATTTCGCTTATTTAATGGGATCAAATAATAGTGCAATGGCTGCAGCACATACAAAATCACAAAGCATTTCGTCGGTGCGCTCGTAAGGTTTAATAACAATGAGAAACGTGCCGCTTTGCAAAATGCACGTTATTATCCCATTGCTTCTGCATGCATAATCCCGTCTCCAACTATTTCGTTATGATTGCATTCGCTTGCCGCCCCCGCTTTCGTGCACTATATAATTTTCCAATCGTTCACTCTCCGCATCGAGCATTCAGCACGCGCTGGAATTCTTTTAATGTGTATTAGGGGTGAAAGCACTCATTGCGCTTGCACTGAAGGGGTAAGTGCAATATTGCATGCTTTTTCCAAATTGAGGCCACAGGTAATTTCTAATCCGACGCTTTATTTTGCATGCACTTGTACTGCAGCAGCACCACTACCACAACCTTTATAAAAATGCAAAACCGCGCTCGTAAATCTCAATTTACTATTTTGCCATCAGCATCATTCGGCTTTTCAATTTACCATTTGCATATAAAAACAAGTAAATGTTTTAACATGAAACGAAAATGGCTTTGCACGTATTTAAGCAATAAATTAACAATTACGGACAAGTAATAATTGTTTATGTTATTTAATTAAATCGGCTTTGAAGTTATTAAACAGACGCAGCTAATATTGTAAGCATGAAATAGAGTGAGTCATTTGCATTAGTTTGGCATGGACGTGACAGTCCAGAAACGAATGTAATATGCTCCAGTAAGTGAACCAGACGAAATTTAATTGAAATTTCACAAGCAGAACGTACGCCCATTGCACTATTATTAAATTATTAATTAATATAATTTACGCCAGCTTTTATTTGCTAATTCGCGCGTGTATTCACTTGCAGTCAAATTAGTTTCGCCTGACAAATAAAATGTTGAGTTCTGGCCGTAAAGAGACAGGATAATCATCTATGGATCCTCTAATGTAGGTAGTAAATATCAAACACTATTCATACTTTCTCTGCAAACTAAATTCTATACAAATTTATTTTAACATTATTCCACCATTGTCCATTTGTCCAAACCATTCGTTTTACATTAATAAGTTGGTTTATAGTTTTCAAAGTAGGGCAAAACTGCAACTTGCATTGCTCAAATCTCATTCATTTCATGAATACTTGATAACTTTGCACTTTATAATCATATAACATTAATGCACGGTAAATAAAATACTGTTCGATTGAATACCTCGCAGGACTAGTATATAACATGCATTTATCATGTATAATAATATTATTTGAAAGTTATTAAACCATTTAATAGCTTCCATTAGTGTTATTTGAAATCTGTCATTGAAATAGGTTTCATAAAACTAATCCTTTCACCAGTATTATTTAAGTGATACAAGTAATATTTTTTAATATAAAATCAACTAAGAACTTTAAAATTCATAAAACAATATTGCACATTACATTTTTCCATTTTCTCATTCCTTTCTTTTCTTATTTGATATTTCAACTTTTCTGTTTTTCAGCTGCTTCATCACTCATTCGAACCACGATTTAATTAATTAAAGTAAGGACGTATTAGTATTAAATTGATTCATTTTGGACGAAATATTCATTACGCTTTTTGATCTAAAACAATAGTACAGCATACAACTGCTTGACTAACTAAAGCAGTCAACGCTAATAGGATATTAGAAGACATTTTCGCAAAGGTGTTGATCTTAAAGTTCATTCATTGGCTGTACGCTTCTCCATTCAACAAGTTTAGCTTTTTAAAGCCCCGTCTAAGAAAGTAGGAAATATAAAAAATTACAAAATCTACTAAAAAGTTCTAGCACGGTCATAGAATACTGAGTTAAAGTTTGAAAACAATATCAATTTCGCTACGTAAGCTACGCTGCTGCATCTAAGTACTAAACAATTAATATAATTACAAGTCTTTAGATTTGACATTCAAACGTTTGGAAATTTAGACGTATTGTAAAAGCATAGCGACTACAAAAATTCGTATCATTTCATTCGTTATCCCTAATCATGTTACTTCACGTCAAAGGGTTGTATATTAACTAATTATATCTACAAATAGTTTAATACACATGTAATACTATTTTTAGCGCACTTGCTATGTTCGTCAGTCTATATGATTGTTGGTACAAGTATTATTAGAAAATAAACTAGGATAGAAAACATGTAAATACTCGAACGAAATGTTTGGTTTGTATGTTATCTTATCAACTAATCACTAACCTTTTAGTTTAGCCTAAAACGTCATAATTTTTCTCGGAAACAAACAGATATATTCGAAACAAGTAAAATATCAATAAATTATGCCATTATGCTATTTTTGAAATTGCCATTATTAAAATACTATGTCTGATTTTAAAACGTTAGATTTTACTTATTTCGTCTATTGTATTTCTTATTTTGTGCTAACAAAAATGACAAACTAAAATTCAAATTTGTTTTTGGCACATAAACTGCTTGTCCTATTTGATTCATCATATTACCTACTTTTTGGTACTTGTTTTTGGTTTAGTTTGCTTTTTGATACTCGTGTTGTTATTGTTGTTGCTAAAGCTACAACTATTGTGTTTGGCATAGAACTGGCATGAATTAGAATAATTTCAATTTCCAGATGGAAAGCGGTCGTTGGAAAACAGTGACCTGCCCTTGTTCTTTGCCTCCGATGATAAACACGTACAATGGAATAAATGGCTCAACAGCCTTGTTGTCAACCTTTTTAACGCCAACTTTATTTTGAGTGCGCTCCACTCGACTCGCACTTTGCGCCCTACTTTTGCCATCCTTAAATTTTCCATTATTCAGCGGCAGGCTTTTCGGCGGTCGTTTATTCCTCACCGAATTGCGAAAGAAGACGCGCGTATTCCGCGTGATGGTTCCATTAAAATTCTGCAGCTCGAGCGTCTCGCCGTCGTCCTCGTTCTTCTCGCGTTTGTTTTCCTTGCCCAAGAGATTCTTGACGTCGGGCGACAGATAATTCGGATTACAGAAGCCGAAGCCCAAGTCCTTCTTATCCGCCGTCGGTTTTTTATTCTCCTCCTGCGGCGTGTTTGTTTTCACGCTGTAGTTGCTCGCCGAGGATAATCGATTAACCGTTTCGATACTGCAGTAATCCGACGTCGAGGAAATGTTCTCCTCGTACGTCTTGGAATTCACCATATGCTGATAGAGCGGATTATCTGCATAAGCCAGATGCGAACTGTAACTTTCGCCGCGCTTCAGCGTGCCAACAGTGAAGATGTCCTTATCTTCAGGTAGATCAATCGCGTCGAATTCAGCCGCCGGCTGAACATGTGTAATCGTCTCGATGTTATAATTCGACGTCACAAACTCGTTATCGTAGTGATAGTTGTCTAGATTATCATCCTCATTATCGAGGAATACTAAGCGGGTTGCCTCCACGGGCGTTAATACTGGCGTTGGCAGGGTGAGAAGACTGAAATTTGGCACGGAAATTGGTTCCCGCGGCATTTTCTTCACGCTCGTGTCGAATTCCACACGACGTTTTTGCGGTGCATCTTTGCTATCCGGCGAAATATCTCCATACTTCTTTTTTATCACATAAGCCGATTTCGACTTGACCATCGTACCTCTCGTTGGTGTACTCATTTCAGTTTCTTCGTTCTCCTGATTTTCTCGCGCCGGCGACGGGTTTTGCTTCAGCAGGCTCTCGGTGCTATCGGTCGGACAACCTGTTAACACGGAGTAGTTGCATTTGTTGTTCAGACGCGATATGTTCAATTGCGATAATTTACTAATCTCCTGCAGGAAGCTGCCCCGATTGCTTTTATTGCCATTTTCCAACTCATTGCTGCCGTCCGCGTAGTTGGCGTTGGACGGCTCGAAGACGTACATTTTCTCGCATGGCGTGATACGATTACTGGGAAAATAGGAAGAATGCCGATTTCTCTCCGTGGACGTGCACGTGCGAATTCTTGTGCGGTTGGCTCGTGACTCCAAACTATTCGTTATTGATGAATTCTTCAGCAGCAAGTCGGAGACAGTGAACGCAATTGTTTCAGCGCGTGGCTGCGGCTTCAGTCCAATTATGTTAATTTTCTCCCACAATTCCGTACCTAAAAGTTGAAATTGCAATTGACTGTCGTAAAACTTCTAATAACTATTGCGAAACAAAAGTTGAAAAAGGTTTTCGAATGAAAGACGAAAGTAGAACGAGAGGAAACATAAAGTGAAACAGGCGACGAGCACTTTATGATTTCCGAACATTCGTGCCAGCAATCAGATTGTGCAAGTAGACACCGAGGAAATGAGAGCGGAATTGGATGAAAGTGCTTGGCAATTTACCAAAATTAAATTTCCATAGATCGTTCGTCTGATGGCCGTCGCGTTCACCGCCGAAGATGATCATTGACGACGGAAGTCTGCACGCGGCATGACTATGCAACGGACCTGGATTTATCTTCGTCTTTATGCTTGTCCACGTGCCCGAAGGAATATCCCATTTCCATAAGTCGCTGCGCTCCTGCAAATCGGTCATGCCGCCGTAAATCCACATCGCATCGTCGTGAATCACCGCCGAGTGTTTGTGTCTCGCTGGCGGGAAGCAATCCGTATTCTTTGCAGGTGCCTGACTTACGAGATGCCACGATTCCGTTTCTGAAAGATACACAAATGTTTTCAAGCAAAAAAGGATCATAAACTCATATCGGATGTAATCTCTTTATAAAGACAAAACGGCCGCAAAATTGCGACGCGCAAAAGTTTTTATGCAGAGAACACCTAAGAAAGTTACCAAAGTGAAACGCCCAAAGTTCACTGCACGATCCTCGTAAATCCTGATAGCCACCGTAAATGAGCATTGTGCCACGATGTACGAACGCCGAATGTCCGCGTCGACCCTTTGGTGTCGCAACGCCTGTGAAAAATACACCGGCATTATTAAAGAAGTTGGCGAAATAAATGGCTGCTCGTTTTGTAACAGTTTCATTCCATCCTCACGAACGCCTATTGTCTGCTGTACAGCTTCCTCCCGTTTTTTATTCATATCTCATCCAAAATGTAGTGTTACGTGGTAATATATCTCGAGCATACCTTTTTTCGAGCGCACTTTCTTCCAGCTATTGTTCTTGATGTCATACACCCATAGTGGCGTTTCAGTCCCAGCGGAGAAACTCACTTCCCCGCCGAACACGTAAATATTGTCCTTGTATGCTACCGTCGAGTGCTCTTGAAGGCACGGTAATCTCTCACCGCTTGGCTTCAGTTGCTGCCATTTGCCGGTGACTGGTTGAGTGTGGGTGAAAACCACAGCATGACGAAACGATGACATTCACATGAAAAATAAAGTAAATAGTTAGTTTACGTGATCGTACTTTCCATTTATAAATTGCACGCAACCAGAGTCCAATGGGTATAAGGGTTAACGACTTTATCATCATCCACGACAACATGACATGATGTTCAATATTAATGCAGCACTCTGCGGATTATCCACTTCGATAGCCATATTATAAAAGAACCTGCACTTGACATGTGACAACGGCTATTTCTGGACTTTTATGGATACATAATTGAATGCAGGAGCAAAAAAGAGATATTGAAATGTCGGAATAAATTTCCATAAAATTAAATATGTCACTTGGCATTATGGAAATGCATTTCCTTTCGCTAGAGAGCCCGCACACTCGAGCTCTTTGATATCTTTTATCTCGATGTAAATATTTGCATCCTCACGGCGAGTCTGTGGATTCTGTGGTCAATAATTAATAGGAGTGATTACTGCGGACATGGGCTGCATATGCAGGGGATTGAACAACCCCATCATGTTGGCCCCCTTTTTGTGGCGTCTAATCAATATCGCAAGCGCACATCGTGTGTGGCTGCATAAGCTATTCCCATGCGATGCATTCGTTTCTTCGGTACATAGTGGTACTACTAGGTGCATGTACACTTTGTAATGACTTCCCCAAGGGCCCAATACTCGTTGGCACGTTAGCCAGACTGCGTGCTCCCGCACCCACACCCACCACTCTCGTGGGGCTTATGCTAGCATGACGGATTTTTGGTGATATAGGGGTGCATATTCTATACGCGCGTTTTCATAGTATTTTAACTACATTCTACCTTTTCTCACCATTTTCCAAATGTAACATGTTCCACAAAATTTAACGCGTTATTCATGTGTGAAAACGAGCTGCTATATGTACTGAATTTCTAGACGTAAATAATGTAAAAGCATTTAGCACATAGTCCAGACAAAAGTAACCGGATGCGAAAAGTAAGCGAATTAGATAGAATAAACTCAACACATTCGTCTGAAGATGTTTCAGCATCCCCTTCAGCGCACCAAGGAGGGAACGGATCGTAGAAAGCCCCTAGTTGCAGAACGTGTTGCAGTGCACCATGTTTGGCTTTATTAGATTTGTATCAGTCGTGTTTCCATCTTTGCGATGTGATTGTATGCTTAGTATGTTTGTGTCGCACATGAGTATCCAGAAATAGCCCCCAAAATCTACAGCAATGCATGACTACTGTTACGTGTGTACAAACAATGTGTGCTACGTGTGCAACCCACGTGCAGACATCGAAATAAACGAATTTACGACCATCGATCGGTCCCTGCATCGGAAGGAAGTGCCCCCCAAGCAACTAATGCCTTTGGTGATGATTACATACAATATGTTTGAACCTAATTGACTTGATTGCTCGGCAAATCGTGTTGAAATCTATCCATTTTTAATTTATCGCTTCTCGCAATTCGCGTCTAACTAAATTATAAAGATGTGCAATTCACTGAACTTATAAATAACTAAACGCAGTGTGCATCGTGAGTTTCAAAAAAGAAGCAGATTTCGCAATCAAGTTTTCTCCCCCTTTTAAATATACATCCAAGGAATTCATAAGAACATTGGATGAATACCCAACTGATTCGTATATTTCGCTCCTGTAATACGAGAGGAAGACTGTCGGATGAGCTAGAAACTTTATAAAGAAGTTTAGCTGCAGCGAGCAAAGTTGCGTTGTCTCCTCGTGGTGGATTAAACATTCTCAATACTTTCATTAGCTACTCATTCTCAATCTGCAACGAGTAGCTAATGAAAGCAGCTTGCGAATTATAATCTGGTATTTCAATGGTGTGTGCAAACTCAAATAGTAAACAATAAACTTGTATGTAAATTATTTCGAGAGCAAAACTTAATGAAGGATAAGGCATTGAAATAAAGTATGCCAGTGAGTCATATTTACATGTCTTTCTGCTTTAGAAATAAACATTTCTGCGGAGAAGTGCAGATGATAAAACTTTAAGCAAGACCGAATGAGCCTGCGATCGATTGTGAGCTCAAGTGGAACGCCAGGACGACGTTCTGCCTGAACAAGTGATCCGTTTTTACGCGCATTTATATATGGGGGAACGATTTATAACGCAGAAGAACGCGGCAAGCTAGACACGACTGCCAAGACAGGACTAGCACAATCAGCCTCACTGCTTCATCTTTAAGGATTTCATTTCGAGCGTCCATAAATAAATCAATGCCAGTGCTAAACGATTGATGAATTCGTAGAAAATGTGACCGGCGCATTCGTCCAAGCCTTGCCAACGTGACACAAAACACATAATAAATAAAAATCGCCAGAAGTCAAACAAACAGATTTCAACGAATGATATAACAACTGCGGTCTGCAGAGTCAAGCAACGTTCAATAAAAAACACTCCATAAAGTCCATGACCATTGTTTTATGGCATATCCAATATGTCGACACGTAAAACGCATAAATGTCTTCTTCGTTTCCGAAGAGTCATCGATGCCCGACGACATAAATCGATGGCACGTTGGCACAATTTCGTCCTGGCAGTGTTAATGGGAAATTCTCTTCTCACACTTGAACCATTTTCTCATTTTTGCGTCGTTTGTGACACGTCCTCCTCTTGCCGTCCGGCTGTTGATGTATGAGTGGCATCGAGTATCATGACAGCGAGGGATTTGTCCTTCACTTATTAACGAGTTTCCATACATACGCCTCCGACAAAATGTACTCCAAGGTAATGACGAAGGATCAAATTCAAGAACCCTTTTGTTCCATAATTTTCACCTCCAACCAAGGGGAATATTACTATGCAGATTCTTCGTTAGGCCATGGGATTATTTTACATAATATTTTACATAAGAATTATTCATGAAGCAAGATAATATTTACCGGGTGTTGAAAGGATGTAATCAATTGATATCGAATTTTCAACGATGGTAACAAGATGGCTAAATCAGGCAGACAAATGCAGGACGTAAATAAAATGAAATGGAAGTATTCCAGATGTGCATCCAGATTGCGAGCAAAATTCGCAATTTATATTCCCAGATCGTCGCGCAATATTTCCAGTAATATGCGAATTTTTAGGCTGACGAATTTCCACCAGCATGCATTCGAATTCACGCGTGGTCCTTTTTCAAGGCGTAAATTGCGGTTGGGGGTGCAATCATTTTATCTAGTTGCATAACGCGATTACTATGCTGCTGGCTTTTTGCGTGGATTACATAAATCATACGTGAAATTATTCATGGAATTTGTTTTGGAGTTTAAAATTGCACCCCGCAAATAAATTTCATTTATTTTTTCATTGCGCCCGTAATAACTTCCGGATGAAATGGCCAGTATGCTGTGCGCTTATTTAATTAAAGCAATCCCATTAGCAAGTGCTGATGTCACCAGGCGCGCAGGCAGGTTGAAAGTAAATGCAACAAATTGCTGCAATCCACGAACATTTTATGTAATGCATGGATAGAACACAGCACTCGAGCGTTATAGTTCTGCTATCACCAGTGTGAATTAAGCGATTCGTGCATAAAGTTCATCGTTTTAGAACATTTATGGCACTAGTGTTTCGCAACTTGAAGTTCACGCAACCGCCGTGCAGATATGCTAATAGCACTCGAATCTATGCGCCCCACGAGCCAGCCAGTCGAGCACCCTTTTACTCGACGACGAGTCAGTGCACTGCACCTCCTTCGAGTTAAAAGCGTCCTCAATTATCTGGAAAACGTATTAGGTGTCTAACTGTTGGCGAAATACTGATGCCACCCCTCATAATCAGCGGTTTGATTATACGTCCATGTCGTCTACCAGTACACCTAACACATTTAATGGAAGTTCGCCAACTTTTCCAGCCCCACGGCTGTAGAAGACATTGTCAAATAATTGCCTTTGCGAATAAAAAAGCAGTCTAGGTAGAGCATAATTTAATAAATTTTTAAATGCAAGGCGTCAAATTAAATATCTTATAAAGTAATCCTCAGCGCCCAGTGGAAATTGTATTCTATTCATTAGGAGTTTTAAAATTTAATTAGGGACTGTGCGTGGATAGTCACAGGAGAGCGCTTTTATCACAAGCCACACAAGGGGTGTCTGCGTCGACAAAAATTAAGCGGTCGATGTTTGCAGTTTTAGGACTCTGCATCGACCTCTTCCCTCTTTATCATCCCGCTCCATCCCCCCGGACAGGATGCACTTCCTGCAGTCGGGGTGCATTTATATGCAAATCGTCAACGAGCCGAACTGCAACGCAGAGAGGACGAAGAATGGAAGAGTCCTGCGCGCGCGTGGAAATTCACGCTGGCGTGCTTGATGGCGAATGATGCAAGGCGTAATTTAATAAACACAAGCTCATGTCTCTTGACGCACAATACTTGAAAATTATCAACAAGCGCCATGGCAAAATACTTGTTGCCGAGCTCGCATCGTTATTACGCTCTCATAATCCATTAGGAACTATGAAGACTTATCATCATTATAGCCATCGAAAGGATCTAATTAAGCTAACCCAGATTCCGCGTCGTCGGTCGATCGAAGCCTTTGATAATACAGTCATCGTGTGTCAGTGCTCTTAATTAATCCAGAAATAGATCTCTTTGTTTTCTGTGCGCATGCATGCAATTCAAGTCAACTCGACGCTTTTTGATTGCAGCTCGTTCGTGCTGCAAATCTGAATGCAGGTTGCATGCTGACTCACCCAAATTGTACTTCCAGAAGTCCTTCATCGGCAGATTGCCATTACGCCCGCCCAGGAGGTAGATGTGGTCGCCGACGAGCGTTGCTGAATGCTTGGAACGTGCCGATGGTGCTGGTGTGTCCTCATCGCAAGGTGAAACCGCGCTCCACATCCTGGCCTCTGCCGATAAGAAAAAGCACACGAATAAAGTCTGCAAGTGCAAAGGAAACGCAAATAAAGCATAAATTTCCTCCTGGGAGACATATAAATGGTCCGAACGCTAGTGGCTCTTGCCCGATATTATGATAAAGCACCAGCAAATTGAAAGAATAACCAGAACGCGCTAAAAAGAATTTCTAGCAATACCGAACGAGACAGGATAATGGAAAGCAATCTATTCTTTTCGCAATTGCACTTATTTAATAATAGAAGGAAAAAGGAAAACCGAAAAGTTTTTGTAGCATGCTATAATGAAATTTTAACGTCCACTTGGACAACACAAAACATGGCTATTATTGCAACCCTAATTTTTTGCCGTTCAATTAGCATTTTAAATTACGTCAGCTTTGTAAGGCTGCGTAAAGTTAAACGAACCTTTAAACATATGCAAATTGCTTTGGAATGTGGAAACCCCCAGTTGGCAATGTATGAATTCCTAAGGAAAATCTCTAAAGTAGTCCACAGGTTCACAAAGGATAACAAACCAAAAGGACTAAATACTTTACAATTATACAACGGCTCAACTTATATTTACAGTAAATCTACCATAAGAGCAAAAAAAACGGAAATTTGCAATCAACAACTACATTCCTCTAGATTACTAATTATTCCCTGTCAAAAGAAAAACAAAAATCCATTATACAACAAAACAAATGAATCGACAGCTCCAATAGCAATTTATAATACGAGACTTTGATCAATAGTTTCACTTGTGAAATTCATTTGACAAGTTTTAATTAAACTTCTAGTTGAATTATCTGCAAGTTATTGATTAAACAATCATGCTCTATATTCAAAGTTATTACATTTTATACTATTAAATTTCTCGTTGAATAAATCGCATTTGATTTATTTATGATTTAATAGACTTCAATAAACTCATCAAAGTAACTCAATCATTAATTTAATTACTAGTCGTTCTTGTACATAATAGTTATTAAATTTGCTCTGAAAATAGATTTTATTGATTATTTAATGACATTGCAATTTATCTGCAGACTCTTCATAATTCCAACATCTCTTTATACGCAAATGAATCCGCAATTGCGTGTCTGTCCAGTGAAATGAAATTAACATTAGAATATTGCAATTAGCGACAAAATTACTGAATAATTGTACGATAACAATCGCAATATGATGAGTTGGATGGATAATTTACTTGGCACCAGGCGGACGAATGAGCAAACTTTCGACGTCGGAGATTAAGAAATGAATGAATGAAGCGGAAGGAAATCAGTGCACTGGGTAATTGGAAAGTGTTTTTCCATAAAACAGGTGTTTGTTGCGTGTGTCGCACACGTTTGCCGGTTTTATGTTTGCGAAACGTGCAAAAACGTGTAAGGTACGTACGTACAGCCATCAAGATCTCCCCTTTCACGGGCTGCCGTATTCTTCATTCAGGTACATTACTCCTTTCGTTTATGCGGTACCAAGTGACGCAATGTTAATGAATACATTTTCATACGTCACCCCCGCTTTTTCGTTACAAATCAGTTGTTGCGTAAATAGCATACACGCGCAACAATGCGAATTCGCACACCCTCTATTTACCATTCGATATCCGCAGTTATTCGGCTTTTTATGAATGCATTTTTAAATCGTTTAACATGTTTTTTATCATGTACGCATACGCAGCAATGTCATATGGAAGATGTATTACTTGCTCAAACGTCTGTGCACCACCCTGGTGCGTGTTATTACATAAAGGTATGCATTCAATGAATAAATCATTTATGCAAATGTAATAAATCAATTGCGAAATTCATTCATATACTACAGTAACTATATAGCAATGTTGCGTTTGCTATTCGCATTTATTATCATCGAACGTATTTTTATTTACTACATTTTGTTATTGTTGCTGACCTGATCAATAAAGTGTAAACTATATGTTCGTTTGTTTGTAAGAAAATACCAATGTACTCATGCGTATTAATATTGACGATTACTAAAAGACAAAGGCTAGACCAAGGGTGAATTGTTAATTAAGCGAAGATCAAAGCGTTGCCATTCACTTTCGCAATAGTACAATTGACTTGGGTATAGTGAAACTAATTAAATTAACCCACTCAATAAGCATTTCATAATATAAAATTACATGTCTAGGAAGCACAGTACAAAATAATGATTAAACTAGGATAAAGTCAAATATAGTAAATAAAGTTTGGAACTATTATAACTGTGTGAATTAAGAGTCACTTTAAATTCAGGTGTAATCTAAAGCCCATTTCGTATTTAATTGCCTACATAAAACCCACACATGAGATAAGCGAATAAAAACGTTGACTGAAATAAAAAGAAAATTAAAGTGCGTAAAAGCAGTCTACTGACCTCTTTGTTTGTATTCAACGCGCTTCCCGTTTATCTCAATGCCAGCTCCTGTACTCCTCGATTTTCTCCAGTGGTTACCCAAAGTGAATTGGAACACAAAACAACGCAAAGAAATAAAACGATCACATAATTGACGACACGCACGGATAACTAATTTTGGGATTTTTTGACAATTAAGAAACCGGCGCCGAAATTCTATTGCGCGGCAATGCTGCCTAAAATGCAAACGTCTACTGCGGCGTTTGATAATACGTATAGCAGGAAATGATCGCGTGTAACTTCCCTGCATGCACCTTATGCGAACTCGCACGCAAACACACTGGCCAGCAGCTCCTGCCGCGCAAACCAACGCATGGCGCTAGGAACTCTCCTGCAGCGGCGGTGTTATGATTCGGGGACGGCAACATGCGAGGGCGCATGAAAGAAAACTCGGGAAAAGCGCTTGCGCAAGCTTTCCATGCAGGGAAATTCCTATATTGATCCCAGGCTCGACTGCTACAAGCACGCTGCTCTACTCCCGTTGAGGAAAGCTGGATCAACCCTCGCGTTTGCTGTGGCAACCAGCGCAGCAGCAAGAACACGTTTGGAGGGTGCTTGCATCAGTTTTCGGGATTTTGATAGCCCTCCTGCATTTCAGCTTCCTGCAATTGGTGACAGGATAACTTGTTCATGCATTCCAATTGTGTATGGAAGACTATAAAGCGCATGCATGTGCATTGTTTAATTACATGTAATAACAAAAGAAAAAAATAACAAAGAACTGCGTTATATTTTTGTTAGAGTACAATTTCATTTTTATTATAAAGTGTAAAATATATTCAAAAATGGACGGAGTGGTTGTACACTTATAACTTACAAGAAGTAACTGATGAGTAATTCTTCACCTACCTAATGAGATTATCAGATAATTTATACAATCTTATAGTATGTATATATTAATCCTAATGCTGATATGAATAGAGTCACTATGCTCCCTGAAGTAGCATTACTGCCAGACTAAAACAACAAAAAATATTGTAAACAATATGAATCATCATTGAATCAGCATGTAATTTAATTGAGGGCTATGTACTCACCATAACAAAGTAATTACATCTGTCACCTTTACAGCATTCTGAACACTTCCAATCCTCATACCAAATATGAGTACATAATCGCATATTGCCAGCTCTGTATTTTTCACAATAATCTTTTGTGGCACATCTTTTCGATATGTAGTATTGTTTTAAAGCACCTTGCTGCCAGTATGGGGTACTGCCCCATCTGATTTCTGTAAGGCATACATCTTCACCTTGTTCGCAGGTTTTGATTGACTTTACACATTTCTCTCTATTATCTTCTTGGTTATCACACACATAACACTCTAGAGCAAGACCTAAATAAACACAATTGGTTGTAAACAATAACAATTGAAGGTCTGAAAATTAGGGCTACTTACATGAATTGATGATTGTGAATAAAACTAATAGATGAAGTGCATTTAAGGAATGCATGTTTGGGTTTTAAGTCATCTAATTTGTTTATTAGTTTAGGGCAATACACGTATCGTTGATATATTGTTTACGTCTGCTGACTACACCTCAGCACCGCGCCCACTACCAATGCATACTAGCTACCTAAGAAGTGACTAATGTTTACTGTCGTATATCTGCAACCACTATTACTTGGAAACATGTGTCCCATATATGATGTAATAATTATTTAATTATAACTTATCACCAATTAATTACTTGCGTTTCTTTATCAGAAAAACTGGAATATAAATATACATTGAATCCTTATTAAACAAATAAAGTATACGCATGCTCAATTGTTCAATTTTCGACAGCATGTTTTTGACATAATTCCGCCAGTACCGTATGTGTATGTGTTTTTATTCAGTAGATAGTTGGTAGTGCATCTAAGGTGTTGTGTGTTATAAAGGTAAAACGGCCAGGTTTTTCAAGAAATTAGCGAGAGAATCTTTCGGCGTGTATGTCTATAAATCATTGCGAAGTCTAGGGTTCAAATAGCGGGCAAAGTTGCCTTCGACAACAGCCCATGAGTTAAATGCGAGACGTTTTACATCAGAACGTAATGGCTAAACTAGTGGACGTGTATCCGCCCTCAAAACCTCTTAGTAGACGGCAATTTCCTTTGGTTGTCGACGAAACACTAACGGTAACTCAATTCGCTCTTATCACCCCTTAGTTTGTATGCAAAATTAGGCCCCTACTTCGTGGGGAACCTGCCAAGATTAGCACGTTCCTATAGGGGTCCTGATTAGAAGATGCCGTGTTTTTCCTAACCTCTGAATTAACTTAATGTAATTTTTATTAAAAGTAGTAAATAATAACATAACATAGTCAGCAAGAATGCCAGTCTTCTTTTCATAGATTGTATGCCAGTATGTATATATTCAAATAGACCATGTATTTCAGATGGTAATGGATTTAAAGTCTTTTGGCTTAATATCTGACAACCAGCAAGTGAAAAGCAAAGAATTAGATGATATAAGTAAGAAAATTGAAATGCTCACGACAGATGAACTGAATAGGGCACTACAAGTCTCACGTTCTGAAATACTTCATGTGCTTGACCAGTCAGTTCCTTGTGTTGGATGTCGCAGAAGGCAAGTCATAAAAGCATAAGAAGTGCAGCAATCTCACAGTGTCTTATTTTGCAGTGTTGAACGTTTGTATTATCAGTTATTCAAGAATGAATATCCCACATTTGATCCACTCATCATTCACTCTGAGGGGATTGTTACTATTAGAGAGGATAAACAAAGTTCAGCACAATTCCTAAGCAGTATATTCCATGGCCATAGGTAACTAACTATTGATTGTTGATATCTATTATTGTTAAAATGATTCAGTTCGAAATGCGATCCACTATCATATCACAGAATGATTCAGGCATTGATTGAGTTGCATTTAGTGGACATATCTCCTCACTGACTCATTTCATAAACAAGTGCAGACAGGTGATTGCTATCACTGAAATGTTTCAAGAATCCGTATTAGCGATGTCTGCATTGCTTAAAACGCAAAATGTCGTAACCGTGTGAGCTTTTTTGTACACTAATGAACGATTGATCAATTTGCAGCGCTCGCTTAAATAACCTAGTTGACAGTCAGCCGAGAAGGAACAAAAAGAGTCATCGCTGCCTGCTTCATTCGCTAGATTCGCAACGCAATCGGCCGATAACACCAGCTTGGCGTGATGTATGGGATTGCATGCGTGCTGAGTGCAAGCGCGATGTGTGCATCATTGAAGCTTCTAGCCTGCGTGCTACTCTAGAAACATATTTACGGAAACACCGTTTCTGTGGTGATTGCCGAACAAAAGTACAAAAAGGTTGGTGTCTGTGCTAGCTTAAGATGTCTAAAGATTACGTAATTGCATTCCATTCTGATTGTTGTAACGCTTCATTTCTTGTAGCATATAATCTCCTAATTGAGGATCCAGAACCGTGCAAAGAAAAATCATACGTGGCTGCTCTATACAATGGCATCAAACGATGCTTTCGAGAGAAACACATTCATCTTCAAACCAAGACTGAATATATTGCTAAACTAATAGGTCGGGCTGAGCCCGAACTACTTGGAAGGTAACAATGGTGTTGTTATTACGTATTTATTGTGCTTTAATGTTAATGTTATTGCACAGTCGACGTGAACGACATGCCAAGACATTGGAGATTGCTCAGGAGGAAGTGCTCACGTGCATTGGGATTTGCCTTTACGAGCGATTACATCGTATCTATATGAAAATGAAGGAGGTAGAATGCACCTGCCAAGTGTTTGCCGCCGTCGCCGTGGATGCACTTTCTCGTAGCTTTGAAACTGCCGTCGAGCGTAAACAAGGGATCTCGCAATTGGAGTTGCTCTACGCTGAACTGACTCGTGAGGAGCAACAAAAGCAAATACGTAAGGAGCAGAAGAAATTGAAGCGTAAGCGCAAGAAAGGCAAGGGCAATGATTTGAATGGCAAAGAGCCATTTAACGACGAGGAGTGCGTGGAGGAGTTAGAGGAGAAAGAGGAGTTTGAGAAGTGCAGTGAGTGCACGTCCAGCGCCAAGGAGTCGAACACAGGAGAACCAGTGAATTGTCCACGCTGCCAAGAAAATGAGCAGAACATCGACAAATCATTACCATCATCACCGAAATCGCACTGTCGTAATAATAGTCATAGCAGTAGTAGTGATAACGGCAACTGGTTGCCACCTAATGATAAGGCTGACGGAGGCCCCAAGAAATGTGATAGTAATTTTATTCCAAGCAAGGATGGGTTCCGCGAGCATCTGCACGACTGTGGTTATTCGTCCGAGAACAACAACGGCTGCTGCGAAACGGAATCGCTATGCAGTTTGCCCAGTTCTCCAGAGGGTTCCGAACTCGTCTGTTCGGACGTATGCTGTCAGGCGGAGCATGAGAGTGATGATAGTCAAGGCTATTTTAATTCTAGTAGATTAACCTCATACGGTTCCGGCCATCAGCTAAGCTTACAGGAAATGCTTGAGGTAAGGACTATTAACATTGCTGTCACTCAGACCCAATATTATGAACGTATGTTGTAGGATCACTTTTACTGTGATGATTCCGATTGTTATATAACGCCAGAGGAAGTGCGCGCCTTCAAGTCAAACACACAGATTTATGAAGTTCGCCAACAATTGCGCGAAACGCTCAAGGAGCGTTTTGCTCAGATGTGTGCTAACGGCACTCGTGCTTTAGTTCACTCGAAATTAAATGCGAATTAATCATTTTTAGTTTATGGGGGTGATTTCGTTCTGTTCATGTGTTCGCTTTAGACAGCATTAGATGGACTAAGTCAATCAATATAATTTCCACCCTTTCAATAAGAGAACAATTTTAGATTTTCGTATGAATCTTAAAACGAAGCAACTGATATTCATCAGTTGCTCTATTACGGAATAGAGAAATGTTACACATTTCCACAGGCAGTTTTGTTTCAAATATTCTACAATATGCGATTTATAAGGCGCATATAGTCCTTATGACTATTTACGTTCATAAGAATTTGTTTGAATCCGCGAAAACATATTTCTTACATGTATATTACATTCCAAAACACACATAGAGTTTTATTAGCGCTAAATATTTATATTTGTTACATTTATCATAGAGAAACTCATTGATTGATTTTGGTGGCTGAGAGGTAATCATATTTAAAGTGGAAGATGACTTTCTGAATGAGTTCATATACGTTTCTATTAGTACCTCGTAATTGAAATACATGATTCCTAAATAAACGAATCATTTAAATATTATAAGTATGTTTGCTATTTGGATCTTTGCTCATTTGTGACCCAGGGTTGGCTAATTTACGGTATGAATAGTTGCCTACATTGAACAGTGAAGCGTCAAATGTCAACGCTTGTTTGAAACGCTTGCTCATTATTTCTCGAACCGACGCTTGTTCGTACAGTTTTGAAAGTGTTCTGACGTGAAATTATTCAAAATGAATTACGCACCCTCTGTTTCAACAATTACACAAGCACCGAGTGAAATATCGCATTATGAGCAAGTTGGCTCGGCAAGAATGATGAAAAAAGTTCTGCCTCTGGCTATAGCCACATTGGTGTATCGCCGTTGTAAAATCGATGGAAGTTGTTTCAATTCACGAACAGCGAACAACGTACAGTATTTTGGCTTTTCCAATAGTAAGATAAATGAATCAAATCCAATAAGTAACATTCTCCACGGAGTTAATGTAATACCCATTTTAATTGAGAAGCAATGCGTGAGTACCTGTACATCGATTGACTGCTTCATATTTGATTCTTATTTCAATATTTCCTATATCACCTAGTTATTGTCGCTCATTTTGATAATTGATGTCAAATCACCGCAAAACACCACAGAAGTATATAAATTTACTATCGTTTATGAGGAAAACGAGAACGGGTAAGCCAATGTTCGTACTTTCGTTTCAAATTATTGTTCATATGACGCTTCTTTGCACAGTTGCGATCCTCGAGCAAAAGGGCTAATGCAGGCAGCTTTAAATTTTTTTACTCATATTAATCGGCTTGAACTTTCCGAAAAATACTTGCAAGAGAATATCGAACTAATGACAAATTTTGGTTTAGTATCCGGTAAACATAATAATTAAAACACGTACCTGTAGTATTTACTAATTTTATGTTTGTAGACCCTAAGCTGAGTCAGAAATTGCTGCAACAGTTTAGGCCTTCAACAAATACTCGCATCCTGCAAGCAATAAATACTGTTGCTAGTTTTAATACTCAATATCATAATATAATCATAGCAACAAATATCAATACAAATCAGCAGGACGTGATGCCACGTTCTACTGAAAATATAATCATAGATTTATCAGCAGATGATGGCGAAGAAGGTGCTTCAACCTCATTAACAAAAGAGAGTCTGCCAATCCAAAAGGATAAAGTTTTTCGAAACCAACTTGTACCCATCCTTTCGCAGCAAATCAAATTAGCTGATGAAACACCTCAAACACAAGAAGACGGAAAAGATTCACAAAAGGGATTGAAGAAGCCGATTTCTCAGAAGCGCAAATTGAAAGATGCTTCTAGAAAACAATCAAAACAGGCAACTCTGAAAAAGCGAAACATTGAGGTCCTAAAAACACCATCAATAGAGATGAGTTTGGGAGAACAGTCAAATGATTTCATACCAAGCGAGCAACCTTACAAGCCAATTTTAAATTCAGAAGAGCTTGATGTTATTCCCAAAAAGCAATTAATCGAAAAAGTTCCAAAAACATCCAAGAAGATTAAAATTTCCAAAGGTTTATTAAACGATCGCGTGGCCTTATATACCCCATCAGTAACTGACTCAAATAACTTTATGCCGTACCAAGAAACTCCGAAAGCCAGAAGGGCACAGACCAAACAGACTACCTCCAAGTCACAAACAAGAGCTATTAAGGCTATTTCAAATGCTATCGCTGCTAATCAAACAAATGCCAAGAAGTCCAAAGCTATGGCCGATGCAACCGAGAAACAAATCATTATCGATAGTGAAAAGTTCAATTCAGATGTTGTCAATGACAACGAATTCTCAAAACAAACAAAGAAGAATATGTTTATGTGTGATTCAGACTCAGAAAGTTTTCCATTATCTAAATTTGCTAGATCATCTAGTTTTAATTCAGGATCGCTACTTTCGTTGTCCGATGAAGAATGTAAGTAGAATTTCATTGATATAACTTTTCAGATATAAGCATTTAATAAAACCATCCAATCATTTATCTATTTTCTAGTTTGCATCAACGTTAGCACCATCGCCGACGGAAAAACAGTGAAGAAGAAGTAACGTATTACCTTATTTCTCTCATCCTTTGGGGTGAAGTTAGTACTACTTTAATTTGTTTCTTCGTTACGTATTTTTCAAAAGTTGATTTTTTCTTAATAATTTATTTAGATATTAGTTAGGATTAGACAATTTTCCTTAAGAAAATAATATATTCTGGTAGTTTTTAATAAACACCTTTAGAAGTAATTAAAGTTCGGATTTTAAAAATCCAAATAAAAACGAATACCTTTGTTTATATACATAGTAACCGAATCACAAACAATATAAGTATGTGAATTTTGCAATGTATGCGGCTAAGATAATTCTTAAATATAAATTTTGTTAAGATTTATTCACATCATAATTTAAACGGCATAAATTTGTTCTTTTTATACGTGTACGTTATGGTTTATAATCAGATTTTAGGCGCTTAGGCATTCAATCGTTTTATAACACATTAATATCAATTTAAGGTAAATGTATAAAGTACTACAAACATTATATAAAATCATCCTTTCGCCCGTAATTTAGAATCGTCACGAAACAAACATTGTTGTCAATAGCTGCCCTGGCGGCATGTACGTTGTTGTTTTAACAATTTCATGTATGCTTGCTTGGTGTAATGCTTATAGCTCAACGTGTGAAATTGCTTGATATTTTTATAACCAGATTGCCGGTTAAAGCAGTTGTGATATATCATGTCAAAAGCTGATATGCACTAGCGGTTTGATTACAAATACATTCCGTTTACCAGATAATCAGCATCGTGCGCATATGACTTTCCACCACGTCGCAAACGTCTTCGAACCACACGTAATCGGCATCCAATTAAAACAGCCATGAATGCGGTTAATGTTAATCCTAGAATTGAACATTTCATTATTTTCATTCACATTTAATACTCACGCGATGTATCTAAGGAATTCTCACCCAATGTTAATGAAAGCACGGCACCACTTGGCGTTTCTGCAATTCCATCTTCAATTGCTTCGAATGCTTCAGCGGCAATTTTGTATTCCGTATGGTATTTTGCGTGAGCACTGTTTTTATGTTCATTATCATTCTTTGCCTGTTTTGTGGCATGATAGTCATCACTCAAGGGTGTATCATTTGCGAAATGTTCTTTGGACTTTTTCAAGTCATTTGCAACTTTTTCCTGCTCGTGCTTGGAAAGCTCTGTAAGAATTCAGACATTTATACATACGGGCAATGTTCAATCAACACCTCAACCGTTTACCTTTTTCTTCACTTGCTGGAATTAATTCTTTAGTTGCGGGCTTATTGTAAATTACTGAATTGGTATCGGTTTTCAACACTGCAAATGTGAAAATGATTAAACATCTAGTAATAACTTAAATCAATAAGTATTTCGCACTTGGAACATTCGCTTGATTCCATGTTTCTCTTCCATTTGGATTGACTTCCTGATACACACCGTTTGTTCTAAAATCTATCAAAAGAAAGCATTGCTAAGTTAATTGCAGCCTGATTTTTGTAATGAGGTAATACCTGGCTGGTTATTGTTATTGTTTGGCCAATTATTTTCGGGAATTTGCGCCGGCATTTGTGGAAATTGTTGATTATAAATTTCATTGTAATAGTTGGGCAAGCGTTGCGATTCTCTAACGTCTGGTGCGTATTGCATTTGACTACAAAATTTAATAATTAATTAAAACGAAACGTACAATTATCAAACAGCATGCACATGCTTATAATATGTAACTTTAAGCAGATTTTAAGTAGAAGTCGCTTCATGCAAAATTAAAAAGTTGATTTGTACTTCAGCTGCATCATAATAGTATCGTTTGGTATTTGTTTATACCTTGAAATTACATAATTGCGTGCGTTTATATGTTTGTTCTACTTTTACTACTTGCCTAACACAATTCTTCTTTCCTAATAATTTATTTAGCTTATTTGATAATTGTAATTTAAACTGCGCTCCTCAAAATATCCAAAGCAAAGCTTGCTAAGTAAATCAAAAAATGTGTCTAATTAAAGCAACAGTAGGCATTCTTTTGTGTTGCTCAAAAGATTTCTTTGTTTGGAAAAGAACTGCAAGTTTTAATTGAAATTGAGTTGAAGATAGCTAGAATCTCTAGAAGACTGAGTGTGAAGAAACTTAATTGCAAATTTCATAATCGTTGTGCACTTTTCTAGTGTAAATTTTTGCATGGGTGGTGTATCTCACCCTGTCGACGGATTTGAGTATCCGAGCGCGTGATGCAGCGTCTGCATTGCCCCCTTATAAAATTTGTTGTTATTGTACCTTGTCTCGCTGATGTCGGGCACCTGAAGACCGTTTTCTTTATGATTAAATATGTGACTGTTTTTATCTAGAAAACACAATTAATTAATCAAAACGGAATGATACACTAATTAGAGATACTTGCTGTATTGGTTGAGATGCTGAGGTGGAATCGGATCTTGTTGCTGTGGCATGGAATGCTCCCAATTTGATTGTCCTGAAGGAATGTATTGGTATTGCGCTCCACTTTGTTGTGGTTCATATTGCGCCCCGTGTAGGGGATTCATTGGGTCGGCCACAGGACGTAGAAAATCAGCAGCTGGCTGGGTGTCTCCAGGTTGTTTTGGTGTTAAATTCTGCATAATTGAAGGTCTATACATTATATTTTGCGGAATATTTGGTTGTGTAATTTGCACAGTCTACAATAAACAAACTATTAGTACTGTAATATTAATGCGGAAACGAGTTGACATACAGACGAAACAATTTTTGCAGGTCGAAGTGGAGCAATTGGTGTTGGAGTGGTAGAATCAGGACATTTCAGTTCTGGTCCTTCGTCAGATCCATCAGCGCATTGCGGAATGCCATCGCATGCGTTATAAATTGCAATACATTCCGCGGTTGAGCGACATTCAAATTGATAGGGACTACATCTCTTATCTGCAAAAAAATATAAGAAGTCAAGACACACGAAAGTAAAATATGCTTATAGCGGAAAAGTGTCTTGGCCACACAATTTCACTTCAAAAAAGGGAGTGAAGAAATATTGAATATATGACTGGAGCAATTTCATGCGCAATTTTCCATTCGGATATGCGTACGTGTATGACAAGTCCACTTTTTCTAAATTGCCATCAATTTCCATCATGCTTGTTCTGCGCTTTTCATTCCTCTGGATTTTTTCCTTCACCGCGTCATCGTAAAGCGAGGAAAAACTCACAATTGCAATTACACGCTCGTCATATGCGTGCATGCGAATTGAATGCCCCAGAAGCGTCTCGCGCGTCGTCTCCTCAGGTGGAAATCCGCACAATGTGCGTCAAGCACGACGGAGCGCGCTCTTCGCTCTTCCCTAGTTGTCTATTCATTTATTCATGGAACACGCATTCGCGCGCTACACTAATGATCGCAATAAACGAGGAACTTCTTCGCTTCTTGCGTCTTCGCGACGACCGTCCTCCAGCGCACTTGCTCTTATTGTCGTTCGCTGCGAGTCATCAACCCTTGCGCGGCCTTGCACGAAAACAATGAAAACGTTGAAAAACAGAAAAGTGCGCAAATTAACTCAACCGTTACTTTACTCGACGCGACTTGTTTTGTTTCACATTTTTTAAGTTTACTCGCATTTTTTATGTACATATTATTAATCGCTTATGATTCATGTTCACCGTGAATCAACAATGGTCTAATTTTGAATTATATAATAGATTACAATAAAACTGATCTATTACGAAAGCGAAACTAACATAATGTTCAATTAGATTTCAAACTATATCATATTGATTTAATAGTCTTGATAACATAGATATCAATTTCCATGTCAGCCTAAAATGAACAAATGGTAACCCCATTTCCTTTTAAAGTATGTAACGTCATTCAAATGCTAAGCAATTATATTAACATTAAGCAAAAACGCAAGAGAAATATGAAAACTCATTTAATATAATTACAGCGTACATGCAGATTTTTAGAGAGTAAAATATACTTGACTTTTGTGCGCGCTGTTGTTAAACTTTTTGTTTCGCAAATTATTCATGCTCAGTCTTTCAAAGTGTCGCAACATGTCAAGTTCATCATCTTGTAATTAAACTGTAAAATTAAATCCTTTCATATGCGCGCAAGAAATGTTTCATGCAAATTTCAAAGTAAATGTCACACGAGTCCGAAATATAATTAGCGTTTGCCGTAATTACAACTCAGAAAATGTGTTCTTTGTTGGTATTGCTATTATTATGAAAGAAAATCTAGAAAAATTGCCAAAATTTAGTGACCTAATTTAAATACATTAAATTTTGAAAGAACAAATCATAAAAATACTTTTTTTACTAAAGCAGCTAATAATAGATAATACAGCGTACTTGATAGATTATTAAAAGAACTATGTTGACGATATTCACAGTTGAACCTGCTTTTGAACGAGTCATCTTGTACTTTTTGCTTTACTCACTTCATTACGAAAAAATACCAAGTGATGGAATGAAATTTCATAATAACACTCATGCGATGTTATAATCTTTTAGCACAGCTAAGTACGATGAAGGATTTAGATGATCGGTATCATTATCTCAATAAATTAAATGTTTATTGTACATTACGTGCAATAAAAAAGCTAAATACATTTACAGCAACGCGGATACAATTTGAAATTGAGAAGTTTTGGAAGTTTTCAACTTTTAATTGATCCAACTGTAAATCTTAATGTGTTACGTTTCACTCCATTTGCTAATTGTTTTATTCGTCCAGCTCAATAAGTTTGTGTGTTGGATCACATTTACGACGTTTGAACCATTATATAATTAAGCGATCATATTTTGGATTTTAACAACAAATATTATGCCAAGTAAAGTTCAAGTGTTTATACACAGTCATATCAAACTTATTTGTCTGTCGTACCTACGATAGGAAAAAAGCACTTGAAATATTTGATAAAGCAAATATTGGTTTATCGTAGAAAGTGCTCATTTCGTACCAAGTACAATAGAAATGATAATTTTCACTTGCGAAGTAATTTCTTGGCACTTTGCTATGCACCAGATTTTTACCGCTTCTTGGTTCGCTCGGCTTGTCTTCGTTGCAGGCGCGTGTTGAAAATCTCTTGTTTTGCAACCATCATCAGTCACAGACCATTTACTGATTTATAAAACCTATCTAGCACCGTCAAGAGTCGTATTCTCTGTTACTCCTACCGCTGTTGTTGCTTTTTGTGTTCATTGCTTGCGTGGTACACTTGCTGAACGTGAAAATCTCACCTGATTCGATTCGTCTCTCTCGCGCTTCCCACTTCGTCAATTCGTAACGCGTAAGACAAGTCGACGACTTTTATTATTCCGTGTACATTTCGTCCGTACAGTACGAACGGTACGCTCGAAACTGCAACCGCCTCTCGAGGACTTGCAATCAGCGCTCCTCGCTATTTCAGCCGAGTCCTTCAGTGCTTCGCCCGAGTGCATCTTCAGTGCTTTAATTCGTTTTGTTTGTGGTTCGCGATACTTGAAAATGGCTTCAAAATTAAGACGCACTCCACTCTTGACATCCACTTACGATGCGTTCACTCTTCATACGAATTCTGGATTTAAATCTGGATCGAAAACGTCTCCGAATTCAAAAGTAAGCCAATTATTATTCTCACTCTTACTTAAGTAACTATAATTTAAGTTTCTTGAAACTTTGGCCACGTTTCGACTAAGACTATGATGTAATTTTGAATTTATTGACTTTTATCACAAATTTTACAACATGTCCTTATTTGGAAACTACGTCTAAAGAAACTTTTAAATTGTTAATCACATGCGCTAAAGTTCACACCCACATTTACATCATCAAGTGATTAAAATTAAAACAAAATGCCGAAACTCTTTATTACGTTGTAATCCCTAAGCGAAATTGCATAAAAGGTTGCACATGATTACTAATCAATGTTAATTGCGCGTTGTTTGCCGTTGTAATTGTGTGGCAATTCCCTTGGATTACATCGACCATCGTCGAGAGTACACTTCTTCTCTCGCGTTGTCATATTTACAATTCACATGTGTGTTTCATCATAATTTGCATTATTTTTATGCCTGAAATTCGCATGCTTGCAAAACGGTACATTCGCATAATAACAATATTCATATTCAGCGCACATTCGCATGGTTATGACAACAAACAAGCCGCCAAAGAAGATGTGTTGCAAATTATGTAAACCAGAAAAGTGCGCGCATACAATGCGTACGCGAAATTGCTCATGACTCGGTGGGAAATCTATGATGGTTGTATTTTTATACAATTTCATCCATCTCCCAAGAAAACAATTTGATCTATGCAATTAAACTAATTAATAATAGTTATTCAAATCTTTTACAACACTTACGTAAAGCATCTCTTAATAAAGATTAAAAATAAGATGAGAATTATTCTAAGCCTTACTTACTGCTAAGTAATTATTCTTAGAAGAATCTGAATAATTTAATCTTTTGATAGGGAATGCTCTTAGAGGAAGCCGATCGAACGATGCAATCAATTTAATTAATTGGTGAATTAGCAAAATGATCGATATAACCATCAAACGTTATGTTAATCTCGCATCTTATTAAGCAGTATTAATCCAACAGAAACTGATGCGACTAATTGACACGGAAGTTAATTGCGGGTGTAATTACGTTCGCTACATTGAGATCCATGTACAGTTTTGCCACTTGCTCATTGCGAAAATAAAACCAACAAATCAAGAACCACACAAAAAATAAAAACTCAAGGCGATCAAACGGATAATTTCGTTTTGTTTGCGTCTCGCTACGATACACTCTTTCGAATGCTCCAGTTGGATTTCGATGCAGTTAAATCCACGTTTCGCATCAATTGACCCCAAAAATTCGCTATAAATACATTGTTTTCGCTCTTATTTTGGGCTTGCAATGCTGCGCCAAAGTAAAAACGACCTGAATTATTAGCGCGTCGCAAATTCTACAAATTTTCTGCTCGGTGCTGAAACGCTTGACAGTTTGCAATAAATATTTACGGGTAATTGTTATTTATGAGACATTTTGTGAAACAATATTTCACAAAGAATACAACTTTCCGCAATAGTTTATTACGTACATAACAATCTTTTTCTAGACAATAATTATTATTTACTGCTTGTTACAATATGCTTACTGCTGCAATTCAACAGCCAATTGACAAACAAATGAATTGGTTCTTCGTTATGCGAGTGCTTGTTATGCATGCGCAAAGTCTTGAAACACACGCGGAGAAAGAAGCTTAATGAGGAAGCTAACGATGAATTGATTGTGCCACAAGAACCACAAATTGCTTAAACAATATTGAGACAATCCAACAGGGAACACACCGTATTCAATTTCATTCACTCAATGCCTTTACGTCTCGAGTGTGTGTTGCCATTCAATTGTATAAATTAATTAGCGTTATGTGATGCTTTCGCTTTTTACAGAATTAATTAAGTAAATGTTCGTCTTCTTTCGTGATTTTTGCATCACAGAGTGGGAAGATGTACTCTAATGAATTGAGCAAATTAATTTCACTTTTAAATGAATTTTTGCTACAATTAAAACTTTTTAAAACTTTTATAAAAGTGAACGTATTTAACCAACACTACTTAGCACTTAACAGCTAATGAATAATAATTTAAAGTGATTTATTGGTAATGAATATGCACTTGAAATTTTATTGACAGCTTTGGGGAAACAAGAGCGAAACGCGATAAAATTCCGCAACGCATGCTTTTGACCTGAATACTCCCGAAAGCATTTCCAGACTTTATTTATTCTTGCACTACGAAGCAACCGACTAATTATGCACAAATTAGAATAGAGTGCATTTAATCGCACGTCATTATATTCATTAATAAATTCTATTTTTAAAAGTGTACGTACCCTACATTACTTATAAGTAAGTAATATCGGGCACATAAAGTGCATTTAGCTGTTTAAACGATTAATGTTCAAGTAAAAGTACGCAATTATCTCTCATTCTATTTTGGAAAGTGATAATGACGAATTTCACGCACACAACTAACTCATCCATCTGCTTTGTGTCATTGTATGGAAATTTTTCCTTTTCCTTATTTGACAGATTTGAACACAAAAGAACAATGATTTGAGTTGGGAATGCTTAAAAACTTTAAATAAACATTTTTTAGTGGAAAAAAAGAACGCGGAATTTTTAATGAGTGCATTTACAGAGCAACAAATTAAGCATTCATTGTATGACGAGTTTTCTGCGTTGTACTCGTTTTTTCTACGAACGTCAACGAGAAGTAACTATGAACGAGAATGTAAGGGGAAAGATTTCATGCGATTATTCCACCTGCCAGTATTATAAAATTACTTTGTACTTGCTGGTTAACTCATTCTTCATCGCTTCGTCGCTTTGCCATCAGCCAAAGAGGAGGCACATTTCTTTATGCATGGCAAACTCGACTAATTCCCCCCCATTGTTTCGAACGCGTTCTGCACGCCTTGCGGTTATTAAATCAACGATAATTCAACGTTTTAAATCGGAATGCAAACAACAATAATAACGCAAATATTGGTCTATTATTTTTTAATAGTTCCGAGTAGCTTCTGTTGCGATGCGAGCCGTAAGTAATCTACGGCGAGGGAAATCATCCCAACGCTACTATTTTAAGGTAAACATACGCATCTAGAAATAGCCGTACGTAGTGATTAATTTAAGTTAACTTACTTGAAGTTGTTGGTGGTGCTTCCGTTCTGCGAGCATCTTGCACTTGGCTGGCGATCGTGGTCGGCTTTGAAGTCGTCGACGTCGGTTTCGTCGGTTTCGTTGGCGGCTGATAGACGACTGTGTCCACATTTCCCGCGTTGGCGATTTCCGGTTTCCTACGAGTAAACAAATATTTGTTTATTTGCACACTCAGTGCGCGCAAAAAAATCCAAACATTCACGCTGGATAACTGCGCATTGTTTGCACGCAATTGCTGGTAAATATTAGACAACACACGCAAGAATGACTGACCTTAATTTAGTCAATTCCTGCTCGTGTTTCGTGAGCTTGATCTGACTCTCCAGGTCCAGCAGATGTCGATTGATGGCCGACGTGTAGTTGACATGATGCGTGAATTTGCATTTAAAGTCTTCCGGCGGTCCGCATTGGAACAAGTAGCAGCTGCCCGCGTTCTAATCGAAAACATTTTTTCGGTTAGGCAAATATTCATTTATGATTCTGTCACATGTCTATCATTCAATGCGCTTCAATATTAGCGCACAAAGAGAATACACGAGTACATATGTAGAATGTAATATGTCAAAGGCATGTCATATTTTCTGGGAACGCAGCAAAAAACTTTCTATTTTACTGAGCAAATCAATGCACAATTCACATGACGTACGAGCGCCATTGTTGCACAAGTGGTATGTGCAATGCAAATATGAAGACGACAGGATGTGTTGGGCTAATAACAATTGTTAAAATAATTATTTTGCAGGAATATTATATAACAGGCAATTTTCGGACGCAGCCAACTGAATTCAACAAGGCACAAAAACGCGAACACGAATTGCAATCAAGTAATTTTACGTTTTACGCAAATTAAGTAAATGTTAAATCTATTGTTGCGGCGATTTAAACTTATTAAATTAGTTTCACTTAGAGCCGTGCGGAATGGAATGGAATTTTTTAAAGATTTGATTTGTGCAACAAAACACACTTTACCTGCTATTAAACTGATTAATAGATTGCAGCGAGCAAATTGGCATAACGTGGACTATGCGAACGAACGCGTTTTGAATGCGCGCAAAGTAATTGGCGAATGCTGCAATTTGAATAACGTCTAATTGCTGATTACACACGAATATTCGCCAGGAGCTCGTAGTGCGTTCTATCTAATGCGCGCAAATACAATAATATGCGTAACAATAATACGCTGGAACATTACGCATACGTAAATGCGAATCCAATAACAGTAAACGCGCTTTGCGAATTGCGAATCGTCCGGAGAACATTGCACGTTGTTGGTAATTGACGATGGCATGCAGCGAACAATGCACAATGCAAGTACAGTGCGAGTTGTATGTAAATAATACAAATGTTGTTGTTGGTTATTTCCATTAGCTACCGAACGCAGTTTTTCCAACCGCAGTTTTCTTCGCGTGGGAATTTCAGAAGTCATTTCGGAAATGGAGTTGGAGGTAGGTAGTAAATATCAATGCGGTGCAATTACGTAAATTGCAGCATTTAATGAAACGAAATTAAAGCCATTAACGCCAAAGTAAATCGCTCACCTTCTCTTCGTACACGAAGACGTCGCAGTTCTCCGTCTCGCAGCAAAGGCGCAGACACTCTTCGCGCGTATCCAGGTCCATTTCGTTCAGATACTTGGCGCCCATCGCGCGCGAGTCCGTCGTCCTGATGATTTTATCCTTGTGAATATCGAAATTCTCTATGCATTTCGGCACATCCGCATCGCCACCACGCTTGCTAAATGCATCAAATGCGCTCTTCTTGGCCGCATCATTCAGATGCGCGCTTTCCGCAATCCTTGGCCCATCACTCAGGACCTCAACGCAATTGCACAACTTGAGCAGCAGCAGCACGAAAAACGGGCATAAACCAATACGCACTTTTAACCACATTTTCATTGACTTCACCAACATGGCCAAATGCGCTTAAAGCATTTGGGACTTGCGCTTGATTACGACGACGGATAATTTGATTATCAGGCACGTTTACGCTCTATTTTGATTCGCAGTCGTGTGGCGACAATGGCGGCTGTTTTGGTGGGTGCCATAGAACTGAAAGCGTGCGTTTCCTTGACGGAATCAGCTGTGTATCCCAAATCGTTTTCCAGCCGGCAGCCGCTCGGCGAACGCAATGTCTTCCCATGATCAATAATTTGACGATTGCGCATGCCGCACCGGGCAGGAAACATGTAACTAACTAACAGCGAAATTTACGTTTATTTGCGCCGTAAATATTCCAAATTGCATTAAATTCCATTCGTCGTAACCTACAATTTAAAACCTAGCTATTATATCAGCCGAGCAAAAAATATTCTGCCGTCTCCGCTTATATAAATATTTATTCATTATTCAACAAAATGAATATTGTGATTACCAGGCGCGCATCCGCAAAGTGCAAATGCGTACACGATTCGTTAATTAAAAATAAATACGAAGGAAAAAAAATACCAATGAAAGACGTCGCTGTGCTGCGTTGAAACAAAAGCACAATATGCAATGTTATTATTATTATTATTAATTGCATTCAGTATCGTTTGATAGGTTGTTTTAATGCCACATTATTTGCAGTGCTTTATTTATATTTAATTAATTAAATTGCTTTTGCTGGATGCGCGCGCGCTTCGTGATTGCTCATTCATGAATTCTTTTCGCATCGCAACTTTGTAATGACTCGACATGTTTCCTAACAAGAGTGATGCCAAAATACGCCAAGAATTTCGTTGTTTGTTTGTTCCAATTCGTGCGCATTTGAATTTAAACAATGTGATCCTTGTTGAGTCCTGGAAAAGTTTGAAAGAACGAAGGGAACTTTGGATTGTAAGGTGCTGTCCCCTAGATTTTAAAGCGAGTTCTTTGCGGCGCGCAGCAGGACAAAACGCGTGTTTGAGTGTTCATTCAGCAGGCAGTCCTGCTGGCTGCATGCTTGGTTCAGTCAGTCGAGTTTCAACCGCGTGCGCGTGTTGTGCTGCTTGCTTTATAATTTCCTGCTACCTTTGCGCTACTCAATCCGGGTGCTAGTGCTTCAAACTCTGCACATCGCTGTGAAGAAGTCCAACCGACGAAGGAATTCATCCCTGTTTTAAGTCATCAACTTGAGAAATTGTGAAGACCCCGATCGAGTCTTCGGAGGGTTGATGCGCTCATAGCGGATTGTGGTGTGTAGCGCGCGTCTCTTGCATCCCTCCTCGGGGAAAGCACGCGGGCGGTGTCGGATTGCCAGGGAAAGGATACTTACATCCTGCCGCAGACGCCTCCAGGGAGCGCGCGAGGTGCAAGCAAGGATCTCGCTGATTATCGTCGCTTGAACTTACAAAGAAAAAGGTTGGTTATTCTTGCGCTGCGGGCGTCTTGCTTTGCCAATTATTCGCATAATGTGTAAATATGTATTACGAGTTATTGCTGTTTGGGAATCGCCTCCGACTGTTTTCGTTCTGCATTACGTGCCCGTGTAATTAGTGCCAGACCATTAAACGCGTTAAGCGTAAGATTGAAAACACGAGAACGCTATTATTTCTTTAACGTACTGTTGTTCTTTTACAATTCGCTATAAGTCTTCCTTTTGTTTGCCCATTCTGCGGTTGTCATTGAATAACGCGTTCATGAAAATTGAATTTGAGCCACCTGTAGTTAAGAAATAGGCAGATCTGTACATTTCGCGAATACGCATAGTTAAATCAATATTGCGACAGGGAAAGTCAGTTAAGTTAAAATTGATCTTGATGGAAACGAAAAACAGAAGCAGCGTTAACAAAACGTGCAGATCAATACAAAGCGAAGCATTATTAGTTGACATAATACTTGCCAAGATAAAATTTATTTGATGAAGGCACACACGCACACGCATACATGTATTTCATTATCTGTTTACTCCTATTTTATTGAAATTGTGGTGCATCATAAATGGCTTTGTGTGCATCATGAGAGAACACGCATCCATCTCGTAAACTATGAATGCTTTTTGTGTTTGATCACATAGACTATATACTATTGTGATAATCATACATAGATTGATAAGCATTGTCGAATACGAACGTGTATGCAATGTAAGGATATTGAATACTAGAGACTAAGAAATCTCATGTGAATGAGAATGGGAATCATAACTTCACTTTTATGAGTATTTCTCTTTGTTGATTCAATACTGCAGAAATTGAACATAAAATTCATACATTTCACTTTATTACTTACATCATGCAAAGTTACATTTTATCAAAAAGTTCACATGACGTTAATAATTCTTCTTTTTGCGATGACTGAATCAGCTCATTAACGCAGGCATTACTAAATCAGCTCAAGAAGACTAGAAATAGCTGGTAACATATTGAAGTATATTACAAAATGCATAAATCCGGATAATGCATTCGATGATTGCAGGCTGTTGTATAATTAACGAATTATAAATATAAATTCCAGTCATTCGTAAATGAGACGATATAATATTAATTACAGCAACTATATAAATAACGCATCGACATTGATCGCAATCAATAACAAATTTGATGCCCGAAATAGAGTATTTCTAAGGCCATTCGAGCCAATCTAAACAATATCACTGACGCACTCTTCCTTGTTCAACAAGCGTGAAAACAAAGAAAATTACTCACTATCTTACGCACGTCAGACGCGTTGGAAAAGCATAAATCTGCGATGTATATCGTTGCTCAGTAACAATGATTCCATCATTCAGGCGTCCATGAATGACTGACTGACTGACGTCTTGGTGCACTTAATTTATTTATTGCCTCGTGTACGTAACCAAAGCTTGGAAAACAGGCATGGTAAACGACAGAAAGCAGAGTAGAGCGAGCGTACATCTAAAATGCATTTGAATCTAGCCGGTGTGTATCAGCATTGCTGATCTACCTTTGCGTCACATTCAGTATGCAGACTGCATGCAGGCATAGGGAGCACACAAAGTAATGTTCGTTCGGTAAGGTTCGCATTCAGATTCAGATTTATGAAGTCCTCATACTCGCCAATTCAACTTCGTCCATAGGAAATAAACGAAACACGTTTCTTGTCGAGGGTGCTTTACATTTCTGCTTATGTTATCGCAGACTCTGAATGCGAATATATTCCAATCTCGTATATACTTCTATTGTTATTTTATGCCTGTGGGGTGTCGCACGGATGGCATCAGTATCAGTTCAACGTATTTGCTGATATATCGCAAGAAACGTTGAAAATACCATAGATACATATATTTTCATTGTGATACTGCAGAAGTCAATCTAAAAATATCGTGATTTGTTGTGCTAAAGGTAAAAAGTTATAAATATAGTTCAATGGCGAAATATTAATCCTTAACCCGAATTGCTGATGTTATTTTTAACTACGGAATGTATTATACTATAATTTGAAAATAATAAGAGGGAATACGATAATACTGCTCATTTAATCAGAACAAAAGCAAACGTAATAAGGTATTATGAATATGCATTTGAATAGGAATTGCGTTTAAATTGCAGCGTGTTAGACTATAATTAATTAACGAAAACGATTCGTGGAATTTCATTACAGAGCTGCACCGTTAAAAATTCCATTTGTAAATGAAACCCGCGCATATTGATGAATAATGTGTGTTCCTGCGGGATGTGTGGCAATGCTCTGAAAGATACTAATCTATTCATTAGAAAAATCCGTGTTGTTGTTTCAACGCAGCGACGCATTCAATGACACGCTCACGTATATAGTTTTTCGCCCGAAGAGAGCAGCTTTTCATATTTTCACTCGGCAAACGCAGACGTATTCATCATACCGTTCGCTGTCTACTCCGCCGCCCCCATTCTGCAGGCGGTTATGAGCATATGCGAACGCATCATCTAGGGATGCTCCAGCCGGTGAGCATCCAGCTCAAGAGCAGGAGATGTGTGCAGCATTCATTTTTAATATCTTTGCCCTCCCTCGGTTGAGACCTCATAAAGTCGAGTCCTTGCTGCGCATAGGGCACACGTTCGTTGAACTTGATCAGGATAATAAATTCTTCAGAATTGAAGGATGAACTCGTACGTTTCCAAGGGTTTCGAATCAATTGCGAGTACCTAAAAGGTGAATCGCAATCCGAAAACATTTTTAATTAATCAACCGTAGGACAGACAGTAATATGTTGATTTTAACAGGAATTTCGTTTTGCGAATTACAAATGATATCATCAATCGTAAATATACATTTCTACGTAGCGACAGTTCCCAGTGGAAAACTGGGTGAGTGAAATTCCTGTAATCAAAAATAGCATTTGGTATTGAGTTCATTGAAATAATTTCGCTTGGATGCTGTATGACTGTATCGAATTCGTCGTTATCGCGAATGGTTGAGTCATATAATGCATAGTAGGTATTGATTGCAAATTGCAATATTTACATTGATTTCTTCTCGGAACGCATTCACCTTTCAGCTCAAGTATTTTATTCAATTGTTTTATTGAGCATGCATCGTGACGATGACGTTATCCAGAAGCGTAAATCATGTCTAGCGCAAAAACGTTTTTTTCCCTTTTAAGGCCGTAGAAAGTTGAAAGACGGACGTTATAGGATGTTGCATTAAGTTGCTTTCTTTCGACCAATGAAATTTTACTTTTCTCGCGCGCAATGAAGTCATTGAAAACTCTCGGTAATACAGTAATAAGTTGAAGAAAAAACGAGTTTTAACTCAGCCAGGGATGCTGTAAGAAGTTGCAAACTATACGGTAATAAAAAGTTGAAGAAACAAATATAAAAAATCGTATAACAATATGACTTGAGCCGCCTTACATGCAAAAACATTCAAGTCTACTTACCTATGCGTAATATTTAAATGATCAACTAAAAAGGTCAAGAACATAAGTTGTGTCAGTAGAATTAATGCTCATTATAAAGTAATTTATCGTTACGATATATCACAATAGAAATTTACACGTTATTTATTGGAATTTCTACAAATCGATGTCGAATCAAACGTTGTAATTTATTCAACAACTTAGTATCAGGAAATTTGAAATTATTTCCCACATAATTACAGCAAATTATCCACTTTTAATAAATCAAAGCGTTGAATCGACTTCTAAGTACGTACTTATTTGTATAATCGTAAATTACTGCGAATTCATTTACAACTGAACAAATTGAAATCTGTCTCTGCAACTGGCATGAATAATCTAGAAATATCAATTGCAATAAATAACTTGATTGAAACCGTTTAATTAACAGTCGTTGCGCTTATTCTCGCCAAACTCTGTTTGACAACAACTATTGATTAAGCACAATTAAACATGCACATTCGTTTAAATTAGCTTTGCACCACATGTCTAAAGAACAAAACTTGTAAGTGAGGAATATTCTTCGACCATTTTTAGCGTGCTGAGTTAAATACTTTGCTGTATCGATTACGAACGAAGGAAAGTGCTGAAAGTATTATGAAGGTATTACGGCTACGATAAAAAGTTGAATTAGTTTCTTGGCACGAAGATTTACGAGACAACATCGAATAGTATAACAAAGCATAAAGAGTTGGAAGAAATATTTTGCGAGTTTTATCGCAAGTGCCTCGCACAAAATAAACGAAATAATCAGCAGAGCAATTGGCGTGAAGTTAATTGAAGGAAGGACAATGTTGTTTGGCATGTTTTTTGTTATCTTAATTATTCATGTCATTGTTCGCCTGCAGAGTGGTAAATAAATTCAGGTGCTTTTACAGGCCGATTGTGCGACACACATTTAATGGCCTAATGACTCCTTGCTTATCGGTGCGATCACTGTGCTTGGGCTGTGCTTAATTTCATTTCACATTATGGATGAGTGCTCTCCCTATTTTGTTTTGATCTTCAATCAATCGATTAATTTTCTACTTCCGGGATATAGGTCATAACCCTGCCATAGGTATAAATTATTAATTGTTCAGTCTACACGTCAGTTCTCATCATCAAGTGGTTAAATAATTCAGTAGTTTCCATAAACTATTATTACGACTGCAAATAATATTTGGTCTAGTGTTTTTGTTAAGAAGTCGTGTAGAAAAACAAAAGTAATGGGTGTTTCAGTTATGATCATTAATCAATTGGGTAATTGGCTACTTCCGGCGTATAATTCATAAAAGTTGAATACTATATTAAGTAGATACATGCTGTATAATTAATCAATTGTTTATTAAGTTATATAATTCGTTAATTTCATGATTGAAAAAAATAAGGAAATTTTGACGGTCACATTCACGTGAGTCCACGAACACTTTTGAAGAAACTTGTTCCATGTCTCATTCATATTTAATGGCAAGTAATAGTTACGTATCGTACAAGTCCAAGGTACCGGGTCGGGAAAAGAGAGATGTATAAATTATTTATGAGCTACTCTGATACGCCTTGGAGTTTTTATCCGTTTGTTGGCTGCGTCGGGCTTTTTAATTCACTGGTCCAGTGTTGCCCAATTCATTGATCTTTGAAGGTGCTTCGTGGCACGGCTTGTGCATAAATTAAAATTAAACTTTCATAATGCGCATGCATACATATTTAATATGGGTAATCTTTATATCTCCGGGTAGCAGGATTACGACAAAAATAATAACTAACAAAAAATCCGCTGTTGAACGCATGAGATTACAAAAACTAATTGAAGTTGTACGCTGAGGTAATTCTGGTAAAATGTGTTATTCATTAGTGAGAGGTTTAAAGAGGTAAATGTTTCTTGATACTTTGAATATGTTTGTGGAAGGTTCAAATAACAGCCACAATATTCAACCACTTTAGTGAATGGGGAGTTATTCATACCTACCATGTATTTCGCTTGTTTTGGACTAAAGTTTGGCTTCGTTTTTGTTTCCAGAAGCACTCCATCGGGATGGAGTGTGGTATCACGGGCGCTTATACGAATGGGACGGCAACGGCCGGCGGCATCCTTGCGGATGTGCGCTCTGAGCGCTCGCCAGCCAAAGCGGGCCTTCGAGTGAACTTCAAGGAGAAGGGCGAGGTGAAGGAGCGTCGCGAAAAGTTCCTTACGGCCAAGTACGGCAATCATCAGATGAGCCTGATTCGCAAACGCCTCGCAGTCGAGATGTGGCTGTATGAGGAGCTCAAAAAGCTTTATGAAACAACAGTAAGTACCTACCTACCATCTTTTTTCACTTAAACAATCGCGCAATAGATTCGGTGGTCAGTGGCACTTCTTCCGCATGTAGGTACATTTATTCGTTTGTGCTTCATGCAATGCACATATTGTTCGAGCAATTAATAGAGTGTGAATGGTAACAAACGGCTGATCTAAACCCGCATTCCACATTGTGCGCACTCGATTATTATGCGCGCTACAGTTTAGTGGGCACATCGAGTTCACGCTTCCGAAAGCGCATCTGCATTTTCGTTTGTAAAAAGCCACCAGTATTATTATTATTACCGTTCCTGCAACCATTGGTTATTTCATAATGCGCCACTTTATAGTAGGTGCGATTGCGTTGCTAAAACCGCCACTAAATCGTGAGGATTTGCCTCGTTGATAAAAGATCCTTGAATTTTTGTTGCAAGGCTCAAGGTCGATGCATTGCGTTTTAATGCAACGTCAAGTGCATGTTTCTTGAACGCTGTTTACTCGCCACTCTGCATATTTATGAATAATTAAAAGGAAAACAGTCTATCAACTAGAACCGCAAAGCAAATGCGTTACGTTGGCTTTCATTCGTGCTGCGAATCGATATTGTGCATTGTTAATTATTTACCAGCGCTGGACACGCCAATAAAACACGAAACACGAAATGCGGGACCTTCCAGACGAAAATTACCAGCAGGTGAATCGAACATGCTAGACAAAAGCTCACGCAGTCGTCGGTAGAATGAGTAAATCAATGGCAATCATTTACGTGCTGCTCAAACTTGAAGCGTTTTCTTGATTGCTCACCGAGAACAAGAAGACGCCGAAGTAATTCAGTTGATTGAATCACCTGCTCAAACGTAACATCTTCATTGAATTCACTCAACGCTGTTTTCTTTATTCAGACCGTTTTTTGTTGCATCAAAGTTAAAGAAAACGAAGGAAAATCTTCAGAAAAAAAAAGCAAATGAAAGTTGTAAGAAGTGGGCGATGATGCGTTAATTCGCATTGAAATTAAAGCGTTCAAATGCATTCGCAATACACGTAAAGTGAACGTTAATTACGATTCGTTGTTTGTTTGCTTGTTTGTTTGCGCGATTTTTTATTGTTGGACAATAATAATAGAAAACTTATCATTCGATTATGTCCTTGTGTAAATGCAGCATTTTTTCTTGGGGTTTTGCCATTTCGTTTGCTCTACTTTTACAGTGGCGAATGTAATTTCGTTTTGTTTATGGTTTCGCATGGTTCGCGTCGTTTTCGTGTGCTTTTTAATTGCCATTGTAAATTCAAATCGTCGCGGCGCGCATTTAATGCTTTTTTCCATTAGTAGGTACCTACAACGCGTTTTGCCTGCGGCCTTTTATTTATTTATTTGTTTGTGCGCTCTTTTATTGTTATTTCCTATTTGCATATTCAATTATAGGACTAGTGACATATATCGCATCGCCTGCCGGAAACGTATTGTGCGATAAGACTAATTGCTTATCAAGAATTAAAAATACATTTATTTCTTTAAATCGAACGCGAAACTTTGACATACGGCAAGAGTTGAGTTGATGTTTTAATGAGTATGAGCGAAAAGAGAAAAACAATTGTATTTCCGCATACACCCGCATGTTCTCAACGTAAACGTGTCTCGTTACGAAGAGTAAGAAATAATTTATACCGGGATTGCCCGCATATAATTTGCCTGCCATTCGTTCGGACGTAACTGCATGGCATACATAAACGTACCTCGAGCTCTTCTTGATTGCGTTCGTCTGCTGCGTTGGTTCGTGCCTTATTGGCACGTTGCCCATGACGCCGGCTTTATTTTCGTCGCCACTGCCGCCGTCGCCACCGCCACCGCCGCCGCGGCTATCATCGCATCAATGTTCACTCAAGTTTCCACGACTACAGAGTGTTACTTAAAGAATGGCACCAACTTGACACTAAGTTTTAATAGCTAATAGTCGTAAAGAAGATGCAACTTTGCATATAAATAAAGCGCTGACATCTCGACACAGATATTAAGCGATAAAACTTCCTAATAAAAGTTTTTTGCTCTTCATTTCATATATTACTTTTTGTCCTTTTTTTACTACACATATAACTTTGTTGGTTAATTGAATATAAAGTATATATTTCGTCGGATTTCCGCTATTTTCATATAAAACAAGTCGGCGAGCATTCGTCGTTCTCGGATTTTTATTATTAGAAAATTCCAGCTATTAAAAAGCGTTTAACAAATGAAATTGAATCATAATATATTTTCATGTGGAAAAATATGACGAATATGTTTAAATATAAAAATGCGTTTGGAAATTTACCAGGATCATAAAATTCTTAAAATACACCGGTTAAGAAAATCAGATGCGGTTTTATGGACTTTTATAAGTAAACGCGTTTTGGCAGAATTTATGCGTGCATTCACTAATTGCAAAGACTTGAAACATTAAACAGCATGTACCTTATTCGTTCTGACGCGTGTACAGCATCTTAACATGCGTTTACTTTGCTTAAACACTGAACTGCGTGTGCTTTTATAATTATAGTTGAGTTTTAATGAGTTTGTCAGTTCAGTTTAGTTCACAGAAAAACGCAAACATTTGATGTAAATCTTGTTTAATTGCATTTGTCATACTGAAATCAAACAACTAAACATTAAACTTTCATTTTAAAAAATGACATAATAGTATAAACAATAATTCAACATTTCAATTATGCTACAGCATAAATTCCGGATGAGAATGAAGATAATTAAGCACATTTCAACATAAAAACTAATTGAGATCTATTATTGAATTCTTCTGTTGGAGAAGAGAAGTAAATAAATGCATTAAGTAATTAATTTCCATGTGAACGTGTTAACAGCACTGACATAATGAATGTTAAACGTGATGCTGTTTCTTGATGAAAGACAAAAAAGCGACGAGAAGCGCAAAGTACAATGCAGCACATTTTTTACATTTAATGTTCAAACAGAAGGCGCACGAATAAAAAAAGAATGCCTTTGTTCTTGGCAAACACATTAGCGCTCAACATGGTATTCATGTACCACTTTTTACTCGCTCCTATAAATTATTTTTAATTTCCAGCATTTTAATTCGTCTATTTGACTATTCAAATACTTGGCACTTATGCTAATTATTCCGCTTGTAAACGTTTCATCTTTTTATTTAATTATAAGATTAATTTCTTGCTTAGAATTAAACTACTCATCTAGTTTAACTAATGTGGAAATAAATAAGTATAATGATTCATCAAGTAGCCAACTTATGAGCATGATAACAACGTTTGAATTAGTAGTTCATTTAAATAATCTAAATTTAATTGACGCATGTTAAACTATCTCTGAAAGACTCGTTCATAATTATGATTAAGCATTAATAATAATGAGAAAACTATGAATATTTAGGTGTTGATTATATGTTTACAAGCTGCAAGGAACGAAATCAAAAAAGCATTAAGTATCTCTACTTTTTTGTACTTTCATTACGCTGTTTAATTAACGGATAATTAGTGTGCGTTATTAACTTCCAAACTGATTCTTTGCTATATCAACTATCTCGAAATGAGTGTAATAAAAGCAACCCTAAATAGAAAATTAATTAAGTTTTTTAGTAGGCTATCAATTTTTATTACTCGTTGAGCCATAGTTTAATCAACGCATGTGGCAGATACTTTATTATGTTTCAAATGCCATGAAACAGTTTTATGAAATTGAAGCAGGGGAAAATTACAAAAGCGATTTTGTTAATTTTCTATTGTAATACTAATGCAAAATATTGAATTGAGCGGTAGGTAAATTATTAATTTGTAAACATGATAGAGAATTAAGGCAGGTTCCATATTTACAACGAAGTGATAATTTATTTTACTTATTTAGCTACAGCAGTAAGTCGCCGACATTTAACTCAGATGTCGTTGAATGCATCAACTTCATTTCACGGTTTATTATTGCGTTGACCTTTATTCGGCGAACGACCTTATTCGCGCACAAAAACGGCCCGGCCCGGCGCACAAAAATATAAATATTAAATGGTTTTCCGCTCGTGACGCAACTTCCAGTGCGCATTACCGCATTGAAATCGAATTGCTATGCAGGTCAACGCAGTTCGATCTGTCTTCCTGGAGATGCACAACTCAATTATATCTCCACAATGCAATTATCGAACGAACTTTGCCCAGTACAACTTTCGGCAAAGTTTTGCTTAACAAATAAAGCAATTTTTACCAACGTCCGTTCGTGACGTCCGTGATGATGCTTTGTTATGATAAGTTTTTTCTTCGTGGGCAGCTGATAAACATTGTACATATGTGTAGCATGTTAGTTAAATCGTGCGCAATTTTCTAAATTAAAACTTATCACGTTTATTATGCAGTTTGTAGCTTATAGTGAAACTGTCTGTTTAAGTTGCGTATTCAGCGAGTACGAGCACAGGATAACATAAACGTTTATCTCTCCAGCTTGAGGCATTCAAAGCAACAAACATCCATCTCAAACTTTGAGACATTGTCTTCGTGCTCGCGTTCCTCGCGTTCCCGCGTAATTCCAACGTCAATGGAGCTTAATTCAATCGCACTGCATCCGTACAGAAATAAACCGCATTGCATTGCATTGCGCCACGTTTGGCTTAGTGGTCCTTTGATTGGTCTTAAAATAAAATGTTCAATTGGTGCTATTAAATTGATAGCTCACTGGGATATTCTTAGATCAGTTGCATGTCATTAGCCGCACTGGAAGTTTAACATTTACTGGCCAAGATGAAAATAATAATAATGGATTAATTCTTCTGAGGTTAAACTTGTAGCCAGTTCATTTGCTTTACCAAATGAAGCGCGTTAATTGCCATTTGTTGTTCGCAGTAAAATCATATCAAAGAACACTTTGAATGCTTTGAAATGAGTCACATTACTTCTTCGCCGTTGGTCCGCGATTCCTCTTTGGATGCGTCAGTCAATTAGCTGGGCAAAATGTGTATCGAGAAGACAACGACTTCTCTTCTCATGAAAACAGCGCAGAGCTGATTCACCAGTTTGGATTTCGTTTCCAGTTTGAGCTCTTTGTTGCGAACCTGCCACTTACTTACCTTTAATCATCATATAAGGATTAGTCATGTGAAAACATTTCACGTGCCCGCCGCAAAATATTTACGCCTACCTGTCAATTACTAAAACAAATTTGCATTCGTTGCAATAACAATTTACAGCTCGGTAGCATCGTGAGTTTTCTTATTAATTAAAATTGCAAATATTTGCAATGCAGGCGAGAAAAATATCAAGGAGTTTCCGCATGTTTATCATTCGTAAATCAATATTACCATCTGCTCACTTTGATCATAAACAATTCCAATGAATTCGCAGAAATTGTATGTTGTTCATGGATTATTTTTGGTTTCCCCAAAATCAGGAGATGCGGTAATAAATTATAGAAATTTATAATGAGAGTAAAGCAAAATTTCAACACCCTAATGGCATGAATTAAATGTGTAATTAAGTCGCATTAATATTTTAAATGAGTTACATTTTCCTCTCTGAAATTATACGTAGAGTGCGTGTCCTCTGGTACCAACGTAATATAATAAATGAAACTCATTTCTAAAAGTTGATGAGCTTAACAAACAGGTCAACAACCACCATGAGCTCCAATTACCATGACCTTCAGGCAGACAGTTTTAATGGCTGCGGCCGTAACAAAATCGCAGACGAGCAGACGACTGAAGAACTTCTTCATTATCATTAACTTCTTATCATTATAGCCCGCAGGCTTTCACTGATAATGCCTTTCTTTATTCGAATCCATTATCGTATCTTCAGAATGCACCACCATAATTTAGTTGCATGTTTTTCTGCATCACATCTACCTTTTCGCTGATTTTTTTGCTGAGAAGTTACGAAATTCAGCTTGCTAATTTTTCTTTTCTGTTTGGTTCGTGTATGCAATTTGCAAGGTGAAGTGAATTAACGTTAATCAGCAAGCACTCATTGTTTGCTTCCTGTGTTGAAAGGAAAAACACTCGTGGCACTCAAAACATTAAATATTTGATGCTGGAAAATATTTACTTGCAATTTTAATCAACCATTGTAAATGAAATCTTCATTTACATTTATCTCGAAAGAAAGACGATTGTATAATTTACTGAAACATGAGTTGCACCCTCTTTTTTATTATTTAATAGGCAGATTAACTTATGGTTTTATGATCATCACGCTGCGCGAGTTTAAGACTCATTAACATGGTAATTACTGCGGTCGTAAAATTGTATGCAGTCGCGTTAAAGAAGCCATAGCTTTTTGTGTTTATAGTTCAAGCATCACGTGCATAATAATACTTTGGTCCATTTGCAATCCTTGTAATTTTTCCAATGCCTACACGATTTTTCAATTTGTTAAAGTTCGTAGGTACAAATGTTGAATTAAGGGGGGAATTATATAAAGTTGAAGAATTAACATGATCGCTCCAAGTTAGGAGTGCGTCCAACAAATTTGCGATAGACCAATTTACTTCTTTGTAAGACTTGTGAAAAATGCAGGAATTTTGATGATATCTTTAGTACTTTTCGAGATATTGATGAAATTAGATTACAATTCTTATGAAAGAAATTGTATTTTTAAATAGTGATACAGAGCTCCAGATTTCATTACCTTCCTATATTCTAATAGATAGGTATTTAAGTTTTTATGTAATACTTGAACATGCAACTAAAAATAAAAGTTGAAGAATTAACATGATCGCTTCAAGTTAAGAATGCGTCCAACAAATTTGCGATAGACCAATTTACTTCTTTGTAAGACTTGTGAAAAAATCAGGAATTTTTATGATATCTTTAGTACTTTTCGTGATATTGATGAAATTAGATCACTGATTGTAGAAAAATGGTCGAAATTCGTGTGTAGACTAGAATGTTATATCACTCAAGTTGAAAAGCATTGTTCTTTTGAAATCTCTAATTCGCTGTGTTTCATTTACAGCAAGTGGACAGCAATGAAGAAGTTGAAGTCGACATCGACGAATTACTTGACATGGACAGCGATGAAGAGCGGCGGAGACATTTGCAAGTAAGTGCTTAAAAGTTTTAAATAATTTGTATTCGAGCTTAGTTATCTCTTTTTCCTTCACTGCACTGCAATTTCGCTACAAGGCATTTTCAGCAAAGTTGCTCCTTTATTCCGAACAACAATAGCGCATTTGTGCTGTTTGTTTTTTACCACGCGCGAAGGGTGCAAATGCTGCGGCACGTTTTGCAGAAAAGATCAATTCGGTCCTGCTGAGTTGTAGCCTTTATGAGTTCCAGGCCATGAAAACGCCTAGAATCGCACCGGGATATTGGCTTTTTCCTGCTCACTTGCAAACGGTTTTCTTGCGACTCTTTCACCAATCGTTTTTCAAGAAACGCACTGCTTTATTGCCGCGTTTTCTCATTACTATTCCCTTTTTTAAAACAAGTAATACGGTACATATGATTGGCAATTTCGAGAGACGGCAACTTTATTAAATTTTACACCATAAAGCAATTTCTGATCAACTAAGTTTGCGCGTTAGAATGTTGAAGATAACGTTGCAATATTACGTATGCAAACCCAATGCTTGCATTTTAGAACGGACGAATAAGAAGAAAATGAATATTTTCCGCATGCACCAGGCGAGTGCCAAGCAAACATAATACTTTGTGATAAGCGCTACTATGGAGGAAATTTCCGTAAAACGTGATGCGATATGTTTTTAACTTCCCGATAAAATTCACCTTGTTTAATATTGCTTCAAGTTTAAACCAAACAACATGCAACTTATGCATTAACATACCATTTTTTGCACTTGAATTACAATATTAATTCTTATGTATTTTGCTGCTTTCAGGCATTACTTATAAATGCAAAAAAGTCTCAAAGTGACGTAAAGGTATTTATTAATATTCTTCTAATTTAACTTAAACATTAATCAATTTGTTTTAGAAATTTATTAACGATCTACTAGACAAAGCCAAAACGCTCTAGAATTGTAAGAAGACAAGTGCCAAAGGAATACAACAAAAATGTAACGTTAAGTGAAAAGCCAGCAGCCGCTTTCTTCAACATAAACTCAAGCAGGAAACCAGCCCTGAAACATTATTTTGGGGCAGCAGCAATGCAATCGACAAGAACTGATTGCTTTTATTACATTACACATATAATGGATGGACATTAATGGATGAATTGAACGGGCGTTCGAATAACATTATCAGATTATTCGAATGGATGGGAAAACGTGCACAATTATTAGTTTTAATGGCAACGCATCAGTGTTTACTTAAGATTAAATACCCTCCTCCCCCAAACCTTAAAAGAAAACGCAAAAAAACGTAGAGATTTAGAGGATCTAAAGAGTGGCAAAACTAAGTAATGTGTAATGAACACAAATTAGATAGCAAAAAGAATGCAAGCAGCGCAAAATATGAATAGCGCAAAATATTAGTGCATAGCCATTTGAACGCTAAACTAAACATATAGAGGTAACATATACACTTTTAATACAAATTTAAGGGCTATGAATGTAAATCATCATTACTGAAAATGTATGAAACGAATGAACATCAGTTCAAGCCTAACATGAATTACGTGTTTCAAGTATACAATCGAATACATATTAATAATTTTAGATTTATGTTTTTTTTGTCTCTCGCTAAGTTTAAAACACGTTTAATTAATTATTGATAAAGATAATCATATAAAAACGTTAGCTAGTCCTGTTATTGTTGTAGAAGAACCATATCTTTGACTGCCTCATGCGACACATACATATAAAATGGTAGAAATTCATGTCACTGAAGACATTTAGTACCCGAAGAGAATTAATTGCACAAAAATAAGTGGTAATGTTAACTTATTACGAATAAATTTAATTTACGAGAATCAGAATGGCAGAATTCGTGTATTGTAGCATAAAAATATTAGTATTTCCGCAAAGAAGTTTATGGCAGTTATTTAATTATTGCCTTGTTTTAAATTCAATGAGGATAATCTAATATTTTCATGCTATAATCCGATTTATTTATGTCAGTGCCAAATGTAATCAATTTGGCATCACACTTATGGATAGAACGTATAAACATTGTATTGTAGAAGAATGGAATAATTGTAATAAGATTTGTCACTCGACACACAACGCGTTGCGCGCATCATAATCATGCTCAGATATTTATGTGATTCTTCATGTGAGCTTCCCATTTTTTCATATACGAAAGAACATAATAGAGAACAAAATTTATCTATTTATCTATTGATTTCAAGTCCTCCGATTGCATTAATATTCGGGCTCAAACACCGGAAGAAGATTTAATTGCGTTAACGTTCCTTCATTACTTCAATGTATCATATCATAAAGTTATTTTCTATTACATTGAGAATATCTGTATTCGTTAATATGTTCGCTCAGGATAGAGACATTGTTTTGACAAAAGATGTTTCGTTTAATCTGCGAACAGTTTTTGAAAGAAAATTATATTTAACATGTAATAATCGTTTTGTTTGTGATCTCAGACTCAATTTTGACGCTAAAAAGAGAGAAGAAAATTAATTAATATTGTATATTTGTTAGGCATTTTTGTATAATGAACGGTAACTTAGAAAATTGTGTGTTTACATCATAAGATTAATTAATATTTGCTAACCAAAACAAATAAACAAAACAATTTCATCCAGCTTTACATTTTCAATTGAAAATGTTTTATTTCAAACTAGTTTTCGTATATCCCGAATTTTCTCGAGTTATTTTCTTTAAATATATTCAATTAGAACAATAAATTCAATCCTTGTTGCGTCCTAGTCAGAAGGAGTTTTTTAATAGCGCGGATTTTTGTTTTATTCGTTTTTTTGGAAATATCTAGTAGGCGGTTATAGTTAGACAACCCATCGTAGGTTAAATAACTGATAGCAATATTAGTTTAGTTTGAATTCTGCTGCATTTAGCAGCAGAAAAGAAGGAATAATGCCGCTTTTTAGCCCGGATGCGGTGCGCAAAGGGGTGGTGATACAGGAGCCACTCCAAGAAGGAAAAAAGCATTTGAATAGATTTGTTGAAGAGCATTATAAATGTGCGCAACAAGAACTGGTAATACAGCCCAAGGCAACAAAACCAAAATTGACTCGAGATTTAGCTAAAATCGCAAAGATGCGAAAAATGCATCAACGCCAAACTATAAGTCCTTTTCATTTTCTTGTTATCGTATTTACCATTCAGGCAAGTCTGATTGATATGGTCAAATACATGAGTAATTTTACTCGCTTCGATACATGTAAGTTAAATTAAAAATTATCCAAAATGCGGGTATAATAATTTGAATTTTTAGGGTCAGTGACTGCGATTTTCATCCTTATATACTTATTCATTTCATTACCAGTACAGATGGTATTCTACTTTTTGAGTAATTACACAAAATTCAGTTATATTAAATTATGGCTCGCGTTGCCACTGCTTAAAGGAACTGGATTCGCAGTAGCAATAATGAACTTGTTGACCGCTATTATAAACATGGCACTTGCCGGATTGCATATGTTCTCATTAATTGCATCCCTTAGTACGGATTGGCTGTATTGCGATTTTCCAGGATTAGAGGATATGGATTTGAAAGGACCTTGCATTGCTTATAAGGCAAACGAAGGAGAGTATTGCTCGGAAAGAAATATGACAATGCCAGAATTTGGACCATATTTACTGATGAAAGCCACAGTGAATTCTCAATGGGGTAGTCCATTGAATTATTATTTCATGATTAATATCGTCATTCTTTATGTCCTTACCACCTTGATGGTAATATTTTTGCGTGGACTTTTAACAAAAATAACTCGTTTTGTTCATATCATGTGGTATGCTATATTCTTAATATATTTCGTTTATGGTTTAGCGGAGCATCGAAAATATCCCGCCTTGCCGGATAATTACGCGCAGTATAACTATCTTTTGGATGGTTTGGTATGAATCTTAAAAGTTTATAACAATTTCTTTCTTATATAGTTTGCAATTTTAATTTCTTCTAGTTTTGGATTTATATTGGTCGCGATAGTTTACGACGAACTTTACCTGGTGATTTGGTAACGTATGGTTCAATAACTAAGGGAGGAATAAGTCCAAAAGTTATGGGTCTTTTGCTAGCAATAAGCCGCATACTATTTCTAATTGCTGTTGCTAATATGTACTCAATCGCCGTTAATCGATTCATACGCGAATATAGTATTGCCAATATGGACTGTATGGATTTGAGCAGTAAAAATTTGCTGGTTTTTTTAAAAAGTATTTGTAATTAGCAATTATGTTTTAGGCTTGTCCGTGTTGTTCTACATAGTGCCCAATTATCTGCGTTCAATTCATATCAGTACTGTAATCGTTTACTTCACATCGATGATGTACATGGGCACTATGTCTTCGTTTTACAGTATTATAGGATTCATCACCGCAGTAACTGATGACAATCCGGATAGCAAAGATTATAATATGACAATTACCGTTCTACTATCAGCATTGATGTGTGGGATGAGTATTGGAATGGTAGCATATGGATTTGAGACTATAATTATCGCAGACTCGAAAGTATTTCTTGCTCCATTCCTGGTGTATCTTGGTGTAGGATTTTTCATAATCATTTATTCACCACTGCGCATTGCAAACGACTATTACTACGCATATAATGAACATATGGGTAATTTTTGGCATGCAAGCATTAAAGTTTACGTGATTTTTATTGCGGTGCGTCATTAATTTGACCAAATTAGTTTTCCTTTTAATTTCTATTTTGTTATAGTCTATTATGCTATTCTTTATTATCTTTGAATGCTATCAATTAACAAGGGCAATTCTCATCGCGAATGTGGTATCCTTTTTCATACTTATCACTCCCGTAATTCTGATTGTAGTAACACATTTCACTCAATCAAAAAAGAAGGTACTTGTATAATTCAACCTTATAAGAATGAATGATATAAATAATTAAAATTTTTATAGAAATGGAAGTTATTTGGACCTGATTCCAAATGGGGACCACCAGAAACAAAAGTCCGTCAGGGTCGCTATTCTTTCAATCCAAAACATGAATGTCGACTTTTAAATGGTGTGGTGTGCAATCACAATTGCATTATAAAGTCCGAAAACGCTATGCAATATTTAAATGAACGAATATATATTTTTGAAATACAAAAGGCAAAATTTGCAGCAGACTTGCATTTAAAGAATATTTGAACGACAGAAGAGATCACAGTGATAAATCCAAGTTTGTATTAGTTTATTTAAGCATTTGTCGAGCAGCAGAAACAGAGAATATTTATATGTTCGGTGAGATTTCGATGAAGTACTTACAAATATTTCGAAATGATTAATAAAGAAATAGGCATAGTTGATATATGTACTTATTATGTATAGTTAATATTTATAAATATATAATTTATATGTATATTTATTTTACATTAACAGTCACCGATAAATTAGACCATCAAGATCATCAAATCGAAAGTGATTTATTTTATGTATAAGTAGATAATATTTATAGCACAACATTTCAATCTTTTGAAAATTTCTTTGATATGAGAATAAAGGACGATATTCAAATAGTCAAAAATGTACCTCTCGATATATACGATAATTATTCATAATTATTCACTCGTTTCTTATGAAGATATGCAATAATTTGATTTCTTTATGAGTTGTTATATCTCGTAATTTTAGTTTAATTTGATTAATAATACAAGAGACAAGACAAAAGAGCTGATAGAGAGACTATTGAAGAAATTGTTTAACTGTGATATTTAAAGATTTTTATCATTGTCCTGATTAGGTACGTCTTGGAAATAATAGGTCAAGTAAAAAGAAATTCATTATTTTCGCGTGGAATTGAATTTTAATCTTTGACGCGCGCTCAAACAATACTGAGTCAACTAATCTCAAAAGTACCAAGAAACTTCTTTTAGTCCGAAATCTCATCCTTCAAAAGCCATTTAGTCGAATTCAATCGGACTTATACAACTCGAGTTGAAACTATTTAAATCTGTCACTTGGAGAAATAATGGATTTCTTTTTACTTGACCTAATATTTTGGAATTAAGTAGTTGATTAGCTGGGTATATTTTTCGTTTATGTATGTTTTGCTTATCTGCATAGTTTTGAATCTTCCTGCTTAAGCTTTTGGTTTCTGTCATTAATTAGTTATAGGTATAAGTAGTAGTAAATTTAAATATTTTGATATCTAGGGAATTATTTATCAAACACCATCAGAAGCCATTCGAATTCGTGCTGATTCCCTAGAACGATTATGAATTTCTGCCGTGCGTAACGTGATACCAAAGATGTCTTCGTGGTAACGATTTTCATCCTGAAAATTAGCAAATCACCAATGATTAGAGCTAGGATTTAGAGATAGGGAAGAAGATATGAATTACTTACTCGCATTTGTAACATGTAAGATTCTACTTGTCCATCATTTATGTTACCATACTTTTGAATAATTGTTTTGAGAGTTTGATAAACATGTTCGGCCATTGTGCAATCACCACATACATAAAAGTGCCCTCGTTCAAGAACGAGCATTCTGTAGATTTCAGAAGCTTCCTTAAGGGCAAGATCCTGAACATACGTCTATAAAATCGAATTGTAATTAATGTGTTATCTGCTTTCAGGGAAATACGGCAATGTACTTTTTGAACGAGCTGTTCACGCGATAGCGCTAAAAAGACGCGCGACAAAACACCGAGTGATTTCATCTCCTCCTTTTCTTCTTTGTACAAGTCCAATTCGGTTTGTCTACAGCCGAAAAACAGCCAACATTTACCTAGAGGCAGCTTCGTCTGAAGGAGATGCAGACGCTGCTGCCAGAAGGCGCGGAACGGCGCGATACCGGTGCCGGGACCAACAAGGATAACCGCCTTCGTCGAATCCGACGGTAGATAGAAGTTGGGCGCTCTGCAATTTTGAATATTAGCATTTTAACGTAAATGCACACGAGTATTCGACACGCTGCCGATTGCATACCTGCGCACGAATAAGTTGACGCCGTGTCCCACGGGAACATCCTCGAGAAAACTTGAGCAGACGCCGTAGTGAAGCGGGCCTTTTCCATCTGCGCTCGCAACACACACACAATATGCTATTGAATCAAGTGAGGCCCAACTTGCGATTGTCGTATTGCCATAGCCAACTTTCTTACCTTGCGTCCTGTATACGACGACCGCCACTGTTAAGTGTATCTGTCCGGGATGAATGCATCTGCTCGAGGAGATTGAGTAAAACCGCGGTTGAAGCAAGCTCAATTGCGCCACGAGTAGCGGTGCATACGGTTTCACCGAAGGGAACTCTTCGAGGACCTCTGACAAGTTGGGGAAACGCCAATGCCGCCAATCCTCGTACGCTGCCGAATCGGTAGCAAGGACATTCAGTTGCTCTTTCTCCTCTTCGTCGTTGGCAATTGATGCAAAATACTGCAGTAAATTAGGCGTTGGCGGCGTCGTGACATCCAAAATCTCCGAGAGCAGTTCGTAGATGGTACACGGTGGGATTTTCTCATGCGGCACCCAAGTCTTCACAACACCTGAAACCGTCGAAGCGCGCAAAGTTGAGTCAAATTGAATTATGCGCACGATGCGGAAGCGTATGGTTAAAATGCACGCGTCGGAAGAGCGCGGCTGACGCAATTTCCGGTGCGTGAATTGTTATTGCCGTGCAGGCATTACCGTTTGATGTATGATTCTCCTGCAACGTTTGTAATTGAACGACGTCGCCATCGTCGGCGAGCCCGGTGAGCTTGGTGAGGATGTTGTTAACGATTTCAGGCCGATTGCGCGCAAACACCCCAACGTGATCGCCCGGATTGTACGGCACATTACTTTCGAATACCAAATTCAACGTGACGCGTCCCGACTTCTCGCCGTGCAGATTCCGCCTGCTCAGCAGCTTGCTGCAATGTACCTGAACGCGAACGAACAAACAATAAACATGTCAAACAGAATATGTAATACGCTACGTGTCGTCAGCAAGCATTGGGGCTGATTTTTTCGTTACACCCACGCTCGCAACATACTCACTTTACGATTGTGCACTTTCGACAGTGACTTTGCCATTTCCACGGGCGTCTCTTCGACGAAGCGCACCGTATTCGCCGACAGTGATTCCGTCTGCAGCGTCATCGTCGCCTCCAGAAACGTATTATCGTCGTCCAGGCAAAATGTATCGCACGCTACCTACATAAAGAAAACAAACGACAAATTGAAGGGTGAGTAAATAAACACCGCACAAGGGTAAACACAGCTTTTGCTTCTTGGACTTCGCTATTCGGCGCTATTTTTGTTTTCAGTTCGTATTAAGTTTTTTCTTCAGCTGAACCTTTCAGCAAAGGGTTTTTTACGTTCGTTTTATGTTATGAATATGTGCGTTATGGGCTTACACGAAACACTTCCGGCGCCCATTTACGAAACGCCTGCTCCTGGCCGCACATCTCATCGCCGGATGCCATCTTGAGCAGTCGTTCGCCCCCGAGTTCACCAAGGAGATTGTCCACGTATTGGCCGAACGCGCAGAAATTTGGATATGCACTTGAACCCAGCGCAAATACGGCAAACCTGGCCAACAAGCAAACACAATGTTCAAACATACCGCAAATGTCTTCATCAGTGCGTGCCTTGCTATGTTTTCAAAGCAAACAAAAGAGAGTAGTAAAATTTTTATTGTAAATTGAAGATCAAAGACTAAAAGCCTACAGAAAATAGAATATCAAAACCAACAGAAGGATATAAATTAAGAAAAAAGGGCAATATTGCTTTGGGTCTACTTTGAAGACATACCTAACATTACTAAGTGGTCCAAAATCATCTTCAAGTATCGTTTCGTTGACTGACCCTTTCACAGAATCATATCGTTCAAACTTTTTAACGTTAATATCAATTTGGCTGTTGGCTTTTATGAATGATTTAGATGCAGCCATTGATGCTCTGCAAATTATTGAATTTTTTGAATATTCATGAGGATGATTTAAATTTTAAAATCTACCTCAGTTTTTCTTGACCATTCGTAATGCCCGTGTTGGGATCTTGGAGTTTAAGAGCATACAAATTTTTCGCAAATTCCTAACAAGAAAAAGTAGTGGTTTAATCGATGGGGTAAACACAGAGATTGGATGGTAAGTGTAAAATGCATTACTTCACCGTTCTCGGGTGGATCTCCATTGCCGAATGTGGATGTGATGACCAAGAGAAGAGCTTCGTGTTCAATGCTCGTAATATCGTAGTCGGCCATGCAGTACACTTGCGCATTGAACGCATGTCCAAATATCTCACCCAACTTCTTCGCATAGCTTTCCGACTTTCCCGTTTCGGTGGCGTACAGCACGGTGGCCTTAATGCGCTTCGACAATGCCTTGCCGAAAAGCTTCGATGTAAATTTAACAGCCCTAAGCGCATAAAACAAAGTCAAAATGAACCGACATAAATAAACGCACAAATTACCTTGCAATTTGTTTAAAGTGGAATTTGCGCGGCTGTTTCTTCAACCCTTTTACGCAATCGCGCGTCTTCTTCCACACGTGCACTTTCCACGCAGGTTCCTTAATACAAATGAAAGTGAATTAGTCAAGAGGAGGAGAGAAACAGGAAGAGTTGTGTACCTGATACTCATAACTAGGACGTAGAAAGTACAATGCCATTTCCTGATGGAAGACCGGCGTTGCAGAACCGGAGAGCGGAGGGACAATCCAGACCCAGTCCGCGGGACAGCCGTTTCTTAAGCGAACCTCGTTTTCCAAGTGCTTCATAAAGGACTCGGATGCGGTATGATGGTCCACGATGGTGACGCCCTTCGCTTGGAAGCTGTGCAGGACGGCGAGGTTTGTTTCGACCATCGCTTTGTCTTTCCACAGCGAGACCGGTGACCGCGTATCAAGTCCCATTCCCTGTGCAACCGTCTAGCAAATTGCGTTTAATTTCCTCGCTCGTCACGATGCGTGTATATTATTGAGGTGGCTGCTCTTACCTCTAATATGTTGTATCTGTACGTGTCGCACAAGTTTCGACAGCCGATTTCCGTGCTCATGTACCAGCCATTGAATGGGCATGCTGTGAATTGCAGTCCTCCACAGTCGAACATCATGTTCGATACGGCCGGCACACTGTACCATTTCAAATCCAATTTTTCGAAGAAATCTAATCTACAAACATGAACGAAATTGTCAGTGCATACGTGAATAGTCGCAATTCAGTTTATGAATGTTGAATTTGCAGTAAACTTGAATATTTTACTTAGAAATGACAAGAATTGAAATATTCCTTAGATTTTTACTAAAAAGTGAAGTTATAATGATTATATACTATTGAGATATGTCTCAAAATTATGAGTAACTTTGTTGATTATTAGAGCTGAATTTAATTATTAATTACATTCATAAACTGAGGTTTGACTGTATACTATTTCCTCAACATTTTTCTCTTTTTGTGATCGTACTTTGTCAGAATATTATGGATACTACCCACGCATTATGTCATATTAACAGGGCAAGAAAGGAGCAAAGTACACTTTCCACTTTTATCAGCGGTTATCACATTGAGATGTCGTATAAGGGAATGGTTGGGAAATACGTTCGCATGCATACAAGTGTGGAGATTAAGTCATGGTCCTTGTGATGGCGGTCCTCGCAATAATATTTTAAACGGCGATCACTTACGTGGGATGCGTCAGTGGAATTTCGAGAATGAGCTCTTTTGGTATATCGAAATAGTCCGGGTCGTGGCCGTTAGCCTGCAACACCAGTGGCAGGATGTCGAATTTGGTGCCTGCTCCTTTCCACCCCAACTTCATGCACACCTCTACAAGAGAAAAAGAGTGATCCAAATCACACTATGAATGTTTTTCCTGTTCCCTAGGCTACAATTTAAATTCTACCCGAGCGGTCTTTTCAATCGAGATCCATGAAGCAATATTGCAACTTCCTCAATCACAAACTACCTGTACCTATCGCACTTTTCACAATTTCAACCATTTTCTAGCAATAACAGTTGGTCTAAAGTTTTTCAAGTTATGTGATAGCACATATTATCAAATAGGTACAAACGTTTGAATTGAAATACGGATATAGTTTCTCATCTCACATTGTGCACGTTTCATTTGAACGATAAAATTCATTAAGTGCATATTTTGCAATTTGCTAAACCGCTCGTAAAACGTGCGCAAAATGCACGGTATGCGCGTACCTACTGGCAAATACGTGAATGGGCGTAATTAATTCAAAAAAGTAGTTCTCGGTACTAAGATGATTAATTAAATTCGGACTTTTATTGTGTGCAAATATTTACACTTTTCACACTTAAATTTACACAATGTATTTTTGCCGCACGCTCGAACAAGGCAAAACAAAAATTCGAATGAAATGTTCATCAATATTTGAGCTCAAATACAGAAGCTTGAATAATGCATTCGGAAAATTGTAATTTCAACATATTCCGGGAATCAAATACCTATCGACAAAATTTAAAATTTCATCAAGGCGTATGAACCAAATAAGTAATTATTTTAAAGTTATCTATCAAGTTGCGGAATAATTTATAATCACTTAATATGGTTTCATCAAACTGATGATAGAGTAAAATGTTTGCGCCTCATTTTTCGTCATTTCTCACGGAAAAAGTCAATTTACGCCAAGTGCACGAATTTGTCTCGTGAGTGAAAACGTCAAACGAAGAAGTGGTTCCGTCATTCATTCATGAACGCCTCGCGAGAACCGGGATGATGATAATGGAACGCTGCATTAGCAGGTTATTACATCACTACTGCCTCTTTTCGCCCACGTGCAATAAAATAGCACGGACGAGGCAACATTGTTATGAACCAGAACGCATAACATTACCAAAATTGACAACATTTCAATGTTGATTCAAACCAGCCCGGCTTTCAGGATCCACCGTCAAAATAGTGGAAACTGCGGATCTCTCACTCTGTGAAGATAGGTAATTGATGTGCGTAGACGTATGATCGAAGCTTTCAAATAAATATGGTTGTGTTATTGTTGCTCGTGGAAGATTTACCTGTGAATTCCGCCAGTTGCGGATCGCCAATCACCGAGCCATCCGGCTGCCTGTATCCCGCGTAGCTGATCAATTGCGGATTCCAGACGCGGTAGTCGTGCTTTTCATCCGTCCGCTGTGGAAATATTGTTATTGCTGATCTAAACAATGAGAAACGGCCTCGGTGTAAAATTGTATTTTACTACACACATGCCTCATAAATATGCAACAATTCTGTTACATGCCAAAGCCAGCAACAGTACTGCACTCATAAAATCAACCTCTATACTTTCCGTAATCAGTTTTTATTATTAATCAACACGAATAATATAATTACACATCTGAATCTATTGTTGCGTATATTTTTAATCCTTGAAAAATCTAATTTTTCTAATTGTAAAAGTAGAGATATAAAAATAAAAATGCATATGGCTTTTATCATTGGGCGCGCGGAAATAACGTCGCAACGGAAACTTTTCAATTTTCTTTGTTGCTCAAGTGCAGAGCACACTCAGGAGCAAATAGCTGCTTGACTTTTATTGTGCAACAAGAAGTCGTAAACCGCCGCTAAATAGTTTAATTTAACAAAGGAACTTACTCGCTTTCTTCCGAGTTATTTCATTCACTTTAAGGAAGCATTCTCCCCAAGTTCAAAGCAAATTAGCACATTTTTTCATAGAATTGAAGCATTCAAAAATATTAATGCAGCTTTTTTTAAGCAGGAGCAAAATAAACTTAAAGATTTGGATAATGCTTTGCAAATTAACCAAGTATGATTCAATGAATCGTAAAAATATTTTATGGATTATAAAAATGGATTTATTGATTTAGGGGAAAACTTGAATATGACACAGAAAACGATTTGCGAATAGTTGGAATCATTAAGTATTCAAGAAGCGAAGACTGCAACTAAAATATAATGGGATAACAAGGGGCATCGAAGAGACGATGAAGCAGAGGAAGAGTCAGGACAACGCGTTGTGTCATGACAGTGGGAATTGGAATTGGCGGATTAGCAGGATAATGCCCGCGTAAACGACTCGAGATAATGACGATTTATTATTTGTGTGTGATCCCGTGAACGACCTCCGACCGACAGCCAACCGTGCATGTAAAATTCGTACATGCTGTATTCTTTGTGTGTTTTCTTTGAGATTATCTGAAGCTCTACGGCCGAATACATTTTTGGCATATACAAAATGTGCACATTATGCATATTTAACAGGGGATGTCACAATCAATATTGCTTTTAATTGAATGATTTATCTTTATGTTTGCACCTGCGTCCCATCGAGATAAATAGCGCATGATCAAAATTGAAATTTATCCTTATTTGAATATTCAAAAGGCAACTGCAATTCATATACTAAAATGTTAAAAAGTAATTGATATTAAAATATCAATTTAACTTTCAATTGATAATTGTTAATTAAAACAACAAAATTCTACAGCCAGAAAAAACAGGAATAAATACGATTGTTATTCATGAATAACAACATTTCGTATTAACTAAAACTATGGTAAATAACTAAAGGGTAAATGATAATTTATTGAGGCTGCATTTGAATGGATCAAGCTGATGCATATTTACAAATCCGACATTTGACGCTAGTTCCGTGAAAGCTAGTCGTTAATAAATAATAACGCAATGCGTGTCGCCCGTCATTAATTAAGTTCTTCACGAGCGAAACAGACGCGTGCCGATTGCCGACAAGAGGCATACCGTTAATTATGAATTAGCCGGCGGCGGTGATGGCAGCAGGAGAGGCAGTATTGGTGTTGGCAACAGTGGCAGCAGCGGTCGTTTTACTAAGAGCATTACAGCATGTGTGAAAAGACTAATAGCAGAAGCGTATTGACGTTTATTAATTAACTATAGATTTTGATGCATACTCGACATCCAAACATCATGAGCATAATGCAGAAATGTGCATTCATTCAATCGATCGAATAAAGCGCTTAACCGGTCAATCTTTTCATTAAAGAAATCAAAAACACTTCTCTGCAATTTTCCATGTTCCTTTTTGTACTGGATTACCAGCGTGAATAGCGCGAAAATCATGTAATTAATCTTGTCAAACGTCAATATGAATGTCGCCGTATCAATTGATTAATGCTTAATAAGTGTTCTTAAAAAATCATTTGAAAATTTGTGCGCGGCAAAATTTGCTATTTCAGCATGGAAATTAATTTTAAATTAAATATCAATGTTTGCGTTCGTGTCGTTAACGGCTTCGAGAGTGCCCTCGAGGCAAAATACCGGCGAGGTTTAAGAGCGGGGAAAAAGATGAACAAACATTGAAATAAATTGCAAGATTAAATAACCAGGAGACATGTTGACTCGTATAAACCTGCCTACGGACGGCGGTAATGTGGACGGCGACATAAGCAAGCGAGGGAGGCAGATTGGTGGAAGCTCGCGCGCTAATGGTGCAATATACGAAATTGAATGAAGTTGATAAGTGATAAACCTCACCTAATGTTGCCTTTATTGGTGCTGTATTTGATGTGATTGCAAAGAGCCTCGAACATACCACTCGTTGTGGTTACATATCGGCAATCAAATACCTGCAACATTCATAACAAATAAATAACATCATTTTCTTGTTGTTGAAATAATCCATAAAATATACATCAATACATTTTTATTACAATAAAAGCCGAATTCAATTTTCATAAAAGAGTAGAAAAGCAACAAAGCTTTTTTATACTTATTAGTAAATAATGCTGGAAAATTTGCCAGGTTAAAACCCTTTTTGGCAGGATAAAAGTATGATGGTTCTATTAAATTATAAAGCAAAGAGCAATTTTTACATCACACCTGTAGGGCTGGATGTGGAGATGTAAAGTGTGGCAAACTGATAGCACATTCAGCAATGCATGATGTAAATGAAACTAGGTGGGAAATACGAATGGAAAACTTAGTTGGAACGTGGAAAGTGGTTGCACGAAAGATAAAGGACTATAAACATTTGATATATGATATAGAATGTAACCACCAGGCTAGGCTTCAATTCGTATGTGTTCTCTGTGAATTTCGTTACATTAAAAGCTCGAGTTGTCGCTGTTGTTGTTTTTGCCCTCATTTTGCATTTTTCTATTTACTAAGGCCGTTTGTATTCGGACTAACGTCTATTTTTGTCTATTTTCATTCTTTTGACCGAGTCACTTTAACTTATTTGCCAAGCGGTTGTGGCACTTTGGTGAAAATAGTTGCTGGCGATATTAGATTTAAATTACTTTACATTCTTGTACATTTCAGTTCCAGGAAAAATATTCTGCTTGGAGTGATGCCAACCCTGTTGTTGTGAAATATAAAATAATTCGAATATCCCATTACGCACGCGAGTTGCAACGTGAAATATTGAAAAATGGAAATATGTAATAATAGAAATATCAATATAAAATATTTTCCGACGCATACGCATGAATGGCTCGAAATAAAAGCAATCAACATTCAAATAAGCACATGCCTGATTAGTTTAACAAATTATTGCATATTTGCTACAGAAAAAAGGCATTGCGTTCATTGTTGCCTCGTTCGGTATGTGATGCGAAATGATTCGCGATCAAATTGATAACTGCAAATTGAAATAGCATGTTGCTTTCAATTGGCAGTTACGCGAAATATCCGTGCTGGTAATACGTGCAAAATTATGCAAATGGCATGAATTAAAACTCATATTTTAACATACATTAGAGCGCTCTTTATTACAATAATTATCTCTTCAATAATTTTATGTAAAATGTCGAGGGGTAAAATTTTTCGCATAGAACGCGTTTTCAACTTTTAGCATTTTCCAGAGTTTTCATACATTACTGAAACGTAGAACGCACAACGCATTTGCAGTTGCATTTGTTTTTATGCTACTTATAAGAACGTGTTTACTAAGCAGAGTAAACATTGTCATGTAAAATTCAACGCCAGAAATTTCAGGAACGTTTATGTAAACAGCAAATAATGAATGAAACTTTAAAATTCAAATCATAGTTGCGTAATATTTGTGATTCACAGATAATAATTACACTATGACAAATAAAGTTTAAATTACTTCTGCTTTTGACGAGTTAAACTTTGTCATAAATTTTCCAACATAAACAAAGCCAAGTATTAATAGTATGTGTTTGAAAGAAAAACGTGGGAAGCTTCCTTGTATCGCAATAGCAATATTCCGAAAGTTAGTACGCCTCTAAGAGATTTAATGAGTAATCAGTCCAAATGTGATCGCAACTGATGTAACTCATTGCGCTGATAAACAATCACGAAATGGTCTGCTGCGAAGCAACAAGCAAATCTGTTGCAAATGCAGAGCTTGCACGAGAAGACTATTGACGTGTTGGCGAATACGTAGCAACTATTCAACACATGCAATTCCGTGAGTGAACGCATTATCACCATATGAACGTTTCATTTCGTCGTAAGCCACAGCGTTGGCGGTTTGTGAGACGCAATGCCGCCCCAAATCAATTCAAATTCAATACACCAGCTGTTGCTACACATTTCCCCATTGAAATAATCGTATAATTTGGCGAATACGATCGAAAGGGGATGCACACGTGCTGCCTCCGCATGTTGTGTTCTCGATCAGAGCAACAACAGAAAATGAAAACGAAATTCAAAATTGCACTTGTTTTCAATTTCTAGGACACAATTTATGCAGTCATTGCGCTTAAAAATGTCAAAAGCATTTTCAAACGTTGTGCAAAAGTCGCTCAACATTACTTATTTTTGATGCAGTGAGCAGACAATGAAAGTAGTTCGCAAACATCATGAAAACAAGCAGCACCCTGATGCACAAACGTGTGAAAGATTATATCACGTGTTCCCTATTATAATTTTTAATAAGCAGTCAAAGTAAGAAGCGCCGAGAAAAGTTGCAGCTACAGTTTCCACGCTACAAGTTATTATCTAAAATTTAAATCTTTTGCAATTCTTTGTCGTCAGTTTTCCATCTTGTTTCTGTTTTCGTACTTGAACACAATACTGTTTTCTCTTACTTGCCTCAATATTTTTATCTCGCTGCTTTCTCTATTATCTCTTGGGGATGCATTTAATATTTCTTAAAAAGGATACAAATAATTGTATGAGGAATGGTTGTGAATAAATAATTTAGAAAGTTTAAAAACGACCCAGAAAAAAAGGTTAAAAGAACAAACATGGTTTAAATTTAATGTAATTTTTATTAGATTCAAGTCCGCAAAAGCTTCCTTTTTGGTCTTCTTGCGGACAAGTCACAAACATACATAATTGCGGAGCATCCAAAGAAGCAGAAGGAGCGTAAAGAAGATCGGAAAAAAAGCAATGCAAACGTATGCCTTTTATTCGAAATTTAAATAAATCAGTGCGCTACACACGTCCTCACATGTGCTTATTTCGTATATCGTTAAGCCTTTGCCGCTTTCGGTTTTTCTTTTTGTCGCTTGTCGTTTTTTTCTTTGCCGCTGAACGCTGAGTGGCAAATGCAGGGAGCGCAATTTCTCTTTTTGCGTTTTACTTATCTCGTCTCACCGCGAGGAATGGTGCCGAAACACACAAACGGCAAAACAAATTCGCACTTTTATGGCAACGATTGGCCTGGCACACGCGTTTGACGGCAAACAAGTGGATTAAAAGCGAGCAGAGCAAAGGGGCGGCGGCACATTAAACTAAGCATGTGAAAGAATATGCTCCGGTTGCACTTCCGCTCCGTGTTACATTCAAATCAAGCTGACATAAATGCTGCACATTCTCGAAGCGCAAATCTAATGGAGTTTATTTGTGTACGCCACTCTGCATACAGGACTGGGTTTGTTAGTTCGTTTGATGTCTCATCGCGTTTGGTTGGTCTGAAAGAAGTGCGGCGAATGAAATTGTGGCTCGGAAATGCACCCCCTGTGAAATGACATCAGGAACTTGATGAAAGCCATGAAAAATGCGCGTCCGCTTTGTGGTTATTTCGATTGCGCTTTATTCAAATTCGAAAATACGGGCAATAAATTACGAATACGCATTCCAATCCAAATTCGTGAGGGTTTTTTGTAGGCATGTAGACTTTTTGGGTAAATTAAGCCGTACTTTGCAATAATATATTTTTGTTTTTTGAGTAGGTACACAATAATATTTGTGTATGTTGTGAATGTTTGTTGATTAATGGGGGGATAAAATTTTATTTCTACTTTTTTGCGAGCCCGTCCAAAGGAACACACTTGAGGTACGAGTGGAATTGCTTTTCTTTCGCCGTTACCAACGCAAACCGTTCACCTTTGAGGGTTCAAAGTGAAGAGCAAGGTTGGGTGAAGAGCTTCAATTTAGGGTTTTGGATGGTCAGTTCTCTTCTCTCTGGTATTTTCGTTTCGTTTATATCGACAATATCTAGATTTGCAATAAGTTCATTGGCTTTAATTGAATTTAAAATAAATTATTTCAAATTATCTTTCATGCTGGATATTATTAATTTTGAGTGTTATTATATTAAATGCTCTATTTAGATATGCTAATTAAATATTAGCATATTATTATATTATTTTATGCTTATAGTTTAAATGTGTTTATTTTATCTATCATTGCACTAATTAAACAATTCACGCCGGTCATTTAGAAAGCACATTCAGAAATGGGGAATACTACACGTAATTGTAATTGGAGTGTAAAAATTACCTGCAATTTGGACCACTGAATGCGGCCGATGCATCTGACTGAATTGCGCCACGCCAATTTCGCTCCGTAAATGAGCTCCGTCTCAGTCAACTGGTAAGTTCCGGTCGTGTCGATTTCCTTCCGGACCTGTTCGACACGAGTCTCGTGCGCCGGACTATCCAATCTGCAATCAAATTTTGACAGGAATTAAATTAAACTTATGCAATTCGAGTAATTGAATCCAACGAGGTTCAATTACAACAACAAAAATTTATCAACTCGTGTTATTCAACTTTTAAACATTTTTCTTCAGCTTTTATTCCATACTAAACCCACCCTTGAACTTTGCTTACTTATACTGCATGTTAGTTTTATATTTAATTATGCGTGGTAAAAGTTTTTTGACATCATCACGTGTTTTGAAAATGAAACGAGCAAAAAGTTGCTTGTTTAATGTAGCGTCTTCTTCTGTAAATATTTACATTGCTAATAGTTTCTAATGTATTATAATATCATACATTAGACGGCAAGCAGTTAAACAAGAAACGGTTTAAACTAGCAATTCCAAATTGTCGCACGTGTAAAAGTTTACATATGTCAATGGAAAGTTAAAAATATTTTACGAATCATCCGTGGGCGGAAAGTTAAGACCTGTGATAACGCATAAACGACAAGATAGCATGAAATATCAGCTGACATTTTCAATTTCCCTGCGCTTGAATTGCTCACCATTGAAAAGTGAGTGACTTTCCAGCAGGTAAAGTGCGGCTTTTATCGTCGTTCACGAGCAAGGAGAGAGAAAAAAAGGAGCAGCAATCGGCAAACTGTGCACATTTCAATATTTTTAGATTGTATGTCCCACAAACCTATGTTTACATAACTAACATTTCAATTTCTTGCTTATTTTTTCCTCGGTGATTGCTCAGAATTTTATGAAAACCCGTTTAGTCCATCGATATTTCACAAGGAAAGTTATTTATCGCTTAAGACTTATAAAAATCTCATTTGCCATTCTTAAGATGCTTAAGTTTGGCAAGTTTACTGCCTTGAAACGGTAAACAATTACAACTAATGCTAGACATTTTAATGAGAATCCAATGCAGTCATGGAAAAAATGAGGCAGCGTTTTTGCGAAGTATCATGAATGAGATTATAGTGGAACCAATCTCCAAGAGTTGTTTTGTTGTTAAAGCGATGCGAGAACAAGAAGCGCGTTTAGTTCCAAGTGCCGAAAGGGTGCGCGTTTAATGGGAAAATAGATTTGATCCTTTTTCGAACACTTGACGATCCTAAGAAAACCCACTAAGGAGCGCAAACAGACAACTCGTAGCGGAAAACAAATAGACGGAGCAAAGCCATTAAATGCATGATTGCCGATGCATGTTCAACAATCGAATGGAGTATTTGTCCACGTCCAAGAGATAAACTTGTGCATATTTTTTCGTAGATGCGTTTATTGTGCTCATACATCTCATGCGTTTTTGCTGCTTGTTTGGCAAGTGGCCGTCAATGCAAACATTGAGCACGCATCGTGGCATTCCGTCGTTGACCTCTTTTTCCACGTATGTCGCACAGGAAGCGTATTCAATTCCAGAGCACATACCTATATTGAATGCCACGGCAAGCACGCGCCGCCGTCTCCGCCTCCACCGCCCGATTACCTGACTAATGATGCACCCACGCTTGCTGCATGCGCATACAAATTGACTTCAAACATACGCTTTTTCATCAAATGACTTAAACGACTCATAAAAATGTTCGCACACGCTGAAAAATTGCTGCACTAGTTTAGTTTTATGACTTTGCACAACACGGCATCGGAAAAACCCGGAAAATTGATTCGACATTATACCATGCCAGTTAATGGTGCCGAATTAACCACACAACCTGCACATTTTTTTTGTTGCGCTAGTGGTATTTGTGAGTTTGGCATTGTTTTGCGAGCGAATAAAAAATGTGAGACGAGTGCTTGCCTGCTTTATCAGTTATCACGTAACAATGGGATGTGTACTTCACTACATTCATTATCAGCTGAGTCGACAATAGAGCGCGCTTTCTTTAATGATTACCCTCTTTAGGCCAGATTTCCACGTAAAAAAATTAACCTTCCTTTCCGGATATTGACTCTTTTTATATTTCCTTCCTCCGCAGTATTATTTATTCACTGGAATATAGCAAAAGAATTTTATACCGTCATTTTAATTAAAAACTTGAATTAAGCAACTGAATAAAAAGCAGCTTAAAATATGAAAGTAGGTACTTAATTTTTCTATTATTATATTAATTAAATAAAGTAAATGCATATATAAGTGCTGGTTGTTTTGATTTTTAATTAAGAAAGTTGCATCGCACCAACCGAATGAGGGAGCGTGAGCTTTAAGTTTAAATAACATTTCACGAAGCAGTGAACCCCAAAATGAAATAACTATTGTCACTGCCACCAGCAACAACAACAACAACAAGAGTATAACGCTCGCAAAATCCAGGCGCGCAATGTACAGTTATGTGCTTGCGCTAAATGCAATTCAATTTCGGATCGAGTCACTTCTGTGTGCTTCTTATTTTGGTCGTTCGGTCGGATGAAATGTTGGGACGCACATGCTTTCCTTTCATGCTCTAAGAACCAACAATGAGCCAAACATTTACAATGCTCCGCAATCATCAAAAACACTGCGTTTCATATGCCTCTACTGTTATTATTGCTTTAGTCATATTTCTATGCTTTCAACAAGACGACCGTTAATATCGAGTAATGGGAAATGCGTATAAAAATTACAAATTAAATTAATAATTCCTCGGGGGAAATGAAAAAAAATTATTTATTAAAATATTGCCTGATTGAAAAAGTTTTCGTCGCGTGCGTTTAACTTGTGCTGAGTTGAAAATCCATGCAGAAAATGTGGAATTGAAGTAAAATTAAAATTGAGCAAATAATCAAACACAAAAAGCCGCTGGGTTTAAAAAACAAATTTTGCGATTAAGACGACGTCGAAAGTGATGTTAATCTTATTTAAAAATGTTCCTGCTGTAGGTTCCTAACATGCTTGGGAGGGTGGGATATCAACATCTTACGTAAACTAATTCGAGTTGAGTACCTTCTCCCAGGGGTTAATTCAACGCGTAATGCGCCGAATTTTTTATTAAATACGCCAACAACAACAACAAATTGGCAATGCTCTCGATTCGCAGAAATTACGTGCGCGCACGTTTGCTAAATTGATGCGATGAAGTTGATGAAACAACCTGTATACCGTTGCTTGCTTGGCGTGCATCTCGTTATTCTCTCAAATGAGCGGCGCATAACGTAACGAAATATTTTTTCTTCGGGGCGGTTTGCAGGACGTGGGCATTTGCAGTTTGTTCGTTCGGGCGGCGAGCCTCGGGCGATACGCGTTCTTGATTAAAGACCAAATTTATCGTGGAATACGAGCCGAACAACGAGTTGGCCGAAAGTGGAAAGTAGGTAAATGCGAAAATATGGGACATGACGTAGCAAACTTTAAAATTCATTTAAGAATAATTCAATACATCCCATTACAAAATCGACTTCTTAGATTGGGGGTTGAAATATGTAAGAAGTGATTACCTTCGAATCGATGTGAAATATTGATTGAGAAAGTCTTTGGCATGGTCGAATATTTCATCAGTTTGACGAACTGCATTCTTTAGCGGATGTACCATAACACTGCTGAGACATAAGTTTGCTGTACATCCTGTTTCCTGTAACAGACAAATAATTAATAATTAAACATTTCATACTGCATCTCTATTTTATTTAATAAATAAAAATATTATTTCTATTTTGACCTAGTTTTCACTATAATAATAATTTTAATCGTAAAAATGTTATAACAAAACTTTTATAACAAACAGTCAGTAAATGTCAATATCATTCAAATACTTGACATGAATTTCATTTAGTATCACATGTTTGATGAGTTAATCTCATTAAACATATATTGTCTTAGTAATTTATTAATAGTTTTGATAGTAGAAGAGTAATAAATTCAAAGTAGTGTGTGAATTCAATAATTAGTGAATCAGAATGGAACCAACGCCACAAATTGAAGCCGATCGGCGATTGATGAACTTTCACAGCTATGAAGCTTACTTGGATTCGTTAGTAATGCCCAGTGATCTTTGTTACATGCAAAGTGTAACTGCTGCTCGAATGATTGCTGAATTGGGATACAGGTTAGAAAATCATCCATTTCTTAAGAAATGTTATAATTAAAACACACCAGTCATTATTTAAAATTTACTCTCTGAAAACTTGCAATACTTCCGCAAAAAAAATAATTACTCGCTGGGGGGCAAATAAAAGAGCAACAAGTACAAAATGAATATTCATTTAATTTTAATTGAGCCAAATAAAAATATATTTAATTTAACGCGAGAAACAGCTCAAAAAATTTCTAATTTTCTAATTTCCGTAATGTTAATATGCCTCCTAACATGCGCGTATTTTCGGTCCATTTACTTTTTTTGCATTTCCTAATTTAATACGCTCGAGTTTTAATTAACTTTCCTCATGTGAAATTTAATCGATAATATCAAAGATAACAAGATTACATTCCACCGCGTCTATCAGACCCATGGCGCTGCTCTTTCCGTTTTCCGGCTCGCGGAGGAGATATCGTAGTGATTGCGAGCAGCAGCAGACCGGAAGAAAAATTTTTGGGCGCTGGAAAATTAATCAAAAAGAAAAATATAACTCGTGCGGCTGGTGAGTGATTGGCTTGCTTCTAATTGCAGGAGTACCGGAGAAACTTTAAGCCGAAAACAGTTTGAAACCCGTCGGGCGGCTGTCTACGACTATTTGTATCCGACATTTAAACCCTATGAACTCGCCAGCGAACGCATGCCCGCCACCGATGACCTTCAAAAGGAATTGGCCATCCGCGAACGTCCAAATCGCTTGGGCATTCTTGCGGTACGTACCATCATTCTCTTTTTAACATACATCAACCGAATGCATTTCGTGCATAAATTTATCGCCCCATGTTAAGGGATGTCAAACTCAATTCAGTCTTGCTCCATTTTTAAACCAAATAAATTTCTGGCTCGCCCAAAGTTTGACTCGCCCTTAGAAAATTTAAGTTGATTTTAGTAGGGATAAAATTTCTTCTTGGATAAAAATTATTACTTTTGAGAGTTATTCATTTTATTGACCATTTAGTCTTCATTATATACAATTCAAACAAAGTTTAACAAACAGTAGGTTTCCTATTTACTGAAGGAAAAGTTCTACTTCTTGGTAATAAAACGTGTAATAGTTTAGTTTATTAAAACGTGCGAGAATAGCTTTAGAAATATGAGTTAATAACTGGCTAGACTTCCAGCAAGTAACAATCATATTGAGATGGCATTATTTGCAATTTTCTACGTACTTGCTTGAAAGTCTAACGAGAGCAAACGCCGGATAAGCATAAACTTCAATAAAAACGTAGCGTTCAATTGCGCATTCTCTTTGCTTCATTCAATCGCAACGCGAATGTGCAAACAACAAAGGCCGAAAGGATTACGCATTCTACTAGCTTGCATTCGGTGCAACTGCAACAGACAAATGCAATTCTCAAGCATATTGCAATATCGTTTATTTACGTTTACGATTTGCAAGCGCATAATTTCGCTTTCCGTTGCCAATGCGCGTCGCCGCCGTCAACATTGGTCTTGCTTTGCCAGCGGCGGCAAAGGCACGCAAACTTGTTGCGCACTTTGCAATCGTTCGTATCACTTACGACTTATTGATTCAGTCAATTAATATTTACCCGCGCCGTAAAAGTAAAAATTACTGCGAATCGCCGCACTGAATTGAGTTTTTATTGACTTATTGGCACTCTGTTGCGCTCGCATTGATTGATTAATTAGCAGCTCTGTTTGATTTACTTTATTAACGCTAATAATGAGTCGTGCAAACTTTTCTTAAATTTAAAACAAATAGCGATTTTTCGATTTCTCTATTTCTCAGTAGATGTAGCATCAATTTTTGCAATTGCTTAAACATTGCTGAAACTATTGCGTGTACTGAGCTCAAATATAAACAAACTAGTTTAACCAAAATCGAACACGTTCAGGTCGTGTTCCAGTATCTTTCTACCTGCTGTCCCGAATTTTGCACTACAGCATGCAGTGTAGTGTGTTCTGTAGTGTAAGCAAGTGCAGTATAGTGTTTTGTATTAGGTAAGTCGTTTTAATACACATTATTTGCAGATAACACAATTAATTTATGTATCATAATAACTTAAGGTGCGCTCATCAAACGACGATAATACTACATGTACATACCGCTTGTTTGCTGGATATTTCTTATAATAATAACAGTGATGATAATCCCAACAATAACCAACACGATTACAAGGTAAATTATATGAATACGAAAGCTTATCCAGCTAATCAAAAACTATCACACGTTATTCAGAAGTTTGTATTCAGTTATATTGACTGAAATTTCCTGCTTATGAGATTATAACCCGTGCATGATAGATATAAACATGAGAAAGTTTGGCTCACATGCTCAAAACGATTTGCAGTTAATCAATCAGAAGATTCTCATGTTGATAGCCCGTCTAAACTTTGCTGAGGTAAACCCCAAATGCAGTATTTGCATCTCTTCTTTATTTAATCCGGATTTCAATGACTTCACTCGAATTATCTCGGTATTGAAATCTAGAATTAAATTAAAAATTTCACTACACAGCCGCGGATGTTATTAGAGGTTGTTAATTCATGGAAAAACAACTTTTTCATTTGATTATTAAGATACTAACACTGTTAGCGCTTGCAGCAGCATCAAAGTGGAAATTATATTTAATTACGTTTTTACTACAAGATATTTACAAAGTATTTGAATTGCTGATGATTATGCTTCAATTGAGAATATGAATTTGTACTTAATTCATCCCTGAATACAAGGTGTCCCATTTTTATTAACAAACATTTAAAGGCGAATAAATGAAAATCAACAATGTATTGAAAATATGCATCAAATATTTCTGAGCAAATAATATTTACGAAACGGAAATATGACACAATAAAATTTTAATGTCCACCCTTGTTTTCTAACGCGCATTAAAACATTTGCACCCCATAGAAAACATTTCTAATTAATTCCATTCGTTTCATTTCGTTTCGTTTCATTATCCTATATCGCAATGGTGCGAGATGCGTTTTACGTAGTGTATGTATTATGCTCGTAATATTCATTAAGCAGCAAATACAAATAATGGAAGCGTCCGTAAAGCAGCGGTGATAATTTACAATTAAATGGTAAACGTAATGGAAATCAAATTGAAAATGAACAAATTAAAAGATTATAACTTTTACGATTAATTAAAACGCGACGAGCTAAACAACAAATGCGCGCGCGTATGAAACAGAAAACGAATCGCGCAATTTGGCTCGTTTTTCGGCGATATTAAGGGCCGTAAGGGATTTAGTTGTGATTTAAGAGCGCACCCGAAGTAAACAACCAGACGGTTAAATGCTTGCCTCCTTAATATATTTCAGTTAGTCACTTACGTTTTGTCTTTTATATGCTTTCAGACTGTAATATTTTTGCGGATAATTACCGCCACTGGATTTGAAGTATCTGGCTATATTGACTACGCAGATCGATTACAAACTGAAGATTGGAAACCGTTTTTCAGTGGTATTAAACGACTTAGGCCCAAACCATCAGATCTAGGATACTATCACTGGCGTTTGGGCATCAGTATTTCAAATGATTCCTTCAATTACAAGGTATGTCAAAAGTTTTACTTGTTTACTAACTAATTCTACATGGTTTGATTAACTCAACTTGAAAACAAAGTGAATATGCTACTTAGCAATCGAAGTTATTAACAATTACTTATCAAAGTGATAAGAGATCTTTAGATGATACAAGTTAATTTATGAACTAATTTGAGGTAGAAAAATGGCGGTGTTAAATGCATTTAAAAATCTTGGCCTCGTCATTTCATAAATTTAAATCTCAGCAGATTTAATTAATATTTCATTCAGTTACGCCAAGCACGCAAGTAGCTCCTTGTGTAATCTTAAAGTAATTAACCAAATGGAACCGCCTCCATGGCATGTACGAAGACAGACGAGGAATCTTTCTTCCTCAGCCGCAGCTCATAAATATGATATTCTCGCTGCCGCAGATGGACTTTAAGACGTATTAAACGACGGGCGCGAATGTGACATTTACCTCACTTGTGTTCGCCGCGGTTCCCTCGTCTTTTGAGTGAAGACGAAATAATTAATGTTGGCGTTCGTGCAGCGTAATAGATTAGTAATGCAAATACGCGAATGTGACGTGTGCTCCAACATCTTCGAGATCTACTTAATTTCGGGCGGCGCTCCATTAATTTTCCGCAAATATTTGAAAGCGCGCAGCAAACGTGTTAATGCTGAATGCCGTACTTTATCAAAATCTAAGCGAGGCGCGAAAAGACGCTTCACGTTTCAATGCTGAATGACAGCATAAGTACCTGCCTTATTCCATCCATACACTAACCCTTTACAAATGTACAGCATGTGCGCTCATTGCACGCACTTTGTACGAACGAAGCTTGTTTTAAAGTGCACTCACTCAATGAGAACATGAAAATGCCCTGATTTGAATGCGCGTTCTGTGGAAATCATGCAAAAATTTGTTTTAATTAAGTTGCATTAAGTTGTCTATCATTCTGAAGGGTAAATGAATCTTTGAAAATTTCATTTATACAGAAAACCGTCAGTCATATTTTGATTATGAAGAATAATTATGCATTATGCATTCTATTCATTTTTAGTTACAGTTTTGTTTAGGTGATTAAGATAATAGCTCAATATAAATAAGTAAATAATACAATCCCAGTAATGCATTGATTAATATCTAGAATCTATTATAATGATTGAAAAAATAATGTCACGCTTTAATAATGATCGAGTATTTTTGGATATAAAAGAACAGGCGTTATCTATTCATGCATTTAGGTTTCATACGTTGTAGATGTTACCGGACACCTAAAAATAATGACATATAAAATATAATGGAAAATTTTTTACCCCTACCAGGATTCCTCGGGGTATGAAGCTAGTAATTCTTGGTAAAACGTTGAAAAAGATTAGAGAGATTATTTGATTGTTTTATGTGATATTGACTTTGTAAGAAGTTGTAAGCACTTTCAAGATTTAGCACTTCTCAGCGAATGCTTGAGTGCTATTTATCAGCTTCTGTAATGTAGGAGAAATTGCCTAAAGGCATTTGTTAATTGTTCCACAATTTATAATGTGATATTGATATTAGCAAGTAAACAACTAAGTGAAGAGCTGCATGACGCACTCAGACATATGAATGTCTGTTTAACTTTGTCATCTCCCCTTAAAAATCACCATACATATTTTGCTCATAAACAAACCAAAATTAAATTGTGTGGGAGCCGCTAAATTAATTCAAAAGTTTCCAACTCATTGCGTGAAAAAGTTTAAATCTTTTAATGTCTTAATTGTGCAAATATTGATCAATAGTCTAGCGTTACAAAACTTTATAATGAGCCCAAAGAAATATCATTCGCTCGAGCGAGAGGGCGCAAAAACAAAGTAATATTATTGTGCGCCTGAAAGAGGATAGCGTGGCGGCTACGACTTCGCAATACACACAAACTATAAATTTTCTTTATCACGAGTTGTGATCAACTTGAGATGTAATCCGGCGCGCCAGATATAATCCGCTCGGAATGACTTTCTTTCGATATCCAACCGGATTATATTCTAACATTGTACGCATATAAATACTCGTATTTATCTGAGACTCGCCGCTTGCCGTTCCGTACTCAGAAATCATCAAACGATAATACGCAATATTGTTTTGTGCGGACACTTTGATTGGTTTTCCATGGTTTTCCTCGCTCACGATGAGCGAGGCCAGGAAGGCAAGTTATGCGCGCGCGAAAGGGTTGATCGGAAGCGTACGTTTTTGTGGCATCTCATCGTGTCAATTAGTGAAATGTTTGCGCCCGCAAATCCCACTCCCGGGACGCGTTGGATCGTTCCCGACCACAAATGCCCGTCGAGCGGGCCCCACTTCAACTAATTATATTGATTTAATTGCTAGAGTGTTCTTTTTGATCTCTTGAACAAAATGCGCAAAAGGTATGCAAATGACTCGCGGTTTTGAATATATTTTTTACCAATCCAATTATGAATTTGGTCTGATTTTACTTTGTTGCTTGCGTATACGAACTGAACAAACGTGATATCCTGCGTGTTGTGTTATTACGTTTTGCACATGAAAAGTTTTTAATAAACATGGAAATTTTCTTCATTCGAATGCGTGTTACAATACATGAAATGCAACTACACAATGTATAAATACTGCATGATTTAATGCTTTCAATTTCAATCTATCCATGATTAAACAATCATAGCTTTTTACATTATTTTTATTCAACGTTGTAATTTCAGAGAAATAATTTAGAATCTATTATTTAAAGCAAGAAACCAATTTGCTAATTAAATAAAAACAAATTGTTAAGTGAATTCAAAGTTAGTTTAGTTTATGGCTCGCGCAGTGCCAATAAGTTTTAAAACAAGTTTAATTCATTGCTTTAAAATTCTGTGCAAAGAAACCGACAGCAAAGTTGCTGCAATTGAATGATATTTACAAAATGAAGTTTCCATGTTTGATAGTTGGGTTCTTTATTAAAGCCCTTGAAGAACAAACCCGTCTTTGAAGAATTATATTGTAAAACGAAAAAGAGAATAAGGGTTTTAAACAACACACATGAAACACACACTGCTAAATTCATAGACGCAGTCGCAGTGGTGGCTAGCGAATTGAGAGCACTTAATGGTTCCTGTGTGTCCGCAAGTTGGATTTGTAAACTTGGCATTATCATAAATTATGCAAGCTAGCGCAAGAGTGAACGTATATTCCGTGCAATACACGAGGGGGGCGGCAATAGTAGTAGTAGTAGCTTCAAGAAGCTACATTAGAATTTCTGTGTGCGTACGTGTAATTCTCTCTCCTCCTTCATTCATCGTTCGCAGGAACCGAAGAAGGATAAGTTTGCAAGCGATATGCTTGCGTTGCGTTCGCATATGTGTAGGCGGATATGTTCTTCTTGTGCATAGATGCGGGATCGTGTAAGGTGGCAAAACATCTACATGGATAATTAATTAACTTCCCCGCCACTAAGCTGCTAATGCATGACAATAGTTCCCCAGCTAGGTCTTTACCCTTTTGTTTTTATCAATCACGCGCCAAACGCAAACTTTGGCCAAGATCCTCGGTTATTATCTGTTTTGCGGAAGTGTAGGCGAACACTCGGTGTAAAAGTTTGAGTGCATTTATTATTCAGAAAATCGATTGGTATGCATGGTGTGGAGTATGCACTTTTTCTGATTATCACAGATGATTGGATCTACACTCAAAAGTCGCATAACGCGACATCAAACTCGCGTTTCACACATTTCCGCCACGCGCGCAGGCATTTTTCGATATTTGCCGCCCCCGCATTGAGTTTGAAGGCCAGAACTGTACGACTCCGATCGCCATTTCAAAACTTTCCAATTGAATGCAACACGTAATGGAATGCGCAAGCATTTCCATGGTGTTCGTGTTCGATTTACAACTCGCTTTAATTATTATCCTGGCACGAGAATTTTATTTTTAACCGGCAATCACATTTTGTTGTACAATTTTTCCCCTTTCTGACATGTTCAAGTTTAAATCTTCATATGTTACATAAATTCATGTTATTTTTAGCACGAATGTAGCAGAAAGCACAAAGGATAATCGAGTTTCAAATCTATATAGTAATTTGGAAAAAATGTGCAAAAAATTCAAACGCAATATCATATATTATCGTTTTTAATTTGAAACGAATAAACACAAACCGAAAACATGCTGAAAGCGGGCGTAGATTTACAGATGATATCTGCTCGGTAAGCTAAATATGTTGTGGCCCATATATGAATGTGAATGAAATGCGTACAGTTAACCAACCCCCAAAACACAAGCGAAAAAAGGGCAGTTGCAGGCTAGTTGCTTTTGCTCGCCTGTTTCGCGTCATACACATGAATCCAAAAAGCAGCCATGCATTCGGAGCAACTGGGACGCGCCGAGTCCTTTTTGACACGCAGGCGATGTAATCTGCAATTTGCACTTTATGCTTTTCAATATTTACTAAATTATCATCACTCTGCTTTTGCCAGCCTCCATTCATTCAACGCCACGCACTTTCTGCTCTTCGTATTATCACATCACATGTGAAACTCATACGCTTCGCTTTTCTTTCCGGCATCTTGCCGCCCTGAATGAAAATAATACGCACATGGAATACAAAAGGCTGCTTCTTTCATGTTTATTTTATTATTTACTGTACAATTTCATAATTTATTCTCTTATTTTATCAAAAATCATATTAGCAAAGAGAAAATTCAATTTTTCATAAACGCAGTAGTGTCATACCAAATTTATGATAAGAACAAAAGGAAAACAATGAATAATTTACCGCCAAAAATTCCAATTATTTCATAAAGAATGCGCGTGTATTTATAGAAAAATAATTTAAGTCTTTTCATAAGCAGTCTTGTCGTATTATGCGTGCTGACTCTTATGTTATTCCCACACTGCGGTAAGCGGTTGCATGTCGTTCACAAAGCGAAAACGAATTTTCTATGGGAAAAATATACACATCATGCGCAGATATCCAGTTGTTGATATTGTTTTCTGCTTATTTCAGCCCCTTTTTCGGCGGTTACTCGCTGCTCTTCGCACTCCTTTTGTGCATAGCTGTTGAGGTTGTATATTTTGCTTATTCTTGCGCGCATACACAATGCTACTCCTGGAATTTGATCTACTAGCACACATTCCCGCTGCTCGTTCCCGGCGCGAATGCAGCGCACGTGTGTGCACGGATCGGTTGCGTGTGCCGTTTATGCGAGTGTGTTTTTAAGATAGATACGAGATATATTTCCCTCGGGAGCATTCCACGTCGACACGCAAAAACTTTTTGCATGCGAAATAGCACGCGCACGCCTGTTTGATTTGCATGATTTTCCTTCAACGTCAGATGATGCTCACTTATCCCGCCCCCGCATGCGTGCATGTCGAGATGCCTATCCGACGGTGACAATGATTTCGATCACATTTCCGGAATACCCGTCGCTGGGAGATCAATGCATATCCGAACGCAGAAATATTGCCGCTCTTTATTGCCATTGAGTTGCGTAACATTTCCGAGGAAATGTCCCAAGAAATTGCCGCATAAAGGGATTAATCATTGTCTAATGTATTTTATTATGGTAATAATATAAATTTTGTGGATTATTCTGCATATCCACGTTTTTGCTTGATTTGTAGGGGGCCATTTTATGTACCCAATGAGTTTTTATGCTTTTGACAAGTTTGGAAATTGTTTTTTAAATTCTTCCACTGCTTCCACGAGAAAAACCCGCCTTCGCAACGTATTAAGAAGAATTATGTAAAGACACAATACGCAGCACACAAGTTTAAATATTGAAATACAGAGCAAAGTTGAACGAATCCAACAAAACCACTGAAGCAATTCATGAAAAATGCATTACTAATGTATTCCTTTTATTCCTTGTTCTATCCCATTCTCTGGTCCATCATTCGTGTGCAACGACTTGGACTCCTTGGACGTGGACGGCGGCAACGCACCCCATACGAAATGAAGGTAATTGTGCATCCGAAGAAAGGGCTGCTTTTCCAGAACCGCTTCGATCGTAAAGTGCTTTGCGTCGATCCCGGACAACTTCCCGGCCACAACAGTTCACGATTGGCTGTCCACTCGCCACTGTACGATCACATTATCTTATTAGATCACGTCGTTATTCAGCGCATATAAATATGATACTGAAGACGCGCAATACACGAGCAATGAAAAAACTGAAGCAACGCAGCAAATTGAACACGGAAATTGATATTGCAAAATGCAACAAATTTACCGTACGGTGGTAAATCAATAAATAAATTGAATGTCATTGTGTTTATTCGCCAGCCAGCGGGTGCTCTTTATATTTATTGATCCAAAGAGGATAACAATATTTAATAATTATTCGGCGAATGCAATGGTCTGATTAAATACGACAAAGTTATTAATGATTAATTATGTTATGCAGCAATCACATAAAGTCGCGTTTTATTCGTTTGCCATCGATAAATTTATCATAAAGTTGATTTTTATGGGCGTTTGTCCATTGATATAATCTCGCTTCGCTGTTGTTACTTGCGCGATATAAATTTCTATCTCGTAAATTGGATTTCAATACAAATAGAAAGTTAATTACGACTGAGCGCGACAATTGAATGAAATTATTCCTCTTTTCGCAAATTATTTACTTATTTTCCTCAATTCTCATTCATTATTGCATTATTATTGACGGAAAATAGGAATAATTAGTTTTTGATCTTTATTAACGTATAATTTAATTGAGCATGGAAAGTAATTAAAATTGTTATTATTTTAAAATTAAGTGCGATCATTACGCGCCAAATTAATGCAGCAAATGATTCATGAAACAAATTAAATATAAAATGTTGCCACTGAAAACTTTTTCATTACAAATGATAAACGAATTAAAATGTTAGTCATAATTAAAAATTAATTAAGGAGAATAATTGATTATCCCATTTAACCCGTGATTAATTTCAACGATATTCAGAAGTATTCTAATATTTTCTTCGGTGATAAATATCTTTTACATTCTTCCTCTTCTCTTACTCTTCGGTAAATATTTTGCTATTTCTTCTTTCTTCAACGCGGTATTAACGTGGGTTGTTTCGTCTAAGCGTATCGTTTAAGGATAATGAAGGAATGAAGGAAATGATAAAGATGCGAAGACATTACATGAAAACAAATACGAATAATAGCAAGAGTATCGCTTGCAACGCAAGTGACTAAGAAGCAAACACGTCTCATGCCGCCCTGTTGCCGCTTTATTTGAAAATTCATTATAAATTTTAATAATACAAGAGATACGATAGATAGCAGACTGTTGTGTACTCCACGTAGCGTGAAAAACACCCGAATAACACGCGCGCGCCCCTTTCCGCCCCTTTCCGTATTAATTTTTAATATTTCAAGCCTCGATATTTCTTCAAGCAACAATTTAAATGAACGCGTAATTGATTACGTTTGAGTGGGGTGTTGACTGAAGAAAATGGAAAGCTGAAACAACTGAAGAAGTGCAGTTTTCCTTAATGACGCTTATCGCATTATAATGCAGATACCTGTTTGATAATGAATACTTTTGTGAATGTTTCCAAGAAGGAAATTAACACAACGAAGGCGGAACAAGATGATTAAGATAAGAAGACAAACAGCTAATGAGAAAACTCTTAAAACTCATCTTCTTGATATTATTACGGTGTCCAGAATTTTGCGTCACAAATTCTGCCACCTTACTTTGATGCTTACAACTTTACGCATTGTATGAAATGTTTTTATCACTATAGAACCTTTTAGGGCTTTTTCTGTACATGTTATCAGTTTTTAAATGATTAAATTCGGTTAACAACTTCCAAAGTTACAGCCATTTTAAATATTCGTCTTTGAAAAGTATAAATAGTTTAACAGCGCTGGAGGATTATAGAAAAATTGAAACAATATTACAACATATCATAGATTTATAGCAATTTCAAAGAATTTCGAACATATATTGCGCCTTTATTAGTTAGAAAAGTACTTTTAATATGTTTTAAGTAAAAATATTAGAATTAATAATATTCTAAGTACGATTTCACAGCCTGATAGTGCTCTTCATGCGTGTGATAACAGTTTTTAAATCATTAAAATCGGTCCAGTAGTTTAGAAGTTATGGCGATTTAAATTTTTTCCGAGCGCTGAGACGCCTCCGCCAGGACAAACTTGGTAGCGCCTGATAACTTATATGAAGTCGCAGTAATCGAAAAACCGCGGTCTGAGCTTGGTCTCCAGGCAGTAGAATTGACGAAGCAGAATACCGCCTAGTTCGGCAATTCTCGTAATGCCGGCGCGCCGCTCGGAACTGCAGGATGTGACACTGGCCCGCGCTCGGCTAATGCGCGGGAGGCTCCAGGTGGTACGGTATCAGTTCCACCAGCAGCATAATTGCGCGCAATTAGCACCCCACATTTTAATTAATATCTCGGGAACTAGATAAGATATCAAAATAATTCTTTCACTTTTAGAAAGCTTATTAAATTTCTGATATATATATCATTGAATTATTAAATTTCATTGAATATATTACTCGTAATAACTTCCCAAAGTCAATGTTCATTTGCGTGATTCTGGCTCATAAAAATTAAAATCTTTTTTCGAATTATAATTATTAGATTACACCTAAAAGTTTAAATGGTTAGTTCATTTAAATATCTCTTGAATTATAGCAGTGAAATTAAATTAAAGTTAGAATTGTATGCCTTTTAAAGAACCTAATACTGAAATATACAAGAAGTAAATTGAATACAAGTTTGATTAATTTATGCAGTAGTTGTAATTGAAGACAATGTCATCTGGATTAATTAATTAATTAAACTGTCCGTTCAAGCTCTATTTCTTCGTGCAGATCTTCTTGAAGCTTATTTATTTGCCACGCAAGTAAAACTAATGCCCAACCGCAACGCAAACCGGAAACACAGTAACAAGAAGTGCATGTACATCCTGCAATGTAATACGGAACATTAAATATTTACACGAAACCATGTATAAATCACTTTCAATGCATTTTCATAATTTATGAGTGCGCACATACGTTTCGGAAAATTACTATTGAGCCGCCACAATGTTTGACGAAAGACAAAAGTGCAGCGCATGCAAAATGCGAATAGGGGCTATCAAATTTGTTCCGGTTAATTATCCGACCGCGCGAAATTTCCGCAACAGTGTAAAAAGTGCGCAATTAGAATGGACGCACGATGCCGGCACTTTTGTTGACATTTCGCATTTCACATGCATGTTCAAGATGATTGCGCGCAATAAACACGTTCGTCCCATACGTGCAAATACGCCAAACAATTATTCAGCACGTCCGCAATGTACGCGCGTTTATCATTTGGCTTGGCGGGCGGCAGCGGCGGCAACAGCTTTGTAATCTGGCCGTAAATAATACGTGTTTGTCTTTGCTCATTGCGTATCAGCCACTCTTAACTCGTTCACCATAAATGATTATATGTCACCTTCAAAAATTTTCCTAATCGTGTTTTGACAATTTTATTTAAAAAAATTCTCATCAACTTAATAATAAAATGCGTACAATTTTATGACTAAGAAGTAATTGAAGAAAATCTACTTTTATTATTAAGTTTAGTTACGGTAATGAAGACGAAATAAATAAGCTCATTTAAGCTTTGTTACGAGGAAAAATGAAAGAATATCATCCATCTATTGATTCGATGTCATTTCCTGTATTGCACGCCATAGATAAAACTTATACTTGCCGCTTAACAATCCAGTGATAACAATGGCCAACGAATGTATGGCATGCTACCCTATAATCACGTTGAAAAAGCACAAGATCGAAGAGATTATGAGAGCTACATACGTATTATTGGTGAACTAACAAATCGATGTATGTTTGCGCAATTTAAGTATGTATTTTATGAAAAGAAAAGAAACACCAATAACTAGCCGGATTGTCAATCAATATTTTAACGATATATAAATAATTTAACATCATACCTAACTGATATTTACTATAAATTTAGTCCAGTCGACTTTTTAAAAACACAATCAAAACTTTTAATCTCGTCGTAAAATGGTATGGAATATTATAGTATTTTATTAAAATTTAGCGGACGATAATTCAAGTTGAAATTCATTTCGTCGCGACTGCTATATTGTTAAAACTTGAAAACAAGGTGAACATGCAGTTGGGCGGCTTGTATTTAAGCTCAAAACTTATTAAACTTAAACGAAAAGTTATAACACATTAGTCGCTCCATAATGTGCCCCTAATTTATTCAATGGCACTTCATCCCCCAACTTTTATCATCGCATATATTTTTTGCATACCTACGACCACGCGCAATCGATATGCATTAATGCATTAATAGTGAGTGCAAATAGACATAGTTGGAAATGTAAAAATTTGAATTTAATCTGATTAAATTGAGCACATTTTATAATGCCATTCCACCATAAATCGTTTTATTAAATGCATCCCCAAGCACGGCTGTGGCGGGATCAAACTATGAGCTTTTGGTTATCAATCAGTGGCGGCTAGCACTGCTTTTAATGAATATGCAAACGTTAAAACTATAAACATAAAATGAATTAATTTTTATATTGTTTTTGTGTGTTTTATTTAGTATTCGAATTAAAGCCCACATAGAATATGGCTAAATAGTAAAATCTAGTAAAATCTCGCAATTAAAATAAAATTAATCACACATTTGTTGATCATACTACTATTGTTCGCGTATTTTACTTTGGTGCGTTAACAAGCCGAAATCCCCAATGGGTATAAAATTTGCGCGACGAGCCGAGAATCTGATAGTGCACCAACAATGTACCAACCTCCTTCCTGTTCAGACTATGAGCATTACAGTGGGCAGGTGCAAGAACGCAGGAAAAGGGGAAACGAATCCCAACGTAATCCTAGAGACTTTTACGCCGCCTTGGCGTGTGCGTTCGAGTCGAACTCATTTTTTCCGAGATGAACTCCTAGATTTTAACAATGCCCAATGAGCTTAACGTGAATATACTCCTTGTGGAAAAATGCCTCCTATGCTACATCAATAATTCACAAGATTTCCCATTACTCTTCCCATTTGTTTGTTTCTTACATTATGACTACTCATATTAATTCGTCTTATCTTATTGCAGATTTTCATCAACCAGCATCAAACTGTAAGTACTCAAAAATGAGATTTTCTTTAATTTTTAATGCGTTTAAACAACACGAAAACAAGGTAATAAGAAGTAGGTTATTTGAATCCTTCGAACAGTACACTATTAAAGCAAATCAAGCGCTACGCTGCTCGGCTAGGAAGCAAAACCAATGAAACGCATTATTGGCAAATCAGTGCAACAGAAATTTATCAATGCGCACCGGCTTGTTTCCCCATTTCACTCGTTGTAAGCTAACAAGCCGAAGCGACGCTCGTCGAATCAAATCGAATTATTGACTCAATGATTATCAATTAAACGCTTTCTCCGCTTGCTCGGCCATCACAACGCTTTCGACGTGGCTTCGTTCCACCCCACACTCGCAATGAGTAAATCACCCAAAGGCAATGCCGCCAACCGCTCCGCACTTCAACAGGTTGAATGCGACTGCACCGCGTACACTTAATTGGCAATGCAATTTAAATGTAAATAGCTACATTTTTACGTTATGCATAAAGAAAGTCTCTAATGAGTAAACACGACAAACAAATAGTTAATTAAAAACTAGTTGTAAAGCATTTCAATTTGAAGCACTTTTTGGTGCAGAAAAAACAAATGTGTGGCGGAAATAGGACGTGAAGGATTGAGTATTAAATGAGACAAGTACGGAGTAAACATTTGAATATTTTTCAAGTGCCTAAAGAATCTGCAATTTTGTATTCACGTATCGCTCGCGCGACTTTTCGAAAAGTTTTCGGCTAGTCTTCGCGATTTCGAAATACGAATAAAGGTCTCGTCGAACTTGTCGATACTCTTCAAGTGAATAACTGCGGCAACTTGCATGACGCGAGTGAAAGTCGATGCGAACAAATAGAAGCAAATCTCATCCCTTTGCCGTGTATCCGAATCGGGAAACTGTGTGAGTGCGTGGAAAGGGATGAAACAAGAAGTAGACGCCTGTCTTTTACCGGCAGCTGAATTTTACGTGTTATTGAATTCCATATTGAAGGGCTGTTCGTTTGCATTCGAAGCCGAATGCATCGTCGGTTGTTTTGAACGCCCCCGCCGCCGCCCAGCACACCCTTCACCCCGTTGCGCCTTCCTTGTCTCATTCACAACATTGATTAAAAAAGTTTTAAATATTCAAAATTTATTGTATATGCGCGCACACAATCCTCCAGCGCTCGCAGCAGGACAATGCGCGATTTTCGAGAGAGCTAACGTTTTTTCCGGTTATGGATATGTTGGCTGCACAAAAAAGCTTTGGGGTGAAAATACTATATCCGCAATTATAATTGAAAATGATTGCACGAAAAAGTTTTTTGTTTATGCTTTTTGGAACATATTTATTGGAATTTCGTGCTACCTATAATTTTAAAATGATTTCTGAAAATAACATCCAGCTGAAACCACCCCCCCGAAAGAGGTATAATTGGAAAATTATTATGTAAACGTAGATGCATTTTTTATGCCTTGGTAACGCGCCGGGAAATTCCGGAATATTTACGCCATGAAGACACCAGATGTTTTTCGTACGCGCGGAATGCGGTCCTTAATTTTCCAACAGGTATAAATCAGAAAAACAAATTGACAATTCAGCAAACAAATCGGTTATTTATCATGGGGAAAGACTTATTGCCCATTTTGTGTGCGTACAGCGATGGAGATCGGTCGTCAGTCGTAAACGCAGCGGATTCAAATGAATGCAAAAATACGTTTTACACGCAAAAGCGGAATAAACGCAATTGTCGAAGAGACAGCGCCAAGGGAGCGGCAAACTCAGCGAATGCGCCCAAATGAAACGAGGCAAAATGAAATTGAAGCCTAGATGTAGGTGATGCATGCACACACATGTATATTTTCCAATTTATTCACTCGATATTCCAATTGCCGGAAAATAGAATTGCGCGGAGATACAAAAGCGATTTCGTCCGTACGCAAGATGTGAGCACAAATGATTGCCAAAGTAAGTGCACTAATTTGCTGTATCGCTATACACAACCGCATGAAAGACATTTATAAACCGCATTTGTGTCAAAGGAATTGCAAGTTTGATAGAAATCCGACAGATAAATATTTTTCCACCATCGAAACAAGGAAAATTCTTCAGATTTAAATCAAATTTATTTTCCTATCAGCTTCCTAATAGCTAATTCAATAACAAATCATTATTCGAATAAATTTAAGAATAAATGGAAATACTTGAAATTTCAATTTATTTTCGTAATAATAATTTAAGTTAGATAATAAAAAGATGGCAATTATTTGATTCATTTTAATTCCATAAAACTCTTTAAGTATTGAAATAATATACCTACATACATAAAACTTTCAGTCGATAAAGTTTGAAATCTGAAATCTAAATAAGAGTAGCTCAAGTAATAAGTGAACCATTTGAGTTTAAAAAAACTTAAGAAATAAACGTTGGAACGTAAATATTTTATTGTCAAACATATCTTTTATCGCATGTTAAGAACTTGCTTAACAATAATCATAAATTGAGTTATTACATATGAAATACCATTATTTTATCTTTATTGTTCGGAACAAACCGATTTTACAAGTATTGCGAACAGCAAATCGCAAAGCTGACGAGATGAAGAAGACTTATTCAACGACGCGTTGCGCACACATCGAAAGAAATTGCACAGATTATTCCCGCCTGAGAATGCAATACGGATGGAAAATCGCTTTACGAATGGTGCAATGGCATCCATGAATTTTCCCACTACGTGTATGCGCTCGCTCAGCGCGCATAATTTAGCCGCACGTCTGGCGAAGAAAAGCAGAAAAGCGAGAACACGCTGAACACATGTTAGAAAGTTTACATCAAACTCAATCGATGACGTCGGCGCAAGACGTGACAGTTGTTTTAAAAATTATGACAGACTGAAACGTAGCTCGCGTTACACATGTGTCTACGTCGTTGGCTCGTCGGGGGCGGTTGATGTATAAAGCGCACACGCGACGCGAAGAGAGCAGAAAAGCAAAAGGCCAATATTGTGTTATAGATAGACTGTTCACGACTGCCAATGACTCTCTCCCTCGCCACCCAGGACGAATCCTTGTTATTGTATGATCGTCCTATTATTATCACGTGTTATGAATGTTAAGAAGGATAACACGGAAAAGTTATACCTTTACAATCAGACAGGACTATTCCCATAGCCGAATAATCATCTTCGTTTGCGTCTTGCTTTCTTTTTCAATTCAATGCAATTTTCCACTCCACTCTTATACACAGTTCACAAAGGAATTTGAACAATTTTTTGGAATGTTTTATACCAGTTCAAATCTTTGATGTTCGCCTTCTCTGAATAACAATGACCATAAGCTTCTTGAAATATTTTATATCTCATTTTTGTTTTCGTCTTGTTTTGCAAGAAAAACATCTTCAGGGTGTTCACGCAATGCTTCACCATTTGCTAAAAAATTGTTTACTAATGTGACAAGAGGATTTTCTCTTGTCCCGAATACAAATACTTCAAGTGCTCAAGACAACCTGAAGGAAATAACATAAATCACAAAAATGCGCTTCTTGAAATATTTTCAAATATTTTTTTTTGATGTCACGTTAATACTAAACTTTTTAATTAAATTCACAATCAAAACTCTTTCAACTCTCATAAATTTATTTCATACAAAAAAAGTATTTACTTTTAAAAAGTCTTTAACAAATAATTATTCGTAAATAAATTTTCATAATGCAATTAAGGAATAAAGCAATTTTCCGAATTACGTTGGTACAATAAGCAAAGTTCGTATTCTTCTCACCTCAAGAGTAAACGAATTTACACACAGCGAGTGAAACTCGTGGCAAGAAGTCTAAGCAAATATCATAACTCAAAGAGGTGTAGGACTCATCAATGAGCTTCTTCAGTCGAATATCAACAATAATATTACACGCCATACGTGCTCCTCGAAATTATGTAAATTGAATTGATAATAATAGAGATTTATCAAGATGTAGATGGCATGTTTGTCTCGCGACTTGTATGAAAATGAAGCTTTCACTAACTAACTCACTGCCCTATTGTATTTCGTCATTTTACCATATGAATGAGCAATATTCATCCTTTATAATTATTGAATCTCAGCCGCGAACAGACGATGCGTAACTTTTTTGGACTGATAAAAAGCAACTCGTCAAAAGTTATCAGCGAACTTTTCCAGCAACTTTTGTCCAAGTTTTGCGCTCCCAAATGATTAAAAATTTGCGTGACTTACAATTTTTTGCCGATTGTGCAACGAGTCAAAGGATTCCGCCTTCGATGCGACATTCTTTAGCCGGATGGGCTTCTTGTTGCCCATCGACGGCGAGTGGTGGTGGTGCTGCTCCTTCAGGTGATGATGCGTGACGGGGCAATGGTTGGCTGCGTCGTGGAGGGCTGCTGTTGGTGTCACCGCCGACGCAACATGATTGCTCACCGACATCTTCAACTTGTTCAAACACTCGTTCATGTTCAGGCAGATAATGTTGCTATTCATTTGACGCGGATCTCCGGCAATGCTACGTTGAATTATTGAAGCGAGCACGCGCGCACTGCGTCGGAAAAACTGACCGGAAAGTTATTCGCGAGCAAACTTTTCACCACGTGCGGCGCCGCCGATGACGATTGTTGCGCGACCGATGGGCGAGTAAACGCTGCTGCGTGTCCGCGCGTTGATAACAAGGCGCGCGGCGGCGGTTCCGCGTCCGTGCTGGCTTGCTGCTTGGTTAGCAGTTAACCCTCAGGAGCGCCTTCTGCCAAACCGTGTATGCGCCCCACCATCGCAACACAGTGTCGCACGCACTCCTGCTTCCTTCAGGACTCCTTCGGCGGCGGTGTGAATGCGGTCATGCTACGCACCGCCTCCGCTATCATCGCTTATCATCGCCCTGCGTGAATGCACCACACTTTGCTTTTCTTCCCATTCTTCCCTGCCGCTTTATTTGTCACCTGTTGACAATTACGACCGATGATACGAAGACTTGACGTGTTTAAATATCCGAATTACTCGTAAAGATTAAACGAGCACGCGCCCGAAGAAATTTGATGATAAAACTTTTACCGCACTGCGCGCAAATTCAATTCATTTGCCTGATGATGAATGCGCTATGATTATACATGCATGCGCAAATGTTCTCGCGTTAAAGTTTTCCACCAAAGTTTCAAGCATGAAAAATAGTCTTTTACAGCCGGTAATTAAACAATTAAAAGCATAAAGATAGTTTTTCTTTTTACCCTGGGAAATTTTACGTTTATGAATGAAATCATCTGACATTAAAAAAATATTCTATCCAATTTGTTATTTAATGAATGGCATCATAATTGACGTCAGAAAATAACAAATATTTAAAGTGCATAACAGTGGGATTTTTGAATGGGAAAAGCATGATAAAATTAATCACTATGTAAGTAAAAGTTTCAACGAAAACTTAATCATCTGTAATTTGTTTAATCACCTCGTTGGTTTAATTACAATCATTGTTTAATTTACGAAGACTGCGATTCCAGACGTCGAAGAATTAATTTCCAATGATCGTTTACCAACTTATTTCTTGTTTTCCTTGGTGGAAAGTCACGCCATGGAATGTTTACCAAAGTATTGTAAAACTCGGTCACCTAAAGTAGCTATGCGAGCACCCAGCGAACTTTTAAAATAATTTCCATTTGACGTTGCTGGAAAACGCAGTGCGTCAAATTATTAAACGAGACTTTCGATCCCTTCGCATTAATCTCGACTGCATACCAAGAATTCCTTGTGGCCTCAGATGCTTTCTTTGGTGTGGTAAAAGTTTGCCCGGAAAAATGGTGCATGGAAACCGACAAAATCCGAATAATTACTAACTGCTGCTCATATTTAAGACGACGCCAGTGTTTAAAATGCAAATTGAATATTGTCTTCCGCCATGAGGAATTCTTTTTATCCTTTCGCTGAGCTTTATCACATTCTAATGCTGCTTTTATTCTAATTTATGGCTTGTTCGGTGAAACCGCTTGCAATATTTATCAAAGGCGCATTTAATAAATGCGCCTTTTATTGATTATTGATTCGCCATGTCGTGATAACACGATTAACCGACTTTTAATTATACGTGACAATTCGTTGAATGCGGTCTCTAAAATTCATTGAATGCGGTCTCTGAATGATGAGACTTTCCTAAATGAAAAAGAAAGACTTTTGCATAAAAAGAAGGAATTTTATTTTTTATTTTCCTGTAGAAAATAAAAAAAAAGCCCCTGAAGTAGATTTCAATTAGAACAAATGAGTATTATTTTATATTTTGGTAACATGCGTATTATTATAATTAATATTTTGTAATTCTGAATTCATTTGCTTCCGGATTTACTGGATTTTCGCTTCTTTGTTCAGCATAACGCAATTAAACCGTGATTTCGAGGGTAGGATATTAAAATAAATTAATTATCAAAAAAAGCAAAAGAGCAGTAAGCCTAATGGTACATGAACACCTACAAGGAGAACTGGGCTATTGTTGAATTGACGTGCCCGAAGAAAAAAGGGGGTGAATCAGGGTGAATGTGTGGTAAGCGTTGTAAATGGTGGGGAAGAACGTCACACTCATTAAATTTGTTTCGCTAATGGGGCGCACACGGAAACAAGAAAAAGCGTTAATTAATTTCACATGTTGAGTCGCACAAAAAACCTTTCATTTTCAGCGTCGTTACAAACTCATCCTGTTTTCTATTTCTTATCATTTTCTATTTACGCAGAGTAAAATTAATATTCATGCAACTAAACTAATTAACAATTTCAAGAAGTACGTGTGAGAAAAGTCAGTAAAGTCAGCAATTGTAAGAAAGTCATAAAGTTACTAAGCTAATAGAAAGATAATAGAGTAATATCACTTGACAAATTTAAATGAAAAGATGTTAACTCAATGAACGCAAAGATGTTAACTCTCTCTCTTGGAATTTGCATAAATGATGCGAGCGATAAGAAGGCGGCTAATTATGATGAAACAAAGTGCGGGGGCGGATATAATCGTATTTGTCGGATATGTAAATGAGCGCGTGAGGGGGTGAATATAGCGGATGCGATCGACTGCGCGAAATTGCATTGCGATTTATTTACGCAACGAGCACAGGACGTACAAATTTCGCATAAAAATTTAACTCACTAAGACGACATGGGTAAAGTTAAACACGTCCCCGAGGATATTAAGGACGCGTTTACTATACATTCCTCCTGTCGACTTCCTTCCTTCCCTTACAGCCTTCTTTCCTTTTTCCTTCCAGCATTACCCAAGCCTATTTATTTGTTCCGCACTTCCTCGCGCTTCTTCTGCCTTGTTTTCCGCGCACCGCTCGTATCTTGTGCGTTTTTGTTTTCATATCGAAACAGCTTTATGCTAACCAACTTATTTCTTTCTCTGGTTCACCCTGCACAGTACTGAAAATTACTTCTTATTTATGTCACTTGTGCCTATTGCAACTGCGATATATTCTCGTATATTTCTTAATTGTCTCAACTTTTATTCCAACGTTTCGCACACAAAATGTGCGCACAATACGTCGTGCCAGCCATAATAAATCTGATCATAAAATCGGATTTTGATTCATTCCTCTGCATTACGGTTTTAACTACGTCAGTGCAACAGATGGTTTCGGCTTTCATAACATAATCAATCAAACTTTATTTTAATATTTTTCCAATCGTTGTTATAATAACGCTTCTTGCTTTATGTTATTTTAACACAATGGATCCATCTGCTTGCCATGCATGATTATGACATAAAAGTAGTGAGTAGGTATTAGCGTCACTGAATAATAATTTTACAATTGCCGCAGTTGACCGCATTTGTAACGCATTTAGAAGATTTGCATAGTTCCAGTTCGGGACGGAATGAACTTAATTGATACAGCTAGAGCGAATTTGATTATCGGTAATCTGCCTGTTTAATTAGGCAAAATTATTCGCGTATCTCAATGCAGAGCAATTATACATTACTGTTGCAAATCGAGGCATTCGCATATCCAATGGCAAGCATGTTTTCTGCATGCGACCGTCAATGACGGAAATTACTGAAACGAGTCGCACTGATTGCTGTATTCTGTTTTAGCATTCAATCACTTTCAATCGCTTCATTCATTTCGAATTTATCCGTGGACGGCTCCTGCCATAACAAATTAAAATGCACTTTTCTTGTAAACAAGTTTAATAGTTTTAATTTCATTTGTTCGTGTTTAAGCTACTCGCGACTGACTTGCACAAATAAGTGTACAACTTGTAAACAGCAATTAACAAGTCTGTAAATGTACTCACGTTTTATTTTCACCTTTAATTATGCATAATATTATCATAACTCACACAAAAGTTTCAGTAAAAGTAAAAACAAAAACGGTCTCACTTTCAATGGGTTCAAAATTCTTTCTTCTCCCACACAAAAACTTAAATTAAGCGAATTTACAATGAGTTCTTCCTTTTCGAGTTGAGATTCGCGGAAATTCTGTGTGCCTCAAGTGATAACACTTTTTATATTATTACACCCGCTTCTTATCGGCGAGGTTTAAGCATAATTAAGATATTTAAATAATGTTGATAAACGGGGAGGAAAACTTTTATTAACAAAATAATTTCTATTCAAATGAACTTCTACTTGATCAAGCATTCAAGCGTTAAAGAATAGCAAAAGTTGTGCAAAGATTGCAACAGCAAGTGGCGCTCATTCAAATTTAATTTTTATGCAAAAATAATAAGTGCAAAGTTGCAGGAGCGCAGCCACTCGATGTGGACATTTCGCAGAAATTTTCACATTTGCATTTTTATTCAAGTGAAGTTCGTTTGCAACGAACGATGGGCGATAAGAAAGCATATGTTAAACTGCACACCAGCATCGCCAACTGTTTGGCTTTCAATTCCTGGACGTCCAAAGGGAATTCGCTGTGCAACTCCAGTGCGCAGCTTCTTTATGCTAGATAAATATCGCTTGTTCTTAAAAATGCACTACTCTTGCTCTAAGTAAAAGTTCTAACGATTTAAACATTTTCCCTGAAGCACAAAGCCTTAATATTATATACTAATTACTTATTTAATTACTTAGTAAATTTGATTTGGAAAACATATAAGTTTCAGGCATATCTATATTTATGTTTGTTATACGGGGTTGTATATGAACAAGTAAACAAATATCTATGTAAAACAGCATTAGGTGATACGAAGTTCTCCAGGTCAACTGGTTACAAAATAATACATAAGTTACGTACATATGTGGTGCTTAAAATACAAAACATGGCAACTTGGTAAACATAGAAAAACATAAAAAGAGAGAGGATAAAACGCCGTAAAACTGAAATAAAAGCATCATCTAACATTTTATATCACTGAAAATGTCATCGTGCGGCATTGTTCGACGTGCTGTACTGGCAAATTGCTTATAGACGCTTTAAAAAAGCGGCTGAAATCTGATGAAATCATCGCTTCTAGGACGGTGCTGAGGGTGAACGTGGAAGATTTGGACGCGTTAGTGTTTCATTATTCTCCGCGTTTGATCCACCTTCCAGCCGACTCTCGCGATGGCCCTGAGAGCGTCGTAAACGAGATGCGCGACTCACGGCCCTTTGAGCGCGATCTGCGCGCAAACTTCGATAAAAGTCGACGAAAACATAAGTGCCCACCACCTACAAAGCGAAATGGCATTATCTTGATATTATTGGTCAATTAAATAAGTTCTTCGAACAAGCTCTGCCAGCTTCATTCGTTACATTGATAAACAAATAAGTTGGAAAGCCGCAGTACGCGCGCTCATTATAAGTTGCGCGCCTATTCAATGAAACGCATTTAATACCTGTAATAGTGCGGAGAGGATGGCAATCAACGAAACTTCAAGTAACAATTTACGAATGTACGGCACTAAGCGATCTTTGCAACCAATTTGATAAGTTTCGGTGCAAGTTCTCGTCTTGTTTATCACGTCAGTCAATTGGCACTTGAAGCATGACGGCGGCAATCTTGCATAATCAGCGGTACCATTTATGCCGCAACATTCAAACTAAAATACAACACGTTAATTAAAAATAATTAAGTATATTAAACGCTTGTTGCTTGCAGTTTTGAAAAGCAGCGAAGCAATCGCAATTTGTTTTAATATTAAACAAAAAAGTTCCTGACAGCGGTGGGATTCGAACCCACGCCCTTTCGGACTGGTGCCTAAAACCAGCGCCTTAGACCGCTCGGCCACGCTGCCTTGTAAACTGCCGCAACAATTAGATTCATGTCAACGCACCATGCTTTGTAGTCTTATCCATTCTGATTTTTCTTTGCCCAAGGAATATTCTTGGACATACTTAGCATGAGATTTCTTCAATAATACGAGACTTTTATCTTCAACCTGTGACCGTAACACTAAACTCCACATGCCAATGGAAAATTCTACTATTAGTAAAACAATCGTAATTACGCCAAACTGAAAACGCAAAAAAGTCATTTTAATTAGAATAAACTTACTTAAAATACGTCTGCCTACCAAGACAATAAAGAAATCATGTTGTTTGCTGGGGCCTTTAACTCCGATCCACGTTATTAATAAATGAAGAATTCCCAGGACGAATATCACAATAAATGGCGCAATTGTGTTATTTGGTATGAATGTGAAATGGTAGAAGAGCACTTTATAAGTTAGCACAATAGCGAATCCAATCAGGACGGCTCCTGAGAACTGAATTTATTGTTAGCACACAAAGTGAATGCATTTTCCAACAAGCACACTTACAAACAGCACAGCGGAGTAAATAAGGCACAAGATTTCTTTAATTTGAAGCGATGTCATTGCTTCGAATTTATTGTTACATTTTTGTTATATGATCAAAAAAGTCAGGGACGAGCGCCTGGAAACCGCACACAGACGGATTTAAGCACAAACGATGATTTCACTTTCGCCTCATTCCATTATATGAACTCATTGGCTTTGATTCTCGTTTGGAACAAGTTAAGTGCACTTAGTATTCAATAGCTTATGTGAAGGCCGTGTTCTTGAACGCGCTTAAACGCTTCTACAACAATAAGACAAAATAAAATAGAATAACCATCAATCAGATATATTATTTTAGTGCTAAGGTCAGCTACCTAACACATATTCAAAGTATTTCATGTGGCATTCTATAAATAAATAAATAATTATAAGATTGCGTCCGCGAAGTTGCACTATTCATATGCAACACATGAAACTGTAGTCGTATCACGCAATATAGGCAATCCTATTGGCATATCCGAGGTCATTACTTGGGCTCCTAGGTAGTTGTGTTGTTATCGTGGTTTAGTGTGCAGTTGATCTTCAGTTCCTAGTCTCAAGAGGACAATAAAGTGTGTTCATCAATCGTACAGGTATGAAAATTAATCATTTAACGCATATATCTCATGTATAACTATTGTTTAGCGCTATCAATGATAATACCAGTAAATTGGTCGCAAACTTGTTCACATAACCTATGAAGCAAGCAACTAAACGTATTTCATCTATTTTATTCATTTGAAACATGTAAACTTAATAGTTACAGCCTTTTTGCAATGGCCGGCTCCTCATCTGATTCTCAGCGAACGATCGCTCAGAAAACCTGGGAGCTGTGCAATAAAATTGAGACAATTAATTCAGTGGACGAAATCTATAGATATGATAAACAACAACAGCAAGACATCTTAATGGCTAAGCCATGGGATAAAGAGTAAGTTATTTATCATTGAAAATCCACCCTCTTTAACATTGCCTTTTAGTCCAAACTTCTTCAAAGACATCAAAATATCTGCTCTTGCTCTGCTCAAAATGGTGATGCATGCTAGGTCAGGGGGCACATTAGAAGTAATGGGCCTCTTATTAGGCAAAGTTGATGGCAATACAATGTTTGTTATGGATTCCTTTGCATTGCCAGTCGAGGGCACTGAGACAAGAGTAAATGCTCAAGCACAGGCTTACGAATATATGAGTTCATATATTACTTCAGCGAAATTGGTAAATACTCTATAAGTTATTATATTATTTAAATCATTTGTATAACGTTGCAATATTAGGTGGGAAGGGAAGAAAATGCTATAGGATGGTACCACAGTCATCCAGGGTATGGCTGCTGGCTTTCTGGTATTGATGTTTCCACTCAAATGACTAATCAGAGTTATCAAGAGCCATTTGTTGCTATTGTCATTGATCCAGTACGTACAATCTCATCTGGCAAAGTATGTCTGGGAGCTTTCCGCACTTACCCTAAAGGTTACAAATCTCAGAATGATGAGCCTTCAGAATATCAGACAATCCCTCTTAATAAGATTGAAGATTTCGGCGTTCACTGTAAACAGTACTATTCTTTAGAAGTAACTTACTTCAAGTCGGCTCTAGACCGAAGACTGCTCGATTCATTGTGGAATAAATATTGGGTTAATACTCTTAGTTCTTCCAGTTTATTAACAAACGCCGATTATACGACTGGCCAAATTTATGATCTCTCTGAGAAATTAGAGCAGTCAGAGGCTGCACTGGGTAGAGGTGGTTTTATGGTCAGCGGGCCAGATCCACATGAGAAACGCTCCGAAGACAAGTTACTTAAAGCCACAAAAGACAGCTGCAAAATTACGATTGAGAATATCCACGGTTTAATGGCGCAAATGATTAAAGATCGTTTATTCAATGGGCGTTGTAACAACGCAGTCACAAACTAACTGAATGACCAATTAATTTATTCTTACATGAATTAATTATTACTGCCTCTTTAGAAGGTATATTTTCATTTAAAATGTCATTATTAATAACATGTAAGCGAATTTACACAGCTTTTCAAAATAAATACTTGTCCACTACTAGGGAGAATCAAATCAGAGATGTGATAAACAATTTTATTGTGCTTCTCCAAATATACATATAGCAAGGAATGTGTTGAATTTCTTGTTTGTTGCAACTTACATCAGTTATTTACATAATTTGTTTATTAATTACCTAATATGGACGTAAATAACATGATAAATATAACAAGCAAATAGATTTGAAAATTATAGCAATTATTTTGCGAGAGCGCCATCACGGGCTGATTCAGAGCGTTTACAATTAGGGGGCCTTTTTATACTCTCCATATCAAAAGACGTTTAGCGCAGTTGAGCAGAAGTTTGAAAATAGCCACGTTCACGAAAATGTCCGGCAATTTTTTTATTCGTGCTAGGTCGTGGATATGCTGTAAGACCAAGAATCTTCTTTCCGTACCATTCAACCGATATCAAACATAAATTGAACTTACAAACTAATTAAGTACTGTATAAATTAAGTTCATAATCATTTGAATAATAAAACGATACTAAATTGATAAAATATTATATACATTTATCGATAGTATCTCACTAAAAACAACTAATATTAACCGTCTTAACGCTTATTTCATATGAAAAAATTAGATATCTCTTAGTTTGCATAATTTTTATCTTGTTATTTACTTATTATATAGATTATTTATCCGCGGATAAATAGGCATGTGTGTATCAATCAATTGCGTTTCCACCTATTTGACGAGTAGCCAAACACTTATATTTGTTTGACCGCATTTATTGGAAAGCGTGTTCTGTCTGCGTGTCGGATGTTGGTTCATTGTCTTCAGCCCACGTTGCGTCAATCCCAGATATCAGTGGGAAAACTATTTACTTCCGTCTGCTCTTGCACGTTGCTACCGTCCACTGAATATGTTATTCGAAGTCGCATTCGCAAATTACTCTGCAATTTAATAGAATAGTTTTAGTTAAACCTAGCACTCAAACAAAAGTAAGAGGATTACCTTTGATGGATTAATGACTCGAATAACTTGGGTCACAATGCCATTGGGCGTGATTACTGTCCCTGATGGTGACATCATTTGTAGTTGGAATGTCTGCAAGAATTATGTTAATAATGCTTTGATTAATTATATAATTATAGCTTACTCTTGGAACGGCTGCCTGGAATAAAAACTCAGTCATGTTTGAAAGCGTATAATTAGACGCAGTAACGTTTATAGAAACTGTGTTGTTGTCATGTTTTTCCAAGGAAAACACAATCTTTAATCCATTCTTATCAAATGCGGTTAATGTAGGTAGATTCATTTCTGGAACGAAGAGTTGATTAATTGCAATAACATTTTTAACACCTTACCATTCACTGAATTAGTATTAAGGAAATTAGCACTCAGGAAGTTCGAATTCTGATTGTTCGTTATAGGAATTTGCGCCTGGTTGTTATTCTCCAAAATTAATCCAAGACCCGTGTCTGAAGATGGCATCGACGGTGGTAAAGAGTCCAGGCCTCCAAGAAGGTCTAATAAATCCTGATTGTTGCTGTTTGAGACAGGTAGGCTTGAATTTATCGTCGTATTCGGTTTAATTATATCCATATCTGAACTATCACCTCCCAATAAGTCGAGCAACGCATTCTGTAAACAAATTTGATTACATTCCATGCAGTATTTAAAACTTTAATATACACACTGATTCATTGTTGGTATGATGTGGTGGGCTATCGTCCAATCTCATTTCATTTTGGTCTGCGTCGCCGTTGGTGTGTAAATCATCGTGATTCGATCGATTAACTTCCATTGGGGGCATACGTTCAAGTAAAGCAGGTCGTAAATTTCCATATTTTCCAAACAGCTGCGAGAATTCTACTCCTCGCTGTTGCAATTCGATGTGCAGACTCGAACTGAATGTATTAACAATTTGTTGTATTTTGCTAAAAGATAACGCCATTAGAAACATGATATTGAAGAGCGTACGCTCACATACTTTATGCAAGAAAACCTCGTGCTTAATTTAGTTAACGACATTAGAGTATACTGTTTAGTAATCGTCGTGTTCTGCGGTGACCATAGGAGTCTGTGATAAATATCGATCACTTCATCCTCTGTTGGACGTTTCATGTCATGTACATCTTCAATCTCAGTTGTTAGTAATAGATCACCATATTCACCAATTGCCCAAGTAGCAACTTGAATCAGTGGTTGTTTATCCATAACATCTTCAGCAAGAACCTTCCATAATTGCAATGTAATGTAGCCTTGCTGAGACGTCGTCTCCGAAATTAATTGAATCGTCGACGTAATCACATCATCGCGCACATAATTACCAGCAGCAACTAATACTTTGAGCAATGTGTCCAAGTGCCATTTCTTATTCGGCGAATAACGTTCCGCGGCATGCACGATATTGGATGAACATTGCGCTTTAAATTCGGGATCAGCTTTTTCCAAAAACAAGAGAAGCTCTTTCATCATCGTCCGTATGTTTTGCACATTAATCAATGCAAACGACAGCTCCATCGCTCTACGACGGATTGACACATCCGGATCCTTAAGACACTCTAAAATCGTCGACCTATGCCGCTGCACGGCTGATGTATCGACATGCACAGTACGCAGCAATGTATTTAGGGCAACATAGCGAATGTTTTTATCAGTATTTATAAGAAAACGTCCAAGAATATTCACAGCAAGTACTCGAAGACCGCCTTCCGACTTGATATCCATTATCGACAGCACAGTTTCATACAAAATTGTATTGCCAACATTTTTACTCGTTTCCGTATTGGTAGCCACCTGAGCTAATATATCATTCATCGCTTCAGAAGCATCAATGTCATTCTTGCCTAGCACTCGCAGTAGTTTTAGTATTTTTACTTGCAGGAACGGATCACTAACTCCTGAGACATCATGCTCAGGTGAATATCCCGCCAAGATTAGGTTTTTCAATATGCGTACCAAATTGGGTACAATCTAAAATATAAATCAATATTAATCATCATAATACCAAGATTGAAAATCATTTAGCTTCCAATTATTTTATATGACCAAAAATTGAATTTCAGTGCAAAATCACACACTTTGTTTATGAGAATTGCTTTGTTATCAAGCAGCTTCTGGGTATCTACACATTTCAAAAGTAACTAAAAAGCAATGAGTAATGTATTGGTATTTGCAAATATTGATACCATATATAGAAAACCGTAGTAATGAATGTATACACAATAGTAAGCTCCCAACAGTAAGAAAGCATGAACAATACGACAAGTATTGCAATAGCATACCTCACAGTTTGAGCAGTCCTAGACAAAAGTACTTGATTAGTAAACGATGCACGAGACAAAAGAATAAATTTACAGAGATTACAGTTTAACATGCAATTATACAATTTCATAAGTTTAGTATGCAAAATAATTTGCCTGCAGAAAAGTAGGAGCGGAACTGGATAAACACACTTAGACAAAACTCAATATTCCTTTATATTACAAGTAGGGCCAGAGAGCGAAAAATTACATACCTTTTTAAAATGATTCAACGTGTCAGGGCTATGTTCACACATCTCAGTTATTAAAGTCACGCCCGTAATCAAAACACCTAAAACAAACAATAAACACATTAGTACGGCAGCACAACATGATTGGAAACAATAACATGGTAGTCCCACAAATGTATTGAAAATAGCAAGTAGTTAGTCATACCGTGATTCTTTTCAGATAACAGGCTACGAGTTGCCGGCAAAAATATCTCCATAAGTTCTGGCACTCGTTTGATAATCCTGTATGCGCATAACGCTGCCTTTTTGCGAATATAGGCATTTGGAGATTTCATTAGTCGCTCCACTTCGCCAGCTAAATCTCTCGCCATTTCTGGCGACGCAATAGCGCCTAAAGTGCACAGTGCAAGTCCCACCACAAATTGCGTTGAGGAATTCAAGTCGCTGCAAAACGAGAATTATTACTGGTGAAACGGATGTCATGCCATTGCTTACTTTTTCAGACAGTTGGTTATTAATAAATGGACATCCTGTCTTTCATCCAAGAGTAACATAGCGCCCAAGTATCCAATTCGCTTATCCGTAAATCGTTGACTGGCAATCAACTTGAGGCATTCCAACTGACCAAAGTGCGCCGGATATCCCAGCATATGTATATACAGCAGCTTAGCAATATTCCTACATCTCCATACTGTGTCCTCCTCGCGAAAGGTTGACCTAATGTATGCACATTCTTTATTTACAACACTTCTCTCCTCAGCAGCGGTACGTGCGGCGCGTATTTGCCGAATAAGATCGCGTAAACGCATCGGCGTTGGCATTCGTACTTAAAAACAAGAACACAGAATATCAGTCAATTGATTGAAGTAAACCGGCGTTGAATATTCACCTCGTTCAACCGCCTCATTGATGACCTGCTTAATTGTGGCCATATTGAAAGCTGGATTGAATCTGAAATATATTCCAATTAAAGCATAAGCGTTCAACGAGTGTGTACTTAATGAATCTATAATTACCCATGTTCAGAGGCATTCATAGTGCTATAGAAGCAGATGAAACTGACACAAATAATTCAAGCCACAAGAACACAACCAACAAACAATTATGCATTAAACTCAGATTTCCACCTGCACGGTACACGTTTTGCACGACCGTTTTCACCTTAGACACGTCTATCACCTCTATTGTAATTTATGTATTGCTTTAATACTTATATTCATGAGTAATCACCGAATACAGGTAGCTAATACTGTACACCTGTGCGCTACACTAACAATGTTTCACGTCTCAATTGTAGCCGCTACGTGTAGTCCACACGGTATGAAGATACGCAATTATGGTAGCCACACTCTGGACAAAATAAACGTTCACAAGGCAAAACTAAAAATACCCTTAACGCGCTTACGTTGGCAAACGAGTTTAGACCATCCCTTCGGAAAATTGACTTCACTTGTGACGCTTATGACAGCTACTGCTACCACAGGCAATGCAGTACACATACGCAAAGCATATGCAGGAGCAGCAGGATTAAACGAGGCAATGCGCGACTTGCTCACCGTGTAGCCCATGATGCCAAGTTGGCATTGGCGGAGTATTAATTGATAACTCAAATAGTAAAATTTCGTAGCCTATCAATCAAAATCAACACGTATTTATTAAAAACAAAATCATTCGAGGCAAAAACGCATGTTGCAAATGCAAGATATACCGCTGGCAACACTGTAATTTGTCGTGCACCATTTAAATTATTTAAAATATTTAATTAAATATAAATAGCCCCCCACATTGCACCAAAAGCCACAGGAGTCACACCAATTTAATATAAAGCACACATGTACTCACCTACGATTCAATTCCGGTGGCAAAACGCTCCAATCTGTATCGAAATATGGATACATCGTAAACTGCAGTAAACCCGTATCAATTAACAAACGAATATGTATAATAACAGGGCAATCAGCAAGAAATTGTTTTAAATTACACTATGAATTTGTTTGAAAATGCTTAGCCATCAACTATCAATTATCGTGATTCCACAACCGGTGTGCAACACATTAAGCGCCGTCATTGATAAGCGTTATCTCGAGGCAGAACTGTTGTATCAATAAAGTATCTCATAATTTAAGGCTTATCTTTTCACAGCAAGTGGTTATTTTATACACGGCCTGTACCATTTTCAAAATTTTCTTGCAAATATAATATAAAACATATAACATAGTAAAATATACATTTTATTTAATTGATTAGTATATAAATTAAATACATAGTAACAAATGTATTGAGACCACAGTTGAAACGATGTATAATTATAAAAAATAGAATGAAAGCCAATTCAATGCCTTTTGTAAATGATGGATTCATGTTAACATTCTTCTTTTCATTAGACCAACTTCAAATTTGGATTGGCCTGTACTTTAGGATTAATTACATCCATATAAAATTATAAAATATTATATACATCAGCTTCACACAGTTAATTTTCATTATTTCTTGGAGGTCTCAGGAACACATTCAATTTTATACAGTCTGCCAACCATCTAATCCCTTCATCAACTCCTTCACTACAAAGTGGAGGTAGTAATTGCATAATTAGTTTGAAGCTAAAGAATCAACTTACCCAGTAAGAGCAGAAACAGCCATCACCATACAATCTCTTTTGCCAATCAACTGAGCATTTTTATTAAAAATAGGTTTCACCTCTCTTACACCCATGCACTCTGGAATATCTTGCTTATTGGCTAATACTAACAGAGGTATGCCTTGTAAATTTTCATTTGCAATCATTTTATCTACAAACAAACAAATTTTAGTAACAGAAATACAAGATTTAAATATCAAGCTATACCAAATGTTTCTTTGGATTCATCAATTCTATCTCTATCATTGGAATCTACTATATAAATAATACCATGTGACTCTGCATAATACTAAAATCAAAACCAGATTTAGTATAAGATGTAAGTATTTTAGAGCTACTTAATACTTTGTCCCATAATGATTGTAATTCAGTTTGTCCACCAAGATCCCAGAAGTTTAATTGTATGCCATTCACATCAATCTTGCCAATATTTAAGCCAACAGTCGTTGTTATCTTACTGGGATGCATACTTTTGTAATTTCGTGTTAGCTTAGTTTTAGCAGCCTCCAAATAAGTCTGAAAATGATATTAATTAGAGGTTGCTGGGCTTTAATTGTTTTCTTACTGTTTTGCCTGCATTGTCCAAACCTAATATAAGTACGCAGAACTCATCTTTTTGCACCATATATTTATAAAAGCCATGCAGAAGCGTATACATTATAAATCGCTACATACAAGCAAAGTTAATAAACTAATTCACGAAAATAAATAGGAATAACATGAATGAATGACAGCTGTTGGGAATATTTGGGGTTACAACTGCGAATCCAGTTGCATATTGTGCGCAAATTTTCGAATACATTCGATCTTCAATATATTTAATAATTAACTTTTTTATCTGTAGCACTAATTAATTTTAAATACGAAGTATGCTATGTTTAAACTTTTATATTGCTTAATTTAGTCCTTGAGCGCATGATTAACGAGATATTTACATTTCCATGTAGTAACAGGAATGTGGGTTGCTTGTAAGCAATTTACGTTTCAGCTGACGTATCACATTTGATCACATTATAGTTTACTGAGTTTTGGTAGTGGTATTTCAAACAACTATTATCATTTAAGCACATTAAGTATTATGGTGGTGTGTTATTTCAACTCAGTGATTATAAACTAAACATTCCTACCATCGTGTATACTCTGACAATGTCATTTAAACATCAAATAAATTACCATCAAACGTTACTATAATTTGCCAAATATTGTGGTGCTATTGCATTTATTTTATTCTATTTACGAAGTAGAACATTAATACAAAAATGGATCACGTTAAAAGCACGCTTCGGTCGCACAAAGATGTTATTGGGCCGGTTGCTGCAGGAGTTACAATTTTACAATTTCTATCAGGTTCTTTTATTTGTAAAGATATTTATAATAAGGGTTCTACGAAAGGTATCTCAGCTACACCATTTATTGGTGGTGTGGGGCTGTAAGTATTTATCGTCATTGCTTTTGGGTATTATGTAATGACAATAATTTCAGTGGAATTCTTGTGCTAAAGCTTGCCATTTTATTGAAAGATAGTAATATGTTCAACGTGAACATGGCAGCTATTATTTTCAATGTGATTTATCTGGGATTTTACGCTACATATTCCGACGACCGTAAAAAAGAGGTGTGGATACCCTCAGCAAAAGGTTGCACTTTAGTGGCAACATTACTGCTCTATGTTGCTTTTGAAGAAGAGCACCTAGTAAAATTCAGATACAGCTTCATAATGACTGTTCTGATGCTCTTATTACTAGGTAGCCCATTGATTGAAATAGTATGTAACAAAATTATAAGTATTATCAATAACTAAATCTAAAACTTATTCCAGTCAGATATAATTGCAAAGAAAGATGCATCAAGTATCCCATTTCCTATGGCATTGATGGGATTTATTGTTTCTTTCTTGTGGCTATTATATGGACTTGGATTGGATGATAACTTTATGATTGTGAGATTATCAAATATTATAAATTGTTGATTAGAAAAAATCAACATTTGCTTTCTAGATACAAAATACTGTTGGTGGTATCATCTGCCTGGCACAAATAATTCTCTGGTTAGTTTTGCCGGCTAAAACGCCAACAACATTATCCAAGAAAGAGGATTAAGCAAAGATGCTCAGAATTTATACATTTACATTTCCGGTATTACTTCAAGACGCAAAGTACGTACAGTATTGTACCCGCAGTAAGACATTTTTTGTCGTTATCTAATAGGTAAAGTATATGATAAATTAGAAAACCGTGACAATAAATTCTTCCAATAATGTGTTAGCTCAATTTATTAAATTTTATTAAAACATTGAATTTTATTCCTTTTTATGACTAAATCATGCTATAAATTTCTTACATTTGAATGATTTTATTGTTTAGTTTAAATTAGTTTATTCGGAACGTATGCAACCAGTGAAACGATTTGGCGCATAACCTTCGAGTTGTCAGACGGCGGAGGAATAGAAATCCGCATACGGTTTAGGTCAGTTTGGGTTGGTTTGGGTGTTAGAGGTTTAGTAGGGAAAGAAAAATGATTCGTGTTGGGCAATGTGATAAGTGATTGTTGATTAGTTTTACGCATGTTCGCCCGCAATACTCCGCTTATAATTAATTCTCCTTTACGCTGATGAATTAATTCTTGGGCAGGATGGCGAGCAGAATAAGTTACAATTTGCTTCGTTTGGCTAGTCATCGGCATTTAATAGGCAATAATTTTCGCTCAACGAATTTCTTAAGTAATATAAGGACTACAACACCAAGACGATCCCTTTATGTGAGCTATCAAGTACTTGGTAGCGGTGGACATGCCGAAACAACGAGCACTACACAAGGCTTAAATAAACTACAAGCCCAAGAATTAGTTCTAAGATTGACTGGAGAAGAAAGGATATTATTGATATCTGCATTGCAAGAATATGAATCAAAACTGGTGAAGGAGGAATATGAAGGTATGTAGATATTGCAACATTATAGCAACATGATAATTTGAATGAAGTTTATTTTTGCCAATTTGAATTTTATCTCCACGTAATGTTTATCTATTAAGTGGTCTAAATTGGCCTAAGTTTCGTATACGTCACACTATGAACTTTAAGTCCTTTAACATTATCGTTTTATAGCCCCTTATATAAATCTTTAACGTACACTTTCAGTTAATGTCTTTTCATTAAAGTAATTTGGTTGATTACAGCCTTATAATGATTTTTTCCGTATGAAATACGCGCTTCATGATTCTCGACGGAAATTATAAAGTGGGTATCGAATATAGAAATTACATGGGTACAAAACAACAACAACATGCATTGAACCATTTAATACAACACATTTTGGCGTCGGTCCAAATTCAGTTTGTTTACAGTCTATTTTAGTTTGTGTATTGATTCAGAGAACATCCGTTGCACGTGAAACGCATAATACTTTTATGTGCTGTTGATACTTTTTCTACGGAAATTGGAAAATGTCAACAGTAGTTCTGCAAACTGTCAATGAAAATTTGATTAGGAAAGTTTCTCGCAGTTGGTCGACGCTCTTTTATTGTGTACTTTTATACCTGCATTTATCGCAAAGGTAATCTCGTCGGATGAAGGCTCCTGTTCGATTTGGAAGTGCGTCATGATGTACGCAAGTTGTATTGATCATAATGTTTAGGCAGTTCCTATTCAATTTTACTTGCGCTTACATTCGTTGCCATGGCAACCATTTTCTGCGTTGATTCCGCACATTACTTTAAACACAATATTTAGGGAGCATTTGCTGTGCAGCATATTAATTGCACTAATGCTGACCAATTATGTAATTTGCAATTCATTAGCTAGAGAAGGGTTTCATCTTAAATTGATATTAAAGGTCAACTAGCAGCGTCTCGATGGAGAAGTAAATACGGGCGCCCGAGTAAACTCCCACGCTTAGGCGATGTTGATCCCACAGGATCATATTGCCCGATGCCCGCGGACTGGCTCCAGAGAAAATACGGTAACGCCCGCTGTCTAAGTCTGGGATGCAATCATACTAATTTTGGGAATGTTACTAAACAGAAATAATTTTGCCTGACAATGGCTAAATTAACGATTATATTTTTAACTGATTAGCTAGGCTACTAATAATGATAACAATTCTTCTTTGCAACATTCATCTTATGCCGCTAATTTGCTAACAGTTCTATGGCTTAGTCATAATATTGACTCATGTTTCAGGTACAGTTAACACATTGCATGCCACATTCAATCAAATGTAAAGACCTAATTAATATACCCAATTCAATTCATCGTAACATACTTCCGTGCAAACATAGGAATGATTTTAGTCGCTAGAATCGTCTCATGGTAAAATCACCTTGTATCTGAATAGCGATGATTTCATATGTTAATGCATTTGTTAAGTTTTGCATGCATTCTAACTAACCGATGAGTAATATTGTTATGGACATGCAATATAATCATATAGCAAATCAAATTTGTCAATTTTTTCAGCTGAATCTGTCCCACCACCAACTACTTCACAATTAATTGACAGTAAGTTGGAAGAATTTTATCAAATTCAAACTAATTTCTGAATAATTCCCCAGTTGCAATTGCAAACTCAATCCCATTTGTTGGATTTGGATTTTTGGACAATTTCTTCATGCTGTTATTTGTAAGTTTCTTGTACTTCGTAACTGTTGGTTCTTTATATTGCAAATTCTAGGGTGACTACATTGACTTGTATCTGGGATCATATTTTTGTTTATCTACTATGGCTGCTGCCGCTTTGGGAAATACGTTCTCCGATGTGCTTGGCATTGGTACTGCATTTTATGTTGAGCGCTTGGCAAATCGTATTGGCTATAATCCTCCGAAACTAAGCCCTATACAAATGGATATGCCACGTTCACGTAACTTTGCCAACCTTGGTAGAGTGCTTGGCGTGACTGTCGGCTGTCTTCTCGGAATGTTTCCGCTGATATTCCGGAAGGGCCCCAAAGATAAGGAAAAGACCCATGAAGCACCAGTAACTAGTACAAAATGATAATGCGGCGAGGAAATACAATTTCCAAAAAGGGCACAATATGGTAGAAGGTGCATAATTTAGTTGGTACGAGTTTGGACTTCCAACAAAATAACTTATACTCATTAAGTTCCTCTCTATCACCTCATTAGTATATATTTAAAGGTGTCTAAACAACGTTCTAATGCAATGAAATCGAGAGTCCAAACAATACAGAGTTATTCGCGTCCAAATCAATATACATAGAAGTAATCAAAATAAGCATCGTTATTAGATTGTAGCTTAGCAATTAGGTAACGAAGTAACACCATTCCCTTTTTAATGAACTGCCATGTTCTCAATTGACGCGATTAACGCGCGTGTGATCTTGAGTAGGGTCATCAGTACCGAACAAAATACATAGGCTCTAATAGGTTGTACATTTATAAAATATTTATTATCGTTTAAACACCTTGTACATTTGCATCTTGTTGATACGCTTCACTAACGCAACGCTAAATGACTAAGATTTGTAATTAATGTACAAAATCAAAGAACTATAGATATATTCTTCTATTTCACGCTAAAAAGTGAACTTGTTATATTCTTCATAGAGTATTTTAACGTTATAACTCACCGTATAAATTATAACAATTCAGTTACGAAATATCTGAATTTGCATTCATTATTCGCAGCTCACTAACATAAACTAAAATAGCAAATACGCCACTGATGTAAATAATGTTTATCAGTTTGCTTTAGTTCGAACGACTTGTTTACATTAATCTGTTTACTGCAATTTCAATCACTTGTGCTGTATTTGACCAAAGAACAAGTATATATAACACCAACTTATCTCTCGTCTTTTAATGATATGATTGAAACGGTTGCTATATTACAAACATGCCTGTAATCTCGCTTGAAACATACAAAAATAATTTCAACCATAGACGGGACAACATTTTATTGGAAGAATTAGCTTTTACAAACAGTTTTTCAGTTTCAATATAATCAAAATAAATTCTCTTCCACTTTATAAGTGAGTCTCTCGTAGAAAATTTAGTCTTATGCCGTCACATCCTGGAAGTAGTTGGTAAAAAGTTCGTAAGACAGGTAGTCGTTAATTGTATCTTTCCATTCGGTGTGCCAGGAACTCTCCATTTGATCCTGACGACGAACCTTGGTGGCTCTATGCCATTTGTCTTCTAGAGCAATTTTCTTTGAATTCGCAATGGACATGTCGATAAAGCGGTCACTGGTAAATTTGTCACTGGAGAAGAGCGGGACTACCTCTACAATACGACTGGCATGTGAGAGCCATTCCATGGTTGGACAATTCCACCAGTTCCATGTAGCGTCCTCATTGCTTATATTGTTGTAATCGTCAGCCACTCTATCAATCGATTTTTCTATAGAGTCCAGAAGAATACTTGTGCGAATTGAACCGAAATCATTAAATTGGGAGGGCCTCGCGTAGTCACGGTCGAATAAGTCGTTGTTATAAATTGGCATCGAATCGTTATTGTCAACGCTTGAGTTGCGTACTGTGCTGGGTTGATGTAAGCAATGTCCTGGTATTTGGCTGGCAATAAACATGGAGCTCATAATTGTCAGTATGCCAGCAGTGTAAGTCGTCACTACAACAGCTAGGATTCCAGCAATTGCATGGATGAGTGAATGCACATCCACTAATTGAAGTAAACTCTTTAGTTCTGTATAGGTGAAGTGGCCTCGCGCACATCCTTCGCGTTTAGCTAGAGTCAATTCCAATGAATTGAGTTTTTGCCAGAATGTTAGTTCTTTCACAAAAATATCCCATTGCTATAATATGACATGATTACATTTTATATCACAACTTCAATGGATGATTTTCTACTTACAATTGCATTCAGAAATTCACGTTCCAAGATGATTAACTCTTCTACTGATACATCTCCAGACATTGCCCATTCACCCATTATCACATCACCATCTTCACCAGAGTCATAAAGAAATTTACTAGAAACCATCTGCAACAAGGTAGCATAGCTATTTTATTCAAATAACTTGAATCATTGTTACTGACTACTCACCAAAGAAACCAAAAACAATTGTGAAGGAGCAACATTCTGTAAGTACTCTGGATTGCAAGATTTCAGTCTTTCCAAGTATAACATAGCCAATACAAAAGAGCATGGTGAAATGCATGCTTCGCGCGTAATATACGCAGCATCTCTGCAGTGCAATCTGTTCAAAGATTTTCCCTGTTGTGGCTCAGAAAACAACTCACAAGCTAGTTCTGTAAAGCATAAAATAACACAATAACTAAATGCCAATGACTTTTACTGATAGTACCAACCTGTTATCGGTAAGCTTAAGCGGTCAGTTGCTGGTAATTTCCCATAATAGAGTGTTTTCTGAATTCGCTCGAGAAACTTGTCGTGATCTCCCATGGACTGAAATTTAGGTTAATAATCAGGAATGTAGAGCAAGCAACAACTACCTTAATTACCTTGAGCTCCTTGACTCTTCTTGATATTTTGGACATTCCGCACCGTATAACACTAAAACGTGATTGTAGAGCTTATAAAAAAATGTTTTGACGTCTGTTACTCGTTCGATTACGTTGATATGATACACTGCGCTGCAACACACCGCTTTCGTGAACAACAAGATGACTAACGCGAGTGTCCCCCGGACTAACCCGTTAAGCGAAAGGCAATAACAAGTTATTCGTAGCATAGGCAACCTGTCATGTACTTTAGTTGTTATTTTTTCAGTTTGGAGGCGCGCGCATTAATTCGAAAATTTAAATAAATATAAAAACACTGGCAATTATTCATACAAAAATTGTTTATTAAAAAAATTATTTACATCTGATATGGGAAAAAATTATTTCGGTGGCGTATGTAATCTCAAATACTTAATTGTTAATCAGTTCTTTTTATCAAAAATTTCATAACTTACACAAATCCAAATTTTAAAATACACAACAAATTATATTATGCATTTACATATGGTAGAGATAAAGTTTACAGGCAGACAATCGATTCACAACTGTCGTACTCGTTTTGTCAAAACAATCACTTATTCAAAATTGGAAATTTTCATATTACAAATGAGGAAACATTAATGAGATTTACTTGAATGTGTGCTGGCTGTAAAGAATGAATACAGCCAGGTGTGAAACAAAGGAACCTCCTAGCGACTAACTTATGATTATGAAGATTATAAAATGCAGTCCCAATAATGTGAAGGATTGAATTGTTTTAACCTGCATAGTCTCTTTCATGGTTTCCAAATGATGGAAAATTGTTTTCACAGTGCTGCATTTACTTCTTTGCTTTATTGTTTTTTATAGCAGAACCTTTTCCTTTGGCACTTGAGTTGTTTGTCTTTGCTTTCTTGCTTTTTGGGCCTTCTTCTTCTTCATCATCCTCTTCCTGCAACAATAAAGACATTCTTAGTTTAATGTTCAACTATATTATCAACGCAAATCACCGCACCTCATCATCCTGAGTACTAGACATTTTGCGTTTAACACTATTATTTTCCTGCAAATGAGCAGTTATCAACAAGGATTTATACATAAGTCCAGTACAAGCAAACAAACAAATATCACATGGACATAGTAAATGCAAGTATGACTTATAGTTTCAGTTACTTTAAGGTTAAATGGAAATCAACATGCATAAAAACTAAAGAAAAATTAAAAATGCTTACTGCTCCATCTTCACCATCATCCTCATCAAGCATCTCTTCCTCCATTTCATCATCCATCTCATCAAATTCTTCAACTGTTCCACCAATTAAGTGATGGCCTATGAGGTGAACAGGCCCACTGCCTTGCACTAAACTAAATGTAACTGGTGGGTCGGGGAATGAAAGCTCTAATAACATTTGGCTACTTGGGGTACCAGCCTTCAACACAGCAACTGGAATTTTGATAGATTCCTTCCAGGTCATGGCTTCAACCTGAATCACATTAACTTCTCCTTCTTTTGCTTCTGGTCCAAGCAATGCTTGCTTGATCATGAGTTTGTGGCCTCCCTGGAACTCATCAGAGTTTCTGGCTTCTGGGTCCCAAACTTCATTTGCTTTTGGGCCTTCAAGGGTCAATGCTAAAACACAAATCGCGCAAATATAAACAAAGGCCCTTTATGAGAATGGGTAGCAAACAAAAACATGAGGATCCACTGGAGAATACCAGGGTGTTTACTACATCTAAAAATGGCGCGTAAAAACACCGGTCGGTAACACGTTCATTGGGATAACCTTACAGGCCTAGTAGCTTGCAATTTACGAAAATAAGCACAGACACCGGTCCAGAAATATGTAAGGAAGGATGACTTACCGAAAAAATACTCATCAGCCATCGTACTGTATGGATGTTTAAAGATTCTCACAGATTTACACGTGACTAATTGGCCGGCTTCTGTAGAATTTTCACGATAAGCGGGCAGCGATGAGAGTCGGGCAAATGGCGGTGTCAACGCACAACAGCAACCGAATGAATATTATCGGCAATGAACGAAGCAGAGGCGCGCTCGCGCTGTTTTCTCCCAAGCTAACAGTGTTGCCACTGTACATTAATGGCCCACTCTTTTTTTCAGGTAACCACTCATGCAATAATAAGGTATTACCGATAACCGGGTTGCCTAAAATTTATTTAGTTTACAAATTCATCATTTTTATAAATGAACTTTATTTATATGATTTCAAAATTTTCGGAATCCATCGTCAAATGTTATCATCGTATTGTACTCGAACTTCAGGAGCGGACCTAGTGAGATTCCATTTCAATGCCTCTGGTGTAATTGAACTGCACGAAGTATACAAGTTTCCATCACCGTAGGACATATTTGAATTTGATAATGTCATTAAATCATATTTCGATTCATTTTCTGCTTGATTACTTGCTGGTTTTAGCATCGGTGTCGACTCTTTTTCTATATCCATTGATACTTGAACTTCATGGTCACTCTTTTTGGGCTTCTGTTTATCCGAATGAATATTGCTACTACGTCGACTTCGGTGAGATGAGGGAGTTTGCGAAGATCGAGATTTGAATGATTTTGTTTCAATAGTAGTTAAGGGTGATGCAGATGTCGTTCGAATGCTTTCAGACTTTGTACGTTGACATTTATTGCACTTGCTGGAAGTTTTGTTCAACTTCGGTTCGTTCTCATCATGATGAATAAGTTTCAACTTTTTATTTGTATCATTTCGTACACTGACAAACTTTAGTCTCTCCACTTCGTGATTCAATCGATCAATTTCATATTGCATATGGAGAAGATCATGCATTAATTTTCCATTTTGTTTTAGAAGCTGTAAACGTTAGATATGATACAATTACATTTATTAGTTACAATTTGCAATATACTAACGTGTATATACTTTTTACTTGAAGCTGATGTTCCAATGTGGATATTATCGTCGATTATTGAGTCGATTTGTTTCTGAACCTCATCAACTTTATCTTCGTAAAACTTCATTGCGGAATCATGTCTGCTTTTCATTTTTTCTAGCTGCTGTTTCAAACACAATTTGGTGTTTTTCATTCGCAAGAATTTAATTGTTAAATTATAATTTGCTTCCAATGTATGATTTAACGATCCTTTAAGGTCATCGATTTCTTTCTGAGCATTTAAATTTTGAGTTTTACTACTTTTCCTTTCAGGATTTGGCTTGTCGCCATATCTCTTTTTGTAAATATTCATTTCATTACAGTACTGCTCTTTTTCTTTGTAGTAAAAATTGCGTTCATCCTCGAGTTGCTGTTTTAAATTAGTGTTTGATCGTTTTTGTCTCTTTAGATCAAGAGTGAGCTGTTCTTTTTCTTTCGCGAGATCGCCCAACGCTTTTTCCTTTCTTCTATTGTCATCTTGCACTTGGTTCATTGTTAATTGTAAGCACTCAATCTGTGAACGGAGTATTGCGAGTTCGGACTGGAATTTTGTCGATGAGGCTGGTTTGAGTTTTTCATCATTAATTTCATTCTGCATTTCACCTCCACCGCGTTCTGCACCAGGGTGTTGGCTTAGTTTTGGTGATGATTTTGAATCTGTGCTTGCAAGGCCACTTTGGCTGTTGTTTGATGTCCTCGACAAAACGCGTTTAACAAAATTCTTCGGATTCAATTTCGACCTACCGGTTTTAGAACTGTTCTTCATCAATGTGTAAATTGTATAATAACTTTATTAAAGGCCTCCAACTATTTTATTTTCTATACAACATGTCACGCAATATAAAAATAAAAGATGACAATTTCAGTCACAAAACGAGATTGTCATTATTAGTTGTTGATCTCAATAAGATTACAATTAGTATAGTTATCATATAAACGTTTATATGATTTTCTAGATGTATTTCTTTTACGTTCCAATCGGCTTTAATATTGATGGATTTTATTGTTTTGAATTCGGCAAGTTGTTTTATTAGGCACAACAACGCTCTCTACTTCTGAACCTGGAAGCATTTGACATGTTATCAGATGGTTTAAGACATAACCTGTGGCATAGTCGTGGTTAGTGTTTACAACTGTGTGCGAAATAAAGTTTGGATATAAAATACAACAAGATGGATTTAGAGATTTCAAACAAAGGTACACAGGTGCAATTTGCGAATACTGACGACTCTAGTTTGCTTGTAATTATACTTGATACTAACCCCGGTCAACGAATTCTTCGAGATAATCCTCATGTTCTGACACAATGTGTAGACTCGGTAATTGCGTTTGCTAATACACATTTAATGCAGAAAGCACAGAATAAACTGGCCGTAATGGCTTGCCATTCGAAATTAAGGTAGGCTCCCAACTAGTTTATGTTTATACAGTATGAATCTTGGATTACGTTTTAGTGAGTTCATTTATCCAGGTAATGCAAAACAGTTGGATGTGAGGCAAATTGATGGCCAATATGAAGTATTTACCCTAGTTGAGAAAACAGTTAAGCAAAATTTAGCAAAAATATTAACATCAGAAACATCCACAGTCATAACAGAGTCATTACTGGCTGGGGCCTTAGCCATGGCTTTATGTTACATAGCAAGAATTTATAGGTGTAAACCTCCTGGATGTAAAGTAAATAAGCTTAAAATGAATTTAGAGTCTCAATTTTTATTTCTGGTTTTTCCAGATAAATAGCAGAATTTTGGTAGTCACAGGAAGTGGTGATTCAGCCTCACAGTATATGAACTACATGAATGTGTTCTTCACTGCCCAAAAACAAAACATAGTGATTGATGTTTGTGCACTAGACCAACACCTAAGTTTACTACAACAAGGTTGTGATATAACAGGAGGGCTATATTTGAGAGTACCACAGTTACAAGGCTTACTGCAATATTTATTGGTAATAACGAGTTGATCAAATAGCAAGTTATATAATTTAGTTTAACACAGCTGCAAAAGATACATTGTTCACTATTCTTATATAATATTTAATCAATTTTAGTGGGTATTTTTACCAGAACCACCCATCAGACAAAAGTTGGTTCTTCCACCGCCAGTAAAGGTTGACTACCGGGCGGCATGTTTTTGCCATCGTGAACTCATTGATATTGGTTACGTCTGTTCAGTTTGCCTTTCAAGTAAGTTCTATAAACTTCATTCTTATCAAGATTAATGCCATAAATTTGTGTTTTTTAGTATTCTGTAAATTTAGTCCAATTTGCACAACTTGCCAGTAAGTACAACTGACATTAACAAAGTATTATTCATTAACAAGTTCATTTTTAGCACTGTGTTCAAAATCCCTGGACCATTGGCAACAAAACCAAAAAAGAAGAAAATCAAATTGTAAATTTCGCAAACAATTCGAATTGTTAAACAAACGTACCCTTCTGGTGTGGCTGTGACAGCGTCATCAACGTCTTGTTGCCAACGAGCATATAGGCTTACTTTAGCGCTACCACCGGTGACGACGGCAAACTCGGAAGCGCTGTAGCTCAGGAAGCCGGCGCCATAGAGCGGTCCTTCTTCGTTATAAATTGTTTGCAGAAGTTGAACCTGTTAGTAAAATAGTTTTCGTAAACGGTACGCGTATAATAATTGGTTAAACTTTACTTCGGTAGTGTCCTGAATAAATTTCCATAGTTTAATATAACAATCGTCCGAGACGCTGAGTATAATAAAAGTTGCGGAGAAGTCCAGTGATGTAACCTGCAATTTGTGTGCCGCGACTCGAACAAGGTAATCTTCATCTTTACTATCAAAAATTACGAATTCGCCACTTCTATGCCCTAGCAATATAAAGCCAAACGCGTACTTTAAAGTTGTCGGAATCGAGTGTAAGCTAAAAATTCAAATTAGTCATTGCTGCTGAGATCAATTTTCCGCCATTTTACCCGGGTGCCGATAACTTTCTGATGATACTGAAATCTCGAATTTTTACGGTCCAAAAGTAAGTCATATCAGTTGAAGTCGAAGCCATGTGCTGCTCATCACCATCCAGTATAACAACCGCTTCGTCATGAGCATAAACGCGATTTATAAATTTGAATTCGTTCGTTTCTTTCTCGTAACGGAACATCCATACAGTTCCAAGCCAAGTTCCAATGCATAGCATGTTAGACTTCAATACACATACTCCCTTTGCATACGCTGAAAAAAACAGTGAAAGTTTGTATGTACTGATATGAGTTCACCTTCAAGCAGTACATTTATCATCTCCGGTATCTTTGCAACTATGTTGAAACACGCATTCGCTGCAATCCTCGTTATAAACCTGAACGCCCAAAGTCGACAAAATGACCAGAAACGATGATTTTTCCAATTCAATCCATTTCAATTCAGTAGCTTTCCCAGACCCACGATTATCCTGACAAACCGGAATGTATTTCGACCTACGGTCAGAATTATCCAACGGTACAACATTCACATATCCATCTTGCATCACTGCGACTGATCTTGCTGTAGATATCAAGTTTTTAGAATTCTCCAAAGCAATATTGTTACAAATGGCAGAAGCATTAGTTGCTAAATTCACTACTGCTTTAAACATGTACATTTTTCAGTACTATGCAAAGCAGTCCGTCTTTTAAGTAGTGAATAATCTGTTATTCGAATAAGTCAATGTGTTATTTATTTTAGAAAAATTGTTTTCACAAGGATGAGCTGATTAAGAAAGTAAATCATAGACTACTCTAGATAACTTATAAACAAATATTTTATTATATAACATAGTGATGAGACAAAAGAGTATAAAGATTATCATCTGAAGTTTTGTCACTTATACAAAGTAATATCACATTTGTATCATGTTCAATTCGCTCGAACCGTTATTATTTACAATCCTCAGTGCTCTTTCCATGTTCATTTCTCGTAATAACTCTTATACAATTCATAACTTGATATTATTATCTTCCTAGCAACGTGTACTATATACGTTGAATTATATTTATACGTCTAAGTCTTTACGAATGGCTTTCTCAAAAGAACATTATCAACAATTTTGGCAATCGCTATAAACTAACAAACGTGATTTCATGCTCTACATAATTTTGTTCATTTCTTTATAACTATAAAGTTACCATTATGATTATGTATCAGTAGAAAAATATATAATTTTTTTGCTCCGCGAACCATTTAAATGTCCTCTGGATACGAAAAGAAAAACAACTACGTCTAATTTCGTGCAATTGCGGCACCATTAACGCACGTCATTTTACCCCTTTAAGTATGATATCATCGTTTGTGATTAGAAATTAAATATAATCTTGAAAACTTGCTTACATATACAGAATAATAAGGGCAATAGTTTGATATATGGCTATTCCATAATTGTTGACATGAATGCCATCATGAAAATACCAGCAAGCAATGCGAGTAACTGCTTAAATGATTCCTTTGGATTCTCTTCTTTCAGTAAATCGGGAAGCACGGTGACCAATCCAATGTGCAGAAAAGTGCCAGCTGTAAATGGCAGAATCCAGGACGTTCGCGCTTCTGTGATTGAAAATTCAATTAATCGTGTGATTCAATTGTGCGGGAGTGCGCGTTGACTTACCCATGGAGTTGGATGCTCCGCTAAATACAATTGCGCAGAATGAACCGATAAGGCCACCGCCAGCTGTGAACAATTGCAGTTTCGCGGCACTCCAACGACTAAAACCGGACTTTAATAGGATGGCAAAGTCGCCGACCTCGTGCGGGATTTCGTGGACGAGGATCGCAACCGTAGTCAAGCAGCCTAAACGAAACGACACCAGGAATGCTCCGCCCAAGGATAAACCGTGAGTGAAATTGTCAATCATATTAGCAATTAAGTTTAAATATCCGGCGATCTGCAACAGGAAAACGCAAATTATGAATTGAACGCTCTTTTTGAAACACTTGTATCTTCGTACGTACGTGTTTCTTATTGATATCAGTTTCTTGAGCTTTCTCAGACGGGGATAAACCCTTCGTATTGTTATTAAGTTTCGCATCTTGTTGAGGTTCAGCGGTTTCTTCTGTGATCTTCGTAATCACTGAGAATACTTTTTCGGTTATGACGAACACAATAAGTCCCGTGAGAATCAAAAGTCCACTGCCAATTGACGGCTGGGTGCCTGTAAAGAGACGATTATGAATTAACTATTATCCATTGTTAAATCATTCACTTACCTCCATTTTTGGCAACGTCATTGGCCCATATTTCCGGCAATGAATGTAAGAATACATCACCAAGTATACCACCGACCGCAAAACTCAAAAGGACTTTCAAAGTATTTGCGCTATCTGAAATAATAAGGACGTATTATAATGCGTTACTAATTTATCCATACAACGGATGCATTACTCATGAGATATTAATATACTACACACATTTTAATGATAACATTGTCATGATGCGATTTGCATTTTGCTACCGCGAAACGAAGATTAACAAATGCATGCGCATAAGATCTTTTATATGAGAATTATCAATTCGTGGAAACAAACAAGAAATTACAATCCAAATAATCCAACAAAAAATATTTGTGCCTCGTTATTGCACAATGCAAATAAGTAGTACGTACATTTCATAATACAATGAAGTAAAGTAGGTACTCTTTTATCACAAACATACAATATTTACTCGGTTAATATTCGTTTAATTAAGTTAAATCTCCACAAAGTAGACGCAGACGTTCGTCGAACGTCATGAACTTTGGCCCTGCAATTCTGAAGAATGCAATTGTGTTGTGTTGATAAACGTTACTTTTTACTCCAAATCGTTGACTCAACTCTAACAATAACATGTGTCCATTGCAATAGCAGAGGTTAAGGATAATAATCCTGTATAAATGTACATATATTATTCATCATCAATAATTCATCATACGTACGCTAAATGGACATTGATAATGCAATGTACTCAATCATTCGTGTTTAAGTACATATTGAAAAAAGCACGTGAAAGTTCGAGGTCGAGTGAATTTTTCAATCAAATCTTAATGCAAAACGTTTTTGTAATTAAAACTGATGTACAACAGACATAGATTTACTGCGAAGTCTCAATGCAGCGTATGTAATGTTGTGAAATTCACGATCGCGATTAAAATTCTAATGAATTAATACTGGTAATTACGCGTTGCGTTGCAGCCGATTATGGTACTCGTAGAGTTGACTTACAAGTAATCGCTTGGCCTTTATATAATAATTGGATTATATACAACGCGCAACTAAGAAGTTTATTTAAACAATATACGATAATAGCGTGAAGAAGCGTTATGCAACAAGTTCATACTTTAATATCGCTTGAGTGCAATGATTCGCGTTCGCTTTCACCAATAACTTATACGCTTCATTGAGTTTATCTTTCGTGAAGAAGTTTTTCATCGGTTGCATTACTACAAGTATTACAAAACAATAAGTACATAATGGTAAATAGTTGCGTTGAAAAGTAGCTAAAAGAATTCGAACACGAATAGCGCAGTTATTTGCAACAATGATGTCGCAACTCTGGCGAATTAAGTGATTGATTTCTCTCCATACCATATGTGCGCAATGTTTACCACAAGCCGATTTCTTCTTAAATGGTACATTCACAGTCGATAATTAAACTTAATTAGCACTCATTGGCATTCGCTGAATAATCTCAAGTGCATGCGGTTACCAAACACGAACAAAAAAGCAAGCAATGTGTTAGTTAAAGTAGAAACGCGAGCAAAATGCCGATAGATAATAATTACGTGTCTGATAAGTACCTTAAACGTAACGCAACTCGCATTTTTCCGAATATAATTTTTATTCATGCGAAGCAAGTACACAGTACGAACGCGGACAGGATGCGAATTAAATCCTCATGTTTTGCAAATGTTTTTCGCATTTACAATAGCTGTTAAATTACTGGCAATGACTTTTCGCAAAAACATAACGACAATTGAAGCGTGTGCTATAATAATAACAATACAATTAGATGACCAACAACGCACAAAAAGATGGTACAAAATATTTTCGGTCTTTCATTATTCGAGTTCGTATACGCAATTCAAAGCAATTAAAATGTAATAGTCGTAACTGCAAAACACATGAACAAGTTGACTTGGTCATTAGCATGGAAAACAATTGACAATCGCCAGTTGTAATACGCATGCCAGATATTACAACCATCAAAAATTTACTATGCATGAATGTTATCAACTCGTAGCCAAATGTGATTTGTTTACTGCATTGCAAGCGCAGCTCGCGAGCGTTGGAGAACAAAGAAAATGCGCTCGGCAACTTTGCAAAACATCTATAAATAACTTATAGGTTATTGACGGACGGAAAAGCCTTCTGAAAGAATTCTTTGCACATTCCTCAGTACTCTCTGCATTTAGACGTATAAGTATGAGCAACAATAAAAAGTTGCAAGTAATATTACTCGAGTTTATGCGGCGCGTTTTGTTTATAAATAACCAGAAGCAGACATATTATGAGTCACCTCTAAAGAGTCGGTATGCTAATTTTATGCAAACAGCTTGTTTGCAAACTCATGTTTTTTCACTACTTGGAAATAATTTAATTCATTTTACCAAACAAACAGCAAGTGTCATTGTCGTCGATGCATTTGCATACAATCGTCGAACCAATATTTGGTTTCATTTTATAACGCGTGTTTATATTTGAACCAGTTGATAACGCTGTAATAAACTTACCACCCTGCTTTAAGTCATCCGTCTGGTCAAGCGGGATAACCAAGAGCGGTAATATTCCACTTAAGCCAACTAGGACTGAGCCAATTAGGGCACCGATCCATGGCAAGCACAAAGCGTCCAAAGCGAGACCATCCGGTATTAGGTCTAGCATTATCACCTGGTAGACCGCGCACGTGAACGCGGTGGTGCTGTTATCAAAATCGTTCAGCTCGGAGATGTACTGAGAGACCGATGATGGGCCACCAACGCCGGAATGCGATTGTTGATGGCTGTCGTAGTAAATATTCGCGGGCACTGACATTACGCCGGCCACAAATTTATCATTTATAATTTCAAGGAGGACACTTTAAAACTTTGTTGCACAATTGGAGAATAGGCGCGTTTGAATATTTTTATCTCGCGGCCGATATTGTGATACAAATGATTGACGGCAATCAACTTAGTGCTAACTGTATATCCGCGATAACAATAGACAAAAGCTTTCGATTTGTGCAGTGAGCAGCCGTTATCAGTTCATCGGAGCTGTACGGACCCGAGAGACACTTGTGTAATTTAATTAGAGTTGACAACACACAATTTAGCTGAACTCTTTATTGTTTATTGCTCGAGACTGACTAACCTACGCTGAGGTTGAGCCAGACACCGATCTACCCTCCTCTGTGTGTCTATAACCACAATTCGTTCGCAGTTGCAGCTGCTCTAGATTCTCATCCTGTTGCACGAAAAGGAGTGCGACATTTGTTACCTATTCGCGTTAAATACGTTCATTGTTTAAATACTGCGCACTTAGAGAGCACGACGCAAACTGCTGCGGATGATATCGGGCAACACAATAACAAAACGCGCAGAGAAGGTCAATAATAGACCACTACTGCTACTGCGACTTTAGATCTGGTCGTGCCGACGACAACAACATTAACACACGAATTTCGATCGCTGACTGCTTGCAGTTTGAGGATTTTAACCGCTGAAACCTTACTCGCACTTCGTTGCCTTCCAGTCCCCAGTTTTAATCTTGCTTCCCATGCTACAATTTTAGCTCATAACCAATGTGGCTGCTTGCGAATATCCCTACTTTTCGTTCATGGTTCTTTGTGGAGCAAGTCATGGCATGTTTTGCAAATTATGATTTTAAATAACGCGTATCCATGAAAATTTATAGAACGTTTAGAATTCAATAACATTTTGCTTATTAACTCGCATCGCCTTTGTCTATAATTCAATTGACATTTGCGCATGTCAATTTCTACTTACCCCACTTTTTCTACAGCATATTTTTCATAGTTTAATTCGCAAATTTAAAGCTTCTAATTATTCATAACAAACTCACGAAAACATATGAAATAGCTAACATTGTTTTGTTTAAAAAAAAAGTAGAATATTTGACCCCCACCTAAAAACATCAGTAGTAAAGCGCTCGTTGCTTCTTGATATGCAAATGACGTTTTTTAAAATACGAAAGGGAAACCATTTATCGAATTTCAAGCATTCACAATTGAAATAAAATTTATTAATCGTGAATATAAATGTGATTTTCACATTAAAATAAGTATAATGTTCGTTTAGCCATATTGCAAATCAGAATACATGATACAGTATAAATTTTAAAGTATAGTTTAAAATGACATAGCATCAAAAATCAATGCAAAAATTAATGCTCTTGTTTAAACTCAGTGACATAGTATTGTTTCTCTCCATTCCCAAGATCGTGCATTATAAAACTAACTGCTTGACCTTCTTCATCAACTTCACCAATTTCTGCCACTTCTTCAACGTGATATTGTATTTCTTCTTGAATTTCCACTTCATCCTCCATTTCTTCCTCAATCTCATGAGTGTAATCACCCTCAATTTCATGTTCCATACCTTCGACGATTTCGTGTTCCATATCACCGGTTATTTCATGTTCTATGATATTACCTTCGACGATTTCATGAACAATTTCACCTTCTATCTCATGGTGAGCGACTCCCTCTATTTCATGCTCCTCAATCTCGTGCTCGATGCCTTCGACGCCATCGTGCTCGATAATGCCTTCTTCCATTTCATGTTCAATAATGCCCTCTTCAATTTCATGTTCAATATCTTGATGGATTTCATCTTCAATATCTTCATGTATTTCATGTTCCAACACCGTTTGCATTTCTTCAACAATCTCATCCTTGGAATCAGCCAATTCCTGATTAACCACTTGCGTATCATATTGTACATGACTTCGCTCGTGCTTCTTCAGACTCGTCGAGTCAATGAAGCCTTTATCACAAACGCGGCAATGATACGGTGTTTCACCGGTATGCGTTCGTTTATGTACCGTCAGATTACCATTTAATGCGAATGATCGGCCACAGTATTCACATTTGTACGGCTTTTCACCCGTATGTGTACGCATATGATGTTTGAGATGATTAGGTTGTCGGAATGGACGTAAACAAATTTTGCACGTGTAACGTTTTACTCCATTGTGAATATGCATATGCATAACAAGCGCTGAATATTGAACAAAGTTCTTTTCACACACTTCGCATTTATATAATTTTTCACCAGTATGAACCTGGAGAACAAAACACATTAATAATTTGCTGGTAAATAATTGAAGATTTGGTACATACCCACATATGCGTTTTAAGATTGGTTTTACTTTTAAAGCATTTGCCACAAACATTACAGGCATAAGATTTATGCAAAGAAGCTAAATGTTGATTGAGCGCTTCCTCGCCAACAAATTGATCGCCACAGTCAGGCATTGGACATTGATAAATTTCTAATTTTGCATCACTATTTTCAATTTTATTGCTATCTAATTGATTAACGTCATGTTCTTCTCGCATATGTTCAATGTATTTTGAAGCATTTTCATATCCTTGTTGGCAAATCTGGCAAATTATATTGTCAAATCGTAGAACGCGACGTTGTGCCTCAAACACTTCCCCATGAACAGTTTTATGAGATTGAAGTGCATAAGCTTGGCGGAAACCTCTACCGCAAATATTGCAAGTAAATGGTTTCTCCCCAGTGTGTATCAGCATGTGTCTTTTTAAATGCTGCTTGGTTGTAGTTCTCATACTGCATAACTCACATTGAAATGGTTTTTCCTGGGTGTGAGTCTTCATATGGTGTATAAGCCTAGATCTATTAACAAACTTTCCACACTGTGGACATTGTGTAGCTGCATTTTTCCAATGCTGAGCTTCTTTTCTGTGGTGCAGCAATGAAGCCCTGTCAGGCAATTCAGCTTGGCAGTCTCTGCATTTAAATATTCCTAATTTTTCATCACTTAATTCCCTTGACAGCCAAACCAGTGGCTGGGAAGTTGCTGGTGTATCAACTTCTGGCAGCAAAGGAATCTCCATTTGCCCATTTAAAATCTCAGGTGGTACTGCCTGACCACCCTCAGAATTTGCATTTGCATAGTCATGCATTGCTAAGGACTCCCTTACATCTTTATTGTACTTTTTAATCACTTTCTTTAGAACATCTTCATTTACCATTCTTTTGCATCTGAATGTGTGCATTTCCACTAGAAATTTTATACAATTAGTGCAAACACTTTGTGGTAAAGGGTCAGTTTCTTCAGGTATCTGAAATTTGAACTCAACATACACAACGTTTGTCTGAATAAGTTTATATTTACCTTAACAAATGTGTATGTTTCCAACAAGGATTTAATACTCATTTTGAAGTGTTCATCCTGTAAAGGCTTGTGTTCGTTCGTGATTAGAGTACGTAAACATATCCGACATATTCGATCAAAATCACCAACGCTTGGGGTTTTATCCAATTTCTTGTCTATTTTATTTAATAGAACTACTTCTTCTACGTTCATTTTGAACGTAACAACAGAAATTATAAGGTTATATCTGTTTAAAGCGCTTAGATTTTTTGACCAGAGACAATCATGGACGACAAGATCTGGTTTGGTAAAATGGCTGTGTTTACTGGTGTTTACATCACGGTTTTCGATGTCAACGCTAAATATGGGTATTTAAATTAATCACAATTGCTAAAATAACTTTCGCAATACCAGATAATATTTATATTTTTCTTCAATCTCATTCATAATCAAAAATCTGGAAAATAATTTTCAATTTAAAATTTATTGTCGTCTTGCTGTTGTTTGATCACACGTCGCAGTAGCGTTCGGGTTTCACGTGTTCTTGTCCATGCCCTTGGCAAAACAAATCTGACGGATGATCAGATGTGATATATGTAGGTTAGAGGTAGTGTCAGTTAGTATTGTTGATCCTTTTTAAGTCTAACTAAAGTTGAATATGGAAACACATAAAGTTATCATTTTGGATCCGGACGATAGTGAGCGTAAAGTTCTCACAACGCAAGAGTTTGACAGGATTTGTAGAATTTGTTTAACTGGTTTGGAAAACCAACCATACAAAGCAATTAAAGGTGATGAAAACAAAATAAGTATCAAGGCATTGATAGAATCCTATGGATATGTTAAGGTAGCGTTGCTTAAAACTGAGTTTTTTAAAATTTAAACAAAAAATTCTAGATTTCATATAATGATGGACTACCCCAACATGTTTGTTTGGAGTGTGTAGCATTTTTAACTGAGATCCATACATTCAGAAGCAGATGCAGAGTTAATGAAGACTTGCTGTTGAAATTAAAAAATAATTATGATCCAGCACAAGATGATGCTTACAAGGCAACTGTGTTTGATGATCATTTGCATGAGGCAGCTGCCCACAGAGTTATCACAGAAATCAATGACAAAAGAATGGGTATTTATAGGTGCAAGGACTGTACTTTAATCTTTGATAATCATGAAGACCTTCATAAACATAGAATGGAGGCTAAACATTCCCGATTAAAGGGTAGTCCATGTCCAGTTTGTCAAAAACTCTTTACTTCAGTGAGACTGGCTCTCCATATGAGGTCACATACCAAAGAAAAGCCTTATTCATGTCCATTTTGTGGAAATAGATTTTCATATCAAGCTAATTTATGCAGGCATATAAAACAACATAAGAATACAGCATCACATGTTTGTGAAGTCTGCGGAAAGAAATATGCGCGCTGGCATACCTTAATTAGTCATCAGCGTGATGCACATTCTGTGCAATTAGAAACTGATACTTTTAAATGCTCAGTTTGTGATAAAGTATGTAGATCTCGCGGTCACCTGGCAAGGCATAAGGTATATCATAATAGGCACTTTTTGTGTCCACATTGCGGCAAGACTTTTTCAACAAAAGCTAATCTTCAAATACATATTCGAGTTCATACCGGCGAGAAACCGTACGTTTGTTGCTATTGCAATAAAGGATTTAGCCAGGCTTCTGCTTTAAAGACGCATTCGGCATTACACACAAATTCTCGTGATTATAAATGCCCACATTGTCCAAAACAATTCATAAGTAAAGGAAATCTCACCGTGCATATACGTCGCCACACTGGCAAAACGCCGCACCGGTGCTCTATTTGCAAAAAGGGGTTCTGTACATCAACCACACTAAAGAAACATTTAAAGCTACATCTCAAAGTGGTGAAGGCAGAAGATGAATCAAATGCTGACACTCAAATGATTGAGGAACAGGTTGAAGATATTGCGGAAACTAATTCTTTAGAGGCTGTAGATCCTGAAGAGGAAGAAATACAGTACATTGAACAGGAAGTTATAACAGACATTCATGAGATAGATGAGCAAGCAGTATATTATGCTATTGACGGAGATGAATTACATGAAGTTACTATAGTTAATTAAACTGAGCTTCTAAAGAATCTACGCTGTATCCGCTATGAAGTATACATTCAGTCACGTGCATTTTAAACTTATTGATTATAAGTCTTAATCTTAAATTATATTTGATGATTTTCCGCTAGCCGTATTGCGTTTGAACTTATGGACGCGTTGACATACAGAATTGAAGATCAGGTGAAGCAATTTGCAAATACCCAGACATTGGGTAAGAGCAAACATGTTGACTAGGAACTCAAGCAATAATATAAGCCCTAGACATGTGCCGTATACTGCAGTCACAAAGGGCAGTGTCAGCCTGAAAGTTTAATAGTACAATACATCGTTTTACATATAATTGATTTATTTTACTTACACTACTCCATCATAAACATCACTGCAGTCATCTGGCAATAGAAAGGAATACTCCTTGAATAGTCTGAATGGATGGCAAATTGTTGTTAAGTGTAAATTGGACACATAAATCAGACATGAACTTGCACAAATTGTTGCTACCAAATAATACTTCATAGTGCCTGAAGTTACACATGTATCAATCCTATGAGAAACAGAGCAATATCAGCATGATATATTTTTCCAAATAAACAGAATGTTACCAATATTTGTGGATTACTCCACCACTTTTATAAATCTGACACATGTGGCAATAGTAGGATGTTTTCTCACTTGAAACTGCTTCCTTCATTTGCTTAACTTGCATATACATTTTTATAATGCATGCTAAAGATATTAGCAGTAGTGTGATTACCGTGATATTTTCTGAGGGTAGAATGAGCAATGTGGGCACAACCATAATTTCAAATACAGTTAAGATTAGGACAAATGAAATAATCATCCATGATAAGAAAAACTTTGGTATCATCATAGCACTTTTCCATGCAAACCACACAATGACAGTAGCAATTAGAGAAGCAATCAATGAGCAAAGTGGACTTAATATTGCTAGCAAAATAAGTCCTGGTACATAGAGAAATGGCATTGCAACTGATATTTGCTTAGCACCTCCATGCCAAGGGATTCTTATTCTGTCCCTCATTGTTGCCAGAAGTGAGTGTTTAACAGATGCTGGAATTGGCTGGCACGTAATTAACCTACACAAATTAGTTTAATGAAGAACTTTTGTTTTGAGCACTAGTTCTTACTTTTCACAAGATTCATCCAAGTGGTAACAATTACAACAACATGCTAGTATGTGGTTTCTGTCACCGTCAATGTCATAATACTCGCAACAACACAAGTTTTCCATAGGATTGAATATTCAACTATTGAACCGATAACAAATTAGTTGGCATAACATATAGCGTAAAACAATGTTTACATCAATATCGCTAGCGGTATTATTTTATTGGTTAGTTCTATGAACATATTAAAGCGCACACACTGGTATTTAATTTTCATAAAGCTCATAAGCATGACGCCACCTGTGGCATGTGGTGAGTCACTAGTCGCTCAACATTCATTAGGGAAAAGTCGGATAGTAAATATTGGCGCTTAAATTCGTAGTGTTGTTGTCAGAAATATTGCTTGTATTAATGCTGTTTTGAGAAGCTGCAGCTGCTTTATTTTGGTAATCCGTAGTTGTTGCAAAGTTGGGCATTGAATGTGTTGAATTATTTCTTAAAAGCTCGTTTGTACGTCCTGTGAATCGTGTAAGTGCGTTATGAATTTGATGTAAGGAAGCTGAGAAAGTATACAAATGGCCAACTATAAGAATAACAAAATATCGCTGAATACGTCTTTGCGGGACGCCAGAATATTTGAAGACGTAAGTTTCTGTATATAAATGATTCCTTTAGTAATTTCGACTTGCTTGACAGTCTGATGATGAGAAAGAAATTTTACCCCTTGACAAAATAAAACTTGAGAACACAATAAAATCTGAACCCGTAACGATAAAAGCTGGAGCTGGCGCTAAAAGGTGGAATCGTAAAGAATCCGGAGAGAAAGAAGTAAAATTTGATCTGAATTTGGTGAAATCGGAAACCATTGAAGATGGGTTATGTATATCCAGTGCTGTTGCTGAGATGCAGCTTGTGACTCCTGTCAAAAATGAGGATGGAGAGCCAATCCAGAAAGCAAGTTTAAAGAGCGCTAAAAGATCTTTGCTCAAACAAAGAAATTCACCCTATGCCAAAGATCAGTCACCTTCATATGCAACAAGATCTAGAAGCAGGGAAGTAAAGTCAGAGAGCACACTGTATGAGCAATTAAGAAAAACCACCAGAAGCTTAATAACTGAAAAAGAAACAAAAGTTGAAAGCGATCCAGAAGTATTAAAGAGAAGGCAAAAGCAAATTGATTTTGGCAAAAATACAATTGGTTATGATACTTATATTAAGACAGTCCCCAGGTAAGAAAGTAGCCTTCAAAGCACTGACTAAATAAGAGGTTTAATAATGATAATTCATATAGATCTGAAAGAAAGCCTGATGATCCAATGACTCCAAATAAGTATCGTGTGTATTCCAGACGTGGTTTCGACGGTTTGATTAAGCAGTGGCGCCTTAAATTACATAACTATGATCCTGAGTAAGGGGAGTCTTTTCCCACTATACTACTCAACAACACACTAGCTTATGTCAATGTAAATAGGAAAAATTACTTTTACAGTTTAAGGCATTTGATGTGTAGAGATTTGCGGACAATTCTAATTAGCACAAGAATGTGCAAATTTTAATTGAATATTGCAGATCTAGATATTTTTATAAACGACTAAACATTGAATAGCAAGAGACTGATCAAGACTGCAATTAAATAGATATCATGGCTTTTTACCTTTTTAAAGCTTTGGTCTCTATTAACAATAGCTCTTGAGTGCAACCGTATTCATTTGGTTTACTAATTCATCTTCACAAAATTAAAAGAAGTAGTTCTTTTTAGTTGTATAATTGTATCATATTTTTAATCAATTTCAGGAATTCATGATACAATTATATATATTTGTTATTGCGCAAATGATTACAAGTTTTACATAATAAGTAAATAATTTACTGCGTTTACGAGAGAAATACTAATCTTCATCAAAATTAAGACCAGTACCATGCAAATGTTTCTCTATGAAATTATCAAATTGTGAACTCAACTCTTCATCCATATAATTTCTCCAATCGCCCACTATTCCCTTACGTATGAGGTTGTTTCCCATTAGTAGTTCGAAATTGCAGCCTGGATTATTACGCATATTTTCAACAGTAAGAAAATCGCAGATCTGATTTACTTCATCGTGAATCAATGGCTTTTCCATAAACTGAGCCAATTGTCTGATACCGTCTCTTGGATTTTTAACAAAATCTTCGTATTTTAGAAATAACATATTCATGCTATTTCTATGTTGCCAATATGGTAAGTAATGATCAAAAACATTACCAATCGGTACGTTACCAGCGAGGAACATTTCAGCAAAGTCCTCGAACGATACGTGCACATTGTACATTAAACGGCAGTGATGATAATACGAAACGCATAAGTCTTTTGGATGTCTTGCCATGTAAATAATCTAGAAAGAGACATTTATTAACATTATTATCTATTGAAAATTACCTAATTCACTTTCGGTTTGACTTTATGTATCTGTTTCGGCAGAAAGTCGTATGTTAAATGGGTTTTAACAAAACGAGGTGATGGCCAGTTGTTGCATATTTCCACCGAGTCGCCAAACTTGCGTTGAAAATCTTCAAATTCAGCAAAGTAAATCCCCAATCTATCAAACATGATTAGATTATTATCGTTATTATTTCTTGATTTATTTTTGTGATATGGTATACTCAATCATTGGTGCTCTCAGTTGCTGAATGGTTGATTTTGCTTTAGCAAAGTTTAAGTCATTGCCAATTAGCCAGACCATTTCTTGTAACCATGTGGAACCTGCGCAGCATCATAAAAGAATAAGCAATAAATCGTATTAGAGTGCTGAAGTTCGCTGACTGGTTTTAGCATGTACTTTCGATTTACTGCAATCCCGTAGATAATATTTTTATACGCAATAGGGAGAGTTTGCAAGACACGCATATAGTTACACTAAGTGCATTTAATCCGCAGATGTATCTAGAAAGTGGAATTGCATATTAGACAAGTACTGTCACGACGCTAAAAGTGGCTTTCCTTCTTTGTTAAAAAAATACGCGATTTGTGGTCAAACGTTCAAAGTTTCAAAGTTTACTGGGTTAAAAAGCGACAGCAAAGTGCACTTTGCGGTAAAGTGCTTGTGAAATAAAACGTATTTGCATAGCTTATGCAATGCTGAAATAAAATAAATTAAACAAAATGTATTTTTCACGAGCGCACACATAATTTACTTAACGCGTATAATTCCACTTCGTATAAGGAAATATTAGTTTTGTTTATTATAAAAATTGCGCTGATTGTTTTATAATATTGTGAATTTAAATAATGGATTTACTTACCGGTTTTCGGATAGCTGATGACCCATACGTCATCTGCACGTATATCGGCTTTTTGAATTTTTGCTGCCATACTTTGAAAGTTTTCAGGAAGAATTAAACGGCCTGGTTTATATTCCCAGAAGCTATTCTGGCATCCGAAGGCGTTATCCAGCATTGTCGCGTGCGGACCTTTGAGCAAACTTCTCTTAATCTCACCCATTATGTATAGCACTAATATATTAACCGGAAAGTTGATGCAGTTCTGCACTCTTGGTACTTATTGCGATAAATATAAAGAAAATCAACCGTGCAAGTGGGGATTTTAAAGAAAACGCGAATCCCCAATAAGTACAGACGAAAGTTATGCGCAATTTCTTTCAATATATTATCTGCAAGCGCATGAACAATAATAACACTAAAATAATTATAATGCGAGATTTCCGTGCTCGTGCCATTTCTTTTTCTTGACATATTGTCATTTCTTTTGTTGTGCAATTTGTTATGAGCGCTTATTGCATTTTAATTGCCGTGTCTGAAAACTGGAACATTGCGGAAGAAGTGGTAATTAGTTAATTCAAAACAAGATGCATATGGTACAAATAATTATGCTATTTATTAATTTAAAACTTATTTCTTATAACATAACAATTGCTTATTACTTGCATCAGTATAAAATGCACCACTATGGTGTTTTGTCCATCGTTCGAAAATATCAATAACGTCTGCGCACATTTGCGCCTTATAGTTGCCCACAATACCAGCACGCGTAAAATGCCCCTTTTCATTTTTGCAAAGACCAAATTGTTTCAAGAAATCCGTAACGGATTCGAAATGTTTCTCATTTATCTTGCGCACTTTATCATAATTGAGATGATGGACGAGCTTCTCCAGCTCTGCGTCGGTGAGACTTTTGTTGAAAAACGCGGCAAACCTCGTCAAACTTTGTGCCAGATCTTTTTTCATTTCTTCGTAAGTTATGTAAAATACTTTCGGCGAATGTCGTTTCGACCAATAGCTTAGCACGTTATCCCAGTACGGCGTGTAATTTACTGAAACGGAAAAGACGTTGAGAGTCCGGAAGTAATCATACGTAATAAAAGTGGTAATTACGCTTATTAGTGATGAACAATTGCCAAAACGTTTCGAAATCGCCTTGGTAACCTTCCACCAATGACGAGTGATGGAAGTAAGCAACACAGGTGTCTTTCGGACTTCTCGCAACATGGATAATCTACAAGTAATTGTCGATTAATGATAATTGCACCATTACGGACATTGCGGTTTGCACCTTTGGATTCCTCTGTAATGTTCGTATTTGCTTTGGTAGGCGATCCCAAGGCAAGTGTGTTTTTATGAATCTTGGCCGCTTGGCATTTTTAACCAAATCAATTGAATTGCATATGGGATTCTTAGATAGTATGCTAGTATCGCGGACATGGCGCCTAAAGTCGAAAACTGTGCAGTATCTAAAAACATCATTTTGTTTATATTGCATTTGAGATGCATGTGCGACTTAGTATTATTTCATTTCATTTTCAATATAATGCTAAGAATTATAAATTAACTATAACGAACGTTTAATGTCGGAGATTAGTAGTTAAAAAAACGCTCACTCCAAATATGGGACCCGATAGGGCAAAGGTTCATCAATGCCTTCATAATTGAAATCGTTTGCTATGCACCATGCAATTTCACTCGTCCATGTGCTTCCTTAAACAAACATAATTGTAACAATTGAGAGTCGAGAGTAGTCAAATGGTTTTATTAAATTTGATTTCACTATCAATTCGTTCCAAATGCAAAAATCCTTGACAAAAGTTAAAGTACTTTTAATGAACTTTGAAAAGTATGTGCAACTTGCAAATAAGTAGTTGATTAATGAAGTGTATGATGAATAAGCATTTTTATACCTGTTTTCGGGAAACTAGTAATCCAAACGTCATCATCGTACACTTCGAGCTCATCAATCTCCTTCATAAACGCGGCGAATCCGTCCGGAAGCGTGCAGCCGCCGTAGTCGCGACTAGGACTGCGATAGTTGTGCGCATAATATTTGTTCTGTAGGATATCCAGGGTTGATTCGCTCAGTAGCGCATATTTCTCTGCCATGCTGGCTGCCACCGCGATTATTATAAACTTTAGTTGGCTGGATACCGGAGAAGGCGCACTCACTGACGCACCGTGCACTCGATATACATAATGCGACGACGACGATTAGTGTTCTGTTTTCGCTGAGCTGCTAGATTCGTATAATTCACAACAAACATGATTCCCGCATGTTCGCTGTGCGTATACAAACGAGGTTGACTTGCAAGGAACGGCGTTATCTAAGTTCACATTTAATTTGATATTTTGCGGCAATGTGTGCGTTTAATATTTATGCTTGCGCCACGGGCATGTGCCGCAGCCTTGAGTGATTATAATAGACGCTTTATTGATGTTTACATTCACACATTTAGAAAACAAGATATTTGTATTTCGCATTATCATCAACGCTAAAGATTCTAATGATGTGCGAGAGACCGTGCACTCGTTGCGGACGAACCGAAATCACTTTTCTTTCAATCAGCGTGCGCACTTCCCGTTATTTTGCACACCAACGTTTTATTCACAACTTTCGGTTGTAAATATTATGAATTTATTGAATTCCTATGCGCTGTTTATCACTATGATTTTATTGGCAGCGTATGTTATTGTTTTTGCGTCGTAAAAATGAAATCACAAAGCGTTAAAAATATTAACACCAGATATGGTATGCGCTATGCGTAACGTGATAATTTATTGTTTCAGTCGTAACAGGACATGTCGTTATATTGAGGTGAAAAAACGGGATATTGGCTTATAATACGGGACAAACATTTAAAATGATATTATCTCGGTCGGAATGGGTGGTCCGATTGCAAATTTTATTAATGTTAGTATGCAACCAGTATTATTACCCCACAACGGTTTTGAATTCTTGCTTTAATCATACGTAAAAGTAGTATTTTTGAGCTTCTCTTTTAAGTAATTATCAAAAATTTCTTCGATCTCTGGTGTAATATGACTTTTATAACCACCTGTTTTACCCGATCTTATAAAAGATCCGGATTTGTTAATGCAGCAACCGAGAGCTTCAATATATTTAGCTAGTGCGTCTTTCTTTACGTATTTGTTATTTCGCATAGAGTCAAACGAAAGATAGTTTGCTAATTGATCGATTTGGGTATTGCTGAATGACTTATTCAAGAAGTTGCTCACTTGTTGTATAACATTTGGCAAATTGTGCTTCATATCTTCAAAACGCAACATCATAAAGTTGGGACTGTCTCGATGTTGCCAGTAGCTTAAATTGACATCTACCATTGGCGTGTAAATCACTAAAATAATGCCGTTTAAGCTGAGATTCACTTATCAATTGTAAAGCGTACGTTTTGCGGTCAAAAACAGCTTCCAAAAGAGATCAAAGTCGCCAGTGTAACCTTCTAAAAATTGGCTGTGGTAGTAGTACGATACACATGTATCCTTAATATTTCTGTAAATATGAATAATCTGAAAACAAATAATACGTAGGTATAATACAAATGGCGGTAGAATTTTATTTAGCTTACTCTTGGCTTTTTTTCAAACGTTTGAATCTGCCTTGGCAACAATTCAAATGGCAAGTGAGTTTTTATGATGCGTGGTCTCGGTGCGTTTTTTGCGCGTTCGATTGATTTTCTTATAATGCCATTCGGATCGTATTGATTGAATTTATCGTTCGGTGCATACAGAACGCAACAAAATCTAAAATAATATAGGCAATGATGTAAAAGTTTTGTAGTATTTGGAACTTACTCTATAAAAGGCATACGAAGATCTAAATCCACTTTGGCGGAATCATAATCAAGATCATGAATGATGCACCAAACCATTTCTTGAGTCCAGGTTGTTCCTGTTCATGCATTGTAATTAATTGATACCTATATTATAAAGTTGTGTATACTTACCACATTTGGGAAAAGATGTGATCCAAACATCATCATCATACACTTCAAAATCTTCGATTGCTTTTTGAAAGAACTGAAAACTTTCTGATATTGTGTAACCCCTGAAATCTTTAAAACCAGCACGATAATCTTCTCCAATGCAATGTTTATCACGCTCTTCATCCAATTTACTTAAATCAAAATCTAAAGTATTCATTTTTTAGTATCTTATTGTTACTTATTAACACGGAACATTCGCGGTTAAGTCAAAACACCTCCAAAATTAGCAAGAAATTTTGGAGGAATTTTCGCTTTATACTTCTCACCAAGTAAACAAATAGAAATTTGTGTATTTATTAATAAAACTGGAATGATTAAGCGATAAGATACAATGACTTTGCTAAAATTATTTGGCACTACCATATATTCAAACGTTAATTAAATTTAAGATCTGAATTTTTCAGTTTTTCTTTCAAGTATTGGTCAAATATTTGATCAATTTCTGGGCTCATGTCGCTTTTGTGGCCTCCTGCTTTGCCTGATCTGATAAATTCACCTTCTGGATTTTTACAAGTGCCAATAGCTTTGCAGAAATTCAGCAACATGTGTTTTTGAACATATATGTTGTTCTTCATTGCGTCGAATGACAAATGCGAAACTAATTCGTCAATCTGTTGATCACTGAATGATTTATTAAGGAATTTACTCGTTGTGCGAACCACACTCGGCAAATAAGTTTTCATGTCCTCAAATCGTAGAATTAGAAAGTTTGGCAAATGTCTATACTGCCAATAACTTAAGATGTTGTCTACCATTGGTGTCCAACATACTAAAACAGATCATTAAAGATCAGGCAAAATATTGGTAAATCAATTACATTTTCCGGTAATAAACAGTTTCCAAAAAAGGTCAAAATCACCAGTGTAACCTTCAAGTAGTTTGGAGTGATGATAGTAGGATACACATGTATCCTTGATATCTCTATAAATATGAATTATCTTTGGATTTTTCTCAAACGTTTGTATTTGTTTCGGAAGCAACTCAAATGGTAAATGGGTCTTAATTATTCGAGGACGCTTATAATTTCGCGAAAACTCTACTGAATTTCGTAAAAATCCAGGATAATCTTTGTCAAATTTTTTATCGGATGTGTAAAATACGCAACCGTATTCAATGAATGGCATTCGAAGATCAATATCTTCTTTTCCAGTTTCATAATCAAGATTTTTTAAGATGAACCAAATCATCTCTTGACTCCATGTTGTTCCTAATAAGTAACAAGTTTTAGTTATCGTATTTAATATTTAAAAAGAAATATGTACCACATTTAGGAAAAGTTGTTATCCAAATATCATCGTCGTATACTTCGAAATCTTCAATTTCTTTCTGCATTAGTTTGAAACTTTCAGGTAATGTGTAGCCATTGAAAACTTCATAGCCTTTTCTGAAATTTTCACCTGTAAAATGTTTTTGCCGGTCGATGTCCAACTGCTTCAGATCAAAATTAAATATTTCCATATTTATTTGAGTTACGTTCTACGTACGGTATTATTACCTTCAACAAAATTTTAAATTGTGTCGTAAATAGTTGCACATTTCTATTTTATAGTTATTTGCTATCAAGTTATATGATGTGTAAATATTTCAAGTACGAAACTATTATCATTGCAACAAATATGATATTAAATTGGAGCAAGTAAGCACAGTTGTACCATGTATGATATCTATTTAACTAGAACACATCTAAATTTTAGTAAACACTAGTGTTGTTAGAAATTAATTCCAAGATGCGCGTGCTTTTCCATCCAGTCATTAAAACGCTGAAGTGTTTCAGCACTCATTTCCTCCCTATGACTGCCGCCTTTACGAATGAATGTTCCTGGAACTTGGCCATCTAAATAATTATCGCTTACGTATTGCGCTAATTCTTCAATTTGAAGATTCTCATTCTTTTTCATGTTATCAAAACTCAGATGGTGCATCAATTCTTCAGCACGTTCAGGGCTTACTTCAATGTTTAAGAATTTAGCGACTTTGTATAAAATTCCTCGCATATCTGCCTTCATATCTTCGTATTTAATTAAAAGTACATTTGGTTCATCTTTCACGTCCCAAAAAGATTTTACAAGGTCCATGAATGGACTCCAGAGCGCTGCAATTTATATTATTATATTACATTTTACATGATAAAATGTTTTGCTAAATACCGAAACTGCGAAGAAAAACTTCAAGAAACAATTCGAGCTCCCCAAAGAATCCGCGGAACATTTTACAGTGATGATAATAAGATACCGCAACATCTTTCGGATTTCTATAAACGTGAATTATACGTGGGCGCTTTTCAAATTCGCGAATTTGACGTGGTAATAATGTCCACGGATTGTGGCTCTTAATGAATCGAGGACGAGGCATTTCATCGACTGCTGTAACTGATTTGGTCACATAATCCAAATCAGTATCAGAAAAGTCGTAGAGCGATGCGTATTCTAAGAAACGCACTCTTCGATCGTAGGGTAATTTGGCTGCTGGTGATTTAATATCATTGCACAAAGCCCAAACCATTTCAGACATCCATGTTGTACCTAGAAATATAACAACAGCCATAAATAACTATAATCTCTATCAACTTAAATCTACTTAATAGCGGAATTTGTAGCAATTTTAATACCTGATTTAGGGAAACTTGTGATCCAAACGTCATCATCAAACACCTCCAAGTTTTCAACGTCTTTTTCAATTCGCTTGTACCATTCTGTGAAGCGATGACCTTTACAGACATAGTGCTCATAATGCAAATTTTTTGGAAGATGCTCTTGATACAGATCAAATATTTCTTGATCTGTTAAATCTTTATAGCTTTTACTCATTTTGCCAACAAAGTTTCCAAGTCTCACGTTTAACATATACCAAATTTGGCACAATAATGATGCATAAAATGACAAGAGCTTTAATTAAAACATTTTGTTATCTACCGTGTAGATTATTACATTAAGATGCTTTTTGGTGTTGTTTACCTACGTTTTATTATGCTAGAATTTTACACAACTTTTTTTATATATATTTAGCGTCATACTTTTCATTTTTGTTGAATTAAATTCGTGTCGTAAATTTCATTTTTGGAAGTTGATTGCTTTCCTTTTATATTTACGACGGATATTATTACACTTAGCTTGCGAGTATTAAAATGAAACGGTTTATGCAATTCTAAAGAAAATTAGTCTTATCATTTAATAGTCTTTTGAAATGACATTGGCATTGTGGTTCCTTGTTTGGACATTTTGCATCAACTTCCTGATTAAATTCAATGATTTTATTATTTTATTACTTATGTTCTATAATACCTTTGGTGCATTTCTTATAAAATTATAAAATGCATTCAATGTAAGCAATAACAACCTTGAGACTACTTTAGAATATTTTTATTTCGAGTTATGACATCTTTCTCCTTCGAAATGCTGTCTGGAAAATGGTGTTTTCCGATGCTTAATAAAGTCCGGTTGGTGAATTAGGATTGATCCAAGTGTCAAAACGTTCAATTGTATCTTGACACATTTCTGTACGATGGCTACCAACTTTTCCTTCTCGCATAAAGCTACCTTGCGGTATGGATTTTAAATGATGCTTATTAATGTGGCCAACAATATCATTCTTATTTGTACTTTCATTGTTTTTCATCTGTTCGAAGCTCAGATGATGCAGTAGTTGTTGCATTTTAGTTTCGCTGACTTCAATCTTTAAAAATTCAGCTACTTTAAGTATCACACTCCTCAAATCGGTTTTCATATCTTCAAATTTGAGAAGAAGAACGTTTGGTTCATCTTTATGTTCCCAGTATGATTTAACGACGTCAATGCATGAACCCCAAAGAGCTAAAAAGTTGAATTATTTAATATTTATTAACGCTGTTAAGACTTCTGAGCTATACTTATTCCGCGTCTGAATAGATCAAAGAATAATTCAGGTTCTCCAGCATAACCGCGGAGTATTTTATGATGATGATAATACGAAACGGCAGCATCCTTAGGATTTCTATAGACATGAATAATACGTGGTCGCTTCTTGAATTCGCGAACTTGCCGGGGAAGTACTTGCCATGGTAGATGCGATTTGATGAACCGTGGACGAGGCATGTCAATTACATGCTTGGTGGAGTTGACAACATAATCTAAACCTGGATCTATGTCTTTATAATTAAGAGTTGCCGAATATTCAAGGAATAGAACTCGTTTTTCCAAGATTTCTTTTGCTTCGGGTGAATTTATATCGTTGCAAATTAGCCAGACCATTTCGGACAGCCAAGTTGTACCTATAATCAGAAATTGAAATGATTGAACTGAAGTACAAGTAGGTATAAGTTACCTGATTTCGGAAAACTTGTGATCCAGATGTCATCATCATAAACTTCTAGTTCTTCCACTATTGGTGCAATTGTTTTAAACGGTTGATTAAAATTGAAACCTCTATATTTATAAAATGTATATCGCCTGTTTTCATGCATGCTTTCCTGAAAGCTTTTAAGGATCTCTTGGTCACTTAGTTCGTGGTACTTTATCGCCATTTTGCTATATTAAACGTACAATTATTTATCAGGCACTGTAGTACACTCCATACAATTTATAACTTTAATGAGAAAGCTAGATAATATTATGGAAACTTTACGTTTTATTATCTTGAGTCAATAATAACTGCTATGCAATAACAGTCTTAAAGTCTTTTAATATATTAAAAGATAATAAAATATCATTGGAGCGCGTGTTGTAATAGGTTAATTAAAATTGTATATTATTTGAGATGTTATTGCTGATCTATTGATTAAATTGTTTAATAATCGTAATATTCTTTTCAGATGTGTCATCCAATTTCTTCCATCGCGAATGAAGTTTGCCTGCTGTTTGGAATTCAAGTAACACTCATTATGGTGAGTTAAGACTTTCTTTATATTTGTACGTTCGTTATCTTTCATGCTCCAAACTTAAATGATGAAGTAATTCGTCAAGTTTATGCGAAATCAATTTGATATTAGGAAAGTCTCATTTGCTTTCTTACACAGAAGGCACACGTAATTTTTATTTTATTTCACATGCGATTTAACAAGCAGTAGTTACATCAAATTTAAGATAAGGGTTTAATAATAGTGAAATTCATTATTCGGATCGGCATCCTTCAGCCAGAGATCGAATCGTTTGCTAATACATTCAGACATTTCCGCTTTATGATTTTCTTTCTTACCCGAACGCATAAAAGCGCCTTCAGCTTTGATTAGGTTTTCCTTGCGCAGGAATGTTGTCAGGAATTCATAGTTGACCGCTAGATTCGTTTTCATCTCATCAAAACTCAAATGTTTTAAAAGTTTTACTCTCTGTTCATCAGTGATTTCTTTGTTGAAAAAGCCAGCAACGTCTGCGACCACTTTACTTAAGTTCTGTTTTAAATCTTCGTATTTTATAAACAGCATATTATCGTCGTGTCGGTTTTCCCAAAAAGGAAGAACGTTTTTCCAAAATGGTCCAAAGATAACTAAAATATTATCAATTACTTAGTGGCATACATTATAAAATGTAATAAGCTAAACCTTTGCCAGAGAGAAACAATTTTGAAAATTCTTCAAAGTTGCCAGTAAAACCTTCGATGATTTTTGAATGGTGATAATAAGAAATACATACATCTTTCGGGTTTCTTGTAACATAGATTATTTTTGGACGCTTTTCATAATTGCGGATTTGTTTTGGTAATAATGACCAGGGAAGATGAGTTTTGATATATCTCGGACGGTTTAGTTTACTCACAAATTCTAAAGATTTATCCATGAACACAGGTGGTGTAAATTTTGAATCTGCTTCTTGTAATTTTCTCCAATCAAACACTACAGAGACCCTACAATGGTTAAAATATTATTTAATTTGTAATTATAAATTATTTATGATATACTCAAGAAACGGGAAACGCGCACAGATATTTTCTTCAGCGCCTTTATAATCGAAATTATTGCCAATCAACCATATCATTTCTTGACTCCATGTTGTACCTGTAAAATGTCGAAAACATTAGCAAACCTAGATCTTCTTTAAATTGATATAATTTACCAGTTTTTGGGAAACTACACACCCATACATCATCGTCAAATACTTCAAAATTTTCAATTTCTTCGCGTAGATCTTCATACCGTACGGGCATTGTAATACCATCGCGTTCTGTATAACCAAAACGAAAAGGGTTGATAAATTTTTGTTCTAATAATAAGTCCAGATCAATCAATGATTGATTACTACAAACGCCCATTTTAAACTATTTGATTCTTGTTAGTTAACGATTGCCAAAAATATACATACTGAAACGGCTTCAAGAACATCTTAAGTTATATACGAAATTGAAAAGGAAACTTATTGCGACATTGAAGTGTAATTCGTGCGAGGCCAATTGCTTTAGTTACACTTAAATTTCCAGTTTAGTATTTCTGAATGTTCGAGTGAATTCCATAAGTGGGTGTTCACTTTTTAATAATGCTTTAACAAGATCATTTTCATTACACCGCTATTCGGAGCTAGGTAATTGATTTTGACATAGTTTAATTCAATGCTAAATGGAAAAAATGCAATTAACGTTTTGAATGCAAGCTATTGCGAAATAATTAGTCATAAAAGAGGTGAAGCGGTGCACTTGTAATTAAACGAGTAACTTGATATAAAGTCACTTTAGTATATTTAAATATTAATTCATTACATCAACATAAAATGTACATCCAGGTTCATGATTGCAATAACATATTAAAATGGTTATAATTTCTTATACTCGATTTGTTTCGCTCATTGGATATGCTGTACGGTGGTTCTATAAACAATTAAAATGTAGCCAAGTTGATTCAGCGTAAAATAGCAACATAAAATAGCACGTTTTTTGCAATATTTTTGTCAGTACACATATCCAACGCGCAAATTCAGATTGCCCCATTCCATATTTGGCCAAAACAAATAAATATCAAAACATTAATAATTTGGGCAGCTGTTTTCCAGTGGCCGTATAGAAAATTTCTTTTTAAATTAATTTACACGAAATCATTTCTTTATAATTCGTTATGTACATATTCTGTCGTTACTCTCTCTTCCTCCACGTGGAAATGTTTGCACTCTGGGTTCATAAATCGCTGCAATGGTAACATATTAATTATATGAACAAATTCTCTCACCTTAAGAGGAATTGTCATTTCGTATACGCACCTCGCATTTTTTGCCTTCGCTAACAGTGCCATACAATGACCAGAACGGTGTTTTGTCCGTATTACTTAGCAGCCACGTAGCGCCGAATGTTGCGCAGTTAGCGAGCGCCTTCTTCAAGCCTGGAAGACTGAGCATTTCATCGGGTTCATGTTGGTTCGCCACGCATAACACGTATCTGTAAATGGCAATTAATTCAGTACTAGGTCACAATGTGGAATCATATCGAGAATCATACTTAATGCATACTGGACGTTTCTGCGCGAATCGGACCGCTCGATTGACACGTGCAAGCGGCTCAATAATTTCCAAGTTAATGGTGTCTGTCAGCGTGTTGGTCAAGTCATTCGCATTGATTGCGCGCCCAAGAATGCCTTTGTGTTCTGCCATTCGCATGAGGTTCTATAACAAAGGTTGATGATTGCATTGGCTTTTGTTTGAGTACTTGCGTTATTGTATTGCATTGTATTCTTACATGCGCATAGTTGACAGCTGGTACAACGTATTCTGCCGAATTGAATTTCACACCCAAGTATCGCTTGGGCAAGTAGTTGGCCAACGCAGTGAGCGATTCGGCCGGACGGTTTGGATCGAAGAGCGCGTGCTTGGGTACACCGTAGCTTTTGAGGAAGTTGTTCAAGAAGAACTGCACCGTCGCTATCGTCCTAGAAGCGCAATAATGCATTTCGATTTGTTGAAAAGATGCGCTTATGACTGCGCAAATGACTTACTTGCGTTGCGTGTACGGATCCGACAAGTACGTCACGAAGTCGGCAATGCGTGATGTCACCATCTGAATCCAGTGCTTGCGGAACGAATGGTTCTCCATCATATCAACGAACTTCCGGTAGCTAAAGTGGCCGTGGTCGTCGGTAAAGAGCTTGATGAATTTCTCGGCGCCTACCATCTTGGCCAGGTCCCGACCCAGCTCCGAATTCATAAGTTGATCGGCTATAATGTGGAAGCGCTCAATGACTGGCGGTAGTAACCATGCGTGCCCTGCGTGCTCCTTTATTGTTTGCTCAGGTACAGGGGCGGTTAGTACATTAAACAGATTGATAAGCGTTGGCAGGTAGTTCATAAAATTTTTGGCGCCATCCTGGTCCATGAAACTCTTTGCGAAATTTATTGCGCTGCTGAGGTCGAATCCTTCACCGCCACTGCTGCGGCCGCCCTCTTTTGTATCGGCAGTGCCTTGGCTGAATGCGCTGATCAGGCTACCAATCATATTCATATCAATGCCGCCAGCTTTAGCACCTGAACCGCCGCCTTGCTCGAACATGGCACCAAGTCCTTGTATAACATTCGCCGCCCCGTTACCATTCAATAGCATATCGCCGAGCTGTTTGCCACCTTCGGAAGCCATCAAATTTGAAATCATGCCTCCGAGGTCGCCGCCTTGCGAGCCCATCATCGCGCCAGCCACTTCCGCAAACGCGTTGAATTTGTCTTTGTCGATCTCATTATTTTCAACGCCTTGATGACTAAACTGCGCCAAACTGATTAATGTGACTAGAAGTATCAGTTTTTTGGTCATTGCAAATATCTTTGCCTAAAACACGTAACTGGAACAGTACATAAAGGAGATGTTTAAATAACAGGAAATTGTGTAAACAACCATCTTATGAAATCATAAAATAATGATCAACATTACGGAAAAAAAATGACTTAAAATAATACACTAATGACATGAGTATTGCAATTACGCGCGCTTATTGCTAAAAGATAACATGCAAGAATACCTTATTTCACTAAAGTTATTATTCCGAGTTTTAGTCAAGTTTACTTAGATAGCCGTATCATAATTCCGCATATTTTATGCACTTGAATAATACGAAAATTTGCGCCGCGTCGCAAAAATTCTACGTTTTAAACAGATTGCGCGAAGAAGTTCAGTAACCTTTCTCTGCAAGTGAAGAATTTGTTATTGAATTTGTTCGTTTATTTAGTGAGTTGTTAAACATTTCAGCAAGCGTTAAGTTCGCGAGAAGAAGTCATTGATCTTGAACCAACGAACGAATGCAAAATAATTTTTTTGAAATGCGTTAAATGATGATTTTTAATGGGCGGCAATTAACGATGCTAGCGCAGCTGTGAAGAATTTGAGGCTCATTAACTCCGAGTTTTGCGTTCGTTTTTTAACAAGCGCATTATCTAATCTTAATATTTCAGTTATGCGCATATGATACACGTTGTTGTGATTATGTGTCAGTGTGGAAAGAAATTGCTTCTACTTACTTTGGAAGAAACGAATTAAAGGTGAATGCAAACTCAATGAGTAGTCGGAAAACAACAATTCGTGCAATTTAACGCTAATTATCACATGACAGCACTAAGGAAACAATCAATCGCGATTTTCTTCGCTGCGGTGACACCGACGTGATGAATCAATAATGCGCGGTGCAGTCGATGCAAACTGTTATAAGACGCCCCTAATACCTGGTGTTTTTATAAAATGCGTGCCCGTTCGTAGAGTGAAATTCAGAACGCGTGCACCAATGGTACCAATACCACGTATCGTCTTCTTGTAATGCCGGTGAGATGGGAGCGCAACGCTCGTCGCGAACCGGTAGCTGGTAACTGAGTTTGGTGGTTCAGCGGGTGCTGGTCTCGCGCGCGATGTCCACAATTCAAACTCCACCTTGGCTTGAAGCAAAAAGGTAATCACGTCGACAACGGTGCGTACTACGCCACTTTACGATGTACTCCAGGTACACGACGATGCGCTGCTTCGGCGACGCCGTGCACGATTCCACCAGTGAAGCAACACTCATGCGGCGACGTCAGAAACGGCTAACGGTAAATGCCGTACACGACGATCCAACGGTGCTCGTGTGCTTTTAAAGTGGATTGATTCACCTGAATCAGCACACGCACACCTTGCTTGGCCCACGAACTGCTGTCAAGCCCCTGACTTACTTTGCGCACAACCCTAGCTTAAGCCACTCGGCTAATCCGATTACCCTTCATGTGGTAATCCACGTTTCCTCGAATAAGTTCAAACCTCGCTGGTTTCTACATTTCTTATCAACTGCGACATTATGACCAAGTAACGCATTATCTACATAACTAACGAAAATGATGCAAATATATTCATAGATTCATACACCTGTTTGTGTGTCAAATCGCGTACGTACGCTATGCATAAATGAGTGTTATTTTGTTTAGATAATATTCATAATATCCTGTTTCGTGAGCGATCATAAGGTGTACCATTAACAGTGATTACAAAGGGCCATTTCAACACCTTATGTGAAATAATACTTGATTCAAATTGATTCATCAGATTTGCCTTATAGGCTTATTTACAAATTGATGTTTTGTTTGGCTTATCTTCAATGGCAACGTATAATCAAGGCCGCAAAAACTTATTTAACTTTTATTTAGTAGCGGTTTTTATAAATATTACTATCGGTAAAGTTATATATACCATGTTTATTCATATTGAATTCTATTACATTAGAAAAAAACATGACCGCAAATATCATTGTTGACTGACTTTTAGTCAGATTTGAGTCATTAGATCCACGATTATCTGTTTGATATGCGAGTAATAATAATATGTGGTGATCCCTTCTTTCTTTCGCTGGTTGCTGTTAATATAAGGTGAGGACATTGAACTTCTCACATATGAATCGTGCACCGCTGAAGATGTGCTCAAGCAAGAGTGGTATGATTGGTCTTGCGTGCTTCGTATAATTCGTTTCTATTATTTGCCTCCACTTAGCGTTTTAAACCTTTGTTCATCATCTGTCGAACAAAATTGAAATACCTGAGTTGATCAATTGCGCAATGTGTTTGCGTTAATTATAATTTGTTTTGGGTAGTGTTGGTTTGTTAACAGCACAACATTGCATGCGTGATGGAGCGGAATCAATTTTTTGCCAAAAAAGTAATGGCAATAATATCGGATCCAAAATTGGAAAAAATCATTTGTAATGATTCAACCCACACTCTTTATAAACTCATTGCTCTTATCATGTTTTTCAAATTTGTATGAAGGTGGCAGTTAACGTATATCGGACACGCAATTTGCATCGCTACTTAATTAATCATCTGTTGCTATGTAAATTAATTCCTAGTCACTATGAATTCAATTATGATGAACATATGAATTCTGTTTGGTAATGATATGCAGTTTGAGTTGAACAATGATTTTAAATTTGTGCATGTCGTTAATAGTATTTTTCAATTAATTAAGCTCCGGTCGATTTCGTAATCACACTTTTATATTTCGATAGATATGGACCACGTCAAATATTTAATATTATTTATTACAAATTTGTAATAGCAATTTAAAATTGCTTCGTCACGAACAATAATTAATTGGCAGGGTTTTGAAATTACAATTAGTAAATGAGTTAAAATTAATTTTCATAATTTGTTTAACTTTTCGCGCTCTCAAATTTTTACACACTTTTTGAGTTTCAAAATATTTTCCGTAATTACCTAGTATTTTAATAAATATTTTCACATGTGAAGCATTAACTTAATTAGCAAGTGAATTTTGAAAATAAGTTCAGTAAGTTTGTTTCAAATGAGTTCAGTAAATTCTCTGTAGGTCTCTCTGTACTCTAAGTGTAATAATGTTTATGTAGGCAACTATAAGTAGCGCACAGAGCAGCTGAAAATACGTCATTGCGCTGGTTTATGTTAGGTAGCATAACCTAGCAAGTGCTGTGCGCGATTGTGTATTGTTGTGTATTTAGTTTTTCTTAAGTGATAAATTGCACATTCTATGGTTTTAATCTGCTAATTTGTAAAATATCATAAAATGGACGAAGTTCAAAAATTAGAACATCTTTCATTGGTGTCCAAGATCTGTACAGAATTAGAAAATCATTTGGGCATGAATGATAAAGATTTAGGTACTTAAATTTGCTTGCTATAGTTTAATTATTTTATTAATACATCTTCTTGTTGCAGCTGAGTTTATAATACATCTAGCTGAGAAGAATACAGCACAAGATGCCTTCAAGAAGGCATTGATTGAAAATGGTGCAGAGTTCTCAGATTCATTCATATCAAATTTACTACGTATCATTCTGCATATGAAACCATCTATCACAAAGAATGCCGCCAGTTCCGAAAAGGTATACAAGAAGCATGATATGTTATCAGAAAAATTTCCAGGACTTGCACTGCCAAATGAACCACAAAAGCCATTGTTTAAAGAAATTGAAAAAGAGGTGGAACATAAGTCAGCGGATAATGATGTTGTTGCTGATCTTATGGCACAGTTTGAAGCTAATGCACCCAGTGTAGGACAAACATCCACAGAAAAGAGACCAAGGTCCAGGTCTTCATCAAGGTCAAGGCATAGGCCCAAGAGCATGGAAAGAAGAAGAAGAAGCAGGTCCAGATCTAGGCATAGAGATAGAAGCTCTGACAGGAAACGTAGTAGAAGAGATGGTTCACCATCTAGATCCAGGCGTCGATCACGTTCAAGAAGTAGAGATAAACCAAGAGTGAATAGGTATGACAGATCAAGGGATAGATCTAAGGATAGAGATCGTAGAAGACGATCAGACAAAGGACGTGATCGGGAACGTGAACGTTCAAGATCTAGAGATAATGATAAAGAGAGAACTCGACGCCAGGACAGCCCAGAAATGGATGATGATCCAGTGCCTGGTAAAATATATCCGGGTAAGGTTGCCAACATTGTACCATTTGGCTGCTTTGTACAAATTGAACGATTGCGTAAACGATGGGAGGGCTTAGTGCATATTTCTCAACTACGAGCCGAAGGACGTGTTACCAATGTTTCTGAAGTAGTTGCGCGTGGCAATAGAGTTAAAGTAAAAGTTTTATCAATGACGGGACAGAAAGTTTCTCTGTCAATGAAAGATGTTGACCAGACAACTGGCACAGATCTCAATCCGTTGTCACATTCGTCAATTAAAGATCGGGAGGATCGAGATAGAAATCCAGATAGGCCTACATTTAACTCGACCAATGTATTAAGATTGCCTGTCAATACTGATGAAACTGAGGAAGACTCTCGTAAACGAGTCACTCGTATTTCAAGTCCGGAACGTTGGGAAATAAAGCAAATGATTTCCTCCGGTTGTATAGACAAAAGTGAGCTACCTGACTTTGACGATGAGACAGGTCTGCTACCTAAAGATGAAGATGGTGGCGAAGCAGATATTGAAATTGAGTTGGTCGAAGAGGAACCTCCGTTTTTAAATGGCCATGGGCGAGCTTTACATGATCTGAGTCCAGTTAGAATTGTTAAGAATCCTGATGGAAGTTTGGCCCAAGCTGCAATGATGCAGTCAGCTCTTGCTAAGGAACGAAGAGAACAAAAGATGCTTCAACGTGAAGCAGAAGTGGATTCTCAATCAACAGGCAAGGGAAAGAATTGGATTGATCCATTGCCAGACGGTATGTATTTATATGTCACCGATTTTGTATGTTATAATGATTTTTATTTGATGTTAGATGAAAATAAACAAACTGCAATTAATATTCGTGGAATTGGACTACAATCACAAGATTTGCCAGAGTGGAAGAAACATGTTATCGGTGGAAAGAAGTCTTCATTTGGAAAGAAAACCAATTTGACTATTATTGAGCAGCGTCAGTCTTTGCCAATTTATAAGTTGCGTGATGAACTTATTAAAGCAGTGACGGATAATCAGATTCTCATCGTTATTGGAGAAACCGGGTCTGGTAAAACAACACAAATAACTCAGTATCTTGCAGAAGCTGGGCTTACTGCTAGAGGAAAAATTGGTTGCACACAACCCAGGCGTGTTGCAGCAATGTCTGTTGCTAAACGAGTGGCCGAAGAATTTGGATGTCGTTTGGGGCAAGAGGTTGGTTACACCATCCGGTTTGAAGATTGTACCTCATCTGAAACCCTGATAAAATACATGACAGACGGTATGTTGCTACGTGAATGTCTAATGGATTTAGACTTGAAGAATTATTCCGTTATTATGTTGGATGAGGCCCATGAGCGTACGATACATACTGATGTACTGTTTGGACTTTTGAAGCAGGCTGTCACTAAAAGACCTGAATTAAAACTGATTGTAACATCAGCCACCTTAGATGCTGTTAAATTCTCACAGTATTTCTTCGAAGCACCAATTTTCACAATACCTGGTCGAACATTTCCAGTGGAAGTTCTCTACACCAAGGAGCCTGAAACAGATTATTTGGATGCAAGTTTGATTACGGTAATGCAGATTCATTTACGGGAGCCTCCAGGTGATGTCCTATTGTTCTTAACTGGTCAAGAGGAAATTGATACTGCCTGCGAAATACTATACGAAAGAATGAAATCTCTGGGGCCTGATGTTCCTGAATTGATAATACTTCCAGTTTATTCAGCTTTACCCTCTGAAATGCAAACTCGTATTTTTGAGCCAGCACCTCCAGGAAGTCGTAAAGTTGTGATTGCCACGAATATTGCTGAAACTTCATTAACTATTGATGGTATATTTTACGTTGTGGATCCTGGCTTTGTAAAACAAAAAGTTTATAATTCAAAAACTGGAATGGATTCTTTGGTAGTGACTCCAATTTCTCAAGCACAAGCTAAACAACGTGCTGGCAGAGCTGGACGGACAGGTCCTGGTAAATGCTACAGATTGTATACGGAGCGTGCATATCGAGATGAAATGTTACCGACTCCCGTTCCCGAAATTCAACGTACCAACTTAGCAACGACAGTACTGCAGTTGAAAACTATGGGTATCAACGATTTACTCCATTTCGATTTTATGGATGCTCCGCCTGTTGAATCATTGATTATGGCATTGGAACAGTTGCACTCTCTTTCTGCATTGGATGATGAAGGATTGTTAACTCGTTTAGGGCGTCGGGTATGTATTTATTATTTAAATATATGAACATTTGTTTAATTCACTCTTGTATTTTTAGATGGCCGAATTTCCATTGGAACCGAATTTATCTAAGATGTTAATTATGTCAGTCGCTCTGCAATGTTCAGATGAAATTTTAACAATTGTTAGCATGCTTTCAGTGCAAAATGTTTTCTATCGGCCTAAAGACAAACAAGCTCTCGCTGATCAAAAGAAAGCTAAGTTTAATCAGCCTGAGGGTGATCATTTAACGTTGCTTGCTGTATATAACAGCTGGAAAAATAATAAATTTTCCAATGCATGGTGTTATGAGAATTTTGTACAGATTCGTACATTAAAGAGAGCACAGGATGTCCGGAAACAATTGTTGGGAATTATGGATCGTCATAAGTTGGATGTTGTGTCAGCAGATAGAAACACAGTTCGCGTTCAGAAAGCAGTATGTTCCGGCTTCTTTCGTAACGCAGCGAAGAAAGATCCACAAGAAGGATATCGTACTTTAGTTGATAGCCAAGTTGTTTATATTCATCCGTCAAGCGCATTGTTTAACAGGCAGCCCGAGTGGGTAATTTATCATGAGTTGGTTCAAACAACAAAGGAATATATGCGAGAAGTCACAGCAATTGACCCTAAATGGCTTGTGGAGTTTGCGCCCGCATTCTTCAAATTTTCAGATCCAACCAAATTAAGTAAATTTAAGAAGAATCAACGGTTAGAGCCTTTGTACAATAAATATGAGGAACCGAATGCATGGCGCATATCACGCGTTCGGCGAAGGCGTAATTAATTCTAATAAATAATGATAATAGTATGTAATGTATTTATTTATCAGAATAATTTGTTATCTACACAAGTCGATACGAAGAAGTCAAAGTTCAATATTCGGGCTTAGTATGATGGGTTTCCCCCGTTTTTAAGGTGCTCAGTAGCTCTATTCGGCTTAGTAAACGAACAATATGTTCGCCACGTTGCTTTTACTTTTACCTGTAGTGGTGATTAGTAGTGAGGTAATGGATTCTCGTTACAATAAAAATCGAGAACAAATTTTATTAAATGAAAAGCAGCAGTTTTTTGGTGGTAAATTGAAGTTGAGTGATAACGAACGTACTATGGATTTATATATAAAATCATTGAAAGAACTGGAGTACCACAATTTTGAAGAGGATAAGTTTTTGCCTGCACAAGATTTTTTGCGCGTGAGAGCGGATATCAGTAACAGTTCATTGTATAAATTTTTAAAAGTCATGCCAAAGGGTGCTTCTCTGCACACACATATATTGGTAGCTGCTAATGTTAATTTCATAGTAAAAAATATAACTTACATGGATGATCTGCACATGTATTACATAGATGGGAAATTGAAATTGAAGTTTATGAATGCTTCTTCTGCAGAATCATTGAGAAATGATGATATCATAAATTTAAAAAAAGTTAGTGAAGCTAGGGCGGAGAATATGAATTTTGATGATTGGCTTGTAAATCAATTGACAATTACTTCAAATGAAACATCAAAGACTGCTCGTTGGGGAAAATTAAGCAAGATAATAAGCACTGTCTTTGACATGCTCACATATCGACCAGCATTTGAGAAATACATTTGGCAAGCTCTTCAGGAATTGGTGGATGATAAAATAATTTATGCTGAATTTCGAGGAACATTTATGGAACTTTATGATCTTGATGGACAGGTATATGATTTTATGGAAACATTGAAAATTATGACTGGCATAATACATAAGTTTGAAATAGAGAATGCTTCTGAATTTATTGGTGCAAAATATATTTATGCACCATTTCGTAAGCAAGATAATGTCACATTTCATGAGCATATGAAAATCCTTAAGTTGGCACATCTTAAATATCCTAGCTTTATAGTAGGATTTGATATGGTTGGAATGGAAGATGCTGGAGGGTATTTAAAATCACATATTAATGATATCCAAAAGCTAAGCTCTAATATAAATTTATATTTTCATGCTGGTGAGACTAATTGGTATGGTACAGATACTGATTTGAATTTATTGGATGCCATTTTATTGGGCTCAAAGCGCATTGGTCATGCATTATCATTAATCAAGCATCCAGAACTATTGAGAATTGTAAAGGAACGTCATATTGCAATAGAAGTAGCTCCAGTGTCAAATCAAGTGCTCTTTTATGTAAGAGATTTGCGAAATCATCCAGCTGTTGCATATGCAGCATCTGGAATACCAATAGTCATTTGTAATGATGATCCTATGGCTTTTGGTAATGGAGGACTATCATATGACTATTATTTGGCATTGATGGCATTTAGTAATGTAGATAATGGTTTATTGTATTTGAAAACTATGGCTTTAAATTCACTTGGCTTCAGTTCTTTGCATTCAAGTGAGAGACAGCGTGCTTTTAACATGTTTGAAAAACAGTGGGATCATTATACATTAGCGTTAAATGCATTCAAAGTTATTATGACGAAAATATTCAAATTACATTAATAATTATATTATTTATAAATATATAATTGTTAATATATACATCTATACTAATAGTTATACTAATAATAAGAGAGAAAAGATGATTGATTTTCTTATACAATTCATAAATGAGGAGACTATGCTCTCCAGTAACGAAGTTTCAAGGAGCAGTCGCGTAAAATGATTAATAAACTACCTGATCTTTTTTCGTTAAAGCTGATGAGCTATAACGCGATGGCGTTATATTAAAGCATAAGTTTTAAATTTGTTACAGTAAGACGGTTGTTGGCGCAGTGGTGAAACACTCGCTCAGTAACTTGGAGGTCCTGGGTTCGAGTCCCGGGCTCTAATATTTTTCATAAATTTAAAACTTTAATAGAAAATAATTCCTAAGCATGTTACATGGCCTAAGGCGGCTGTACTTGTTAAGTAGGATGGTCATTCAATTGGCCATAGCGCTTGTATTCAAATCAAGCACTTGGAAAATAATTCTAAGTCCCTACTTGTCAGAAGAGGCGCCCCCCTCGCTGGTGACGTCAAAATATCGGCCTGTTGGTAACGAAAATCGGGAATGGGGAGGCAGTCTACTGCCGGGGAGCGAAGCGGCGGGGTGGGCCGTCACAAGACAATCTTAACGTACGGACTTCGAAAATTAAAAATGGGGCCCTTGTACGCCACCGGGGGCCCCCTAGACATATAGTTAAGTCCACTGGGGCCCCTGAAGCGTACAAGGAATTGAAAATTGAATTGCCTCACTCAGGAATCGAACCTGAGATACCCGGATCACTTCCATAGCCTTATACCACTGGGCTACGGAGTGCGTTGTCATTGAGGAATTTGATCTTGCCTATATAGGCTCAACTGTTGAAATTGAAAATTTAAAACAGAATTGCCGTTCGCAGGATTCGAACCTGAGACACTCGGATCACATCTATAGCCGCGACCACTAGGCTATGCGGTGTTGTCGCTACAGTTAAATTTGATCTTGCCTTTATAGTATCAAATTTCTTTAAATTGTAAATTTAAAACTCAAATTTCTCGGGATTCGAACCAGAGACTCTTGGATCACTTCCATAGCCTGTACCACTGGGCTATTGAGTGCGTTGCAATACGCAAATTTGATCTAGCCTATATACGCCCGTTTGTTTAAAATGAAGAAAACTTAAAATTGAATTGCCTGGCTCGGGATTTGAACCAGAAACGCTCGGACCACATTCGTAGACGTTACCACTAAGCTATGGAGTGCCCCTACTTCAGTACAATTTGATCTTGACTATATAGTCTCAATTTTATTTAACATGAAAATTTCAACTGGAGCTGCAATTAGGCTATTGAATACAGTTACGATGTATGTATTTAATCGATTTATATTTATTCAGTCAATATATTTTTTAAATACAACAATCTGTCTTTTCTTTGACCTGCTTCCTTGCCCTCAAAATATTTAGACTTGGTTGATTTCCACTTCCTTTGGTAACGAGTTTCGTATGAGTTTCTATTAGATAAATCGTTTTGCTCAACACTCTCATTACTAATCTTTCGTTTAGGCACGTGACGAAGAGAAAGTTTCCAATCATTTGAACACTTTTGATCTAACATAATAGATATCACTTGATTCAATGTTAAAGATTTTCCAGATCCAGCACCCCAGTGTAAATGATGATCTAGTGGTAATTTGGCCATCGGAATACCTTCACGTTTCGCTTTAGCCAGAGATAATGGTTCATTGTTCACCTTATCCACTATCCCACCAATTATATATATAGAATCATGATTATAATGATGCAACTCCTCTCGACAGTGAGGTGTTAAATAGACCAAATTACTTTTTGGATACAGATCCAAGTAACTACATTTATGAACATTAATGGGGAATGCTGCATCATACATGGTTGGAATAAATTTCTTAAAATAATGTTCTAATAATGTATCAGGCTCCAGATTACAAAATTGCAGGTCAAATGGATCTAAAAACAAGTGGTTAAAATACACAGAGTTATTATTTTTAATACATGCCTTTATGTGCACGATTTTCTGCAAAGACCATCATTAACTGCTTAGCACAATTAATATTTTCTCTTTTTGTCATATTGTTATGGTATCCACAATCAATTACTATTTTTTGACCAAATTGCATTGCTTGTATAAGTTTACAATTGTGATGATAATTGATTGTAGTATCATAGAATCTAAGGAACATATTATTATGTCCTAAATCATATCTCATTGATCCTTCATCAACAACTGGTTGTCTGCGTTCTGCAGCTTCAAGTCTCTTAGTTTCTTTCTTTGCTTGTTGGTTGGCTTTTTTCTTTTCAATCTTAAAAAGAAATTCAAGATACTTTCGACGACCACTTCGTGTATCTTTTGATAGTAGTTCCTTCCAATTGGCAAGCTTCATAGAATTTGATGATGGAACAGGCTTTCCTTCTTGCCTTAAGATTTCAGTTTCCAATAGTAATACTTGTAATTTATGCTTGACATCGTCATTTCCTTCTGTTATTTTATTTATTTCATCCTCATCTAATATATATGAAGTTGTACAACATGAAAAATTAAAGAATGTGTATCTTACCAAGGGTTAGTACTTCGGATGTGCTTTCAAGCCTTTGAAATTGAAGATTATGAGAGTTACTTGGTACCTTTAGCAAATTCAAATTGCCTGCTGCAGCGAAGGAACCATTACCATTATTGCAATATTTAATCACTTTTAAAAAACTTCTTTTTAAAGCGTACATTGTGATTTACTAATAATAATATTGTGTACTAAAACAGGTTAGATTAAAACATGGTTACTATGTTCAAAACACTCACGTTTCTACATTATGATAGAAACCACCTCCAACGTTTCCGTAGTGTAGTGGTTATCACGTGTGCTTCACACGCACAAGGTCCCCGGTTCGATCCCGGGCGGAAACAATGTTTTGTTTAGTCCTCCGTCCCTAAAATTTTTGATTTTCCTTTATTTAGAAAGAAGAACATATCGATTACTTTATGAATTGACTATTCTATAAATAATTTTCATCCAAATCGCTCAAACATAAACAGTAGAAATTTTGTTTACAACCTATCCATAACGTATTCATGATAATTATAGTAATCAAAAATTTCTTTTCTATTATCTCTTACGTTTACTTGACTTGCTCCACCTTTATCGAACTAATTATATGTTTCAAGCTCTTATCGTATAATTACGTCAAAGCTTACATCATGAATTTGTCAAAGATTTAAACTATTGCCCATGGATCAATCGATCGGTTTAAACAAAGAGAGCAGAAACCAATTACAAGAAGACTTGTGCCAATAAATACAGATGGATGTAAAACAGGACGAGTAATTGAATATTTATCGTTGAACTGACTTTTATCCAATGAGTTTGCTTTTAAGTCAAGTTAACCCAGTTAATTTTATATTTCATTGCAGCGTTTCCAAATGCAATATAAATTTTCCCTATAGTCATTTACATAAGGCATAAATAATGGTTAATTTTCTTTCAGCGCGTTATTTGTAATACGCTCATACCTTTCGGCTGCGCTGCTAGGTACTTTGAATACTAAGTTGCTTAGCGAGTAAATATCATTTATTACTACATATCATACGCGTATTACATGCATTTATGTGTGCTAGGTGTTCAAACTCTGGCGCTTGTTTTTACTGGGTTTTTGTAAGAAGTCCAGCATGCAAAATATTCTATAAAAACAAACGGCTTTACATAACGCAACGTAATCGTTCGAACAATCATCGCGCGGTTAAGTAGTCTCGCGATTTTTTTCGCGCTGTTCGGTTCGTGTATTTTTGATTGGACTGTGAAAGCATGAATATTGTATTTAGAATTTCATCATTTCGTGTGTTTCATTAGAAGGAGTGACTGATAAGTGGATAAAGTGTTAATTGAAAGTACTTAACAAAAACTAAAAAGTTTGCGTGCAGCACGTGTATCAACTGATTTACGTTGAATTTTCAATCGAATTTCTTGGTAATCATGATAATTAAATGTATGTATTGTATGTAACAACTAATAAATATTTAATTAGTTGTTAAATTTCCACTGAGAAATGTGACTTACTGATTTTTTTTTACTTGAACTTGATTATTAGTATGAAAAAAGAAATATTACTTACTAGAAAAGGCAACTAGACGAGTCCAGGTTATTTACATTTAATATTTGCTCGAATAGGAAGTGAAGTGACTGGATTTTTTACATTTTTCAACAATAATTCAAGGCAAACTCGTGAATTTTAATATCTTCATTTGCATATATCATTTCTGATTATAAACATATGCGAGAGCATTGAGTTTATAGTTGTTGAAATATGCGCAAAATTTATAGATACTCCATATTCCATTAATCAGTGTAATGCTGTATTTTTAGTATTAGAGCTTGTTGTTTCCAGTTTAAAGTACGTGTGATACGGTGTATTTCGAAAACTAATCATCGCACAGTGTGCAATATGCAAGTCACATCAGAGTATGCATGTGCGAAGAGATTGTGATGTGCATATGATAAAATATTGATTGAACTTAATATCTGCGATTGTTTTACTGCCGCTCGTTTTGTCCATTTGCATAATAAATATTTTATTTTGCATGGCAGTCTTCACGGAATACTAATCTAATTGTTGTTGCTGTACGAAACATGACAAACAACACAACAGTGTTTATTATGCAGTGTTTATTCTAAGTATTTAGTAAATGGATAAATTGTTGATCATCAATTTATGATTAACTTATTATCTGTTATTATGAAATGAGATAGTTTGCTTCTTTTTGGGATTATCTATTTAGTGCTGGTTCACAAACACTACAGATTCAGCAATAAACTAAGTAAATATATACTGCATTTTTCTCAGTTATTCACTGATACGCGAAAGCATTTATGGTATGTTGATTAACATTACCGTCATTGTTATTTTGATAACAGATGTGCAATCTCGTTAATAATGGATAGGTAAATCGATTCAATATGTTATTTGGCACTAAATGTTCAATCCGTAGTTTTAAATTTGCGAAATGATACAAGGCAATTCGACTAATGAGCAATTATAATTAAACATTAAATGTATGCAAATAAACATTGGATATGTCAATCACGTCGATAAATATTCAATAAATAAATGATCAAATTTCGATAAATTATTGGTAATCGTTCCATTATATTCATTAATTTTATGCGGAATTCATTAGCACAACTCGTCAATATTTTCAGGTCTGAATTAATAATAGAACGAAAATTCAGAACAATATTGTTCGCAAATAATAAATAATACCCATTTATCGGGTACTCACCTACAAACGCTGGTTGGTAACATCAAAATGCCTGTAACAAAAAACAAATTAGTTAAACAAGTTTATGGAATAATTTCTAGTTTAAACTAGACATGAATTTCATTTCCACAACGTATTGGGTTGAAAATATGAAATTATCATATTTGATCAATGAAATAAAAAAGTTGAAGTTGAAATAAATGTTTGTTAATAATACGTACAACTGAGAGCAAATTCAATCGTACTGTAAATATTTTCGACTATTTATTTAGGCATTTTAACCCAGTTTTTCCTTGCTTAATCCGTCTGGCCCACTGAAAGCTCGCACATATTTATGTTAGACTGTTGACCATCGCGTATTTATGCCTGAATATTCAATATTCATAATATGGACAATAAATACAAAAAAACGTTCGAATTTCGTATTTGCAAATTATCGGCACGCAGTACAATACGCTATAACTTTATTAATATTTATTCATTTTGTTTATCATCAGCTTTACTTTGTCAGTTTATTGTCGCTTGTGATATGCTAATTTATTGATCTAACGCACAAACAATATTTACTGTAAATACTAGCAATCAATTTGCTTTTCTTTCGGGTGTTTTGGCGCACTTCAATTATTTAATGCTTCAATAAACATGAATGTCGTTGTTAATTATTGCATCCATTAGCCATAAATAAAAACGATAAAAATATCCACAAAGTTTTTCAGAAGTTATGAATTAACAGCTGTATGAAACAAGTTAGCATATAAATAAATTCTCTGATATTCTGCAAATACATAAATAAAATGCCACAGTGCTTTACCGCGATCCTAAGCAAATGAATAAATTAAACAGTTTTGCGTTCGAGTGTCAAGTGCAAATGCGGAGTTTGCACCTTTTAATTTTGAACAGTTGCAAAGCGCATTTAAGAAAATTGCCGCATTATTATTGCTGGTGCACTTAAAGCGAAATTGAATATTGTCGTGTTGTCTTAAATGCACCGCGTAAATGCAAGGTATATATATTAGATGTTAAAATAAGTCGCCAACGCGATACGAATTGCATTCAAACATCCTTGCTCGTATTTATACACCTCGTGCGATTTGTTCTGTTGCTGGACGAAGTGAATGGGCATTTATAAATATGTCATCAGCATGCGACAAAAACGAAGAAGGATGATGGCGAAAATCAAGCACTTACTTAGATTTATTCGCGAAACTTCAACTCCAAGATGCGAGAGAGAAATCGCACAGGAAACGCATGTATCTGTGGAAAGATTTTCGGAGAATCAAGAGGCCTCATTAATTAATTATCCTTGTGGACGAAGAAATGTACAAAAAGTATACAAATTTGAAGATAAATTACGATAAACGTTGACGAAGGATTCATCCGCGACGAAGATGGCGCGACGCGTCGCCGACTGGGGGCGGCAAAGAGACGGCCGCGCAATTCGGATGTATAGCCCCTTCCTGGGAGCGTAACGACGGCGGGCGTCGCAGTGTTACAAAGTCGTCGCGAACACGCGGATGGCCCCAGCGGTGCGCATCGCGAATTACGATTTTCGTGTACGCGTGTGACTACCCTTTTGCCCAAAAAGCTTTCAAATTCAATTCAGGAGCACAAAGGAGCATAATTAATCCTTGTACGTTGAATGACATTATTGCAGCGACGGCGAGACTCCTGCTTGTAGTCGTGCCAGGGAAAAATTGTAAGTAATTATAACTTTTCAACTAGCGCCACGCTAATTAACGAATTTATTATGTGCGAGTCATTGGAGCGTAAGGAATAATTTATTAGAGAATTGACAGGCCGAGGGCGAAAAGTTGTGTCGATTGTGGCTGTGTAAAGGGCGCAGAGATATTTACAAGATTCACTAACAGGTGGTTTTGCCTGCTACCAGAAAGGGGAATACAAAATTCTCAATTCGAATAATAGGAGCAATATGATATCATTCCCAGCAATGAAAATGTGCTTCAAGTGAATTGAATTATAAAGCCATTAAACGCACGCTTGTCATTTCCAGTTCCTTCTCAGATTTAACCAAAGTTCAAAGTTAGAATATATTTTCGAGAAATGTGTTCCCGATTTTTTGTGCATGTGATTTATTTTGTTTTTCTCTTTTTTCGGTATACGGCGATCATATTTATTTAGGTTTTGTATTCGCCAGAGATTATATTGTAAATTCACAACGCGTACTTTTTTGTTGAATGTAAATGAAAATGTCAAACAATTTTTAATTCAATTTCCGAATTACACATAACAGACATTCAGATGAGCAATTCGCAAAAAATAACAGCATACGCACAAAATGTGCTGTAGTTGGCTCGTATTCAATGCTGCAACTAGGAAATGCGTGACATTCATGTAACTTTATAATAATTACGCTACAGCTAATGGCATTTATCGCAGTCGACCCCATAAAAACTCTTTGCGCGAAAGTTTTTATTTGCTTTGCCTTAACTATCAATTAAATTGCGCTCTTTGACTGCATAACTAGCGGTTATAAATTTGTGTCTTTGAGTCTAAATAAGTTGTTCAGCCAATTCGCTGAAACTCCGCAATCCTGAAAGGCTATAAAATTGTTGCGATTGATTTATATACCGGCTGAATTAACATATTTATCCGCGTGTGTATTTTCAGTAATTTAATGCGACTTCAACCTAAACTAGTTCTACGTTCAAGTAAACGTTGCTCACCGGATGATTGCGATTTGCTGTAATTAGCAGTAACAATTATCGATAAGTGTAGGCAAATAGTTTACCAAATGTAAGGTAAATGTGTATCGTTTAAGGTGTTAACAGATTTATAGTATACAATCGATGTGCTTTACACATACAATTTACCAATGTTGATTTTCAATATTATTTTGTTTATGTCTCATCGTTTAATATCGCTTTTCATTCCTCCAATTATTAAGTAGGAATATGATTTATTAGGCCATTGCTCTTGTTGTTTACTTATACGCAGGTAATTAAATTTTAATTATTTTTTTTTTACGATAAGACAGACTAAAATGTTGTAAGAGTAAAATTACTTTTTTGCAATTTAAATATTCTTCCGTGCATATTTAATGCTTATTAAAAGTTAATTAATATTTATGAATAAAGATATAACTTTGACTAGAGGGCTTTAAATAAATCATAATCATTTTCCCATGAAACGGGGTAAAAACATAGTTTTTACTGCACTTGCTGAAGTTAATGAAATGAGAAAAATGATTTGTTCTTAAAATACATTTCAATTAATTCACTGTCATGAGAAATGAATTTATACTTAAAACAAATGAATTAATTTAGCAAATATGCATAGCTTGCTAAAGAACACTTTAAATTCTGTCGTATTGTGCCAAAAATAGATCAAAGAATTGATCCTGAAATGAACAAATATTTGCACATCTTCATTGCAATATATTGTGAGATTGTTTAGTTGTTCATGCACGAAAATGGACATTTCGGAATGCCGAGCATGCTTGTAATTAAATAAGAATATTTTATGTCTGAGATAGAACGAATATTTATGCACCACGAATGAATACGAAAGGAAGTATTTATAATTCGTTCAAATAAACAATTTGATGAATGAACATCTGCGTCAACAGTGCATACGTACGCCTTCTGTCAATTTGTTGCCAAACAAAAAAAGATAATGTTGAAGGCGACGGTAGTGATAAAATAGTTTTTCACTTGCGCTTGCTCCTGACGTAATGATAAATGAGTACTAGTGCAGTCGTGCACTTTTTGCGTATTCGATTTCCGTTGATTAATTGTTATTAACTAGTTCCGAAAGCAATTACGCAAGACTTTACCTTCGCGTGTGAAGCTTCTCCGCAAAGTTTGAAGCATCTCAAATTTTATAAGCACGCCAAAAATAAAAATTGTTAAGAGCGCTCACTCAGTTCGACGCGCACTCACGCAATGATGGATAATACACCCATCTCGGGAATTAGGCGGATCAAGAACTCTTATGAAACTTTATGAACGTCTCAATTTAATACTTTGTACGTTCAATGTAATTGATACCAATAAACTTTGAAAAGGTAAAAAGAAAATCTGTTTAAAATTGACTAATTAAATTTAAACCGGCTCCAATAAGCTTCATGCCCACCTAATTATTAATTAATTGCAGCAAATATAAAAAGTTAATTAACAAAATGTATTTCAGCTACTTGAAAAGTATTGAGATGTGAGGAAAAAAGGACCGATCTAAATTGAGAGAGATTGAATGTGGAAAAAGTGAATAAATGTTAAGTTTAATTAAGCAGAATTAAAACCAGATGCAAATTGCAAAAAAACGTAACATGAACTCATGCGATCAAGCATTGTGCATTTAAAGTTTGCATTTAATTATAAGGACGAAAAAATAAAGTTCGCTTCGCCTAGTTAAAATTTCAGAACGTTTTAATTAATTAATCTAGTTGCGCAGCACACGCATTATTTAGTGCGGTGGTTTTGTGTTTTGATATCAATGCGGCAGCATACATCACGCGGGAGGTTTGCAAATGACGTCCATCAAAAAATCACGAGGGCACTGCACATCGAGGATATCGGCATTGGCAATAGCTTGGCTGGTTGCTGTACCGTATTCGGTTTCATAAAGAAGTGAAGAGGAAAAGTGCGCGGGGGCAATGCAAACAGCGATAACGAATATGTCGAAGTGAATCCTACACATGTGAGGATGTGCGCCCGGATGCAATATTCCTCTTGAATAAACAATGTGGATTCGGGTGCGAGCGCGCGCCAAAAATGAGATCAAGTTAAACGATTACAGGCAGCAATATTGACTGGCTCTTCGGCACAACAGCTTCTATTCAAACAGCGAGTATCTAATCCCAGAAATTCCATCATTAAACCTGCATTATGTGCCGCTTTCGTCGCTTGCTCTCGGACGCGATCAAGGATGAAGTTCAATTTGTGTAACAATAACTCGTTCAATTTTAAAATATCGATCAGCCGCTCTTTCTATTATTCCCGATTCAATTACAGCGTGCTTCTGTATTCCAGATTCGATAAAGTTCTTCTGAAGTTCGAGAATGTGGTTAACTATTCTATTATTTTCATGAAATATATAAAATTCTCTTTCTTCGACTCATCTCCGGAGGCTCTTGTTTTGGAGAAGCAAAGAAAGCGCAACAAATGAAAAAATGTCGAGCCACCAAACAAATAATAAAGTAGTAATCGAAAAATATTAGATAATATAACAACTACGGAAGGAGGTACTTAATTGCGCGCAAACACCGCTCACGGGCGAAGCACTAAACAAATGTGTGTTCTGGAGTGCCCAACTTAAGGGTGCAAACGATAATTTGGAAAATAATGACCACAATAGTAGAATTCTCTTCGCTATTGACACGTAAATTACTCAATAATGGGGCACAATTTGTTTTATTTACCAAGGCCCAAACTCGTTTAAGATGGAATCGAATAATAAGAATTTAATGAATGGTAATGTTAGCACATTAATCAATAGCAAATGTTGATAAATCGCGTAACAAGTGGGATAGCCATTATCAATATTTGATAACACTTCCCTTTTTGTCCCGTACAAATAAGTGTATTATATAATGCTAACAACGCTCAATCAACAAGTCACGTCGAATAGATCTGTCACGCTCCCGCAACGGGCGTAATCGATCTCTATTCCCAAAACATGCAAAAACCCAATTCTAGCACTGCCAATCTGCTTCATTGTCTTGCACTACGAGAATAACAAATGCGTAGAGGGTTGACACTCGAAACACACGCGCGAACAGAAACACATCTAATCATCAGGCTTGATAAATAATTCTAGCAGACCATTTTTTGCCAAGGCTGTGCTTTACCTTCATTTAATACCACGATGGACAACGAGCGAGTCTATTATTGCGTTGGACCTTTTATTGGATCAATTTTTGCGCACGTTCTTTCATTCCTTTATCGTAATATTTTTGCTGTCGTTGCCAGTTGCTCTTTTTCCTCTCAGTTATTATAAGAATCTCAATCCCATTTCGTGAAAATACATACAGTCAGTCAATGGTATTTCCTTTCATCAAATTTCAGTAACTCAATCAAAAATATTTTAAGCGTGAGTTTACTTTAAATACCTTTTTATCAAGTTTCCAACGAATATAATCTCATTTATGAAGCGGCATTTAAACTAAATGAGAAAAGTGTGGCAATATAACCACGTATAATATAATTTCATTAATAATATTGCACTCCGAGAAATATTAGAAATATTATACAGCTTCAAGTGGGAAATACAGCGTAGTGCCAGTGAAGTTATAGGAAATTATATCAGAGTCGAGTTGAACTCAATTGAAATTGTTCACCACGCGCTTTTGCAATACGGTAAAGTGAATACGTATTAAAGTTTCCTCGAATTTTAATATGAACGATGAAAAATTGCGAGTGAATTTCCTTCTTAGAAATAATAATAATAAAATGCATATTTGTCATTCGAATCACGCGCAGACATTCATAAAAATGCACATATTGTTTATGACTTCTGAAATATTGAACTTCATTTGTGAAAACTGCTTTCAATAAAGTTAGAGAGTGACCGTTGACTTGGAAAAATTTCTGTATAATTTTTTGCATCATCAAATATAAGTTTCGTCATATATCATCCTGTTATGTTACTTGTATGATTAATTCGAAATAATTACATGTATTGAACGTTTTTACTCGTCCCAAATCACCGCCAGTTTCAGTTACACGTTGCGTAACAAGAGGACAAAAAACACGTTCTAATAACAAGTTTGCGGATCACCAAATGGTTTTGCTTGATAATAATTCAGCGTTGGGCGCGGTCACGTTCATCAACTTTTTCTAATGCTCCTTTTATTCTCTCCACTCATAGTCATTATTGCAACCCGTAATTCTGCTTGCAGCCGAAGAAAAAGGAAAGCTCCTAATTATTTTGCGAGACTGCTAACAGGATAACGAGTTTCTCCTTTTCCCTCACACTATAAATTGGTGAATATTTATTTAGTGTTATAAATCATTCGATTTCATTTGAATAAATATGCCGGAAATCCAATTTTCCGCGTAATTAATTTTGAATGGCTGGCAATAACAAAAAAGGATTTGCACGTAGTTGCGATGCCAGTGAAAATTCTCCTAACGAACCACGTAATTCTAAAAGTGTTTTACATGGTGTTAGCTTGCTTTGCTTGTTTCGCACTGTGCATTTGCGCAATTTTTTATTCGTCGCACGATTGTTAGAGGTAGAATTTCGCATCGGTGAACATTTGCGAAGAAAGCAAAAAGAAGTAATTCATCAATTACGCGGACAGCGAACGCAGGATTAGCGCGACGGAGCGTACAACGCGCAACATGGATGGCGTAATGAGTACTCACAATGGAAATGTGGCAGCCAGGACAATGGCCAAATAAATACGTGCGCGTCGAAACAATGTGACGATGACTTGTCTAAAATGGGTTGTGAAAATATTCTAGAAGATGGGAAGGAAACTAAAACCCCGACTGGCATCTCGTTCACTTTACCTAGCGTTTGGTTTTCCATCCATCACCACCCATCTCGGCTTTTCAGCAAACAACCACCTACTCGCCGCCGCAACAGACATTTGTAATTCGTTCGTCTAGCGGCCCTATTGAAGATACACAACGAACAAGCCGGGTGAAAATGTAATTAGTTAACGGCTTGCTTTAAGCTTGCACCTGTTCATACATTTGGCGGGTGGCGCCGTCGCCGTCGCTGCCGCCGCCGCCGGAAAACTAGATGATTTTCTCGCATCCGAACCTCGCTGCACTAACGAGGTAATGGCAGTTCATGCCGCAGAATAACTCAAAATAAATAAATAAGCGAGTTAATAAATGAATGCGCAGGCAGTATGCTGTTACATGTTCATGCACTTTGTTCTCATTACGTTATTTATTCATTGCAACTGGATTGGTTTCGCATTTACCGGAAGCGTGCGCGCTTTAAATAGAATGGAAAATGAAAATTTCGACTGGTGTTCCTTCTGCATTTGCTGCAGGAAATTTTTAATATAAATTATTCGTGGTTTCGCGAAGCAAAGTTGTGCATAATTTATGTGCACTTTTCTCTGTCAGCTGCAAACAAAACTAATTAGTGAACATTCCGCAAAGAACAAGTCGCTTCATCTATTCCAAGTCCATATAGCGGCGAAAATACTAAAAATTATAGTTTAAAGTTTTCTCATTATACCGTAAAATATTTCGTATTAAATAACACAGCGCGGGAAGTTGCTGTTTCGCTCAATATTATGGAATATATTTTATAAACTACTAGCTGTCTCGGCGAACTTCGTTTCGCCAAACGGTGTTTCGTATGGATATAGCCGTCCGGGCGATCTCTGATCTCGTTATTGTCACTTACGTAGATATTTGATTTTATGCTGTTTATAAGATTCGGACTCCCATTTTCTAGTGCTTATATTATGTTTTACCAATTTCTTTCAAGCCTTCCTGCCCGCTGTTTGTTGGTTTTATTAATTGTTCCTTTCCAATGTGTTGCTAGTTGAAATCTTTGTTCGTTATATTGTTCAATTTTTCTATCACAGTAGTTAACATTACTGTTTTGAAACAATACCAATTAATATTTTACTGTATGATTGATACAATTTAAACCTTCCCTATCCCGTTGTCTAACTGAATAAACCTAATTATATTGTTAAATCATTTAATATACGTCAAATTTCCCAGCAAACGTCGTATCGCCTTTGGATTGAACATTAATTTTTTTATAACCAACCCGCGTTCCATTATATAGTTTCAGTTGATTTAGATTTGTAAGCGTGGAAATTAATTTAAACCGCAATATTTCAAAAATTTGGAAAATAGCGTAATGATACTGGTTAGAAATTAGTTTTGTTAATGAAATTTAGTCTCATATCTTTCTACGAAAATACCAATAAAAGTCGCTATAAAAGCCGTCCAGTAGTTTTCATGAATTTCTTAAACTTTAATATAGGAATTTGCTTTATACATATATAGATTAACAATTTCACTCAATTTCTAACATTTTCTACAAATGAAAACAATTTGCACTCAGTGTTCATATTATCCTTAGTCTTACTTGCTACCTTTGCAAATCTTAAAATGTAAACGTAGTATTTAACTGATGAAATTATGACTAACACCTCCCGACCCTGTTGTCATTCTCTTTCTTTAATTTGGTAAAAATAACTTCCTTAGTTTACTTATTCAAGTTATATCATTTAAACGTGTTATATGCTTTCAAATATCGACATGCACACATGCCAAGCAGGTCATACTATTATGAACTCGGGTGGTCGCTTTGGGTCGCTTTGAGAAAGGAAAACGTGGTGAATGAAGGCGTTGCTTTAAAATTTCGCATCTGTGGAATCACACCACTTTGAGCGTTAAGTCTTCGTCATCAGAGTGCGCCAGGGGTATTAGTGGCGACAAACACAAACATCGCAGCATTTTTATATATATAGATGCAAATAATGTAAACAAATTTCAAAGTCTCCGTTATCCTCTCTAATGCATCTAAACAATGTTGGACTGTTTATTAAACATTTTGATATTTTCGTCCTTGATGGATGAAATATTATATTTCGACGATAAGACTAAATACAATGCAACTGACATAATGCATTAATCATGGAGTGAGCTCATGAGTTATCGTAATAATCATCTAAATATCATTATTCTCGATTATAAGTTCGCTCTTGTATAATATTTGCTTTTCCCTTTTTCTATGTAGATTTAATAACGTAATGAAAAATATAGCTGTCGTAAAACATTCATCATTTTTTAAAATTTTAATGGAAAACGTAATATAGCAACTATTATTATACTAGAAGCAATTTGAATTAATATTTCCCTTGCATGATGAGAAATGAGAATAAAAGTCATCTTGATATTGCGGACATGGGGGTTGAAATTATACGAGTGTTTAAATATAGAATAGCAATTGATATTAATTAGTAATGTGGAAGAAATATGGCTATGAATAAGTAATGTTTATAAATAATGAATGATGCTTTCCTGAATATTGGGTGATAATCAATACTTGTTCTTGAGATCAAAAAAATGACACGTGCAGAGGTGTATCACATGCGTACTGATTGCTATATTTCGCGTTCGTGGAAATTGTATTTCTCTTTTATTTTTTCTCCCCGTCTTTGATATGTGATTCATGAGCGAATATTTCCCAGGGCAATAATAGGAAAATAATAAATTTGCGCGCGTTAAGCAATTACTTATAAATTATATAAATACGAATAAAAGTGACCTACTTTTACGTGCGCTGTTAAATTAATAATTCGATAAGAAAATTGACTAAAAGCTTTGCCATTTACGCTCCTGGCTATATTTTCTGTGTGCCATTTCTTCCGATTGCATCAATTGGGCGCGACGACTGGAGCTGAACTATGATGCAATTTTCATTTTGTCGGAGCGCGCTTTTAAGTAAAAACATCTTGTCCGTGGTACTTCATACGCGAGGAGCTTGTGTGATGAGCGCGCAAATATGCAAATAAGAATCTCTCATTCTCTGACGATGAAATTTGCCAACACCAACGCAAGCAAGCACAGCATACACGCGGCTATTTTAATTTTATGCTTGCTTGCCGAGTATCTGCATAATTCAAGTGACTAAATTGCATAAATCCATTTACCAATCATTTAATATGCGTCCGGATGTAGTCGCGCAGTTTATTGCCACTTTACATTTGTAATCGTAAATTGTTTCATTTAGTGCTATTCGCATATTTAGATTAAGGGCACAGCGCAAAATAGAATATTCATAATTCCTTGCGGAATTAAAAGTTTTTTCCATGTGCACATTTTAATTTAATACGCAATAGAAAACGTGTCTACGCATTCGAAATAAAACTTGCACGCGTAAATGCTGACTGCATGACGACGAATAATAAAAACTTATTCCAACGCAATTATATTTCCCGCGAAGGAAAAAACTCAATCGTATAACGCACGGGAGTGAAAATGCAAAGGAATGATGTAGCGACTGATAGGAAATGAAAATCCGCGGTTTTACAACTCGACGTTCACGAGAAAAACACGTCGAACGTGCAGGCTGCTCACCTTATTCTTAAACGTTTAATGTCTCTTGGCCGCACTTGTCATTTGCCCGCCGTGAACGTAAATTCGCGAAGCCCTAATATGCCGGAAATAATGTGCCGCATCTCGGGCGTTGGATGTCCCGTTAGATGCGTTGCGGAAATCGTTTTCTTTCTCCCCGCCAAATGGCGATTAATTATATAACTTTTCTAAATGCTTTCCCTCTGATGGATGCGCCCTTTGCTGATATTGGGTCATTGGGCCAATTCACTTTCAAATGAGTTTTGTGACGTTGAAAAATATGAAGAGCTTTAAATTAAACGTAGTATATTTTATAACAACTGCAAAATTACTAGCTTGCAACATGTACGCAAGAAATAAACCATCTTCCGCTATAAAAATATAAAATTTTTAATTGAGTTGATTAGGTTCTTAATTTGAAAATGTTTCTTCAAGCGGTTAACTCGCGAATATAATTTTCCGATGATTATCGCCAGGTATTAAAAAACGTATCAAAGACTTAATAAAAAGCAATATAACTGTTTCTACATGATAAATAAAATACAAAATCGTTTAAAACGAGCAATTTAAACGTCAGTGGCATTATAATAATGAAAAAGATTAGAATGGAATATTTAGAAATTTAATATAAGCTGGATTATTGCGAATTTATATACCGACTGAAAAATCCTGAAAAATACTGCGATTTGTATATTTTGGAGCTTATTAAATTCACCTGCCAAGCATTACTTTTACGAATTATTCCATTTAGTTAACCGAACCAGTATTATTATTATTACTCGCACAGCAGGTTTACGAAATTGGCATAGCGAGCGAAATCCGCACGTGCCGCTTTTCCTGCTGCTACTCCTGCTTCCGGCCTTTCCGCGATCATCTCTCAATGAATTAATGAACATTTGGCATCGCACACAAAGCGAGCACTGCTAGACAAAAAAGAAGCAAACAAAACGCGAACAGATTGATGGAAACTTTGCTTGACTTTACATAAATTCAAATGAAAATGCGCAAAATGTGTGTGTAACGTCTATCATTCCAAACCAGCGCCAACATAGAGTGTTTTAATTCCAAGGAATAATATTGATAGAAATTCTGCACGATATGCATACGATGCATATTCATTTTCCTCGATGTTATCATTTTAATGTTTCAGCGTATTTGGCCAAGTCCACAAACGGAATGTTATTGATATGGACATTGATAGATGACGCGTAGATTAGCAGGGTTGGCCACCGCATAAAAAATAACATCCGAACTCGCAAGGGGATGAAACAAAAATTGGTTGTGTAATTTGGGCCGATGTCACGGATCAATCCTATTTTTCACAATTAATACCCTCAGCTTATTTCCGATATCACGTCAGAGTTTAATTTCATTAATCCGCTAATTTATTATTTGGATTCATTTTCCATAATAGAATCATTTCCATTAAAAGTTATAAACACGAGCGCATTAGTTTGGCTTGTATTTTGCCCCAAATTATTGAACATTTTCAATTAAAATAAATTTGTTATTCAAAAGCTATAAGTGTAATGAAAATATATTTCAACTTTGAATTTAATCAAAATACAGAGATTTCACATTCACGCAAACCACAAATTCATTTCAGTAAATGTATAATCCCACAAGTTTACGGACTGTATCAAAGTTTCTTTAATCGCGATTGGGGGTTTAGTAATGTTTAGATATTATCTCTTCGTATGTTAGATGTGTAACAGATTAAGAAGTTTCATGTTTTTAAATAATGTAGGCGATCAAACAAAATTTCAACATCCTCCGGAAATTACTGAATATGTTTTCATTGATATATTTATTATCGTAAAATTTGAAGGAAAATTTTCTTTGTCTATGCATTAAAATATTCCTTAATATCATATTCATTAATTTGTTAATACTTTCGCAATCAACGTTGCTACTAATTACTTTGTTTGGTGAGATTCAAACTCTTGAGTCATTTAAATAACGTGTAATAAATTAGTCTAGGATTTTAAACGCTTTTAGAGCCTTAGACATTTTGCATACGATTGAGTCGAGGGAGGAAACTTAAACTCCCTGAAGGATTTCGGTTAAATCGAATCCTACCACATAATCATTGCCATCGATGGTACGTAAACGAAAACGCGAATAGCAAATGGTGCATGGCGCGAACAAATGAACAAAAAACGCACACAAGTGTCACGAAATTTCATTAAAACTTGCGTACGCGCACGATTTTATCAGTTTTACTTTTATACCCCGTTCAGTGGCATCCTCACAGCGGTTTGTACAATAATGCAATAAGTTTTTTCTGCGCTTGCTCGAACAAAAGCAAAATTTATTCGACGCGAATCGTACGACTAGTGGAGTTTTAACGCAACTTTGATTATTAATATTCTCAACGTGCGTATTACTGTGCGCGCGAGCAATCTTGACGAGGCTGGTGATTGTTCCCGACGGTGCTACTCCCATGTTTTTGTTATCTTACGTGCGCTTGTGATAATAATAGTTAAGCTACTAGGCGTTCACCGCATTCACGGGTTATGAAAGGTTGACGAGCGCGCACTTTGGAGGCCTGCCGGCTGCTTATAGAAACACTAACAGCAATAAACGATCGTCTTATGGCAACGCCGAAGGAGGCAAACTGACGAGACTTTGAAGGACGTCCTCTCCTACGGGATTATATTGAAAACCATACGCGCGCACAGGAAATGTCCTTGTTGTATCGCGGACAATACCAGCAAAGGGATGCATTATACATTACGTGCCAAGGGACAACAAACAGATAGGTAGTACCTGCGTATTTTGTGATAATAATTATTGATGAGCACTGTTTGAATAGCAAGCTATAAACGAGCCCAGTTTGTGCTTCAAACATAAATTGTGCCCTCTTTATTGAACGGCTCCCAGCTAGATGGCTTTAATAAGTAAAAGTGGAATTAAAAGCGTAAAAAAGGTGCGCGCGAGTGTAAAAAACAACGGCTAAAAGCTGACCTGGAACAACGGGAGTTATTGCAATGGGTGCTACGTAATTGCCACCACATACACTATGTGTGATAGTGGTTGATTATCAAACGACGACGGCGGCACACACGCGTAAACATTTACGCTCGCGCTAAGCGCAATTTTGCGGGATTTATTGTTGTAGAAAATTAAACATTTTGCACTCCGTAATCAACATGCAGTTTAAACGCAGTGCGCGCCTGATGAAAAACGAAGAGTGTTTCATTTTGGTTGCGTCAGGCGCAGACGATTTCTAAACTTTATTACGTACACTTTGAATTAGTAATATGAAGAAAAAAGAAGTAAAAAAAAGCTAGTTAAAAATACCGTTTATATGTTTAATTGTTGCCAGCAAAAAAGCTATAAAGCGCGCCATAAACGTTTATAAATTTTAACTTTTTTGGTTGCGCTTTAATTCGCATGTTATAAAAACTGTTTTTAAACATTGAGAGTAACTTCAATTAGCTAATATCAAAAAATATTTTAACGTCTATTATAAAACCGACTTTCATCTCTCATCTGCTTTTAAGGCGCTTAATGTTTTTCCTATTTAAAACGTTGATACGATAGTTTAAAGTATGTTATAATAAAACATTCTTGTATTACTTCTAATAAAATTTGCGCACTTCATTTTGCTTAGTTCAACAAAACTTTGGTATGGTTTTCAGTGGTATTCAAAACGAATAATATGTATTTGAATATAGGCACGTTATAGGACTAATTACTAAAGAAGAATGCATAATATTTATGGGTTTCAGTCACACGATAAACACTTAAAATCCATACATTTTAGTGTTATTTAGTCCTTGCACGCTAATGTACATACGACTAGCAAAACAAGTAGCAAATCGTCGTGTAGGAGCTGCAAATTATTGCCAAATATAACGCTGGCCATAAAACGCCAATTGATGATCAATTACCATGCGCGCGGCTAAATATAAATGAGCGTTAGTTAAGAAATCGCAATGGCAAGAGGTTATCGCCGGCGAATGGCCTGGACGAAAATCACTTCGTACGGAGAGTGTCAATTGGCAAATTATTGCATTCGTCGAATAATTTGCGTCGTCGCGATTTGCAATCGCTCGAAAAACTCATTCAAGTGTCGAATGCATATGAAACACGCGCGGTCGATCGATGCGGAGGACGTCTAATTTGTTCAAGCTTGTGCAGTGAATGCAATTTGCATGCAAATTAATCTCGGCAAGATCGGCGCGCGATCGCTTAATCACAAAGTGCGCGTGAAAACTTTACGCCAACAAATAGCGGCTTGTAAGTAATTATTTCCCTATTTAAATGGTAATTAAACGCGCTTCGCTTGTCACCTGCTGCCATAGCAGCGAGCATGTTCGATACTCGTCCAACTTGCGTATCACTATCAGCCCGCTTGATTATCACGGAAAACTCACTCTATTCATGCGAGCGCCAACTAAATGGTGATACTAATTACTATTAATTTTAAGCACATGTGCGCTTTAATTAATATCATAACAAGTTTATCGTTATTGCTTATCTATTAGTCTAAGCGTTTATCTACCAAGTCAATATACTCTTAATGTACGCGTAAGAAAATTTAAATTCACACAAATCTTTGTGTTATTAAACTTTTCCACTAATCCAGCGTTAACTCCAGCGTCAATTAATTGAATACCTTGTCAGCATCTTCAAATTAACAATAAGTTCATAAATTAATTGTACAGTCATCAGCGCGTTCGTCGTAATTAAATATCAATTAATAAAACAAGAAAAACATTTTCTTATTTGATAAGAAAACGAGAACAATGTATGAAGCAAATTTGAAGTACAAATTGTCTAAAAAAATATAAATACGACAAGTTTTTCAGCATTATAATGAGGCGCCAGTAATGAAACTTTATTTTTAGCCGAGCATAAATTAAATGATACCTCTGATAAGACGCATATTTGTAGTCGTAAACGTATGGTATTCCTAGGAGTACAAGCGACTCAAGCTACATGCTCAATGACACAACAATGGACCGTTTATATTGCTTACAAAATATTTAAGTAAATATTTTGATAAAACTGAACGTTACACGCGATCTATTTGCACGAATTAATTTTTATTATACGCTTATTATATTCAAATAAATCTCTCTTCACGCTACTCTTACTTCATCGACTTCAGTTATCAAATTGTAGTAGCACAGATTGCAATCGACTCGTCAATTGCTGGTTGTTAATTAAAATGTTGCTGTTTCAGAGAACTTGGAACATCCAGTGCATTAAGAGAAAAAACACGCGTATGGAGGACTTCTTTCAACAGTAAAGTGTGCGTGAATGCTCGCTTGTTTAAAAATAGTAATTGGCGAACGTTGCCACCACGAACGCGGACTTGTCTCACGCAAATCATTAAAACTATCAGCGCATAAAGCGTAATTGCGCGCAAAAGTGTGGGAAATTTCGATCATACATTGCGAGCGATGCGATAAGCGGGCGACGCGTCTAGTTAAATAAAGTTAAATAAAGCACGAAATGTGCAAAAGACGTCTAAGCTCATAAGTGAAATCCGTGCAAATGTTGAATAAAGTACTGCTGGAGATAATAATTACAAAGTGTCGCTTGTGCGCGTCGGTATAGCGCCCATTATCATTGGATTGCGCGTAAAGTGCGTAGAGATTTAGTTTTAAAAAAAACGTGAGACGAGTATTTTGTGCTGAGATGTGGTTTTAAAGTGCGTGCGCCTCTTTTTTCGGATTTTTGCCGGTGCATGATTAACGATGGGTTAATGACTGTGATGACTGCACGTGCTTAGCGCAAGATGGAGCAACACCTCGTGGAGAATTTCAATCCGGCCAACTTGTCCGACGAACAGATCAGCATGCTAATGAACATGACGGGCTTCACCGACGGCATGGAGGAATTATGTCGCTTGCAGTACACGAATACGACAGATGCCTTGGAGGAGCAGGATCGCACGTTCTGCAGATCACTCTACGATTCCGTTCTTTGCTGGCCGCCCACGTCCGCCAATGCCACCGCCGTGGTCAAGTGCTTTGCCGAATATAATGGCATTCGATACGACGATTCAAGTAAGTTCATTACGGAGGGTGCGCTTAATTAAGAAGGTGGTTTATCAACGTGCAAAGTGTGCAAAGTATTCAATTACATTTTCACTCTGACCTTCAAAAATTGTTTGCCACTTCTTCAAATTACGTGAGTGCACTTCCGGATCAGAATTTCAAATGTTCAAATGAAATTTCTTTTAGATAATTTTAAAGCAAATATTTTCGCGTGCTATTGATTTACGGAATTATTTAGAGCGGCAGGAAAACTGACGCTGTAAAGCACGTTTTTCATAAAATAGAAAATAAATTATTTCAACTTTGCGAATGAGTAACATTGAAGATGATTTAAATGTATATTCGCAGTGGCGGAAATAATGCTGGAATAATTCAAAGATTTTCACGTATTTCCGCATCCCAGAGGAGGTGGCTCTTTATGAAAATGTAGGTACTCGCAATTGCGATTTATTATGAAAACAAATAGCAAGCAGTGTGCAAATGCGAAATGAAAAATATGAAGATTAAAGAACGCCTAAGTAATGAAGGATGCTTCAAAGCGGAAAGGCGCAGAGTGCAAGCGCGTGCGCTGCCATTAGGGCATAAGATGCGGGCGGAAATGAAATTATTATGTTAGCATAATGTTAGTGCGTTGGATCGGCATTCAATTAGTTGTTGTTGACGTGTATTAAGCGATCGTCTCTAAACGTACGCAACAGATGCAAACCATGTATGGATCAATTAAATCAAGAACGAATTTTCGCACCCTTTACTGTCACGTCGGCTCTGAAGGATCTCTGAGCCTCGTCGCAGCACTAGCTCAAAGGCTAGGCCTCGACGAAATTTAACCGCGCCGTTGCTTCTGATATATGGTTTCTATCCAGCAAGGATGCTGATGTTTCGTGCACCCGCTCCGAGTTATTTATTTGTTTCTCTATTTTGTAAAAGATTTCCTCTTAGTCCTTCTCGTTTTTTATACGGCCTTTCAAGTGCGATGTAATTTACGGTCGTTCCCCGAACGCGACGTACACAGATTTATTATTTGTACGTTTAATTAATGATGAGTTGCACTAATCATTTATTTGTTTTTCTCTGCGTTCACGGTAAAAATCGCATTTCGCCAAAACCACAACACGTGCTAAAAATTATAAAACCTACTCACATTTATCTTTGAAGTTGCACAATTCCAATCGACTTTGACAGAATCTGTAAATAAAGAATATTCATGCAAAATTTAAAAGGATAAAATATTTGGCTAATTAGTTATTTTTAAAATACGCTTTATATGTTAATGTACACGTCATTAATCTGCTTAGCATTTGCAACTCTTTCCGGAAATACGAATTCGATAAGAGGATTCAGCGTCTCGGCGTGCCGTAGAAATGTAAATAATGGATTGAACGATTGATTATGAAATATCCATTAGCAGTGTATGTACTTTTTTACGCGCACTCGCGAATTGCTAATACGAGCGCGATCACGTCGTAAAAAAGCGCGCCTTGGGAAGCGTCGCTTTAATCCGCGAAATAAATAAATAAAAGCTAAAGCATGATTTATGACAGCAAACGACCTTGCGCTTTGGCTTGACTCGCGAGTTCAAAAAATTCAATGAATTCGCTGCCATTTTAGAGACACGCCACCGCTGCTACCGCACACATCCATCTCTGAGGCATACCGCTCAATAGATAAGCAATTTATATGGCGCTTAAAAAATTTCATTTCCCGCAGATGTTTGTGGAAAATTGCGCACCGACAAACATGCGGTATGCTGCAACTCGCCATTCATCGGACGCCCGTGCCGTACGAGAAAATAAAATGGAATGCGTTTACGATATCAAAGAAAACGACGACGAGTTGTGGCAGGGCGACGAAAAGAAAAAAGGCTCTAACTGCCCGCATCGTTCGGTAGGTGCTGGAAATATACGCAGGATAAAGGCAGGCATGCGTAGTGAGAGCCTTTACATGTCCGGTCGGATATAAATTCCACTAGGGCAGTTCTTCACACCGTACCGGAAATGTTACCGCGTTGTTCCACGCGTGAACAATGCAACAGGAAGATCATGCATTATGCTTAAGTCACTTTTATTCTAATGTCCTTTCTATCCTTCTCACAACGTGGGAATATGATCAATGACTTTATAAATATTCCATATTTTCCGCATTCGCTATGCCCTTTCGGCCCACACAATGCAAAATTTATATTTTAATTTTGCTCATTAGAAATAATTTCATAAGTTCGTAAGTTAATGATACTTGTTGTAGCTCGCATAATTATGCCGCCGCCCAAGTTGACAGGTTCGCGCATTTTTGCTCGTGAATAAATTACGAACGGTTGGCGCAGCGCAGGAGCCCAAAGGAGCTTAGAGCGTACGGCGCGCACAACAGGACGATTTAATAACACACATTCTTCCAAATTCTCCCCTGCGATGTCATTACATCCGGCACGGCGGGATTCGTTCCCGTTATGCAAATGCTTATGTTTAGTCCTTGTATGCAAATAAAGCCAAGCGTATTATTATTGTGTGTTTTGTTGAACAGCGTTCAACGTGTTCCTCATCAATTACAACCTTCAAGGGGCTCATATATCTCCAGCCGCCCCCCGTAACAAGCAGATTATAAACACTTTGTGGCGAACCACGCGCAGTTGACTATGCTTATAAGACTCGCAGGGATTTTGAATAATGAAATTAATACAAAAGTTGTATCAAGAGCAACTGAATGAAATGGGCGTTCAATTCATGTTCATTCTACAGCCGCACAAGGACACGAACCCTAAAAGTAATTTCGTGCATCGATTTCCTGAGCGTACATTGGCAATAGTCAAGTTTAAATTTAATTGCAGTGGAAGTATAGTCGCGCAGTACTAGAGCCCGAGTCCTCTTTGCAAACTCAGCATCGCATTGTTTAAGTAGAGACCAAAATGAGGAGCGACTGAAACATTGGAGTTGTGTGTACACTTTATGTTTGGCTAGTGTCAGCCTGGCCGACAGTCGGAAACGCGCACAATGAGACAGTTGATACGTTAAGGGAAGTATCTCCGGGGACAAGTTTCCCGACAAAAACGCGATTACTTTCCCATTCGCAAGTGAATCCACTGAGGAGAAGTTATTTTTATGCACCTTTAAAACGTCACAACTTTTTCTAATATTGCTCTACGTTTATTCGAATTTTCGTGCGCTTGTTGTGTCCCAAGACATTCGCGAAGAACGAGTATCGAAAGTTTTGGACTTTTATTGTGTAAATTGAAAACTTTTTCGGTGGGTAGGTGTATACAATGACACCACAGCTGTTTATTTTGCGATTTATCATTTTATGGTGTTGAATTTTTGTATTTACTTAGTGATTGTTCAAATATTCTATCAAATGAATTATCCTGTAAAATATTATTATGAGGCGAATGTAAAATACAAATTCAGCATCTGCTTGAACTATCAAGTGTAAATTTGTGTACTTTGTACTAAATTTCATTTTCCCCAATTATTTATTACACTCGGCAAAGTTTTCTGAAAATTTATACAATTTTATATTACCACGATAGGGAAAACTAAACGAGTTAGTAAAGTAAAATATGTAAGATCTTATAAAACTCTTGCAACATGCACGAAAGCACACAATTGTAATACAGATTTGCAATACGTACGTAGATATAAGCGGAGCACAAGTGAAATTTTACTGTGCGTCTCGCAGCTAGTAAAATATTTTATTTGAGTTTGCATCAAATTAAACTTTTCAAATAGAATTTCCTAATTTAAAATTCGACCATTTTCCAGCTGAACCTGAGGAATGTTTATTGTTTTAACTAATTTGTTTGTTTCTCAATGCGTACAGGAATTGCCTGCTTCTATTTGGCATTTGAATATATGAATACAAAAGAAAAAGAAAATGTTCATGCTAATGGAACAAGATGGAACAAGAGCTGCGTGACTCCTAGGAGTCTTTTTGCCTATTATGTAAATTTACACAGCCCTCTCGATATACGCGCATAGACCTATTGTAAACTCGCAACCTTATGGCAATTAATTACTTAATAAAATAATTTGTGAGTTTGTACACGAGCAGGCAATACGAAAGCATTGCCACGACCATACGCCCAATCTATCCGCCATACGACCAACTTTTCGTTCGCTTTGCTTACAACGTTTGAACACACTTTCGGGGTGGCTTTGTCGGGTACAAAATCGCATTAAACTTTGTGTGTACATAATACGCATTCTGTGCAAGTCATCAAGCTGCCACATTTTGCAGCTGCTTGATACGATTATCAGCGTACGGTAGTGCCATTTAAAATGAATATATTGCAAGATAGTGCAGCGCACTGCGGCATGAAACAAAATTCTGCACAATTTTTAAAGAGTGCTACTTTTCACCCATCTACAGTACAGTATCATATTTTTGCTTCCATGCTCGTCAAAGCTTACTCTTAAGCATTCAAGATAGCGAGGTGCCTTCCTGTGTAGGATTTTATATTTTGCGGAAGTATAGTTTACAAACCATTAGTTTTAAATTGCATATTAGTATAATAAGTGATGTGCAAAAATAAGCAAATAAACATATCTCTTATATGCACTACGTGTTGGCACATGCATAAGTATTTTGATATGAAAAGCTGGCATGAATTTCACAAGTTATTTTTCTTTCTATGTCAGCGTGAAAAATGCGAAGAGCAAAATTGAGAATATGTACAAAAGGAAATTGGAAAAACTTTTATCATTGGGGTATTCTTTTTGCTCAGCGGTGTATTAAATTTGCCACGTGTTTTGTGTAATCGGAATTTTATGGATACTGTAAATATTTTTTTGCCTTTGTCTTTCACACCGCCGAACCGAGAATTTTAATTAGGAAAATACAAAGAAAATAATTATAAGTCTTGTCGTTTTAATCTGGAAATTTTTGATCACGAATTTTAATCCTTTATAACTCCGCGCGTCTTTTCGTAAAGTTATATGCCGCTTTAAGTTGTTTCCTTGTGGCAGCAAAATTGATAAAGGTTTAACTTTGAGCACTTTGTTGTTCAATCTTTGTGAAGTAAAGTCAAACCGTTTAAATAAAAAATTCTAATATAGATCTTATTACAAAGAACTTTTATGAAAAATTGTGTATGCATTTCAGAAAACTACTTTTGCCTAGTTTGAATTAAAAATATAACGTTTTAATTTAGTAATATTAGAGCTTGTCAAGCTGGTGATAATACTTTTTAAATCTCTAAAATCGGTCTATTACTTTAGAAGTTATAGCCATTTGAACATTTTCCTGGCGCTGAAGCACTACCGCTAAGGCAGCGCTGCATCGCGCTGGGAAACTCACTTCAAACCTTAGTTTTTTTGGTGTTCAAACAAACCGCGACCTACGCTTGGTCTCCGGCAGTAGGATGGACGTACCGGAAGAGTGCCAAGTTCGGCAATCCTCGTGGCGACAGCGCGAGCTCGGACGACGGCTTATGCACTAACGAGTCCTGATGGTGTCTGTTCCACCAGTAGCATGATAGCCAATAATAACCCGCAATTAGCACTGTACAATTTAAATAATATCTCGAGTACTATAAGAGATATTAAAATAATTCCTTCACTATCAGAAAGCTTATTAAATTTCTGATTATATATCTTTAATACATTAAATTAGGTCTTCTAGATTACGCGCCACAACTGCCCAAAATTAAAGTTATTTTGCCTAACTACCGCTGGTAATAATTAAATTTTTTTTTGAAAATGTGATTGCACGTTTATATCTGAAGCTATAAATGATAATTTCATTTAAGTATTACATAAATTGTTGCAGTTCCATTAATTTAAAGGTCAGGGTTTAAATATATCATACCTTTTAAATCACCCAATAGCAATTAATTAAAACAGGATACATTCGTCGAATAAATGCATTGAACGCGTGGGATTAAGAAAACAACGCGTCGACTCCTCCAGGGAGAATGAAAATGCTTACAAGATGAAGAATTCCCTTGTCGTCGGCACTTTTTCGACGACGAGGATTTAAGAGCAGCGCACACACTGCAAAATCTGATGCGCCGCTGGCAAAGTTTTTCATCTCGTCGTAAAGATTGAATTTGCATAATGGCACTAGTTAATTAAAAATGTGCAAGACGTTCTGTGTCACAATTAAATTCCTAATTAACGCAAATGCAATTAATTACAGTGCTTCGCTACTTTCTTGCGTCTTTACTTACATTCTATTGAAACCTTATCCAAGTTTTTAGAATTGTGAGACGCAATAACATGTTGGAAAACTCGTAAAAATCAGGACGAATTCATCGGAAAAGTATAAAGTTTTCTTGGCGCGCGCTAAAGAAATATTTAGGTAAGCTTTGTGTGTGTCGAATAGCGTCAATTCGCAAATTGTCTGGATGTAGACGGTCGTGCTGTAAGTAGTTGTAAATGTGTCACTGATGCTGCGAATATCGGCTTGAAATTGCAAAGGACGCGGAAGCGAGATTGCACAGTGGCTGATCAATGCCGAACTAAGTGCTTTCCCTCAAGAATTGCGAATACGAACACGTGGAACGTGAGAGCGTGCACCCACGCGCTTTCAAAGCAATTCCATTTAGTTCTTCCTGCACTTAGAGCTCAGCTCTTCGGCTGGTGCGCGACTTTTGAGCGTTCGGAGGCGGCAGCAACAGCGACTGCGGCACCAGTGGTGTCTGTATTTCGGCGTAATATACTACATTTCATGCATCGACTTGTCCGCATTGAATGCGCCGATGCTTCAAAATTGAATAAATTTTCATAGATATTCCGATTGTCAAGCAAGACTGAATGTGATTTTAAGGGAAAAAATTGTGAATGCGCACTTTTTAGACATTTATACGATTATCAAACCGGGCCAAGTGAAGCAAAAAATCAACCCTGCGTTTCTTGCGGTCGATGCTGAAAAAGTCAATCGATTTTTCTTTGGTCAAATATTTTACCATTGGCCGCAGGATTAAATGCTTTTTCCGCATAGCAAAATGTGGATTTAATTTTATTCGATATGACAAGAAATATTAAGCTTCGTACGATTTCTTTCACGTTTAAGTATAACCCAGATTCGCAAGTTAAATTTCTTGTCGTCTTCTCATCGAAATGACGAAATGAATGGACAATAATAAGAAATACTCCCATTTCAGCCATGGCAAATCTCACAATCCATTTCCAAATATACACAATTCATTTCTCTCCAATAAACTACCCGATGTTGATATTCACGCAGTAGCTTTAGGTTAAATGCGAATATTTATTGCAAAACCGTTTGTTCCAAATGTACGAACAGCACGTAGGTATCAAAAGCAACGAACCACAATTACCCATGAACAAACAACACACACACGCTTAGTTTTACGTTTGTAACCGGAAGAGTTTTCTGAATTTCCGTGCTGACGCATACACGTTCCAAATGAAGTATGTAGCCAGCTATATCTGAGCAACAACACTACCTAAAGTACGGCGACATCATCCAGCAAACCATTGTAACGAAATGTTTACTCGGTACAGGTAACGCCAAAGTGCTTTAAACAAGTCTGCTACAAGTTAACGCACTTAAGTAGCATATTTTTAAATGGTTACGTGCCTCAAATTATAACTGCTAAGAGAAAAGTTACAAATGAGAAAAGTTCATCAATTTATATTACTTATAAAATTTATATCGCGCCCTTAAAACTTCCCACCTGAATTGTTTCTTGTAGGTGAGTGAAAAGCATTAGAGGCTGAAATGAATTTTGCTCAATTTGCAATAACATACTTTCCACGTTTAATTAAAGCAAAATACTCGCGGTTGTTTATTCTGTCGCCATTATTATCCCACGTTTCGATCCAAATTCACCAACGCCATTCGAGTGATATAAAAGTAGATGGAATGTAAGCAAATAACATGAATGAATGAATGAAAGCTCTGGAAATGCTTCAAAGTTCAAATATTCTCCTCCCACGTTAAATAATACCCAGCATTAAATTATTAACTAGCACTAAACTAAAACCGTGTAACGCTACGTGTTATTTAAAATTAATTTAAGCACCCTTTGTAGCCTTTAAGTAGCTCTTCAGTTGGTTGCTTTTAAGAAGCGTATTGCAATCGTAGCGTTGATAAAATTAGTCGTATTTGCTAAACGTATTAAGGAAGCACTAATTAATTACGAGCACAGTCAATTTCGTGCACGCGCTTGCAATGAATGAAAATATTGCCTGCTTTGATAACATTACGGACTTTGTTATTGATAGATAACTTTTTATTTGCAAAAATCTAATTAAAATTCCGCCCAAAGGCTTTCGTCGGGTTTTCATTTCAACGCTCGTGTTTTAATCAAGATAATTAATAAAGACTCATTAGCCGCGTGTATTTCGTGGGCTGCCGGTATCAGAAATTAGTCGCGCACTTTTGGACATTTAAAACAGCGCTAATACGAAGAAACTGTTCAAACTTTCGCGAGCAACAGGTTGCTTAAACTTCCTTAAAACTTCCGTACGTATTATGTTTGCATTGAATTTTTACTTTTTCTCCGCCTCCGGTTGACTTCCGCTCGGGGGGGTGGGTGGCGTAAGTACTTATGATGAACTAAATAAACATGTAAACATGCTTCAAATGTATTTTTCAACTTTTGCTGCCGTGTCAAGCGTGAGAACGTGAATGGAATGCGAAATGCCGGAGATAAATTGATTGATTTTTATTCAGCAGTATAAAGTGAATTCATTGAATAATTTTGGCCTGGTGATTGATTATAAATGCAAATTTAAGCAAAATTAATTGATTCAAATTTATATAGACAGCTATAAAATATTTATGAACGCATAATGTTTATTACAAATCAATCAATTTATGAAAAATATGTTTTTATTGCCCACCATAGGCCAACCAAAATTCAAAAATGAAAATATTAAATTCAAAAGACGCATTTTTCGTAAATAATTCCATTGAGTCAAGAATTGCAATTGAATTAACTAGAAACGCTGTATTTGAAATGAGTTCATTAAACTAATTGCCTCTCGAAACTGTTTCACAAATCTTTACTCGTACGTAAATTTTTTTCTGCGCCCGCCTGCAATTAAGATGGGGCTAAGATTGGAGGAAGTGGCGTGGACTAATTGAATTTAGCACTTTTCGTTAGTTCTATTACACGCGGCTGAAAAAAGTTGTCGGGCGCTGCTCGACTGAGCACTTACACGAGACTTTGCCAATTTCATAATCCGCTTGGAGCCGCGACGGAAACTTTTACTTAAGATGCATTAATTGAATAAAAACTTTCGACGTGCGTAATTGTATTGGCGCGCATTTAAATGTTGATAGCAATTGCGTTCTTGTTGATTGCATTACCGTAAAATTAAGCACTAGATAAAACATCTAATTGAGTCACAAATAAAAGTTAAACTCTGACTACATTATTAAATCGCTTGTGTTTTGATGTTTTTGAAATATTAATTTAGCTCGTGTAGCGTGACAAATTGACATGTTTAATTACATTTAAACAAATTGATTTCATAAGATAATTTTAATCCAAAGCTAGCTAATTTTAATACAGCTACTAATTAGTTTGTTACTTTTTAGCTGGTTTAGCACGAAGCCGAGCGCGAGAGAGAGTTGAAGCACCGAGAGTTCAAAATACGCTAATCGCAATGCCGCTTTGTGCCTGTCAATTACACACCGTCTTGGGCAAAAAGGGGGTGGTGAACGCTGAAGGGCATAAAGTCGGTGCACAATTAAGCTCGTATCCTGCGCGTGCACTACGTGTACAGCTCGCGAATGCCCTACGTGCTTGGCTAAGCCGCCTCATCGCCGAGATTAATATCCTATGGGTTAAACCCTGTAAAATTGCAAATCTGCAGGTCTGCATTGAACGTGCAACGCGTTCGCAACTACCCTCTGCTTTTGACCAATCCTGCTCATACCTAATTTACTCCCTTTCCGCAAATGACGTGAAAAGTGCAATCTAATAACAAATTTGAACGCATCCATCAATAAAATTCCCATTAAATCACGTCTGAATGCGGTTAACCAAAATCCATTTTGAAGCGATTAATTGCTTATTAATAACTTGTTTAGGGATTGGGAATTTCCATATATTTTAATTAAGCTGTTGTTGTTGTTGTTGCGCGAATGTGCGATTAAAATAAACAAAGGCACATAGCTTATGAAAGGTGAGAACCGGCTGGATGAAAATTAAGGGCGCATGTGGAACTGTTGCGTAGTATAAAAATTTAATTACGATTACTTGTACTGTGACGTAAGCATAGGTTCGTTGATTGACTCACCCCTTTGCGACTTCCGTCTATTTCAATTTGCGCTGGCGGGCTTGAAAGCGACCTTAAGTATGCAACTTTAATGAGTTTTTACAACACTTCGTTTCAGCGCTAACAAGCTTTTGTTAAACCTATTAGTTGTGTGTTGCATTTTGCGCGTGTAAAAGTTACGTGGCACATTCATAAAAAAATCTCGAAGAACATTTTTACTTCATAAATTTTATAACTAAGTGCCGAGGCGATTTTTATGCTTCGTAGGGCGAAGACGTTGCCCTCCTTGATAATATTGCACGCTTTGCCCATGTATTTATTGAGTGCGTCTAATGTGTCATTTTACGTTCGCGTCTTAATTTTGTTCTGCTTTTATTTCATCCCCGGCGGCGGCGGCGGCGACGAAAATACTTGGTTATCGATACAGAATTCACGAGTCGTAAAAATGAGCTAAAGCTCTTTTTATTCGTATTCGTTCACCATGCGCAACAAATGCTATCGCAATAACGCACCCCTACATATGGTGTTTATTTTTGGATTTGTCAAATGTCAATGCCAGGGTTGGTGATTTTCGCGGTGCCTTTTATGTTATCAATAAATTAAATTAAGACAAAATGGTTAATTGAATTCCCATTTTTGGGTACTTACGCACCTTCGAAATCCTCGAATCCTCGCTGGTTGAAAATCCTGCGCGATAATCCTGAAACAAACAAAAAATTTAATTTTAATAAATAATGTATGACTCTAAGCTATTTGAAAATGGAAAATATGTTTACTAGAACAGAATAATATGAAAAATGATGCAACATGTTTACGAAAGGATGAAAATATTTTTCAGGGATTAAATGCATAACCTGCAACAGAATTACATTTTTTGCTAGGCTTTTGTTCGTAGCGGACTTAAAGAGCTGCTCTTCTCATTAGATACATTTTTGTTAAGTAAAATAGGAAGGTGTATAAACTTTGCGCATGTAGTTTGTTTTTTCATGAAATTTCCTCCTAATATAATTAGGTAGTTTTTTTTATGAGAAATGAAAATATTTAATTTACATTTATGAAATAATTCAATGTAATTATTTATCCATTTTTGGGCAACTTGTGCAGCCGCAGGTGGTATTGAAAGAGTCGTTATTTATTGTCACCCCCTATCTGGGACTAGACGATATTTTATCCAAACATATTGCATGATTGTCGCGGACGCTCGCTACGCCGCCCCCTCAAGCGATGACCACTCAATGAAAACACCTCCTGCGCGTATTGGCATTATGCAACTGGCATTGTTATTGTGCGCGCACACGAGCGTGGAAAGGCGGTGAATTGTGCGGCAATTTATCTTCGCGCACAACAGCAGCACGCACGCAACAAAGCATAACAATAACACGCAACGACAATATGTGAGAAGAATCCCGGCGCTTTCATAGTGCCAGTGATAACATTCGAAAATGATGATGATGCCAGATCAAATCGTAATCCGCCATCACTGCGATCTTGCAATATCGCTGACAATAATTGCTCGACTTGATCCTAGCGTGAGTGGACGTCCACATGTTGAATACTTTTCACTCTGTATCTCTTGTTTACGTTTCATTACGACCATGCGCGAAAATCAACAATTTCCACTTTAAATGTTTGGCTGTTTATAAAATACGATATGATGCTGATGCACAAGTCGCAAAAACTATTTAAAAATAAATACGTTCAAATTATTTCATTGCCTTTTTTTCCTGGCAAAAACAACGACGAGATTTATGAATCTGAATTTCGTTATTTTTGTGACAGATGGAAAAATAAATTGCATAATTAAAAAGGCAGTAAAAATTCAGACTAATAGCTTTCTCGTGCAATTAAAATTGCAAACCCTTAAAAATTTTTAACAAAGCTCTCAAAATGTGAAAATGTGAGAATAACTTTGTGAAACGAGTTTAACATGCGACTATTCGCAAATGTTTCAAACAGGGTGAAACAAATTATTAATGACTTTTAAAGCTTTACAATTATTATTTTATCCCTAGTGTGTAAATAAGTCAATTAATCAAATTTAGATACCACGAAATGCTTCAACCCTTCATAATCCAATTGATTTCTCAATGTTCCCACGTTTTTCTAAACCTAAATCTGTTATCATAAAACACCATCAACTTTAACTTTTCTTCTACACCTTGTATAGTCGCAAACGAACAATAGAATTGCACCGAAAAAACTACAATCAAGAAGAATAAAATAGAATAAAAATGGTTGGAATTTGCAGTGCGCAGTTGTAAAAAAAAGCCCAGCGTCCCTCGGATTTAATTAAAAGCAATTAACTCTCTAGACTGCTCCTCGCACTGGAGATAGCGTCATGAGTGCGAGTGCGATTTGAAATTCGTCCGTACGCCCTTTTTTTTGCATGCGAGCTCGTGCTCGTGTTTTTCTCTGATTGCAGCTTAAAAACACATTTAACGTACGTACGAGCGCAACAAACTCATTACAACACTTTCTATTAAATTTGAATTATTGCACGCTCATTGAAACGGAGATTACACCGCGTTACAGCGAATAAATCATGTGCTCGATCGGGCGCTATTTGAATAAGTTAGGGCTGTATTTATTATGTCACTCGGTGCGCGCGTGCATATTGCAAAATATTGCACGGCCGTTATTTACCGTCCCCGCTTTTTCCAATATCGCGCGATATTATTTATGAAGCATGGCGAATATTCAATTCGAATGCTGAAGAATGCGGACTTAGATTTTATGGTATCTCAAAACTCTGCGCACAATGGCAACCCCATTAAGTGCACCATCGCAGTGCATAGTTTAACAACGCGCTGTTCATTTTTATGCATTATTTTATTGAATAAATTGGAAACGGCTAATAAAATGGAAATTTATCCATCGATATTCGATGTGGAAATATTATTTCCTTTATAAATTAATAAAAATATATTCGCGCTGTGAAAGAATGTGCAAGCGAATATTATTTAAACGTGATTTATCTACAAAATTTATATTTGAAGGAAAAGCGAGATAAATCAATCACTAGGTATAAACATGCGTTTTATACGGCCCTTTTCGATGCGCGCCAATAAATATTTCAATTTGCGGTTTTCGGGGGCGGCACAGAGAAAGAAGTAATTTCGCATTTAAATACGAAACCACACACATACACCCATACGCAGAAAGCAAAACTTACTCAATTGCCGGATGGTAAATTTGCTGAGGGCGAGAAAGAAAAACGCAGGATTGAATTTTTTGGCGGAACGCATGATGAAAATTAATGACGTTCATCAAACGCGCGCTTTGTTGTCATTTCACATCTTTGACGCAGTGCGATCAATGACTTTATGCATTGTACGTTATACTATTGTGCGGCGAAATTGGAAAACTCGCAAAGTATTTCCGGTGCGTATAGCCAGCACCACCGCCCACCAAATAGGTACGTATTATCCTCGCAGCATACGTGATCTGTCTGCAAAGCGCAGTAAAACAACTTTACGCACATCGACGTGATAAATATGCGTTATTGAACGGCCGAACTGCGTTTTGTATTAGGTTTGAGTGCGAATGAAGTCGAAGCAGTCGTGTTCATCATTTCTCCATCTTGTCTGCGTTTGGCATTGGATGGGATGCGTGCACCGGCAGCTACTTCATATTTATCAATCGTTTCATCCATTGTGCGGAGCATCGCGCGCTATTTCTACCCAGGCAGGATTCGAAGGCGTTCGTTACATCCACGCGAATCGTCCTCGTTTTGTCTAACTCTTAAATCGATTCGCCTCCGGAAGCTCAGCGCCAACTGCCAAAGAATTTCCCCTTGTGTCATGACTGCTTGATTGTTTTATCTGTTATTCTATCTCGTAATATAAATTCGCCTTCCAATTCAACGAATTTATTTTTCTGCCAAATTACCGAAGATTTGCATGAATGAAATCGCAATTTATTCAAATCGCATAAAATCTTGGTTTTTGTTCAGTTATTCATGGACACACAACTTTACTAAGTAATAAGTTTAATTATGTATGTAAATGTAATGAAAACCGAGGAAGAAACGAGTAAATTTAATTAAAGTTGTAAAATTATGCAGATTTAGCGATTCTGAAAACAATTGCAAAACAAGAAAACAAAATTGTCTTAAATAGAAAAGAGAGCGCTCCCTTAACTTTGTTTTTAATCGCAACTTTTGTGTGCAGCGCGTAGAAAACTTCTGTGCAGCAAATGCAATAATAAAAGTATGCATCAACTTCATTCGCCGAGTTTCCGGCTTTGCGTTGCTTTGCACGTCGCGGCGATTTTCATCGTTTTGCATTTCCACGGAGATAAACAAGGGTATTTCAAATCAGATCATGTCGGCCCCAGACGTATTTATATTCCACTCGAATCAAATGAGATGATCTTTTCATTCATGTGTGTTCTTACATACAAACATTATTATTATTATTATTATTATTGCCAAAGCGCCGCCAGGGGTGTTCTTGGTATTTGTCAAGTTTATTACGTTTGTTTCCGCGAAGAGCATAACTCATTTAACAATAGAATTAGATTTGCATTCTCCACATTTTATTCAAATTAACCACCTACATGCCTAACCTACATATTCTGCACGAAAACGCAGCGTTTTGTGAAATATACATTCCGCGCATAACTGTATTATTCCGCCGAGTTATTTTAATTTCCATTGGTTTTTTGCCGTATTTTGATTCAAATTAATTCAAATATGTGTGAATGACAATGATGAGATCGCCCGGACTTGCATAAATGCAATGACAAAATAAAAACTAATTTATACAAATGTTTGATGCAGTAAAATTTGTGAAAAGCAATTATAATCAATTTGTTTACACAACTTGCTATTCTGCCAAAATATTTACGAAATAAATTGCGTTCTAAATTTTGCTAGCGAATGAATCTGGCCAATGCAAATTGCTGACTCTATGGAGTTTTGACAATGCTCCGGAGAGTTTTTCTGAATTTCCATCAAATCCATTTTTTCCCCGATTCAATAATACGGTGTTCGTGCTGTTTATTTTTATGATATTTGTTTTTCACTTCTCGAATATAAATGCAGTTATTGATTTTCAGTTTAAACCCCAATGTGAGTAAAGCAGAAAACACTTTTCGGGCAGATGCCTCGAAATTGGATTATTAGGAAATATTGACACATTTTGAAGAAAATTCGTGCAAATGTAAAGAAAATATTTAAATTAGCATAAGTAAAATGTAAAAATAAGTTCATGAAGAGCGTGAACAAAATTAATTAACTCTGAGCAATTTCCCGGACGCGAACTGAAATAACAGTTTTATTATTTGAAAAACTATTAAAAAATAAGCAATCTTGCTACGTTTCACGTTCATAAAATGTAATACACTCGAGCGACTTTTATGAATCATATCATAGTTTCACATTTACAACCCTTTTTCCGCTCGCTATGCACCTAATACTTGAAAATTGCTAACAAGAGCAAAACTGCACGACCGCTTCACTGATAAAATCAATCCATCAACGAATTCGCCAATAGAAAGCAATATTTCACGAGCAGAACACCGAATTCGTCAAATTCGACCATTCGATTATCAATTCAAAACCAGTAAACATGCTGAAATTAAATTTAACCAACTCCCTAATAATTTCACCTGAAATAATGCATTTGAAATAATAACAGCAAATTTTAAAGAGGAACACGAATTAAATTGAAGTGAGCAACGTATTTATGACGGCGAAAGGCGGGCAGCGCACAAGGAAACGAAATTAGGAAGGAGATCCTTTGATGATTTCATCGCGAACCCGAAGAACAAAGAAACGACTAGGAACCCACGACTCCAAAGTGGTGAGTCAGTATGCATAACAGATTTCACAAGGCAGTTCATCCACTCGTCCCGGAACTTTTCGAGCGACTTCCCTAAATTAAGAACAATGCGTTCAAAAATTATATTATCTAATCAAAAAAAAAAGTCCAAACGTAACCTTGGCAATGCGCTACTCATAGCTTATATTCTTTGTTGGCAAATCTTACAGATTCTTTATGACCCAGAGCAAAAGGGCAAAAATATAAAAAGAACCCTTAGAGATCCTTCCTCCCATTTTTCCTAGAATCTTAAAGCGATTTCGCATTCCCAACCCTCATCACGAAAAATACATATCTCTCTATCATCATATGCGTACACCATATCGATATGAAGGATAACAACAACAACAACAAACGTTTTCCTCCATGTTCATAAATATTATTTGGTGAATGATAAAAGCGAGCCGAGCAACATAAAATTTGTATAGTTACCGATGTGTATCGGGCAGCACTCCGGTAAATCGGGGATCCGCGCGTTACCATGACGACATTCTGCATTAAAGGTAATGAGTGCGCGCTTCCTCCTCGTCCAGAAGACGGTCGGGTCAACGTTGACAAAGTTGCTGTCGTCCGGTGCTCGCGCGCGCAAAAGTGAATTCCCCAAAGGGAGAGCAAGCAGCGTTGGAGAAAAATGTAACTCGTGTGATTCACCTGGCCCGACGTGCTCGAAATCACAGAAATGATTGCGTTTTGCAATAAACCGTAATTTATTACAACGCGTAATTCGCTCGGATTATGTCTTTTTTCGCAGCAGCATGTCGGCATTTTTAATCGGCGCATTAAAGCACAAGACGCAAGTTTGTAACGCGCCTTTAAAGTGATTCGCGTTTATTATTTATGTTTACGATGCTCTCCGCTTGTACCTAATGTTATGCTCGCCGACATAATTGCAATTTATTCTTGCGGCAATTTTGCGCATCGTGTGCGCCAAACAACACCCCATTTACGATGATTAATTAACCAGCGGCGTAATAGTGGCCTTTTAATCCGAACATTTCATTGCAATATTGGGCCAGACGCAAGCGCAATCCGAATCGCCTATAATTATTGGCACTGACTATAAATATAAATTAATTACCCCTTCGCTCCAGCACCCCGAAAACCACATAGCACATGCCACAAAACAAACAAAATTAACCCCGTTCTATTTCACATCGAGTTGAATTTCTGATTCGTTTAAATACTTGCAAAGCAAATAAAAAATATTAGAATTTAGCTGAAATCACGTTATCATTATTTCAACGGAATAAAAGCAAATTTTCCTATTCAAAACTTTCCACTCCCAACTTTGCGCCGCAGACTCTACAAATTCATGGCGTAATTTATGATTATTTGCGTGGAAAGTTGGTAAATATGCAAAAAAAAAGCGTCAAATGACTTCTTCATAAAATGCAATATCCTACATATATTTATTCCTCGCCTGCGGCGAAATTACACAAAGAAATCGCTTCATGAAAATATCTCACGCGTCGATAGCTAAACTAAAATATTGATTTTCACTCGTATGCGCTGTGCAAAGCTCGACTCGCCGAATTTTCCACGCTGCAATACAATACTCGCGAATCTATTTGCAAGATGGAATTATGCGTCGAACAAACGAAACCGAAATATGCGAACGCGTGGGAATCAAATTGGCGAGAATGAAGAAATTGAGAGATTGCGAACTGAGACAGTCCTTGATACATGATGACACGTACAGATTGCACGTTGAATGTAGTAATATTCCATAACTATGGATGACATCACTTGCCTGAAGAGCTCCGACCACGATAAAGACATATTGTACATGTTGTTCGAACACGATAAAAAATACTTCATGAAAATGCTCTTTTCTTGCGCGAATCAAGCACTCACATCAAATTACAGCGAGTGCAATAAGACAACTTTCTTATTTTCTATTTAGTGTTATTCAAGACGATGTGATACGTCAATTAGTTGAGGAATGAAAGAGTAAAAGTGCACTAAAGTTACACACGAGTTTCATACTTTTTTCAGCTTTCCAGTAATTTAAAACTCGATAAGAAAAAACGTGTAGGTGTTCATTCTGAAATGCTTTTCCGAAATAAAAAGAACAATTTAAACATACGGTTTTATCACTATTTTTATGCTTTTCAAACTTGATAAGCAAAATTCAAAAGTGGAACTCTTTGTTCATCATCCAAATTTCGTCCTTAAAATTGACATGTCATTTGAAAGGATCAGATATTGTGAAAATGCAGTGAAAATTCCATTTTCTCAACTTAATTCAACTTATTGACACGATGCCACGACGTATTCGTGCTAAAATGAAGTCCTCAAGTTTTTCGTCTTCGCGCACCAATGGCTCGCGCACCTTGCTGGTGGCTGTGCGGCGAAGCGTGGCGAAAAAGAAGATAAAATGCGCTATCAAATATCATCGAATAAGTTGCAACTACTGCGGAATAAGAGCGCAAACTGAGCGCGAATTTGCGGACGAAGTGACAAAGGTATGTGACAGCCTGAAATTGGAATTCGTGAAGAAGCGCATGCAAAAACGAGAGATGTAGATTGAAATCTGAAGAACTATGCGGGCGCGATCGTCATGTGAAATATACGCGCGCCACTTGGACGTAATAAAACATGAAAAATTTGCGCGATTTCAATAACTTGAGCAAATACGAATAACATGTTTGTTCTTCGTTGCAGACAACGCATCGAGGGAATGTTTGCCTAATGGCACATGGGCCAAAGCCGAATACACATCGTGCGTCGAAATCATGCACGGCGTCCACGACCATGGCATTATCACCACTTCGACTATTTACTTCGTCGGCTACAGTCTCAGCATGGTCGCACTCGCGATTGCCATAGGGATATTTTTATATTTCAAGTAAGTAAACCTTATTTCTTTCAAACTTTCGCAAGTAACAAAAAGTTTACTTCCAAATTCCACGAAATTCTACACAATTGCAATTTTCCTCATTATTTTCTAATAAATTCCGCAACGACTTGGCGTTTGCCAATTATCAGAAAATGCTCAAGCAGGCAGGCCATCAGTTATGAAGTTATTACTTGTTGCGAATGGATGTGAAACGTATTATTATACTCTCAACGCGCGCTCGTAACGAAAAGACTCATTATATTCCTACTTCTTCCAATTTAATAAGATTAGTCGGGTGTGCGTTGCGCGCTCACGGCGCTGAAAACTTATTTCCGGCAACTTAATTCCACGTGCCACGCGCGTATAAAATAATCAATAACTAGTTAGCGCACACCGAAGAAAATTGCATTCATGATAAAAAACAACTGATGTTTGCAGCCTGCAACGTGCCACGCTATACAACATTACAGGTAGAATGCAAGAGTCAATATTGACTTCAGCTGATACGTTTTCTTGTTGTTCTAAACGAAATTTCTCTGGGTGAATGAATACATCCCACAAAACTTTCTCAAGTAGTGGATTATATTGTAATTTATGCTGGAATGGACTTGCTTTACAGGGATCTCAAATGCCTGAGGAACACGATACACACGAATCTGATGTGCGCGTACATGTTTGTCTACTTCATGTGGATTCTCACGCTGATGCTCGAGGTAAGCTAAACGTTCATTTGGCGCGCTCGCTGTAATTATATGCGAAATTTACCTACTTTATCAATATGTACGCGCATCACACATATGGCCATTGTTTATGACGGATACGGGGAAAGTTTTACGTGCATTGATAGATACTGTTATGCCAGCTGCTGCTGTTGCTGCTCAGGAATAATGTTGTGTGTTCCAGTTAAACTTCGAAAGTCACTTTGCGTGTATCGTGCTCATAATTCTACTGCACTACTTTCATCTGACAACCTTCTTCTGGATGTTTGTCGAGGGTATGTAGGCAAACATCGTCTATTTCTGCCACCGCCCCCACACCCGTCCGCCGGCGACAACAATACGTGGGCGACGGTGGCGGCGCGCACTTTTTGATTGCCGCCTAATGTAATTGATTATTTCAGGCCTGTATTTGTACATTCTCGTCGTGGAGACGTTGACGCGCGAAAACTTCAAGCTCAAAGTCTACATTTTCATCGGATGGGGTAAGAAACGCGATGGAAAATGGAAAAAACGCATTTGTCTTATTGCTCAAACGACGCTAAAAAAGTTTTTAAAACTTTTCCACTTTCAATTTCACTTTGAAACTTGAATTTATTTAATTTCATTTCGTGCGTTCTTTCGCGATGTGTGACAGCTTTAAATTACCATTCATCAATTATTAATTTCAAGTACTTACTTATTTTCAAACTGTTTCAGTGGTTCCCATCGTGTTTGTCTTTGTTTGGGCAATTGTGAAATTGTTTCTACCGATTCCAAATACAGGCGGCGCGCAAATGAGTGTAAGTACAAGAATTGAAAGTAATTTGGTTTTTTTTGCTGGTGCAATGAGGAGATTTATCATTGGGGAGGAGATAATTAGATATCGCATGAATGATCCCATTAACTAGCCTTCGTTCAATTGCATTGCATTTCATTTCGCACGGCTATCGGGTGTAGTTATTGCAATCGTGCGCGCTGATAGTTGGCGTTCGTGGCGCATTCAAGCATTGATAATGAGGTGTCAGTCAGTGCAAAGCCCATTAGTAGAGCTCGCGCGCGCGCGCGCAAATCGTTTATCCCGTTGGCATTTCTTTGCAACCGTCAAATTAGCCTCCGCATGTCAATCCGAGCGTTCAACAATTTATAATCGTCAATCGTCAGCCGAAGACGACGGCTGGATGTGCACGATACGCGATTGCAATGCCTGATTGTCTAATCAATTATAATTCGTTGTGCAATTTCACACGCAGATGGAAGATGCAACCGCTGGCAATCTGTGGACGCACTGCCCTTGGATGCGACCGCATACGGTGGACTGGATCTATCAGGGGCCGTCCATCGTCGTCCTGCTGCTCAATTTGCTCTTCCTGCTCGCCATCATGTGGGTGCTTATCACGAAACTACGTTCGGCCAACACGCTCGAAACGCAGCAGTACCGCAAGGCAGCCAAAGCACTCCTCGTTCTCATGCCCCTGCTGGGGGTGACCTACGTGCTCACGATTGCCGGGCCCACCACCGACGAGGCGACCAAAAATATCTTTGATTATATTCGCGCCGTGCTGCTCTCCACGCAGGTGAGTCAACCAAGTGTCCTTGAGCTCTATGAACTTATGGCACTCGACAACGAATAGTTCTATTATTATTGCCGACCTTCACTGATCGTAAATTCTCTTATATTATGTTATTTGCGCCCAATATTCTCGTCGATTCGCGAACGAATGTTGGTGCTTACTTACGTACAGCTGACCCAAATACATAGCGATGAAATGGGTTAGAATATCTAATGATGCAAAAAAATTGCAGCGAATTGCAAACGACATAATGTGGCGCCTGCTCTGCTTTATTGCAGATCAGATCATTTCGTCGTCTTATTGCACTGAGTGGATAAAGATCACTTATTATTCGATAATAATAATGCGCTATACGTCGAGTCGTTGAGGTTATATGCTCCTTACCGCAGTTTTACAACGTTCTATTAAACCATTTTCACGGGATATACGCAATACACCACCAATTAATGTAAATATGTAAAGGTACTCACCAGTAGCAGTAGGAAGATGATGATAATAGATGATGAATCACTGGAAACACACGTTGCTCTATACTGTACTACTCGTTGCACTTAGACCGACTTAGACACTGTGACTTTGACTGGTTTTAACCTGTTGTTCTCCGACTTCGATACAGCCAGCTGATTTGTTATTGTTGTTGTTAGAGCGATCTGCATGCTAGGTGTCGATTTTCGGGTATATGCAACACTACGCACCTGAAACAAATAAGTTAAAGCATTACACAATTGAAGATGAATACATTTAAATTTATTCTTAGACTATATTAATTAGACGTTGAATTTAAGTTGTCTCGTATTCAAAAGCACATTATTCTTTAGATTTGAATACCTTAAAAGGTTTTTCTGGTCAAAAGTTTTAAATTTGATTAAAATTTGAATGCAATTTAAATTTCCCTCAATTAAACGCACTGCATCTGCAATGCAAATAGCGATAACAAACAAAACGCAAGTGAAGTGAATTAAACCCAAACTCCGTCTTGCTTATCAAGCAAACAGTCTTTATTATGCATTACACGTACTTTGCAATGCGGTAAAAAATCATTAGAAATTGTTTATACGCGCACTATCGTATTATTATGTTAGCAGCTCGCCTTTGACGGCGTCTCGCATCCTCGACTTAAACGCAAGAAAATAGAAGATTAGATAGCAAGTTTGAAAAGCGAAGCGCAATTTGTATGCATTACATCACTATAAATACGTGCATGCATGTGGGTGAGTGTACTCAGTGCGGTTATTCCTTTAATCTTAAAAATGCCTTTACGTCTACGAAAGTAAAAACCTAATTATTACTTGTGTGCGCCCGCGCGTCTTTGCCATCCAGAGAATTCGGGTGCAAAAAACGCGCCCGAGCAGACAAAGGATTGCGCTTAGAAAGTCGGTCGAATCCTTCGTTGTTTATTCATTATTCATGTGGGTGTATTTTGCAACGTGTTGGCTTTTTAATATTTGATAATTTTCTTCGTGCCATACTAATTAAAGTATTGCCGAACAGCACAAAGCGATGAAAGGGAAAATTAAATTGAGTGCTAAAGTTCCAAGTGAGCGCTGCTCGCATTGACACTCGGTAAGTTCTTAATTAAGCATTCTCCTTATGCGTGTACAAACTAAAATGGGTCTTCATTAACTCGTTCCAATAAAACACTTAGTGCTTACATTGTTTTTATGTCTTAGTTGCGTTTCGTAGACGGCGAAGAAGATATTGTAAACAACAAACATATTTGTCTTATTGATTTGACGTTGAAAAGTTGGAAGCATGGAGCAACACAAGTAATTTACTGCTCAACGTAGATTCAAAGTTTGGCAAATATAAATGCAGAGAGGAAATGATAATCGGAGGCGGTCAGCTGCACGTAAAATAATTTTACACCAAATTAAACATAATTTAAGCTGTTTTGCGATGCGTTCGCTCAATACAATTTGCGCGTTTGTAATTTAAATTTTAATCGTTTGCTTAAAAACATACTAAAAATTTGATTACAAATTGCAAGTTATATTTTTGCCATGCTTATATTAAGGGTGTGTTTATTGTAAGAAGTTTGTTTATCGTAAAATACTTGCAAGCAATTTGAAAATAACATTAAGGATAATTCGCGAATAGCAAAGGCGGATGGATGGATATTTTCGCGAACGAAAAATATTTAAAATGCGATTCAATTTAATCAAATTTTATGGCATTGTACCCCGCATAAAAGTAATGGCTTTTCATGCGCCTTGAACTTTACTACTGTCATCAAGTTAGGGAAAGCGCGGAGGGCGGCTAAGTTTTGACAAGTTGAACAGTGATGAAACGCAGTTCAACCCTCTCGGAACATGTCAGCGATTCGGAAAAACGGCCAGAGTTGCAATAGCGCTTTTGTTAGTCGCGGGGGCGGCTTATTGTGCTCGCTCATAATACGAACAATTAATCGTGATTCTCTCTCCCGTAAGCCGCGACTCTCGAGACTCAAATTTCGTTGTTTTATCTGTCATCCTCAGTACAATGGAGCGAGCGCCTGCAACCGCATGTTACACATCCGGCATTAGCCCGTTGTGCATGCAAAATCAGCTTAACTCTAGCGATAACGTCGCTAGACTGTTTTCCAATCAAATTTGCATAAACGATATCCGCACAATCTATTACTCAAGTTCACTGTAGCGACGAGAAAACCTGCTTAATATGCAATTTGTTGCATCTTTGCAGCATGCATGTTCCGCACGCGGCTTTGAAACATTGCGAATTCTGTGTCATAATGCAAATGCGGATAATGGTGGCTGTTGATATTAGCTGGAAATCAGATTTGGTGGAACGTGTACTTAATAGCAAACTTGTCCTATGGGAATTGCACATTAGTCGGATATTAGCGGTATATTCAGCGGGTTGCAAACTGAATTTGCATGGACCTTCAACTTTAGTCCAAGTACAAGTACGCTTACAATGTGTTAACTCGAATTGAGTTTGGTTGGCCCAGTTTTAAGCAAGCAACAATTAGTGGAAAAACTAACTAAGAGTCGGAGATACATTTTAACTGGTTTTATCATCGAACTACACCCGCGGGTGCGCTATAGTGGTGATTTTGAATATTCGCACTTCATAATGTAAGTTAGCAACTGTAATATTCAAAAGTATACGACCACGTGCGGACGATTTATTATTTAGAAAGCTCCAGACCTCAAGTTTTCAACAAGATAATATGTGAATAATGTTTTCCAAGAGTTTGCTTTTCGGCTGCTGCATGATACAAGCCGCACAACTTAGCATATATTAGATCCGGAGCAGCTTTGGCGTTGAGAGATTTTCAAGAGTCGAGAAAATCTCACTGGGTTTTCAACATATTGCTGAGCAACGAGGTCAATATTATGATTATTGGATTTTCATATCATATCCCGCAATTGCGTTTTCATGTAAGAGTGAACCCATGTATTATAATGAAGAACTTTTAAAAAGAATTCTCGGAAAATTTACTATAGGTTGATTTACGTCTCCCTATGGTTAAATTTTAATAGTAACATTACTCTTATCATAAAATGTATTGACCATAAATTGTGCAGCCCCATAATAACCGGAGGTGTTCAAGAATAGTATAATCCAATAAAAATGATTTATTTAAATAAATTCCCTCGTGCGGTAAACTTCCAACCGAGCGCGCTTGGCATTTTGTTTCCAGTTTCTAATTTTGTCTCGGAGTGTGCGGGTGTTATCTGCATGCATTTCTCCTTAATTTAATTGCGCTTTTGTTTATTGTAATTTTCATCGTTAGTGAACTTATTATCTATTCAGCTGCAGTACTATTGTGAGCGAATGCGCACAACTCGAATTTCATCGCTTTTAACGAACGAAATATTCCCTGTTGTCATTATCATTTGCTCCCGATGCAGGTTTGGCTCAAGCAGACATGGGCGTCGAGCCAATGCAACTTTGCCAATATTTAAACGCAGTGAGCACAGCACAAATTCGCACGCTCGCTTCGTTCTTGTTAACGAACGTTATACGTATTTCATCTTTAAACAACGCGGCCACCGCTATCGACTCACTACCTTTATTTCTTGTTTGCGGAGAATCGAATGCGTTCTGCTTCCAGCTATATCACCGGAGAATTCATACCTCGTTTAGTGTGTTCTCTCATAGCTTTATATTAATTTTAGTCTCTATTTCGACCAAAGTTGAATGCAATTTTGCATTTAAGTACAAGTACATTCCATTTTCAAAAGTTGCTAACTTATTATTACAGAAGGCAACGCAAAAACTATCAGTTTACACCCTTAAAATCATTATACCTATTTCAATTGGAGCGAATTGAGTATTTACTTTGTAGAGTTAAAGTTTGAACATAATATTTAACGAGCTGAGCCGCCAAGGGTCAAAGTAATTATCAGGAGAATTGCTAGATGTTAGATGACGCAACGTGATAATGACCGATTGACTTGGAGGGTCGAAGTGTCCTTCAAGCGAGTGCATTGTTAGCGAGGCTGCTGTCATTGTGGTAGAGATTCTATTATCGGGTGAGACGCGTTGAGAAATATGCTTGTATTGTTTGAGTTTCAGTGGTCCTACCCAAATTTGAGCAAAGTTCTCAGCAAACGTCCTTCGACATACGATTAATTAGGCCGTCCAGATACATTACGCGACAGTGATTAGATGTTTGTTTTTCTTCGCTTAAAGCACTTCGCATTAGCCGACTTGTTATTATCCTCAACAAGGGACAGCGTTACACAATAGCTCGCACAATATGCTGCATGGGACACGTATCGTCCATTGAGAATTGTGATGGCTGATGATAATAATCACGTTAAGAGTCAGCAGGCGTGTCATGAACAGCACCACCGATAACGCCAATTCAATTATCGGCAAATTAACATCATTTTATAATTAAGCGCTTATTCGATAAGAATAAGTAGAAAGAGAAATATAAATTCAATTAGAGCGAAGGGTAGGGTAAGTAGCCCATAATTTAAAATTTTCCTGATTGCAAAGTCTCGGCCTTTTGAAGTAAACCCAAAAGAACTTAGGGGGCATTCTAATACTTGAACTAAAAGTTGATGAACTAACATGATCGCTTCAAGTTAAGAATGCGTCCAACAAATTTGCAATAGACCAATTTATTTCTTTGTAAGACTTGTGAAAAATTCAGGAATTTTGATGATATCTTTGGTACTTTTCGAGATATTCATGAAATTAGATCACATTTCTTATAAAAGAAATGGTATTTTTAAATTAGCGATACAGAGCTCCAGATTTCATTTCCTTCCTATATTCTAATGGATAGAGATTTAAGTTTTTATGCAATACTTGAACATGCAAGTAAAACTAAAAGTTGAAGAATTAACATGATGCCTCCAAGTTAAGAATGCGTTAAACAAATTTGCGATAGACCAATTTGCTTCTTTGTAAGACTTGTGAAAAATTCAGGAATTTTGATGATATCTTTAGTACTTTTCGAGATATTGATGAAATTAGATCATATTTCTTATGAAAGAAATGGTATTTTTAAATTAGTGATACAGAGCTCCAGATTTCATTTCCTTCCTATATTCTAATGGATAGAGATTTAAGTTTTTATGCAATACTTGAACATGCAAGTAAAACTAAAAGTTGAAGAATTAACATGATGCCTCCAAGTTAAGAATGCGTTAAACAAATTTGCGATAGACCAATTTGCTTCTTTGTAAGACTTGTGAAAAATTCAGGAATTTTGATGATATCTTTAGTACTTTTCGAGATATTGATGAAATTAGATCATATTTCTTATGAAAGAAATGGTATTTTTAAATTAGTGATACAGAGCTCCAGATTTCATTTCCTTCCTATATTCTAATGGATAGAGATTTAAGTTTTTATGTAATACTTGAACATGCAAGTAAAACTAAAAGTTGAAGAATCTGCATGATCCCTCCAAGTTAGGAATGCATCCAACAAATTTGCGATAGGCCATTTTGCTTCTTTGTAAGACTTGTGAAAAATTCAGGAATTTTGATGATATCTTTAGTACTTTTCGAGATATTGATGAAATTAGATCATATTTCTTATGAAAGAAATGGTATTTTTAAATTAGTGATACAGAGCTCCAGATTTCATTTCCTTCCTATATTCTAATGGATAGAGATTTAAGTTTTTATGTAATACTTGAACATGCAAGTAAAACTAAAAGTTGAAGAATTAACATGATGCCTCCAAGTTAAGAATGCGTTAAACAAATTTGCGATAGACCAATTTGCTTCTTTGTAAGACTTGTGAAAAATTCAGGAATTTTGATGATATCTTTAGTACTTTTCGAGATATTGATGAAATTAGATCATATTTCTTATGAAAGAAATGGTATTTTTAAATTAGTGATACAGAGCTCCAGATTTCATTTCCTTCCTATATTCTAATGGATAGAGATTTAAGTTTTTATGTAATACTTGAACATGCAAGTAAAACTAAAAGTTGAAGAATCTGCATGATCCCTCCAAGTTAGGAATGCATCCAACAAATTTGCGATAGGCCATTTTGCTTCTTTGTAAGACTTGTGAAAAATTCAGGAATTTTGATGATATCTTTAGTACTTTTCGAGATATTGATGAAATTAGATCATATTTCTTATGAAAGAAATGGTATTTTTAAATTAGTGATACAGAGCTCCAGATTTCATTTCCTTCCTATATTCTAATGGATAGAGATTTAAGTTTTTATGTAATACTTGAACATGCAAGTAAAACTAAAAGTTGAAGAATTAACATGATGCCTCCAAGTTAAGAATGCGTTAAACAAATTTGCGATAGACCAATTTGCTTCTTTGTAAGACTTGTGAAAAATTCAGGAATTTTGATGATATCTTTAGTACTTTTCGAGATATTGATGAAATTAGATCATATTTCTTATGAAAGAAATGGTATTTTTAAATTAGTGATACAGAGCTCCAGATTTCATTTCCTTCCTATATTCTAATGGATAGAGATTTAAGTTTTTATGCAATACTTGAACATGCAAGTAAAACTAAAAGTTGAAGAATTAACATGATGCCTCCAAGTTAAGAATGCGTTAAACAAATTTGCGATAGACCAATTTGCTTCTTTGTAAGACTTGTGAAAAATTCAGGAATTTTGATGATATCTTTAGTACTTTTCGAGATATTGATGAAATTAGATCATATTTCTTATGAAAGAAATGGTATTTTTAAATTAGTGATACAGAGCTCCAGATTTCATTTCCTTCCTATATTCTAATGGATAGAGATTTAAGTTTTTATGTAATACTTGAACATGCAAGTAAAACTAAAAGTTGAAGAATTAACATGATGCCTCCAAGTTAAGAATGCGTTAAACAAATTTGCGATAGACCAATTTGCTTCTTTGTAAGACTTGTGAAAAATTCAGGAATTTTGATGATATCTTTAGTACTTTTCGAGATATTGATGAAATTAGATCATATTTCTTATGAAAGAAATGGTATTTTTAAATTAGTGATACAGAGCTCCAGATTTCATTTCCTTCCTATATTCTAATGGATAGAGATTTAAGTTTTTATGTAATACTTGAACATGCAAGTAAAACTAAAAGTTGAAGAATTAACATGATGCCTCCAAGTTAAGAATGCGTTAAACAAATTTGCGATAGACCAATTTGCTTCTTTGTAAGACTTGTGAAAAATTCAGGAATTTTGATGATATCTTTAGTACTTTTCGAGATATTGATGAAATTAGATCATATTTCTTATGAAAGAAATGGTATTTTTAAATTAGTGATACAGAGCTCCAGATTTCATTTCCTTCCTATATTCTAATGGATAGAGATTTAAGTTTTTATGCAATACTTGAACATGCAAGTAAAACTAAAAGTTGAAGAATTAACATGATGCCTCCAAGTTAAGAATGCGTTAAACAAATTTGCGATAGACCAATTTGCTTCTTTGTAAGACTTGTGAAAAATTCAGGAATTTTGATGATATCTTTAGTACTTTTCGAGATATTGATGAAATTAGATCATATTTCTTATGAAAGAAATGGTATTTTTAAATTAGTGATACAGAGCTCCAGATTTCATTTCCTTCCTATATTCTAATGGATAGAGATTTAAGTTTTTATGTAATACTTGAACATGCAAGTAAAACTAAAAGTTGAAGAATCTGCATGATCCCTCCAAGTTAGGAATGCATCCAACAAATTTGCGATAGGCCATTTTGCTTCTTTGTAAGACTTGTGAAAAATTCAGGAATTTTGATGATATCTTTGGTACTTTTCGAGATATTCATGAAATTAGATCACATTTCTTATAAAAGAAATGGTATTTTTAAATTAGCGATACAGAGCTCCAGATTTCATTTCCTTCCTATATTCTAATGGATAGAGATTTAAGTTTTTATGCAATACTTGAACATGCAAGTAAAACTAAAAGTTGAAGAATTAACATGATGCCTCCAAGTTAAGAATGCGTTAAACAAATTTGCGATAGACCAATTTGCTTCTTTGTAAGACTTGTGAAAAATTCAGGAATTTTGATGATATCTTTAGTACTTTTCGAGATATTGATGAAATTAGATCATATTTCTTATGAAAGAAATGGTATTTTTAAATTAGTGATACAGAGCTCCAGATTTCATTTCCTTCCTATATTCTAATGGATAGAGATTTAAGTTTTTATGTAATACTTGAACATGCAAGTAAAACTAAAAGTTGAAGAATCTGCATGATCCCTCCAAGTTAGGAATGCATCCAACAAATTTGCGATAGGCCATTTTGCTTCTTTGTAAGACTTGTGAAAAATTCAGGAATTTTGATGATATCTTTAGTACTTTTCGAGATATTGATGAAATTAGATCATATTTCTTATGAAAGAAATGGTATTTTTAAATTAGTGATACAGAGCTCCAGATTTCATTTCCTTCCTATATTCTAATGGATAGAGATTTAAGTTTTTATGTAATACTTGAACATGCAAGTAAAACTAAAAGTTGAAGAATTAACATGATGCCTCCAAGTTAAGAATGCGTTAAACAAATTTGCGATAGACCAATTTGCTTCTTTGTAAGACTTGTGAAAAATTCAGGAATTTTGATGATATCTTTAGTACTTTTCGAGATATTGATGAAATTAGATCATATTTCTTATGAAAGAAATGGTATTTTTAAATTAGTGATACAGAGCTCCAGATTTCATTTCCTTCCTATATTCTAATGGATAGAGATTTAAGTTTTTATGTAATACTTGAACATGCAAGTAAAACTAAAAGTTGAAGAATCTGCATGATCCCTCCAAGTTAGGAATGCATCCAACAAATTTGCGATAGGCCATTTTGCTTCTTTGTAAGACTTGTGAAAAATTCAGGAATTTTGATGATATCTTTAGTACTTTTCGAGATATTGATGAAATTAGATCATATTTCTTATGAAAGAAATGGTATTTTTAAATTAGTGATACAGAGCTCCAGATTTCATTTCCTTCCTATATTCTAATGGATAGAGATTTAAGTTTTTATGTAATACTTGAACATGCAAGTAAAACTAAAAGTTGAAGAATTAACATGATGCCTCCAAGTTAAGAATGCGTTAAACAAATTTGCGATAGACCAATTTGCTTCTTTGTAAGACTTGTGAAAAATTCAGGAATTTTGATGATATCTTTAGTACTTTTCGAGATATTGATGAAATTAGATCATATTTCTTATGAAAGAAATGGTATTTTTAAATTAGTGATACAGAGCTCCAGATTTCATTTCCTTCCTATATTCTAATGGATAGAGATTTAAGTTTTTATGTAATACTTGAACATGCAAGTAAAACTAAAAGTTGAAGAATTAACATGATGCCTCCAAGTTAAGAATGCGTTAAACAAATTTGCGATAGACCAATTTGCTTCTTTGTAAGACTTGTGAAAAATTCAGGAATTTTGATGATATCTTTAGTACTTTTCGAGATATTGATGAAATTAGATCATATTTCTTATGAAAGAAATGGTATTTTTAAATTAGTGATACAGAGCTCCAGATTTCATTTCCTTCCTATATTCTAATGGATAGAGATTTAAGTTTTTATGTAATACTTGAACATGCAAGTAAAACTAAAAGTTGAAGAATCTGCATGATCCCTCCAAGTTAGGAATGCATCCAACAAATTTGCGATAGGCCATTTTACTTCTTTGTAAGACTTGTGAAAAATTCAGGAATTTTGATGATATCTTTAGTACTTTTCGAGATATTGATGAAATTCAAAGTCAACTCAAGTTCTAAATGAAATTAAGTCGTAATGCCTTAATAAAATAAGAAAAATGCTATGAAAGAGCGCATATTTTTAAACATTTCATATAATAAAGACATGAACGCAATTACTGACGGTTTACGGAAGTTTGCAGTGTGGAAGAACTCTCCATTGCGTATCGATTCCACAATCAGGCAATTGGGGCGCCGATTCAAAGGCGAAGGCGATGATTAATTGGCTCCCACGAGCACTATACGCATTGAGGGCGTCTTTGATTCCAAACAACTTAGTGTTACATTCATGATTAACCGGCATGACATGCACGAATACACAAAACATTGAATACGATTGCATAAATAGCCTTAAAGCAAGCGACGCATAGATCCATTATTTGAACTTTGTATGCTATAGCACTTTAATTAAGCATTGATAAAACAAGCTTCACCTCAAATTCAACAGGATTACCAAGACAAATACGACGTCATTTCGTTGACGAGTCTGTGCAAATATTAATCATATTCAAATTCGTCATCTTTTGCTATTTAATTAGCATTCTAATTGGCAATGAATTGCATTGTTCGTGCGCGTCTATTGTTGAAGTTTGGTCAATGCATTCGCAGCCAACTTGTGCATTGTGTTTGAATTCAAGCTGTTTCCGTAAGTTTGCATTCATAACGCTGTGCAACTTGAGAGCGAATTATAATTATTTCATACTTCATCTAATACATTCGCAATGTGTGTGCGCATAAAACCGTGTCGGTTGGCCATCATCATGAATCTCGGTAGCCGTTGCAATAAAATGACATTTTCATTGGCGATATAATTCACCGTAAAAGTCATTTCATTGCTTCCACCCTACCTTCGAGCGTACGGGTAGTAAACGTTGATAAATCATGGGATGATTGTCTGTGCGATTAAAATTTAAGTGAATCATTCAAATTATCATCAAGACGTTCGCTTAGGACGACACGGCATTTGAGATTTAATCATATTTACCCGAGTCCTTGCTGCGCTGAATGCGAGGACAAGACTGAGGACCGTCAGACGTCGTCAGTGCTCGTTATTTAGTATTCTACCACCACAATTTCGCGCTTATCTTATGCTAATATTACAGTGAATATTAATGAAAGAGAAAAATTGCTTCATATGCCGAAAAAACAAACGTGATGCGCCGCATATTTAATCATTCAACGTGCAAAAAACCCGATGAGATTTTTATGTCTCAAGATGAATTTTGTTTGCTCAATTGTCGATCGTGAAAAATTAAATAAGAAGTAAGAAAAATTGGCAATGACATTAAATTAAGTGGATTAATGCATCAATGAAATTATATCTGTCTGAAGCAGTCAAATGAATTAATTTTACACACGAATTTCGCGTGTTTCAGAGTTATTATCTTAATTTTAAGCATTCTAAATTGAATTTCCCCAGTAACAAAGAAATATAATAAGAAGCAACTTTTGTCATTTGTACGTTGAATAATAATTCTAAACAGTGGTTGTTTTTAATGTAGGGTATGGTATTTTATCATTAAGTATTTTTCATCAATAGCTTCACAAGCGACTGAACGTGCTTTGGACGTTTTTTCGTTGTTTATGTACGTGCACTTGAGCAGCGAGAAGCCGAAGCAAGCATTGCATGGTGATTAACATAAAGCTCACGCTATTTGCATTCGTTCTTCTTGCTCGTCGCGATGTCGGCTTGCAAATATTCCCCGTTTGAGGAGGGATGCGCCTCCTGGCACCGCAGTATGTCGTACAAATAAACAGACGGCACTCCGAACAAAACTTTGCAGACTGCACACAACGAGTTCAAGTCGAAATACCTTAGTGACAATGCTGATAAGCGTTACCGTTTTACGTTTTCGGTTTTTGCCGGCGGTTGGCCGAAGTTGATGAAAACGCTGCTTGAGGTTTATGTTTTTCGCGCTTTCAATTAAGCGCTGGCTGCTGCAAAACTTTGCGTCATTTGGAACGCGCGCATAAATATAAACAAAATGCAAAATGCGTGTCTGTCGTTCGGCCAAGTTTTATTCGTCCTATTCGCCGCTCTTTATCATCGCGTTCTCTGTGCGCATTTTTCATTCCGTGTTTTTTGTTTATGCCTGATAAAAATACCTTAAACGATTCATGATTTACCTTTACGGGTCTCATAAAAATTGAGTATCTCGTTTCATAGTTTGCATATTCGATAAGCACCTTTCAAAATAAGGGTAAATATTCATTCTTAGAATAAAGGATGCATAATAATCGCACAAAGAGGACAAGTCTAAATATCCTATATTCCGTTGGAAATTTAGATGCATGCAAACATTTGTATTGCTTCCAGAGGTTTAAATATGAATGAGATACAATTTCGAGAAAGCGTCGCAATTCTCGCTGAATTTTTTATTCGAGTAAACAAAAAAGGTGTTAACGTAATATTGCCGGGCGATTTGCTCCCGAATTGGAATCATTTCTAAAGGATGTTTTTCTTCTGCGTGCGATTTGCACTGAATAGAATTTTTCTCATTTCGTGAGGGCAAATTCGTGCTTGGGATTTCTTCCACGCCAAATGCGCCAAAACCACTTAATAGCATTTAATATTTATGGCTGGGGAACTTTTATGTTTAAAACGTATTTGATAAGTTGAAATTTTTTAATTTCATCTCATATCGTCATAACTGCTGGATTTTGTAATAAGTCTCAAGTTAAATTTAACGCCTAGAATGCATACTAACAATAAAAGAAAATTATCCCGTACCCTACTAGCATTTCAGATGATTACACACATTTCTAACATTTTCTATATCAATCAATATAAAAATCAGTATAGGCCTCAATGGCGGAGAGAGTTAGCACTTCAATTGTGATCTGATAGGCAGTGGTTCAAGTGCCAGAGCTGGAGATTACTGTTGTCGACTTTTCAATTGTGCGAGAGCAGCCAATTTAAACAACAACAATATACCTAGGTTCTATATATTTCAAATGATTTTCTCCCTATAATTAGAATTATTTGCGGAATTGTTTTATGTAATGACTAGAATCAAGCTTAATACTCCACATAATCCTCATTTGATATATTACTTTATATCTCAATTTATACCGCCTCTTCATAAACTGAAATGGTTTCTTCGCAGTTTCCGTCAGCGCTCCCAGTCTTGGGATTCATTACGTTGCGCAGATTAGGTTGGCGAATGAGATAAAATAAGGTGTTGCGAAGTTAAAGAGGAAATTAAATAAGAAAAATTATACTTCAGACAACAAATATTTCGAAAAGCAGGCGCGAGTGCAAAAATCATTTATTATAGTGTCGCCGTGTCCTGAAAGTCTTTGTAAGACTTTGTTTAGCAATTCCAAACTTTTAAAACAACACCAATGCGCCGCCCTCGCAATCTCCATGAATCTACGCTCGGAAAGTTGAACGTAAGCGCGCGCAAAAATAATTTCCGAGTAATTCACGCAATGCCTTTCTCACTGCCACCGACTTTTCGCGAGATTAGCTCGCGCAGTGATTTCCACGAGATGGCAATGTTTGCATTGCGAAGAAGTCCATCATCGCGTTTGCGTTGCAAATTGCCTGGAAACGGAAACTTGCCAAAGTCAACAGAGACGTTGCTCTATTAGCCACACAATCAGTGCTGATTCTTAGCGCTGTGCGATAACGAGCGGATGCAAAACTATTTGCAATTAGAACCACTTGGTTATTGAAAAATATGTTGTTCGTGCTCTATGATATTTTAGCACAATGCAATGTAACAATTTGCCGTGTTTTGTTTAAAATTTTAATTAAGTCCAAACAACATAAAGTGCTTATGCAACATTACGCTTGTGCATTGCAGGGATTTACAGTCGCTTTATTCTACTGCTTCCTGAACACGGAGGTGCAAAACACACTCAAGCATCACTTCGAGACGTGGCGGACTTCGCGTTCGCTTGGCCAACGCCGCCTCCGCTCCGGAAGCCGCAGCAAGGAATGGTCGCCGCGATCACGCACCGAGAGCATACGGTAAGCTGCAATTAATGTTGTGTCTCATGCACCTGCATTCCGTGTTAAGCGCATAAAACAGCTGCAAAATGGACGCCGGAAGTGTGCGGCATAAACAGCATTTAAAAACTAATTAAGTTTCGTTAAACTTTGCCATCTTCATTAAGTAACAATTACGTATGCACGCCAAGAACAAAATAAGTGCAAATAGTGAAAATCGCAGTGAAAAATGAAACTTTACTCTCTATTAAAGACTCTCTAATTAATTTTTTTTATGTAAACTTCACACGCAGTTTTTTTCAAAAGCAAATGAAATACTTCGAAGTTTGCAAGCGCATGAAATATAATAAACACAAAATGAAAAATTGTTCTCAAAGAAATTCAAACTTCACTCATGCATGGATTTTCCATCTTTTTACTGCTGAGTCTGCGCGCGAATATTGAAGCAAAGACGCGAGTGCAAAACGTGGAAACTTGTAGACGTTCACAAGCGTACTTTATGAAGCAGTTCAAGGAAAAACCGATTACAGAATAGAATCGTATAAAATACATTAAAAAAAAATAAATCGTAAACAGCAACAGTTTCTTTCCATGCTATGCGTACGTCTTCTATTATTATACAATTCCAATGAGGAATTTCGCAATTACTCCGGGTGGCTCGTAAATTGATGCAAACTAATGATCAAATTTGGCTAGATATTTCGATTTAATTGCAAGGGTTGAAACGCAATAGTGCACCATATTCGATACGGGCAGCAAACACAATCTTGTCACATCTGCGTTTGATTGTCGTTTGACTCTAAGTTATGCATGTGCAACACATGCAAATTTTCACAATTACAATGCCACCCCCTAAAACACGCACAATCGTCCACAGCTATCCTGCTATATGCGTATGCAAATGCGCGTTTCACGAGCTGCGTGGTGGACAACGAATGTGACCTGATCCTGTGGCTACTAGTCCTGATTCCAGTCGATGTATAAACACACTCAACGCGTTGTAAATCCATTCTTGCGTTTTATATTTGGTTAATCGAATAATTTATATTCACAATTCGAATAATTATCCAAATAAACTGAATGTTGCTTCGATTCCGGTCAATTACTACTTGTGTTATTAAATATTTCCGTATAATTTGACTACTCGAATAATCAAGTCAAATGAGTTCCCGTTGCACAAATCGAAAACCTATAATGGACTTTAATCCGAATTCACGTACAGCCAAACAAAACACATCGAACTTCAATTTTATTGCAATTAAAAGTGATTGATAGACTGCGCGATGCTGTTGCTTATTGCACTATATAAATAGGAGTTTAATCAAAGCAAACAAAACTCAATTATTATTTACTGCCGGGAATTAACATGATCTATTTTTACCATGTGCATTATTACCAATTACGCTTAATACGAAATAATAATTGAAACATCGCAAGCCCGTTTAATATTAATAACTTATTACAAGTGCCATACGCATGACAGAATGTTTACTTCATAAATTCCAGCGTATAAATCGCAATATCCGGTTATCATCAGTACGCAGGAACATATTCCGGAAAAACGTACAGATGCTAGCTATATACCTACTACGGTAATAAAACTCGGAATAAAAGAGCTAGTGAAACAGGCCAAAAAATATGAAGCAAATTCCTCTTAATGCACTCGTTTTTCAATTACACAACAGTTCATAAACAATCCGAAATGAGGAAAGACGTAATTTGCTTCTTCTACTCTTGGCTCACCGCAAATACACATGTCGTGTTGCCCTTAAAATGCGTATAAATCTAACGCAATCACAGTTGCTAAAAAGGATGAAATGGGATGCGAAAATGCCTGCAGACGTCGCGAAACTAGCAGAAAACATGAAACATTGCGATGTTCGGGTTGAGCGCATTAAAAGGGCGCAGCCGGCATGAAAAGCATTTAACAAAGTTCATGCGTGTATCTAAATTGTACAATGTGGGACGTATGGTATTGTAATTTAGTGACACAATTGCCTGTTTTGCGTATATTTGCGTATATGTTTGCTCATTTGCATGTTCCGTATAATGCCGTGAATATTTTCGTTAGACCAATTACTATTTTGAATTGCACGCTAAATACGCGATAAAATAGAAAATCAAATTACTTACATTATAGGTACATTTGTTGTTGGAAGTCCCAATGGTAGCAATGAATGTCTGAAACAAACATAAAAATTAGTAAAAATGTTCATCCCAATAAAAATTATATGTAAATCGGTCTTGTTTGAGGGTCAACTAAATTATGATGGTAATAGACATTAAATAATCATCATAATTATCATCATAAACATTATGATAAAATAAATGTTATTGTAAATAATAAATCTAAACGAGCACGTTGTTGCATGTTGCATGTATCTTTGGCGCTGTGTCATCATCCAACACCACACACGTCATGCATGCGCGAAATTGTATTCCTACTCATCTTGGCGGCGGTGAAACACCACTACCACCCCTCATGGGCGCATCAATAAAATTGGGCAACATCCATTCCTCCGCAACACACATTCGAACCCATTTATGCGTGCGCGCTGCAGATTAACCGAAGAGTGGACGTTCGTGTCATCGGAATGCAACGACATTTCCGTCGTAGCCGCCGCCGCCGCCGCCTCCACCGAGGAGGCAGCAGCCAGCCAGCCACCAACCGCTCTAACAAATCGCATCGCGCACGAGAACGGCAATTGCTACAAATTCGCAACGAACCGGCAGCGACACTGAGGTTATTGTGCGGTGCCATAAATTTAATTAAACATTTGATTCACTCAATCACCTTGTCAAAGCATCGTATTTAATTAATTAAAGCTGCACAAAGGCAGATTACTTTCATTACACATTGCCTTTCTTGCTAAGTACCTAGAGCTACTACTAATAATAATAAGATTGTGTTTGTTAATTGAATTGTTTGTTTTGCATTAACACAATAACCATTCCAGTCCAATTCGCTAAATTGGTGCACATGAGCAGCTAGCATTCGTACGAGTGCATGATTACTAAATTGATTATAAATAATAATCAATTTACCATCATTGCTGAGCGCGCGCATCATTCTATTCCCGGGTGTATTGTTTTCGCTCAAATTGCGTATGGCATGTAACGATCATGAAATTGATACAAAGTGTTCGCATGTGAATCTAACAATTCCTGCATTTTGGTGAAAAGCTCGTGCTTTTGAATTTGCATGATGATCATGATGTGTTCGTATGCGCATTTTGCATAATTTATGCGCTGTTTCAACATTGTTTACAGCTATTTACATATCATTATCCTAATGCATAATTTTCAATAATTCACCACTGTACAAAAATATTGTATGATTTTTGTAAATATTTTTAGTGTGTTCATTCAATGTAAATAATATTTGCGCCTTCAAAGCTTCTTTAAGCCACAAGCAATAATTTCTAGTTAAGTCTTGTTAAGCCAAAATGTTAGAAATACGTATTAACAGAAATATATTTATGAGAAAATATATTTTCAAGAGTCTCATTAATTCTCCTTACATATATATATTTTTTTGTACTTAGTTCAGAAAAACCCAACCCCTTTGAACTCGGTACACATACGTTTATTTGTTTCTCTATTTCATCCCGCATGATTTACGAGACGCCTGCGCTTTAGTACTCGTACTTATGAGTACAAAATGTAATCATCAAATATATTCTGTAATGACCGAGCAAAAGCAGACCAGACCAGCATTCGATGCGGTCAACACAAGACATAACCGAGTAATCGTAAAATATTTCAATTAAGTGGAAAGCGTTTAGGCGTTCGTAATAATTCCAACTTGCAGCCGTAAAATTTAAGAATTTTGAGCTAATTGCAGTAGTGTACAGTGTACAAGAATCGATTTGCGCTTCTTACGACACCAGTGGCAATCTTGAATAATATCGATTTTGTTTCTGTCTGTTGCATGCGACACATCGTGGAACGGTGCAGACTGTACAGCCACCCGACCTACCACAAGAGGGAATCGTGCACGTCGGACATGACCACCACGACGCTGGTGACGCTGAACGGTGGGCCCGGGGGGCGCGCGTCGAACGGCGGCGCACCCACCGCCCGCAGTCCGTTCCTGCATCCGCCTCGCGCCAGCTACCCAGGAAACGTCTGAGTCTAAGCCAGGCCAGAACATGGCAGCGAGGTATTGCATTACCGACTGATGCTGTTTATAGAATCGAAGCCGGAGGCGGCGCATCGTTGTGCGACGAACGCTGAGCGCGCTTGTCGAAAGAATGAAACAAACGCGAGCGCAACGTAAACAATGACGAGTCAATGCACAATGAGCAAACAACAGCCAAGCAGGAAATGCAATAAGGAGATCTGCGCAAAATGAAAGGGAACATAAATGCAATTTCTGCGATATTGCAGCGCGTTCTAAGAATATTGCGGCAGCTTTGCGCAACCGTCGCAATTGTCCGTTCCGATAAACTTCATAAAAATCGTTATTAAGTGTTTTGTTACGCGATAGTTTCTAAAGTGCGGAAGTTTGAGGCGACTCGAACACAAGGACGCTTCCTAAATCTATACGGAACAAAGGATAATGGACGAGAAGAAAACATTTCCGGGATTGGACGCCACCGGAAACTACTGGCTTAACATACTAATGAAATACATACAACATCGCGCGACCAACCCCCACGAGAGAATGTGAAATTCTCACATTAGAAATACTCATCCATTTTCAGCGATAAACTTAATTGTAGTGTCACTCCATACAAGTTTCAAGAATAAACTTTAGGTAGGCTACTTTAATAATCCAACATCTCGTAAAAGAAACAATCGCATACGAAAAACAACTTCATTATGGGCTAATTAATAATTCATTCATAAGTTGGCAAATGTACCCACGTTCGCAGAAAGTCATTGAAAGTTTTTCCTGTTTGTTTTATTCTTTCAAGATACTAAATCGCTTTTCCGGTATTTTCGCAGGAAAAACGCATTAAAATTTGTTGTTTATTCCGTGCGCATTTCGACTTTTAGCACATGTGTATTAGGGAGCAAGAAGACAAAAGGCAAAGAGCGAAAACAAGCTTAGGAAATGCATGGATAATGCACGAAATTTAACAAAGATGCGCAAGTTTCCTTTCTGTACCGCACTCAAAATGGTTTGCATGCGCGTCCTACGCAAACACTTAATAAATATCCGCGCATGTTTCTTCGGCATTTGTTCGCGCTTGATGCGAACAGATAATACAATAGTGGGTAGCATAATGTGGTCTGTTCGCATGTTTGAGTTTTTTCGCCGTGGACTGCGCCATTACAGTTGACAGCCGCCGAAATAAAATAAGAAATAAAGCATGACAAAAAACAAGGAGGACATTAGACGAACGCGAACAAATGCTGATTATTTGTCAGCGCCCTCCACGAATGCGATGCAATGCGATGCGCAATCATCAATTTCTCTTAAAATGTAAATTTCGTCTTCTCGTGCCCCACTAGTACTATTTATATGAACTTGGATGACATGTTTATGTTTTGCAAAGCAAGTTGGGACGCTTGATGTATTTGCAGTAATCAAACATTCGCAAACAAGTAATTTACTAGTTTCTATCAAGACAAGTTCAAGACATAAAACACTGTCAATCGATGCATGCGAATGCATCGAATGAAATGAACTACTAAATGCAACAGAATTCAAACGTGTTGCTTTTATTGAAACCACGTTGAAATCCCATGTTCTCCCAATTCAAGCACATCATTTGCGCGAAATGCAAATGCATAGAGTGGCGGCGTTGCGCACTTGCTGCAAGCAAATTACATTCAGGCTGCACTATGATTATTAGACACATGAGCAATGAGATGCGCGGCATTAATCAAAATTCATCATTTGTACAGCATTTCTACAGAAATATAGCGAAGTATACCGGACGTGTGTAAAGTAAACAGCATTTCATTCGTTGCGAAACGAATTCGCCTCATAGTTGAGCAGTTCGAATTAGTGTCTGACTACCAACGACGTGTTTGCATTAAAACCATTCAATTTTATTGATTTTCTATTCAACCCTAATTGAAACTCGGATGTAATTCAAAATAAAAGCAACCAATTCATGTAAATAGCAAAGTTTCAAATTTCAGTCAAAATTTATCAAATAAATAGAAAAGATCCAATAATTCAATCATTTTGTTGATTCAATTGCCCAATTTTAAACAGTTTGGTAAAGTTTCCCACTAATAAAATGAAATATCAAAATTTACTTGCGAAAATCATAAGCTTAAATGCTGATCCCAACTTCTAAAACTTCCAAATGCTTTAGAATTGTTTATCAGGGCCATTAGATCACTTTAGTTAACGTACAATATCAAGTTTACAGCAGTTCATTCATAAACTTGAAAATTCTACAATCGTTGCCTAATTGCTGAAATTCATATTTTACAAGCGATTGCACAAAGTTTAGCAATTTGCCTGTTATTAAAGAGAATATTTCATGAATGTTAAACTAGTACAACAACAACTATGAAATCACATAAAACCTTGATTAAGCATGCACTAGAGAGCCTCATTTAGACATTGATTGATGAAAATGGAAATTACTCGCCGTTATGATATTATTAATAACTCCTCAGCATGCTAACGTTTTATGGCCAAAACTATATAATATAATATAATATTTGTATTCGTGTAATACATAAACATTTTTAAACGCGACTGAAATTTGTACATATAAATGTAATAAAGCTAAAATATATTTATTTATAAAATGTTTATTGCATTATATGAGAGAATTATTAAATGTTACTGTTGTAAGAGTATCAGCGCATCTATCATCAGATTAACGAAAGCATTTAGCAAATATGTAAATAGAACGCATCAAATCGAAATCAAATTGCAATGATTAGTAAATCAACGGGCATTGGTTGCATTGATCAGAAATATCAGTAAAAATTAATCTTAACGTGAAATAACGTACGTGTTATAAATGTGCATTTCATGATAATCTACCTATATAATTCCGAATCATACTTTTCGTTGAAGAAATAACGAAAATATTCTAAATTACACTAAAACCAGAAATGAATTTTTCAATTTGAATATACCTATATAGCAACTACTCACTTCACTTAGCAGTGAATACCTAATAAATGTGCATATCTCATGTTTCATCTTAACTAAAGTCGGCATTCATAAATGTTTAATATATGACGAGGATATTTTTGCAGAATGTCGTAAATTATTAACTCACAAAATAAACTACGAGTCCCTAGCACGCGCCGCCTCAACGGAATTATAAAACACACTGATGATGCATGACTGGATGCATTTACATGTCCTAGATATAAATGGCATTATTTATGTAATTTATAACTACAAACGAATTTACTATACCTGTATTGAAATAATTCATAATTTATCCAAAGATAATACCAATGTATAACGTAGGTATGTTTAGAAATCCGTAATGATTTCAGCAGAATTTTCCAGTCATTAGCAAACCAAAAAAGACATATTTTACTAATATAAGTGTTATCATGTTTATAAACTTGGCTTTAACTTTTATAATTATTACGTTTCTTTACACATCATTATAATATTGTACGTTACCGTGAATAAATGTATTTGAATCAACAGTGGTGTATTTAATTTAGCGGCTTTTCGGACTTGCGCTGAAGCACGTCGCTTTTATTACAACGCAAAAGTCGACGAGTAATTTAAGGGAAAACATTTCATCGAACTGGGGCGAAACCGCGAGAAGAGAACAGCGAAATTAATTAGCGCTCTTCCATCATCATCAGTTTCATCGCCAGCATGACCCGATGTCATCATTTTTGCCTCGCTTCTAGAATTCCATCCCCATTCCTTTCAAGATATAACCTGTGCAGAATGCGCCAGATAAGGTATTTTGAGACGGGTTGCAAATTAGAATTCTAATTTGTTGAGTTAATCATAATATGACCGAATGAAAGACATAATTTGATTAGGATTACCAGGTGTTCATTAACAAAGGGTCATATTTAATGACCACATCCCTGTCATATACTTTATGGCTTTGTTCTAAAACTTTTCTACAATCATTATTTTCCCCTGACTACCCTAATTATTCAGTTTCTTACTTGGATTCATAATTAACTGTAATGAATGAAAATTTCATTGAATCGTAATTGAAATTTCGTAATCCAGATATCAGCTGACAGAAGATTTGTTTATGAATATAATATACACTCATCATTTAATTAGTATCAAGTGGGGGATGAAAATCAATATGAACAACTTAACTTCCCCTACAGAACGTGTAAATTCCGTGCGGGAGGTAGGTGACTGATATTTGATTGCAAATTAAAATCAATCTACACCTCCCTTACCTCGTAATTAATTGTTAATTAAGCGAGTCTGTGAATAACACGTTCACGGAACATGGTGAAGCAAATAAATTAGGCGGGCAATCGAGTGCAATTTCTTCTGTGCAGCGCCAGATTGCATCTTCATTATCCTGCAAGCTTCAGTATTGATAAGGAAAGTTTTAATGAGAAGTAAACTATGTTAAGCTAACCTATTAGTAGCCCATTTAATTATGAGAGCCGGGTTTAAAAGCAAATTACGCCAACTTAATATAATTTAGTATTTACTTTGCATAATATTATACATTATTGAAACCGCGTTATTTTCTAAAGCTTGCAGGAACTGCCGCGCGGTGAATAAATTTCGGCTTTTACTCAGGGCCGTGTGGCGTTTTGGCACTGAAAAGCCTTTTGGATGTTATCTCCGAAAGCCAAAAATAGACTAAAATGAAAATTTATTGCCACGCAAAACTTTTGCTTTTGTAACCAGGAAGATCTAGACAAGGAGATAACTCCATTTTCGGTTTTCATTCTATAAAGTTACGTAGTGCACGAACTCGTCGGCCAAATGCAGACTGCCGATAGCACTTCACCTTTCAATGTTTCCAATTAACACGGCTTCCAATTACTACGACGCTCTTTAAACGCGATTCTGCATTTTATTGCATTTCACGCCTAAACCTCCCTTACGCTACAGTGCATATCGCGTCACGTATGCACGGATTTTCCATGGAATTTCACGGATTGAAATTTTATCTTTAATTAGCAGCACATTTTCACTAAAGTTTCAATACCCAGGAGGTATTTTAAAAATCCAATAATGCTCTAATCAAATTCTGAGTAGGAATTTCAACTGACTTTTTCAGTTTCACTTCATCTACAGGCTAATATTTTTTCCTGATGCTAATATAAAGAAGATAACTTGTTACTTTCATTAAAGTAAATTTCATTACTCATAAGTAAATCATAATCTTTTCGATAATTCAGTATGTCATAAACTATTCGAAATTCCTATCGAAAAAGAAGACTAATCGATACCAGCTTCCTCTATTATCCCAGTAAATGTGTTAATTTAAATGCACATTACAGATTAATAGATTTCCAGTTTACAGTTTACGCAAAGCAGTAGCTCAACCCCGGATGGAGCGTAATATTAATCGACAGCTTTTATAATTCCAAATTAAGGCAATTAACCTTAGGTGAAAATTGGGTCAACACTATCGCCATTCAAATTGCCCACAGCAATCCATGTAAGTAGTGCACGAGTGTTTGGATATGACTATATAATCATGTCGAGTATGAGCTTGTTTTTAGTCAATTATATCAGCGGTTCCTGGTTGCAGCATAAAATATTCACAGTATCAATAAAGCTCTGTGCGCGCTAACAATAACGTCGTCGCATGGAAATTACACCACCGAGAAGTGTAAATACACAAGGCATGAATTAAATTTAAGTAAAATTGTATCTCCATCATTATATATGCATCAGTATAAACAAACACACTTTGTTTTTGGAAATTGCTAACATTTCAGAATTCATCTCGTATCATGGCATGTTTGTTCTTGACAACATAATGTTGTCGACTTTTCCAAAGGTTGTTTCGAGCGACATTTGTGTCACAAGAAGTTCGCCAGGGTTAAGCACAAAAAATGTATAACAGTTTCACTAAGAATTTAATCATAGTCTTGTACAGAAAATTGAAAAAGTATTACGAGGATCTCCGTAAATAAGTTGAGCAAAATACAAGGAGCGTCATGGAAAAATGATTAATTCTGAGAATAATGTAAATTCTTTAGATAAAAACTAAAACAACACAAATAATCAAGAAAGTTAAAATATGAAAGAAATAATAAAAGAATTTGATAAGAGCCAACCGAAGACCGAAATAAATAAAGATATAAAACCTTAAATTTATTTCAAGATTCCCAAGAAGTTTGAATTTCCCCAAACCGATAGAATTTTAAAATATTCTGAAAGTTTCATTCTGTAAACTCCGAAATAATTTAAACGTCATTCAGAATAAACTAGATAAAGATAACTCTAATATTCACTTTACTTTATGTCAATAGCAATTTGCAAAATAGTTTACTGAATTCATATAATAAATTAAACAAAGTGAAATGTTTTAATCCAACTTTATAACCAGGAATGTCTGCTGGATATACGAGTGCGTTAACTAAATTAGAAAAGCGAAAAACCACTACAGCAAAATGAGGAATGTGCAATCTTCAATGCAAAAACAGGCAAATCAAAGAAAAACTGCTCTCATAAAGTATGAGCATTCAGATCCAGACGGCATGAGAAGCACGAACTTCGACATTGAGTGAATTAATAGGTAAGGTAAAACGGCTCCGTCTGGATCAATGATTTATATCATTTTCATTATCGATGTGCAAAATCCATTCTATGAAATCTTTGAAATTGCTTTACTAAACTGGGTGTTTTCAACCACACTACTCAACAAATATACCCGCCTAAATCATATTGTGCAGTAAGTTTATGATGATAATTAGTAACTACTTTATGATCTCTAATGAACTACTCGAGCAACAAGTACGCATCAAATATTAATAAAGTTTTCACCATGCCCAACTTGACCTCCATTTTAATACAATTATTCCGGCAAATGCATGGCAAATAAAGTTCAAATAGCAACGTATCGTATTCGCTGAAACTTGCAATTGCAAATTAAATCAGCCTTTCAGTCCAGATCACGTCGACGATATTGTATGTGTACGTATGTAATTTAATGCCTTGATATTCTTCACGCATTCAATAGCCAATATATTCCGTCATCACGAATTCAATCTTAAACGAACATGTGTTCTACCGTGCAAAGATAACTTGATTGAAATTTTAAATTAACCATTCTTGCTCTACTGCCAGATGAAGACTTGTAATTGCAATCTTGTAACGTTAGAAATGGTTCTGCATAAAACTGCGAAATGCAGCAATAAACGTGATATGGAATTGATATGTCAGATACGCTCATAATACACAATAACTAGTATCATGAATAATAAAACAATTGAGATACAATGCTGCAAGCTGCTAAGTCTGCACATTCTGATATTACCAGAAGGTTGGCATAGATACTGCCAGCGACTGTAATGGAAAACAAGGAATAGATGCCAACTGCAATGTGCTGCAGGCGATTGTAGTACTATTGATTTAAATATAAATGAAAAGGTACTGCGGCTGCATTGCATATCCCACATTTGCAGTGCATACAAATTCAAATTTATGCTGATAATGCTTTAGAGCAGGAGCTTCAATTAGGCCGTCGTCCATTTTAGACAATAGCACATATACGCTTTTCAATCACACACATTCTATAGATATGGCATGCAATTGTTTAGTAAAGTATAGGTACTTACTCAGTAACTATTGAATATCAGCTTGAATCCAAATATCGATCAATCCGACATCGAGATGCGAAGAATTCCATTTGCGCACAGGTTAATGGATTTATTTCACTGTATGTTCTAAAATAATAAACACTTGATGTGATATAACTTAGCTACTATTAATGTTGCAATACTTACACTGCACGTTGATTTTTGCAACAGCTGATAACAACGACGCATCCACGATTACCCAGGTTTCGACCGGCACAAACGGTTACAGACAGCCGGTGACCAATGCATGTACTGTGTGTTACATACCTATACATTTTGCTTGAGAGCTAATGGTATTGCAATAACTTTCATTACTCATTAACATTATAACAAGTAATGAAAGACTGCTTGTATTAATACTTCATCTAGAATTAAACAAACCTTGGTATTGTATAAAATAATTCTGCACATAATATCAACAATGAGTAGATGTACATACTGGCTGGATTTAATTACAACGCGCATTAATTATGACATTAAAATGCACTACCTATATAGCGGTTAATGATTACACGATTTGAATTAAATACCAAGAATACAAACAATTCACCTAAATAACTTACTTAATAAGCTTTTGTATGAATTTATGCGTTACTTATTATCCCGTGCCAAAAATACTAAAAAAAGTCACCGATTCCAAAATATTTTGTTGGCATAGTTTACATAGAGCATAGCAAATAAACCCTCCAGAATCATATATAATGAGATATTTTGCCGCTCAGAAAGGTCAAACATGTTTAGTATCAGGATTCATATGCGTTCTCTGCTTTCTCATTTGTTGCGCTATTTATAAACTAAGGCCCGGTGAGTGTGTCCAGAATATTTTATATAAATTAATGAAGTGATTAAAATGCTAGGCAATAGACTTGTAAAAGGTTGTTCAATTCTTGTTTATAGATTTAATTATAATAATTGTAAAAAACGGAATAAAAGATCGATAAAACAAAGTTGGCCAAACTTACGATAGGCAACACTCCCAACGAGAATTCAAATACCGCTTTGATAATTTTGTCCTGTTGCGTTCTGGTACAATTTTCTAGGATTTCTCGAACTTGACATATTCTATGTGAATGCTGCAATATAATCAATTTTTTATTGTAGCAACCTTTATTTGAGAAATTATGGAAATTAATCAGAAATCAATATAAGCGGTGTTTGTAACTAGATAAAACTATATAAACTATTTTGAATAATCATTTTTAATATTCAACATCGATATAATATATGATTTTTCTTAATTACATTCCTTCGTAATGAAGGACATCAATCTTAAGTACGAATTTTTGAGATAAACATCTTTAATAGAACTTCATTTTCTGACTTCTTACATTTGGGAATACTTGCGCTAAGTTGTGTGTACTATTTGTGTAAATTTAAATACACATTTCACATTTGAGATAGGTAGTGTTGAACAATTTAATGTTTCCACAGGTATATCATTCATAGGGTTTGCACGTAGATCCGGAATAATATGCAAGTGCATCTAGATTATTTATCGTAAATTCGTCTTATTCAATCAGTTAATTTATTTGCCATCAATGTTTGTAGCTTATACTCCAGTAGCATGTTGTTATCAGGCTGCAAACCGATGCAAGCACGCAGAATATTCTCAATGCACATTCGTTGTTTGAAGAGCGCATTAATAACCGGAGTAGCATGGGGCGCTAAAGGAGCTTTGCATAAATAGCCCAGTATGGTTAAAATTGGATGAAATGATGAATATTCTTCTTCATCTGCTTTCTTGAAAGTAATTCTGGAGCACAATTCTGCCAAGATGATCAAATCAAGCATGATGGGTGTTGCTAATAGAGAATCCTCGCAAGTATTGTATACTACAATTGTATTATAGCCGCCCATCATAATTTCAGAGATGTATTCGTCCATTGCGCGTTTAGAATCACCTACATAAAAACGTATATTAGATGGGACTTGCAATTACTAAACAATTTGAAAATATTTTCAAATTGTAAATAAAACTTACCAACAAATGGAACATATTTAATAACAACACAATGATCTGGTTTATCACCAGACGGATAAAGCAGAGAATTCGAAGAAACCACATCGTCAATCACATTAGATTTCGTTATTTCTTTCGAACGAAATTGTTTCGGAGATGACAAATTTTTTCCGTCGTTATTTCCCAAATGATTGTAACTTACAATGCTGACTGGTTTAATGCCAGCGCTCACGAGGAAATCAACAAGAACACTTTTCAATTTTGTTTGGCCAGATTTAAAATCATCGCCAGCAATAAAAACGCCATTCTTTTCAGCCAAGTCAATGATGCCTGGGACAAATGTATTTTGCGGTGAGCCATTGATATAAGTACAACCGGAAATGATTGCGGCATATGCAAAAAGAGTAGATGGTGAAATCTCCTCATGATTGGAATTAATTGCCTCGGTGAGATTCTCAGCAGTATCATGAATTCCATCGATGATATCGCAGAAACGCTCAGTGTTCGCTGTCCACAAAACAATCACCTTATCCGCACCGCTTTTCTTCTGAAAATCTTTGATATCATTGCAGATAGTTTCAACCTGCTGCAATTTATTTCCCATTATGAGATTATTTGCGCGATTGGATTGATTGAGCGCAATAAAATCTGCATCATAGATCGAAGGTCTTGGCTGGAACTCCTCTAATTCAGATTTAATCTGGTCCAATAATTCCTTTTCCAGAACACCTGCACGCAGACAGGATTCGTATAAATTAAAGTCTGATATGTCCCATCCATCAATTAATAAGTTATCAGGCTCCATCATTGGCAGCATGCTCTTCAAGGGAACATAGAACTCATCTCCATTGCTATCAGTACCCAAGCGCAAAGTTGATGCTTGAGTTATCGAACCATACCTGAGAAACGTATTAATAGATTAATTAATAAGTTTTAAACTTTACAACATTATGGATTACCAATTAGATTGTTTCAAACCCGCTCTTTTGGTATACCACGATAATTCTTTCCTGTTCGCTAACAAAGCGGCCGTTAAAGTACTTCCGTTGTTTCCACCCCATCCAACCAGCATGACACCAACCTTTGGCACTTTATGTTGAGTGCGGATGTCCAAATGAACAGTTTCAGGTACAACCTATGATTAAAGTCATCCCTAATCAGATACATTTTGAAAAACATGCTGATAGCAATGAAAGAATTTGACTGTGAGCAATAACAACATTCAAGGCCGGTCTTGCAAGTATCTATATGTCTTGAATGCAACAGTTTAGTGATTTATTGATTTTACTCCTACATAATACCATGACTCACAATTGCCGGGTGACATTCCAAAGATAGCATAATCATAATACTTAAATGATACTCACTTCAACCATTGTTGTACCATCGCCTTTCCTTGCGGATGTAGTAACTTTTGGCATGGAATAATTGTATTTGGCATTAATGAATTCTTCATCTCGGCAAACATCGTCACTGTTCACGTGAATTTCCATGATGATGCGTGTGCGGTAGCAGTTGTACTGAAAACGTGATTCTCAGCAGGCGACTAGGGTTTCGCGGATGTTTTGATTCACGTAGAGGAATTCGCTGACCAATTAGAAATGACTGCAAAATAAAATACAAATTCTAAAATAAGGTGTCGACTTCAAAAACTTTTCGATTGATAACTTACCTGTCCGGCACGACAGCTTCTGACCGTATATCCGCCTGGTTCAGCCGGCTCCTCTTTATATTATTTTGTTCCTCCCTCCCGCGTAAACTGCTGTTAGTATTTCATTATAACGTTATAGAATGTTTCAAAATATAATAGTATGTGTTAACCTTTCAGTATAAACATAAACTGCAGATAAGAACCATTCTTGCTTAAGTTTGGCATACAATTTCAGCGCTCATAAGCCGTAAATAATCCAATAATAATAATGCTCATCAATTATGAGCACATTTAGAATGCAAATGAATAACATTACCTGAAATAAAATCGATGGTATCAATGAAACGTTTGGTAAACATTAGCAACCTTCGCATTGCAATTGTAGATGCACATGCCTGCTCCTGGAACTTTTTAAAGTTTACAATAAGTGCAACAAGAAGCCGGAAAATTAAGCAACACGCAAGCGCATGATAAACAATGTTGTCAGGTGACATTCTAGGACATTCCACGTTTCTTGAATTGGCTTCAGACACGTAATTGTAAGCAAATATTATCACCTGAAAGCAATACAGGTAGTTTACGCTCTACCGTAAATAATGATTCAGGATGGATCGAAACGCAACATTTGAGCGCATTAATTAATATTTTACACTTTTAAAAAGACTAGGGTGGCTCATCTTTTGATGCTATTTTTGGCAGCTCCCCTTTGCGTACATTGGGGGGCTGTCCTGCTGTGTCGGCGGGTTGCTAGGCACCGACGACAACTTAGGGGACTCGATGAAGATAATAGAAGGGGATACGTAGCTGTCTGGAGTTTTCGATGCGCGCTGGCGGAACGTTTGGGAAAGCGCTCGAAATAACTCCGACAACATTGTCTGTCAGGGGGCCGACCCCATTGGAAAAATCGATATGCGCCCTAGCGTTTCCATTGCGAATGCGCCCGCCGTAATATCGCATGGCTTTCAGGGGGAGCGCCAAGGGCGCGCAACGATGCCCCCTTTATTGTGCGCCACGAGTCCACACGCGACATACCGATACGCGTACGTCTCCGATAAAAATTTGTACAAAATATCATAGTATCATATAAATATTGTGTTCTGTTTTGCAATAAATACTTTGGCTAACATGCTGTACGAACATGTTTGGGAAAATCACATGGGAAACTTTACCGAATTGTGTCATAAACTATATCAAGAAAGCGCGCTCTTCGATGTGACCCTAGCGTGCCGTGGAGGTTTTCTTCGGACTCATAAATTGGTACTTTCAGCCTGCAGTCCATACTTTAAGCAGGTGTTTGAAGAGAATCCTTGTAAACATCCTACTATTATAATGCCAGCGGTAGCGCGCGAGGACATGTCCAAATTGATTGAATTTATGTACCGCGGCCGCGTCTCAATGCCAGCGGATAGAACGGAAGTAATCCTTCGTCTTGCCAGTGATCTAGAAGTAAAGGGTTTTGATCATTTTCATGCAGACAAACAACAAGACTGCAAGCAACAGGTATTAGACGTAATATTAAATAGTTGCAATTATGTTTATTACAATTATATATTTCTCTACTTGATCTTAGCTGCCGAAATCAATTCTTAAAAAGGACGTTAATACATCACCTGTATTAATATTAAGTAAGTTTTACAGCTTAGTATGTGCTATCAACTTTTCGTTTATATTCGTTATTTATTTGTAGATGGACGGAAACAAGAAGAAAGTAAAAACATATCAGAAAAACATTCAAATAATTCTTCAGATAGTGTGGAACTTGATGAACAGTCAGAAGTAAGTTCATTATTTTCGAATAATTCGTAATTTAGTTTATGGGTACTTATTAAATATATAACTATTTCAGAATGATCATGAAGATTCTCTGAATAAAGCTGCACAAGTTTTTCACGAATGTGAAATGTGTAAACGTTCGTACAAAACTAACAAGGAACTGCAAAAACATAAAAAAGTTCATCAAGATAAAAACTTTAGTTGTGATTTCTGCGAAAAATTGTAATTAATATACCGAATTACTTATCAATTGGTTATAATTAATTATGCATTATTTGTTTTAGATTTTCACGCGCATCGCATTTAATACGGCACAGACGCGTTCATACCGGTGAGCGCCCTTTTAACTGCACTTATTGCCAGAAAGATTTTGCTAGGCAGGACAAATTAAAATTGCATATTCGCACCAGTCATAGCAAACCGGAAAATGAGTATGATAATTTAAATCAAAGTGGTAGCAATAAACCACGCGTTCATTTTGATTTAAACCAAGAAGACGATTACGAAGAGAATGAAGTTGCGGATGATCATATAACTTTGGAAACTTTAATGGATGATGGACGAATTGAGAAACGAGGCAGGGGACGACCAAAGAAAAATAAATGGATTCCAGATATGTTGAAATTAAAGAGAAGTAGAGGCCGCCCGCGAAAAGAACGTAAGTGTAATACTTCAATTAAAACGTATAAATATTTATAAAAGTATTGTTTCAGCTACCAATGATTCATGCAATGATAATTATGACTTGTCGAACTTACCATACGGTGATATAAACTACTTAACAATGTCGCCTTCAGCACCAATAGAGCCTTTAGTCGAAATTAAAACGGAAAGAATGGACGAAGATGACGATAATGATGAAGAACAAAAGGCATTAACTCCCAATTCGGAAATGATTGAAACAAATGCATGACCAATTCGTTGATGTTTTTCAACATGATACGTAACTGTAATAGTCAATCATTTAGTTATTAATCAAATTTGACCAAGAAATGAAATTAATTACTGACAAAGTTTTTATCTGCACATCATGTTTTTAAATATATTCAATAATAAATCAAGCAAACTTATTTTTTTATAAATATTGTTGTGACTATGCAAAATAATAAATTGACCTAAATTAATTACGATAAGTTTGTTACTTAGCACTAAGTAAAAAGTTTGTAACATTCCTTTCCGGTTGCTTGTGTTCGAGCAGTTGCCTATGTGAATGTCAAGGCAGTAATGTAAATAAAAACAAGTGGAATGAGAATGCAATACACGTGAGTAAAGTGGATAATGCTCTGTTGTTTGGATACCTCTGAAGGTGATACATACTTCTAATAGTAATCAATAAGTATTATTGTACGTGGCACAATTAAAAATGGCTGGTATTACGGGAAGAGCATTGCACTATGTATTTAAAATTGGAGATCGCAAAGCTACAGCTGCATTTTATAGAAATGTTCTTGGTATGCAAGTGTTAAGACATGAAGAATTTGCAGATGGTTGTGATGCTGCTTGCAATGGGTAATTATATTACTACATTATTTAAAGGAGAATTATAATTAATATTATTTGTATTACCCCATATAGCCCATATGGAAATCGATGGAGCAAAACAATGATTGGGTATGGACCAGAGGATACTCACTTTGTCATTGAATTGACTTACAACTATCCAATAAAATCTTATGAGCTAGGCAATGATTTTGTAGGCATTACAATTAAAGGAAGTGAGATATTGAAAAGAGCAAAGGAACAAAACTATCCAATCCATAACAATAATACCTTGGTGGCACCAGATGGATACAAGTTCTTTATTATGGATGAACCACAGCCTAATGATACAGGCATTAATTAAATTCGCATGTCTGCTATAATTACTAATTATATGAATTATTTTAGATCCTGTTCAAAAGGTTACTTTAGCTTCAACCAACTTAGAGAGGACTATCAACTATTGGAATAAACTACTTGGCTTAAAGATTTTTGATCAAAATGATAAATCAGTTATCTTTGGATACAGTGGAAATCAAGCCAAATTGGAGTTCTTAAAAATAGGTACAACTCCTACACTATTATAGGAATCAATAAAAATAAGATTATTTTTTTAGATACACCAATTAATCATGCTGTAGCTTATGGACGAATAGCATTTGCTGTGCCTTCTGACCAACAGCCCATTATTGATATGAAAATAAAAGAAGCCAAAGAAACAATATTAACACCCTTAATCTCTTTGGATACCCCAGGCAAAGCTACAGTCCGTGTAATTATTTTGGCGGACCCAGATGGTCATGAAATTTGCTTTGTGGATGAAGAAGCTTTCAGAGAATTGTCCAAAATGGAGCCAGAAGATGAAAAAATATTAGATCGCTTTATAAAGAAAGATCAGCCTTAATTTCAACATCAAATATATCAATATATATGCTATAAAGAATTTAAAAAACTTAACAATAATTGTTATTTATGCATAGATTTGCGTAAATAAATGAACCGGGCACCAAATGGATTAAAAATATAGATAATTATAATTTGGAAGGAATTGTATTCTCTAAAATATCAGCCCACCATTTCGGCCTTGATAAATTTCCTTCTCCTTGAAAAATCTCAGATTTTAAATGCTCATACACCTAGAAAAATATAGTAGTTAAATCATTCGTAACTTTCTTTAAGAAGTACCTGTCCATCAGAATGGCCTAATATCGAATTAATAACAAAATCATCTGGTGCTATTGAATCAACGATTGCAACAGCATCATTTTTCAGTTCCTTACATAATGCAAGAATGGAATCATGTAATAACATATTTGGTTTCTCGCCAGTAAAATATCCACCTTGGTATAAATGACTAGTATGTTTTTCAAGATTAAACAAACCATATAATGCAAACATTTTCGTCAACACTTTGCGAATATTTGGATCCTCTGCCTCATTAATGAATGTCATAAAATGGTGTAATATAAAATGCTATAAAAAGATGAATTATTGCAATTTGTTAAAAGAGATAAGTTATCTAAATTACTTGGCTGTATGCAATTGCCAAATTGCGATTATAATATACTTGATTATCATTTTTCGCCCAGAATGAATCTTGTCCCATTCTAACGTTTCTCTCAAACTTTTCATAACTCAATTTGAGTAAATAGCATACCAACCATTGATAGGCGCGTAATATTTCTAAAATATAATTGTTTCTTAACTTTGTAAACAATGTAAAACTTTTATGGTCTTACCGTTTGGTTGCATTAACTCCTCAACAGAGTTAACATTAAATTTCATAGCCAATATTTCATTGTATTTTTGCAAAAAATCGATTGACCCATAAGGATAGGTAACAATTTTGTTCTGTTTAGCTAAGGGTGCTTGCTTAATCAACCAATTGCTAGTTTGTTGAATTAAAACATGATTTTCTCCTTCATAGGTGCAGTTTGCATCGTTGTCATTTCTTAGGTCACCAAGTCGGGATGCTGATAAAGATAATTATGAACAAGCGAATATAATTTTGCTTATTGAATTTTACCTTTAAGATAACCATGACCTGCGCAAGCTTCACGACATTCTTGAATCCCATCCCTAACAAACCATGCAACAATAGGCTTGCAACCTGAAGAAATTGCATGCATTTCCATACCTCTCTCGTTTGCATCGGGTTTTGGAGTTCCCAAAAATTTGGCTATATTCGCTTCAAAAGCATCAGTTACTAAATACTTGGAAAATATCTTAAGAACAACTGCCCCAGCTAAATATGGCATCAACCGATGTTGCTATAAAATGATATTAAATTATTACTGCATTTGTTTTATCAATATACGTACATGTGTTTGATATTCAAGGATAGCTACTTCTTTCCCATTATCATTACCAAATTGTCTTCTTACAGCAGCATATCTTACCGCAATTGTTATAGCTTTAGTTAAATAACTTGAACAAATATTTGTGATATTAATTCTTCCATTAGATAAAGCTGCTAAAGATGCGCCTTTTTGTTTAGATTTATCTTGGAATTGCGTAACGTACTCTCCTTGTTCATTTATATCACCATTGCGATTGAGCAATGCAGACTTTGGTACGAAATGTTTATTAAACATTACAATCCTTAAAAACCATGGTAAATTTGTTGTATATTATTGTGCTTCATCATGTTACCCATTGTCAACAGCATTTAAACCAACTTTGGCACCCATATCAGCTATGATAACCCCAGGCAAACTTAAATGCGTCGATGGATCCCTGACTTGGACAACAAATTGTTGCAATCCATGATGTTTACCATCTGCCGTATATAATTGAGCATAAATAATAGCATGAGTTGCACACTGTCCTAATACACCACTCCAACATTTGGCTGATTCAAATTCTGGTGTGTGAAGTATAAAGCCATTCCTCTCCAAATCATAAGTGGCTCTTGTTTGCATGCCATTAACATTAGATCCATGTCCAACTTCAGTTAAAGCAAAACATCCCCTGATCTATTTACATTCAAGTTGTCATTCTTATAATTATTCATGTATTTAATGATACCTTTTGTTCATCCACCAAGTCCAGAAGATCTGCATGTTGTTTACTGCCCATTGCCCTAATGACACTAGGAAACATTCCTCTGTCCAAAGTAAATTTTATGGTGGTTCCAGCTTCCCATTGGAAAAGAGTTTCAATCATTGCTGATTGCTTTGTATAATTATCTAGCATGTTAATATATTTCAAATCTTCAGACTTATCCAAGTATTTTACTCTTAAAATGGCAAGATGTCTTTGCTCATCAAGAGTTAAGTCTTTGTTTGATATATGGCATATTGGATTTGCCTTTAAATAATTTACTATTTGTTGCTGAAATATGAATATTTTACAACGTGTATAATGTATAGCTGTAATTTTTACCTTATATTTAATAATATCCTCAGTTTCTAGGAAAATGCGCAACTTTCTCCAATCAAAAGATGCCAATTTGCGATAATATGATAGTGGTCCAGGTTTAAACTTCTTCAGCAACTCCGCCATTTCAAATTTTAAATACCAATAATTAAATTAATAACATATGATGCACACGAGCGATATGTACAAACTACGAAGGTCGACTATATATGCAGTTGATATGATGTGCGTACAATCAAAGCATAAAACTGGTTTCAGTATAAACACAATATGAACCTTTGAACTCTCAATTTTTACCTATTCATTGCACTGCTCCGCATAGTTTTAATTCGTATTTTATTACAATACACTAACTGTTAAATAATCTAAATATGTACAATTTATTTTTAAGAGGCCTTTGAACTGCATGTAAAAATACTTAAGTGCGTGCGGCTAGAGCGCAGCTTTCTCTTTAACTGAGTGTTGTTTTTCTAAAATTGATGTTTATAAATACTTGCTACATCTAATCAAAGTCTCAAGTCTTTATCTAAAATAATGAAATTCTCGTGATAATAAAATTAATGTTGTAGTAATGGGAGTTTATTATTACGTTATAAGCAAATAGATCCAAAGTACAGAAGGTAGCCTAAACTTATTGAAGTAAAACTTTATACACTTCAAAATAATAATATCATCAATGTAATACATGTCTTAAAGTTGAGCAACAATTACAACTTTGAATTTTGTCTAGTAGGAATAATCTCTTCCCACCACGAAGGGCGCGTTAGACTACCTTGTCCTGTTATGATTGCTCGTTGTAAGTTTTGATAAACCTGCAATTATAAAGCATTAGAAAAATATTAATAAAATAAAATGTTCAATACTTGTCCATCTGATTGTCCTAGCACCGAATTCATTAAAAAGTCTTCAGGCGCAATTGCGTCTACAATTGTAACCGCATCATCTTTAAGATCGGCACAAAGTTGGAGAATCGCTTCTTCTAAAAGCCGTCTTGGTTTTGCGCCAACAAAAAATCCTCCTTGATATAATTGACCAACTTGTTTTTCCAAATGAAACAGTCCGAACAACGAAAGAACGCGTTCTAAAACTTTACTAATATTTGCGTCTTGGATAGTTTGAATGAAAAGTTTGAAACGATGCATAAATAAATGCTGAAACATAAATTATTATCACTCCTGTAACCATAAAAACCTATAAAATATTTACTTGAATGTATGCTAAACTTAAGTCTTTTGCATGGAAAACTTGATTGTTATTTTTAGCATCAAACGCTGATTGTCCCTTTTGTAGATTTGTTTGATACTTTTCATAACTAATTTTCAACAAATGGCACACAAGCCACTGATATATTTTGATCACATCTGAAAGTATATATTATTTAGTTATTGACGGTAACTTAATCAAATATTGTCGTACTATTAGAATTCATCATATCCTCCACTGTTTGAATATCACATGTTTGATTTAACAACTCCAAACCATTGCTCAAGAAGTTAATGGATTCATACGGTGCAGTTATTGTTTCTCTCTTAAGAACACTTGGCCAATACTTTAAAAGCCAATTACTAGTTTGTTGTATAAGTACGTGATTTTCTCCCTCATATGTAATATTTGCATCATTATCACCGCGCAAATCTACAAGTCGCGCAGCTTTTAAATAACCATGACCTCCACAAGCTTCGCGACATTCCTGAATAGCATTGTGCGTCAACCAAGCTGCAAATGGTTTGCATGCTGATGAAATGGCATGAATTTCAATTCCACGCTCAGCGCTATCGGGTTTTTCCATTTTCATGAATTTCTCAACAGTTGTTTCCACATTATCAGCAACAATAAAGTAGGAGAAGATTTTGGTAACAAGAGCTGATGCCAGATACGGAAGCAAGCGATATTGCTGTTATAAAATAAATATAATTAGCAATAAATCCACTAAAAAACTTGAACAACATTTACATGAAGTTGATATTCCAAAATTGGTATTTCTTCATCTGGATTCATGGATGTTTCCGGTCCAAATTGTTTGCGCACTGCCGCATAACGAATGGCAATCGAAATACTTTTGCTTAAAAATGTCGAGCAAATACAAGTAATGGTAATACGTCCAACAGAAAGTGCGTGTAATGACGAACCAAATCTTTGCTTGGCGTCTTTCATTTTTGGCTTAAATAGGCCATCGTCCGTAACATCAACATTCCTGTTCAAAAGCGCGCTTTTTGGCACTCGATAATTGTTGAACATCATGACGCTAAAACGATAAAACTCATAATAACATTGAACTAATTTCATTGTAATTGAAATACCCATTATCAATCCCATTCATTCCTCCTTTAGGTCCCATATCCGCAATTATCACACCTGGCAATGGAATATGTGATTTCGTATCCCTAATTTGAATTGCAAATTGATGCAAGCCATGACACACACCGTCAGGTGTATAGAGTTGTGCATAAAGAACCGTATGAGTTGCATTTTGACCTAGAAGGCCACTCCAACATTTAGCAGCTTCAAAATTTGGAGAATGAATCACAAATGTTTTGGTTTTCTCATCGTACGTAGCGCGCGTTTGCATCAATCTTGTGTTTGAACCATGCCCGATTTCGGTCAAGGTAAAACAACCAAGGAGCTACAATCAGAAAATAACATAAATTAGACCTAATAATTCATACACTTATCAATTAATAAATATCGAACTCGCCTGACCTCGTTTCTATCTGATGCTTCCGCAAGATGTATATGCTGATCAGTTCCAAGCGTTTTAATAACATTTGAAAATAAAGATATTTTCAATCCGCATGTAACACCAACACTTGGATCCCATGAAAACAGGACTTCAAAATATCCAGCCAGATTGGCATAGTTTGATACAAAGTTTTCAATCGCATATTCCTGATGTTCGCCTAATTTCTTCATGCGCAACATTGCCTGATGTCGTATTTCCACAAATGTCTTATCATCATTGTTCGGATCGAAAAGTGGATTATTCTTGAGCACTTCAACCAGGCTATTCTAGTAAAGTAATATTATGAAACTCGTAATAGTATAATTACCAACAATTATCATCAACTCACTTTATATCTAATGACATCCTCAGATTCCAGCAAAACTTTCAATTTCCTCCAATCGAAAGTTGCACGCTTTCTATAGTTATCCAACGGACCTGGCATGAAATCTTGAAGCAGCTCCATCACACTCACAAGATATTTATATAATTTATATTACTGGCGCAACTATTCTATTGATTTATTGATTAATTCTAATTGAAGCCGCACGGAATAAGTTTCTTTGTCATTCAATTAGGTATGTTAAATAATGGATGCACTTAATTATACCGGAAACGTATTCGTTTCTCATGCACCTACTACTACTACTAATCCACGCTTTATTCACTCTCTTACAACTTGTTTATACCCAATCACGTTGCAAATAGTACTGTCGTTACTGCGGCAATATTGTGAGTGATATACTCATCGAATGCGCGCGTAATGGAACTTTGAACTAGCCTGCGAACAGATTAACTTGGTATTTTCTCTCATTAAAATCGCCTAGTCATCGATGCATCTAACAAAACTGTATAGCATATGGATTTTAATGCAAATTACTTTCTACTTTTGCTTTTTCCCATATCAGTGCCACAACATCGCAATCACTAAAATCGCTAATTATAGGTGATAATATTTCCGTAATTGTTTATGCCATACGTATTCGAACGACCTTAAAATACACTTACTACGTATCAATATTTGAACTTTGTGCGAGTTTATTACCTAGTTGCTGGTTATAATTATTACGAGGAATATAATGAAAAAATTAATGAACACACTGACTGCATCAGACGTTTTTGCATTCTCATTATCAAATAATAATAACGTAGATAAAACTTATTAACATTTTGTAGAACTAAAAATTACTTATGACTAATACATTGCCTAAATTAATAGCACTAGTTAATTATCATTCTTTGTATTAAGCGAAATATTATCATAAGTCATATCAGCAATTCTATGATTACTCATGGATGAAAACTGAATGATAATAATTACGTAAGTTGTAATTAAGTTGGTAAAGTTAAAAATCATAGCAAAATCTACATGAAAAAATCCAGCAGCTGAAAATGCTGGAAGACATTGCGAAGTTTGATTTGCCAGGTTTATTAATTTATCTCTTATAGCAGGTGAATTTGAATATCGCAAAACAACTTTATATGTTAATCTGAGCGATATTACACCTTCATTAACAATGTGCTCACATGTGGTAGCCAGTATTATTCCTTGAATCTAAAAATATACATATTTTCGTATAACATTTCAAGTATTTTACATACTTACAATTCCGTACAAAATCCACAAGATATTAAAAAATAAAGTTTGACTATGAATGCCTATACTTAAACAGATAGTATAAAGAATTATTAAAACAATATACACGATTTCGAATAACATATTCCAACCAAATACGTAATTGAATTGTGTTATAATCTCAGATAAATATTGCTGCATTAACGTCACATCGTCCAAGTTATCAGTAAGATGAATTACATATAGTGATTTATCTAATGATTTCAAAACCTGATTGTAGCATTTGCTACGAATATGAATTCCACGCAATATGAAATATTGAAGAATATATGTTAAACACATGACGATTGTATGCATGTTATCATTGAATAAGTTGAAATTGTATGGTATGATTTCTAGCAAATACCAATTAACAAAGTCACCCACAACAATTGAACAAATTCCAAATATACACACTGTGAATTTAAAATTGATATGTTTGATGTCTGGCACATTCTGTTTATGTAATGCAAGTAATTTATCCAAATCATTAATTGTTTTAAACATTTTTACAATGTTATTACGCTTCCAAAAACATGAAGTGCAAATCATTAGGGCATTTGAAGCACTTGACATTGAAACCATAAAGAATGTAATTATCGCCTCTATCATGTTAGCTTTTACTTGTGCTACTTCATCAAAAATCATACATAAATAACTGATGCATATGTATAATAATAATAAAATGTAATGTAGCTTGAATGATATCAGTTTCTTTCTTTTGCGATGATAGAATGGAAATACTCCAAATATGCTATTTACTAATATTACAAACTTTAAATTATCCAAAAAGCTCATAGCTTTTATTTTAAATTATTATAGTCTTTGGTAACGTGTTGAATGGAACTGAAAATGATATCGGAAAATATTTAGCGAAGCCACAAATAATTATTTATAACTTTTGAGTAAAGTAGTATTTTATGTGCGCTCATTAATGTTTGAAAGGTTTTTGGCTATATCTATTAAACAATTGGTAGTTAAAATTAAGTTCAGTGTTACTAATGCGCTAGTTACTTTAAAAGTTCATTTTAATAAATCCAATCAGCAAATACACAGACTAGATGCAATGTTCTTTTTATAGATCTAAAACGTACAATTAAAGCACACACATTTTAGTGTAATGGTTGCAAAGCGAGTATTTGGAGTATATTAATAACATCGATTATACTTTGTTTGTATTTATATTGCAGTTGCATTTAAAATTCGTGTATCCGTTGGTGAAACGTTACTATTACCATTAGTCGAAAATTGTATAATCACAATTACGTATGTGGTGATAAGATTAACGAATGTAAATAGCATAGAGAAATCCACATTGAAAAAGCCAGCTGCGGAAAATTGCGGGCATCTTGCTGTTGCTTGTTGAGCAAGTATAAACAACTTTTCTCGCATTGCTGGGACATTCGAATAACGATATAAAGCTTTGTACGAAATTGTAATCGTCTTTTTTCCTTCGTCTACCACCTTTTCGCACATTGCAGCTACCACAACTCCTTGAATCTAAAACAAATAATCAACTATAATACACATTTTAAAAATGCATTAATACAATAAATAATATTAACAGAATATGTACAACTTTTTCCTGGTATACGGCGGGACTCACCACCGAATATAAAGTCCACATTGCAAGAAATATAACTTCGGGTCTGATATAATTATCCATATGCAAAAGGAGATTACAAAATCTTAGAATGTAAAGCAAAGTTTGCAAAATAGATATTAAATTATTCCAGCTATATGCCTCATTAAATTGCTCAACTAAATCGGCACATTTCTGATGCGTATCAATAAATCTATCAATGTCCAATTTACGAGGTTGAATATCCATGCCAGTTGAAGTAAAAACCTCTAACAAGTCATTCAAAACTTGAAATCGTTTCTGAATGGCACGAATTAATATAATTTTAAACAATTCATTTATGTGATTGATATAGCAACCAAATGCATCCCCTAAGTAATAACAAAATTGAATATAAGTAGGATAAACACCGGTATAGGCCAGGAAATCAATAACATTCATTATAACAAAAACACTGTTCAGTAGAAAAAAGCTAAGTAAAACGTATTTGAATCTCCATACATTTTCCTTATGCATTGAGAATTCATGATCAACATAATTGAACGTATTGAATAATCGTTGAATGTTGTTGCATTTTAAATAATTTGAAGTTATAATTGTTTGTGCACAACGTCCCATGTCAATGATAGGTTGCAGTATATGCTTAACGAGCTGATAAGGTACTATATCTTCGATCACTGTTAAAAACATCTCTATTGTTTGCGATATTATTATGATACTTAAAACTATCAATGGTAAAGGCGTTAGTGCCTTGAAAACTTTTGTTTTTCTATTATAGAATGGCAATATGCCAAGATAATTGCAAAGTGTAATATAAACCGATATATTCTCAGCTAACATATTGATAACAATTATAATGCACGTCAGGTGAGCTGCTAAGTTGTTTTTTAAGTAATTATAGTGACTTGAACTTGGAACTAAATAAAAATTAATTATCACTCAATAAGCAATTTGCTAATTAAATAGTTTCGTATTTCTTAACCAGCATTTCGGGGTCAAGTAAACAAATGAATTAATATCTTTAATTACAATTGTATCTGAAACATTAAGAATATTGCTTTTCACGTATCTTGTTTATGCAATTATTATTTAAACAATCGCAGAATGATAGGTATAAGTAATGAATGTATACTTACAACAGAATAAACGCACCAAGCACAGGTGAAATAAATAATGTTTTTGTTGACTGTATATCCTAAGAATATTGTACAAACTCTTAAAACATAAACGATTGTTTTCATCATAGATAACAACATGTTCCATCCATAAATACTATTGAAAAGTTCCACGCAATCGCAGCATTTATGATGCATTTCAATGTAATCAATAATCGTTTTTTGTTGCAAGAACACTTGCTCTGCTTGTATTTTTTCTACGGAACTGTTGACTACTCTAAATCGTTTCAGTATTGATAAGATTATTAGGATTTTAACGTATTCATTAATCTCAATGCTGTAACTACTAAAAGCATCTCCTGAAAAGTACAATAATTGATCGAGCGGTTGCATCAAAGTGTTCCAAATCCAATAATCAATCAAATTCAAACAAATGAATGCAGAAACAGCGATAGAAAATGTAATAGTAACAAATTTTATACGTTGTGGTTGCACCTCATATAATTTAAATAAATCCTGATCAATCTGATTCATAATTTTGAACAGCGATTTAATATGTTCAATTTTATTGAAATTATTGCTCATGATATTCTGAATATTCATGCTTACATCCATTATCGGTTGAATTGCAATATTAAATATTCCACTCTTAAGATCAAATATAAAATTACGCGTTACACTCCAAACTATCGCAACTATGGACACGAAACTAACTATTAAAGGAATTATTATGACAGTGTTAAAAGTTTGTGTTCGCGGATTATAATATGGATAAAATCCTAGAAGAAAAGACGCGTTTAAATAAATTAATATATTTTCGGCGATCATTTCCCTGTTACTGTAAACTAGCAAACACAGCCGAAACCAGCAATTAACCAATTGCTTTTAAAATTTACCCACGTTAATTAATTACGTCTGCTTGTCGTGTAATCAATTAATTAGACACCTATCCAAATATACAAATTGCTCAAAGTAAACACAACAACTTGTGCGTCTCAAATTTTAATTAATTAAATTAGTAAAGTTCACTTACGACTGAATACAGCGACCATATCATCAGAAAACGCATAACAGGATAATTCCATTCAGGGCTGATGATTAACGCACACAAACGCAGTATGTACACCACTGTTTGTATAACTGATATAAAAATATTCCATCCAAAGACCTTATTAAAGGTGTGCACCAAGTCGGAACATTTACGATGCATTTTAATATGACTTTCAGCTATTTTATGCCCTTCGAAAATATGACTTAAATCCATACTCGCTAATAACTCGTTGAAGAAACGAACGCGTTTCCAAATCGAATAGATAATTAAACATTTAAGGCATTCATTAATATGAATATTATAACTGCTGAAAGCATCCCCAAGAAAATATAATATTTGATCCATTTGCGGAAATTGTTCGCTCCATGCAAAGTAGTCCCAGATATTTAGCGCAATAAATATTGAATTTACCAGAACAAATCCCGTATAAATATGATTTAAAACAGGTGGATGCTTCTTATATAAAAATTTAAAGTTAGTATCAATCTCGTTAAAAGTATCAAATAAAAGTTGTAAACTTAAACGAGACGTAAAATTCACGTTAATGATAGTTTGTACATTCATTCCAACATCAACTAGCGATTGAACAGCCATGCCAAAATATTTGGCAAAACTCATTTCATAACGAAAAATACGTGTGTTTTCCCATATCAGTGCTGATGATGTTAATATAACATAGATAAACGCAATTAACGGTACTGCACGAAACGTTTTGGTTTTTATGTTATAATAGGGAAGAATTCCCAAAATGAACGAAAGGCGCAAGTATATCAAAATATTTTCTGCTAACATTATTACCGCATGTACTCACGAAATAATTCAATATTAATGTACCTAAATGCATTAAATATAATTTCATTCATGAGTCCTTTAATAATGTTAGAAGTCACTTTGGATAATTTAGAAATGTCATTTGCATTTAGGTAATTACTTCATGCATCAAAGAACTCTTCGAATTTGAAGTACTTAATTTAATCTTTCTTTTCTTTTCAGGATAATTTCAAAATACTCTGACCCTGCTTCTGAATTATTCTATGAATAATATAATAAATATTCTTATCATTCCCTACTATCATTTTGTTTATGTTTATATGTACTTACACAGCCGTATATTGTCCAAATAGTCAACATCAATATTACTGTCCCATTTTCTTCATGTGATTCCAACACCACACTAACTAATCGCAGGATATAAAGTACTAAATGTGTCATTGACAGAAGTAAACTATAGCCGTATAAATCATTAAACAAAGGCACTGTATCCGAGCATTTTAAATGAATTTGTAATAGGACATCAGCTAATCTTGGATTCAAATAAACACATTCCAAACATTTTTGTATAGCTTTTAAACGCATTTCAATTGCAATGCAAATATGCGCAATGACGAATTTACTTGTATGAATTCCAAATTTGACTAAAACTTCATTTGCAATCATAAAATTCTGCATAAAATGCGGCTGTATCATAATATAAAATGTATGAATTGTTACATATGTAACGTTTGTTACGAGTAATTTAGCATTGACAAATTGAACTTTGTTCGGAGCGATTTTAAAGTAAATCCTTAAATCTGAATCTATTTGGTTTAAAGTACGCCACAGCAATTGCCATTTGTTAAAATTAAAGAACTGATGTCTAATTAAGAACTCAACGAATATTAGATTAGTTAGCAAGTGTTGGAATATTCGTGTACCAATATTAAAAGTTATAACACTGGGCAAATTCACTATAGTTTTCCATAACGTGAAAATAAATGATGAAGTTATGAAAATTAGCCACGAAATCGCAAGAATCCAGGACTTTTCAAACTCGTTCGTTTTGTAATTTAATTTTGGCAATAATGCTACCAAATACGATTGTCTTAAAAGATGTTCTAGATCCTTGCTTAAGGTCATTATTTCACATTATGATTGATCTATTACTCGCAATTATAGATTAACCACTAATTCCTTGAAATAAAGATAAACGAAGTTCATAATGAAGATCAGATAAGATTATCATTGACAAATTAAAAATACTTTATGTAAAATGATTAATTATTCTAGGTACTTACACATAAGTGCAAACAGTTTATGAAAATTTGAATTGCTCGCAGCCAAGTATTCGTTCGAATGCAGATAATAAACACTCTGATTAGTCTCAAGATAAACAAGACTAAATGTGTAAAGATAATGAAAAAGGACCATCCAAAAATATCGTTTGTCAACGACGTTACGTCATACAAATGCTGCAATAAATAATTGCAGCGTTCTGAACTCTGTTTTTCACAAGTTTTTAGAGTGATTTTCTCGACGATTTCATTAACAGCCTTTACGCGAAGGCTGATTGCTTTCAGAAACATAATCAGGAAGTACACAGCCACATTGAAAAAGTACTTGAACGTCAAATCGATTGCAACGATTGACATAAGCCTTCCTCTTGCTATTACGTCGTACATGTGGACTGCCAAACCAATTAAAGCAAATGTAATCAGTTGTGTGCCAATACAAATTGTTCTTGCAAAATGCACTTTTACTGATACTGAAAACAATTCAAGTGTCTTATCAATATTGGTTATGCAACGAAAAAGTTCTTGAAGTTCCGCTCTTTTTGTGAAATTTGTTATTATAATCAGATGAATTACTATGCTGTTTTGTACAACCACTTGAATTACTTTTGGTACTATGTCTGAATTAGCATTCATTGGATATTTAAGAGCTAAATATAAATAAAGTAGTATGAGCATAATGTAAATTGTCAATTTTGCAAGAACAATATTGCCCAATGAAGTAATTCTGTCGTTATGAATCCGTGGCAAAATTCCAAAAATTGAACAGTTTATAAGAAACCAGTTTAAATTATCTTTCACCAACATTATTATCAATTCAAATTATTGTGTTATACCAATAGGTTTTTTTTCTGACATAATCATTTACCTACTTGTTATTGGAATAGAAATTAAATTGATCACCCGATGGCATTGCTCATTACTCTAAGTGAGTGTCAAGTAACGTACAATGAAATTATATTAAGTTTGATAATGTGATGATAAAAAATAATGATTAATGTTAAAAAATATTATAATATTGTACTTACAAATAAGACAATGCAATTCAAGAATATTTGCACAATACGCATAACTAAATTCGCTGCAACTATGGTGAAAAGTATACGCATTAAGCGTAAAATATAGAAGATTAGATGAATAAACACCAGGAAGAATGTTGCACCGAAAATGTCGTTAATTAATTCAACGCAATCGCACAAACAATCGAACATCCTTAAAACTTGATCCACACTTTCTGGTTTTAGATTAGAACCGATATTTAACGCAATATTATTAACAGCAATAAAATATTTCATTAACCCGTATAAGAAAATAATAATGAAATTAATAATGATATTATATAAATACTTGCAAATCAAATCTATTAATATCAAAGCTGAAAACTTATCTTCGTGGGCATTATATAAATAAGCAGAAATTAATAAAGTAATTGTTGTGAAACCATTAGTAATTAAATAAATGTACGAAATATTTGAAATTTTAACATCCACGTTTTGTTTCCCTAATTCATAATTAACTTTAGCTAAATTATCGAATAAAGTTTGCATTTTCTTAATTTTAAACACCTGGCAAACAAAAGTGAAATGAGCTATTAGCACATTTTGTAGAATTACTTGACATAATTTAGGAATACTGTCATTATATGATTCTGATATTGCGACCAAATCCAAACCTACTGTAATATATCCTACTATGAAGAACACGAAAACTAGTAAAGCTGCAAAGAAAAATTTAGATCGACTGACAAGATTATTATTGATAGCAGGTAGAACGCCGCAGTAAGTGCAGTTTTTAATAAAGTAATTTATATTATCTTGAATTATCATTTTCGTTTATCTGTTCACGTATGTTGGTTTAGTTTGAATGAATGTTAATATTTGAATGGTCTTTAACCTGAACACTGAAAGTTCGTGACTTTAGTTATTAGGTTTGTAAAATTTGTCAATAATTTCCATGTAACACTTAATTATTTACATAGCGTAATGACAAACATAGCTATCGTACGTGTGAATGACGAGCCAATAACAAAAACCACGTCAAAATATAAAATTAATTAGTTAGTGTCAACACTATAGAATGGTAGAATATAGAGAGCATTAGACAGTAATTAGAGAAGATCTATGCACATAAATACGTAAAAATTGATTAAAACTCTTGAAGATAAGTTATAATAATGCCATCTTATAACAATCTCTAATTAGATACTAATTATATTCCAATTCTACTTACGATAATAACAACAAACACCATGCTGAACATCCCAGTGAATTGGTGTTTAGAATTTGTGATAATAAAATCAATTGGAGTTAATATGTTAACTACTAAATGAGCATATAATAATAAATATGACCATTCCATCGTATTACTAAAAAGAAAAGCGCCTTCCACTATCAGGCCATGAATCCTTATTAAACTATCGCATCGTATAGACGAATTAAACAACGATTCATTATACTTTTCTATAATTGAATTCAATGTACTTAAACGGATGTACAATAAATTTGAAAAATATAACATAATGATGACCACAAACCAAATATAATACTCCAGAAAATTTTTATAGATAAAAACATATATGAAATGTTCTTGAAATATGATATTATCACTTATTATGAACGCAATAACTAATGATATGGCTATAATGTTTATTAACGTAAAACTTAATTTAAATTTGCACGGAGTGATTTCAATATTATGCCATAGTATAAAATCAGAATCAACTTCATTGATAATTTGAATTAATTTTGCCAATTGATTTGTTTTCGTACAAGATAACTGCACATAACTTATCACAATTAATGCCGTCGTTATCTGATTAATGATTAGAAGCAGTTTTGGCATTTGATAGCCATAAATTTCAAAGTTTAAATGCCATTGAAATAAAATATTCTCGATAAGAATCAGAAGCGCACTTATTATTATTGTTTTAAATTTATTTACACTGAATAACCGTTTCGTTTTATCAAAATATGGCAAATAACTAACGTAATAGTAATAATTGCATAAAAATATGAAATTACTATACTCTACACTGGCTAATGACTGCATTATAACTGTGCCGATACCAAGAACTGCAATTTCTGCAGCTAATTGCATGTTTACGGATTGAATTACACCTGTTAATCCTATTAACTTATTGACCGACGAGTTTAATGTGCAGAAAGATGGAAAGCACTTACCATTAAGCAGAGTGCCCATCCGGCCAATATTAAACGCTTTCCTCCACTCATGCTGCGCTTACCCCAAAGCATAGATGCAATACAGGATAGAATTGTGAGAACTGCATTCAGAATCAATAGTAAGAGATGCCATTGAAATAACATAGTAAACTGGTTAATAATATCGCAAAGCCAATTATGTAGTAGTACTAAACTATTAACTTTTTCAGATGGATCGTTCATGGTTATTTTGCTACTTGTGGATGCCTTCCCACAGCCTTCACATAGATCCTCCAGTAAAATGTTAATCTGCTTGAGGCGTTTTTTGATTTCATGGAGTAAATTAACAATTAAATTGACCAGAAACATGATTATAAAATATGTAATGAGATCCACCACGTAGTACTTATATTCTTCGTATTTCTTCTTCAATATATGCCACAAGAGATAATCACGAAACAGCAAAATACCTATTGTGGCAAAAATTAAGATGAAGACAATTACATTCCATCCCATCGAGTAATTCATCGGGCGATTATGCAACAGTAATAAAGTGCGATCAAACTTTTCAAAATTCGCAAAGATTGCTTCAAACTTTCCACGGTGCTTTGAAAACATTTCCCTAATCGACAATAATACTGTAGCAAGATGAATTAATGTTATGATTATTTTAAAACCATAATTTACAACTGATACATTAGAACCAACATTTCGATTGTAAATGCTAAAAGCAGCTAATCCCATCAACATTATTGCAATAAACAAGGAATATAATTTATACGATTTAAAGTGCTTGTTGTTTTTGCCATTACTTGCCGAATATAACGGGAAAATCGCTAAAACCGCACCACCGAAAAGTACAAGTCTCAGTTTATTTGCAAGACGCATGTTGTTCGAAAACTTTAATGAAACAACAAAATTGTATCCTTCAATAAAACAATAATTTTGTTTCTTGTCTAATTCCGTAAGAATTAATCAATCAAAAATAATACTAATCTCATACAATAATGATACGTGTATATGATATACTCAAAATAAATGACAATAAAATCATACATGTTCGTTACTTACTAAGCAATAATTATTTGAAATTGATGAACCTCTATATAAAAAACTTTATTATTATTAGTATATCAATTTTACTAATCAATGTTTATACAGTTAATTAACAAAATGTTGAATAAATCGTTGATTTTCTTCAATGGAAGTTCGCATTTCATATCAACAGACTTAACACAAACAATTTGCAACAGGTGAAGTACATCGAGAACAATAATCTCGACACTTTGCTGGCTTCGAAACGGCCAACACACAAGTACGTATTAATTATTTCACATGTTCGTCTCGCAACAAACAAGACGGTTTCGGTTTCATGGATTGCGGAACAAATACAAGACGATGAGAAATGTGGCTTAAACAATTCTAAGATTACAATATGTAGATTTATCGTTAAAGAAATTAATTAAGAAAGGAAAACTAACTTCGTCAAAAATAAATCTTATTTCAATAAAATGCTAACGCTTGAAAGTATACACTTGATATATTAGTAGAAATATTGCAACGAACTCAACCATCGATCACATCAGTTCCATTTTAGTTTTTGATATTGCTATTTATCCATATAAAATATGTGTAATAAACGCGTAATAAGAATCTAAATAAGTGAATACATCAATCGATTTGAATTTCAAGTTTGCATTGGACGGTCACAACGAGTTTTTTTATTTGTTTGCCTATGTTTTCTTTTTTCGATCTTGTAATCTCCCAGTTTTCGTATTGTATCTCCTCATTATCGCATAGTTTGTAATTAATTTTAATGATATCGTTAGCATTCGGCCTGCTAGATTTAACTTAACATCCATCCATCTTCTGCACCGCAATAATTGTCTGACATTTTGATAATCCACGTTATATGCACCAATCCCAATCAAAATATTCGTTTACATTTCGCATTAATTACATAGCTTTCGTAATAATTCATCTATAAAGTACAAAATATATAATATATATTTATATTTCATTATAATTCCAATATTTTAAAGGTATTTCATCCGTTCACTCATCATCAATATAAATGTCTCTACTTAAATGTTACGCTTGGCTACTTATCGCATTCAATGGAAATCAAATTTATATATACAAACTCAATGAGAACTTAAAGTAAAACACAAAAGAAAATGTGTTGCTATATCACGACGGCCATTTCAAAGACGCTCCAACGAACCCATTAAAACAATAATTAATTTTCAATAACTCTTCTGGCAAAACCGATCGTTAATACTAAATGCAAAATTGTACTACATTTAATGCGCAACATCAAATGGCCGAGTGCAAACAATTTATTGAGTCGGAAAAAGAACTATCAAATTAATATCATTTACAACCATCCCTCATCACCGATCTACCTAGTAGTAAAACTAAACGCATTAAAATTGACTGAGTCTGATTGCTTTTCATCCCATTTCTCCACGCTTGACGGAAGATGACTAAGTGTTCAAATTGTTAACGTCTTATAGTAAATATGAACACGTTGCATATTGTGATATTAATACAAGTCTTATAATAGCTGCACACATTGGTTACTTGTGTCTAGCTGCGAATATTATTTAAAATAAAAAGAGAGGGGATAAGTAGAAGAGATTTGAGGGTGCCGGTAGTTTATTTTATAGAAACTATAGTGTGACTAGAAAAGTTGTTTTAAGGTTGAGGTTTGTGGGAAGACTGGCCTATAATTAACAATCAAAGTTTCTTATCGAAGAGCGGCAACTTGGAACGCACAGCACCTTCGCATACAACTAATCTAGAACATTTGTTGCTACGCTGAGGTATTAAATGCGAACCTGATGACGACGCCGACAGATTCGCGTGCCGGTCTAGCGACTTACGAAATTGATGAACCATACCTGAGGGCACATTTCGCGATGGCCCAACGCCGCCAGACGCTTGCAATTTCGACGACCGCCGCTCAAAGTACTCGACGATTGTCGAAATATTCGGCTGGAGATCTTGCGCCGCCCAATCTGAACCAGTCAGACTGGAAATATCTTCACTGCTGTCCGTGTAGATAGATGAGGCACGCTTGTAGAGCGCGTGCAATTCGACCGATTCAAGTTCATCCAGCGAGCGCAGGGAACTCACCGCGGTGCCGCTGTCCCATAAACTATTCGGCGACAAGCACTCACCTACGGAGGAATAGAAACCCGATTCAGATGAGCCACGCCGCCGCAGATTGGGCGTCGCTGTATCGGATGCGCCAATTTCTGACAAATTTGTGCTAGAACCAGTGCGGAAAAAGTCGCGCACGAGAATTGGTCCTTTCAGCGGTGCCTTACGTGTCGCTGTCGGCGAGCCGGGCAGGGAGCGCGGCGACTCGGCGTTATCAACGAACGGCGATGGGAGTTCACAGCACGAGGAAAAGTTGCCAAGAAACTTCTTGACACCACGAAACTGCGCTAGCGCCGCGAAGGGGTTCGTCGTACGGGGTTTGTAGTGCGGATCCTGATGGCACATCGAAATTGCATGACGACGCGCCTTCTCGCTCGGACTCGAATGCACCGCCAAGCAAATTGTGGAAGCCTCTTCGCTGTGGGACCTCCGATGAACAACTAAAAGACAAATCAATAAATTGCAAAATGTCCATGCCACCACGCTACAACTAAAGACGACGTACTTTTTCGATGATGCGGTGCCGACGCATGTATGGAGAGCGCAGTGAGCTGTTCAACGCTCTTCGCGGGGCAATTGGCGAGGCGGACGGCTTCCTTGTCGGCCGTTTGCATATCGGCCATAATTTTAGTCAGTACGTTTTGAATTTCAAGGAACTTAGGTCGCTTCTTTGGTTCGATAATACAACAGGTGAAAGCCAACTGCAGGAATTCCGGATTGACGGACGATTCGCACAGGTCCAAAAACGCCATGTAGTCCAAGCCGAAGTTGTCGGTGCGCGGCAACTGATCCGGATCGGCTTCAACGCGCGCGATCAGTTCGCACAGTATGATACCGTAGCTGAAGACATCGCTGCGTTCATCGTAATACTGACCCTTGAGGCACTCGGGCGATATCCAGTACGGGGAGCCCACCGTGCACAGCTTCACTGTGCTGCCTGCTTCTGGAATGCGTGCAGCCAGCCCAAAATCACCGACAACGGCCCGCCGCTCGCCATTCTCGAGCAGCTTTATAAGGACATTCTAAAAACGAAATCATATACATCCAACGTATGCCATTTAAATTCCAAATGCTCGACGACTATATTTAAACTCACTTTGCTTGTCAAGTCTCTATGAAAGACTCCTTTCGAATGCAGGTATGCCATCCCGGTGCTGATATCGCGCGCTAATGACACGCGGCACGCCTGTGGAAGTTCAATACTGCGATTCTGTATCAACTGCTCCAGCGAACCGCCATTGATGTATTCAGTCAGCGCGTGCAATTGTCCTTCATGTACGCAGGCACCCATAAAGGATAAAATGTTTGTATGCGACAGCTTGTTCATCAGTTCGACTTCCTTCAGCATGTTGCGTCGATTCGACCGGAGCAGATTCATTTTCAGCACCATGACTTGCCCGGTCACTCGATGCGTTACCTATGGGCACAACAAAATAAAAAAGTTTATTAATTTTGTCATTCTTAAGCTGCAAAGATAAACAAATCAATAAATCCATACACATCGTAACCGCATCGCCGCTGAGAATTAAAAGCGAAGGATAAAGACTTATGGCGCCAGCAAATACTTTGGGAACATCATAAAACATTAAACAAGTCATAGGCGCAACTGGGTTAAGTTATTTATATTGTGATCAAATCTTAATCTTAGCGCTCGTTCGAAATGGACTGCAGCGTCGTTAAAATACACATGATATTCAGGAATTGATCCTATTCAATCGTACCGCAGTAGTAAACCAATCCAACAAAACTATCGTAATACTTTTACATATATAATTCATGAGGAAATTAATCATTTCCTGAACTTCTCGCCTTTACACACAGGCGCTTCTCCACCTTGCGCACCCGCGTGTAGCTGCTTTTCATAACAAAAACATACATGACATGATGATATTGTTATTGTAGATATATTTTTAGAGCATTTTTGTCAACTCTTCATCAAAACAACGCTTGGACGCAATCCAATCAATGTGAACCGGGGAGCAATTTTTGTAAAAACCGGTCTATTTTCGTGATTTCATCAAAATAACTGCTAAATCACGCGGCACAGACGACACGCGCACGCCCTCAATCAATTAATAATCCGCAATTGTTACCGCGACTCCTCCAGCCAGCCAGCTACATACAACACGGTTCAAACGCATTTCAAAGCTATTGCCCATTATTATTATTATTATTATCTAACAACTCTGTGTACAACAGCTGTAAATAATGTTCCAACTGCCGGGGCAATCTGCCAAGCCAAAGGTGCACATTTTCACCAATAAAAATGCGAAGCAGTCGCCGCCGTTGGAATTTTTAGCGCGCCAAGTAAACACCATCTCCGCGGTGCCGCGGTGCGTGCGCTCGCACGATGACACATTCCAATCGTAAAAATTTCAAAGTATCGAATTTCGACTCGACTTTTAATTGCAGACGGCCATTCGCTGCATCAAATCCGTACAATTTCGTCCGTCCACGTACATTAAGCGCGCACTCGCGCTTTATAACCATTTATTCCATGAAATAACCGTTCCAAATTAGAGCTTCGCCGTGTTCAGAACGTGTACATCATTGACATCACCAAGTGGTGTTATTGTTCTTGAAATGTACACCTTGATATAAGCGCATTTATGTCACATGTGGCCTAACAGATGTACAACGACAAGAGCGCGAGCGCGCGCGCTCTTGCTTGCTGCATTAAGAAATTCAAATAAATTGAGGAGAGAAGCGCCTCAAGGATTAGCTCCATCTGCGCGATATATGAGTTGGCCTGTCTTTTATGCCGTTTTTAGCGTTCTTATTTTTATGTTACCACTTATGGCGTTTCGATACGACAATGAAACGTACAAATACGCAAAGTAAAGCAATGCAATTCAATGCAATTTATTGTCACGGTGCCGCTGCTGATAATTTACGGGCAAACTTATTTATAAATATTGCGCCAGCTGCAACGCTCTATTGGGTAATGCGTTTATCAATTAGCAACCGATTTGATGCGTGCACGATATTGTGCGCGATTTGCACCAATATATCTAGCCGGACGTATTCGTTGAACTACATATAATATGCCAATAAATTTAATTGTCTTAATATCATTTAATTACCTACGTTGCGTGCGATTAAAAATGCAATTAAAGGGCCAATAAGCTTTCCTGTGAAATGACAACATCGTATTTCAAAACGTGCTACTTTTAGAACGCTGTTGATCCGCGTAATTAAACTCTTCCTGACGATATCAATTACAATTGAAGGATTCGAATATGCGTAACCTAAATTATCATCTGTCATCTGTTGCTTAATTAATGAATTACGGTAGTTTGCGTATGCCATTCTCGTTATGGCACACTCTTCTTCACTACTCTCTTTTGAGGTAGCGTTGAATGAGGAAGCATTGCGATTGTATGCGATATTGATATAAAAATTATGAATTTCCATAACAGTAATTAGCTACTGGAATATTTCATCACGCCGCAACACTGCTGACCAATACAAAAATGGTGTTATTACTTATTTAACGCGTTGAATATTCGCTGCCGTATGGCTGGATAAGTAATTATAAAATGCAAAGGCAAGTGGAAAAGAAAGTCGTCGATTACATTTCATTCATTCATTCATTCAATCCGAAAGACTTCTCACTTCCAGCCGTTCATTGGGCATATAAAAAATAACAATAGTGCGCGCAATTTCATCCTTTTTGTTTTCTATTCGATTCAGTTTATAGCGCGCGCATGCAAATTGCGCCGTTCCCAGCGGAGCCGTTGATATGCAACGCACATGCAACAATAAATAAAGGAAAATGGTGAAAATGAACAATTTCACTGCACAACACAATTTTGCATCTAATCGTAAAACCGCATTCCTTGACAGGCGAACAACGGTGAACAATTAAAATTACTATCACTGGACAATTCTATACACGCTGAATAAATAATAAACGGGATATTTACATAGAGATTTCTTTTCGACTTCCTGCCACGGGAACACAAACGCCGACGTCTCGCTAAAATTCTTGTGAAGAATCCTCGCAATAATAAAATTTTATGCCTTTCTCTTCATTAAAATTTTTGATTTTCAAAAATTACAGACTGCTTTTAAAACACAACAAATAATTATAATGCTAAAGATGATAGTTTACGAGGAGCAGGTATATTATTATGGAACATTCACTGATTACAATGTTTGTTTATCGTCGGATGTATCAATTGTGAAATTTCTCGGCGAATGTATTTAGAATTGTTGATTTGCCAATCGCATGTGCGCGGTAGTGCATTCGTTGCTTTATAATTGGATTGCACAAAGCGTCTTCCGATTATAAGTTTGCAGAAAAAACAATCAGCAAGGCAAGGCAAGGCAAACCGTAAATATGCCATCTTTTAATGGACGTGTGTTTTTCGCCAAATACGTTCGATACGTTCGCCGCTCTCAATTCGCATGCGCAATTTACATATACGTATTGTAAGTGATGATTATGTGTTTACGAGTGTTTATTTAAATGATGTCAGATGTTGGTACACATACCGCAGCTATAATAAGCGAGTGTACGATAATTAAGCCTCGTTGTCAATTACAAACGGCCGCGCGCAGCACACCGCATGCCGCCAAGTTGAATTTCCCGCTAAAGCGACCTCTAGAGCAACAGAAAGGACGTTTACATCGCACGCGCGCACGCACGCTTACATCGTGGGCGCAGCCGAACAAAACATTTATGCCGCATGGTAATTGAATTTTTTTCGGCGATTCGCCGAAACGGTCTAGATATCATATAGAATTAGAAACGCATACACATGCCGCCCGAAGTATGTAGAGTGACTTCGCCGCCGTCTGTCGGCGCGTCCGACTCAGATGCACTTTCACCAAGCCGAAGCCTTCGCTCGCTGGCTGACTCCTCAGCGAGCCCATCGCATCGCATCGCATCGGTTTGTGCATCATAATGAAAGCGTGCCTGCATTCAAATTAGCAACAATAAATAATTTATACCTCATGCGGCACGCAATAACTGTAACTGCGAGTGCAGCAGAGGTTTCTAAAGCGCGCGGAAAACGCCGGAAAATGAACTCCTACGTTCCGCGTACTCCGCCAATGATAAATGTTCAATGCTCCTTGCCCGACTCACAAGTCGCAAGTGCGCTCTGCCAAACAATATAAAATATGAGAACTGCGCTTTGCTTAGCTGCATTGTTGATACCAAGAGAAATAAATACTACAGTGAGTGCGCGCCACCCACGCACCCCAAAAATAAAGTCAACAGTTTGCAGCTTGCGCTGCACGCTCATCGACTGTTGCTTGCTATTTGTTGATGAGAATTCACCTCAACGTACAGACCGGTATTGTAACACTTTCGAGCGCCAGCAGCCGGTGTAAATGATACACACATGCGCGACGTGATGATGATTTGCGTGTGCGCGATAGGCAAATGGGCAATTATAAGACGACATGCTCATAATAACAAGATATAAAAAAGAACCGCTGCAAATAACAATCGTAAAAAGTCGGAACGCGTAATAATAATTTACGCTGATGTGATGCATCAGGCAACCGCTTGATATTCTCGTATGCACGCAGCGTGCTCGCGCGTACCTTCTCGAACCGTTTCTAATTCGTTTCGCTCACTTTACGCGTGGTGCGATTGCTCGTTAGAAAAGATTAATTGCGCTGAATGCGGCCCCGCGAATTACGAGAAGGAAAAACAGAACAGCGACCTATAAAAATCATCCAATTGCTGCCGCACGCCATGCCAGCCGCAAAGTGCATAATTTATTGCACCGAATTAACCAAAGCCCGCATCGCATACGTCAACTAATTGTCCAATTCATGCACTCGACGCCGAGAATGAAACGCTTTAATTAAATTATACCTTGTCAATAATACCGCTTATCAGCAGTGAATCAGTACATTGATTGCGCGAACGTCAACAGGTTTGATGCTTATGATAAAATTATCAGCACTCTGGATTTCCGCCGAATACCTACTATTAAAATATGCAATAATGCTAATGGCTTTATTACGGCGGGATGTCGCTTATTAAATTTCTATTAGCGAATCATCAATAATAATCTTGCAAATTTCACCTAAACAAACAACATTCACATTACGCTTTACTTATACAATTAATTAATAAGCGCCGCGTGTTTCGAATGGCTGCTTTGATAGCAACAGCAGTCTGTTTTAATTGTGGTTTCGATCCAATTTGCAATTTAAATCGCGCCAAAATAACATACAGCTCTGCGGGCTTAATGCGCCATAAAAAGCATTACAAAACATATAAACGTCATGTGAAATACACCTGAAAATTGTACCGAAATAATGAAAGTAAAATTATGAATCCGTATTAACATACAATTAACTCTCTCAAAATTATAATAAAACAAACAAAACAACACTCTCCAAAGTGTGTTACGTTTTTTTTTTTGTAAATTTCTTTCGGAAAGAATGCTGCCTTTTGTTTTATTACGCGAAAATTTATATAATCTGCCAACGCGGCTGGAATTTTATCAGCTAATTAATTATCGATTGTAACCATTGACAATCACCAAATTTGCAAACAATATAATCATGCCGAAAAGTGTACTTTGTATTGTACGCGTACGAAGGACACTTCACTTACAAAATAATAATTGAAACGAGACCCTCAAATTGTGTGTTATTCAAACAATGTTAATTGTGCGCGCGCAAACAGTTCGTCCGAAAAGTATCAACAAAAAGATTTAAAAAAGCACGCATTTGTTTACAAAACCTACTTTTTCGCGTTTTTCTCGATGCTGGCTCGTTAGCAATCGCATCGTCTATCATCGCGCCTCAACAAAAAAAAAGCGCGGCTTTTACTCAATTTCACTTTGCGGAGAGCGCACTTAAACTCATTAAGTATTCGTACTTTGGCACGGGTACAATTTATAATTATTTAATTCATTCGGATGCCGCATAATAATAGCCATTCAAACTACGTGCATGCAGAATGTTGATCGATTCGGCTAGCATTTTATAGAAATTTCATTGGACAACTAGTCATTTATCACCGCCGACCGACAGCAAAACGAGTCCTCGACGTGATACGCACTTTAAAATTAGCGACAAACATACGACAAGGCAACAAACTTCATAGATACATACATATCAAAGCGATGATAAACGGGCGCACCGCGAACAAAATGTAAAATTCAATGATTTTCATCGTAGAGTCCGCGCGCCGAGCAATTCCTGCCATAAATTCCGCGTGCTGATGACATTGTTTGCCAACGACAGCTTGGAAATTTGCAAGCGTGTAGCAACTTTTATAGCTCCTCTGAGCTAGCACTGGCATTATCGTATCATGCACACAGCGCACTTTGTCTAACGCTCGCGCCAACATCCTCGTGTATGATGCTTTACAAGGTGCAATTACCTTGACTAATTAAGATAATAGCGTTAACTGGAAACATGAGCATCTAAAATATTAACACGGCCAGCGCAGCAACACAAGACGTATAATATTATACAGCGGCATATATAGCGGCATAGTAATAGATGAGAAAACGGCACCTTTTCCGAAATCATCGCAGCGCATCCCAACACCGGCACCGCAGTTATTTTACAATTGATAGTGCGCTGCGTGTATGGCGCGCGCACGATATGCCCGTCAATTTCCTATTACAATAATAATGCGCATGGATAATAACATTTACGCCGCGCGCGCAAAGATACTACCATATTGCCGTTTGTTGTTTTTGTTGTGCTCTCTTGTTACTGATATAAATAAAACTCTAAACTGAAATAATTATCAGCGTTCGGCTATAATTAGACAGCGTAATGAGTAATACACTCACTGAATGCGCACAGCGCAACTTCAATTGCACGTCTTGTCAAATATGATTTTACAATCTAATTGTGGGCAATTTCATAAATTCCTTGCGCGACGTAAAAACAAATTGCAGGTTTATTCAGTTATGAAAAGCATAAAGATCCAGTCGGCCGCCTTTGCACTTAACATCACGAGTTCGTTTGTGTGCAAATTTTATGCATCAATCTCGGCTTAATTGCACTCTTGTGTGATAGCGGTCACAAGATGAAGTAATTCATAATTCAATGCTGTCGTCGAGTTTCAATATTAAGAGCCTAATCAAATTCTACCAAGTTATATTGGATTTCGAATAGGACAAGTGCACTTGATCAGCGTGCAGCATGCATGCAAATGAGATGATGATTGGATACTGTCTTATAGCGTATAGCTGCAGTGACTAATCGAATGATAAATTAATCGCCTGAAATGTTTAATTTTTAATAAAATATTTAGTGCACACATACTTGCCGACTGATAACTCAAATATTTCAAGTACCGATAAAATAAGCCATCATAGATTAACTGATTACATGTCAACAATTTTTCATTGTTATAGTTTCTACGTAAAGCGATTGTAATTCCCCAATAGAATGTATCTCTTACGTTAGAGGAAATAAGTTCTCATATGGTATTAGCTGAATCATATCTTCCAATATTTGATTGTTGCCGAACGTCATTTTTGAGACTCGATCTGCAGTGATTCATTAGAGATGATTTAGCGTGTAAAACAATGTAGGCTTACGCTATTAGCATAATGATGATGATTGTCAACACTGGTAGTGCTTTGAATCATTTGCATCAATGGCAATAAAAACAGTGTCCACGCATAACAATTCAATCGAAGCATTGACCTTACAATATTTATATTTACATTCAGTCCGATAGTTTGCACACACTTGTCCGCTTGGACACGATGTGAATAGGAATAAGATCAACATTGAAAAGCAGTGTTAGGTCAAGGCACAACAGAAACCTACAAAACGAATCGAGAAGTGATACATACATAGATAGTAGTTGGCGGACTATCTTAATTGGCATTCAGCGCGCGTAGTATGAATGAAAACTATGTACACTCACCTTAAACACTTCCGAAAAGAAGCCGGAACCAATCTTCTCCTTATGAAAGTCATCGATTCGATGCAGCGAGGCGACCGCATGCTTCAACGCCTGGCACGATGAGCCGGTCTTTAATCGATCGGAGCGCGTCTTCGGCGGCTCACTCAGCTCGCTGTTGGGGCAAAACAACTTGTCGTAGTTGCCATCGGTTGGATCACACGGCGTGTCGTACATGCATGCGTTTTTCTTCGATGCCGACTCATTACTGTTGACATTGCCACGATTGCTGTTTGTATACATCATATGAGAGTCGGATCGTTGCTGCTTCCCGGACGATTCCTCAGCCTATACGAAGAGATATGATGATAGTTTTGCCTAAATGCTAACGAAGCGAAAGAGTGGTGTGGATCACAAATGTGGGTTGCTTGTCGTTCGAAGCGGGGGTGTCGTGTGAGTTGCAAGACAATTACGTATTATTAACCAATTTCGTACATATCCATGTACACCACCAGCATCGACTGTGCTCGATTGATAGGCTAGCTGATGGCAAGAAGCACATGCTTTTGGATCTTCGTAATGTGCTCTGCTTGTTGTCCTTAACTAGGTGGTGATGTGAACATTGGCTGGATGCTCGTTTCACCGAAGTCGACGTCGTTGCTGCAAGTGCTAAATTCGCACTGGACAATTGGCTGGCGTAAAATTAATTGAATGAATAAGTCACGTTAGGATTTAGTAATCGAAGATGTCATGTTGACTTCTGACACACACGATGACTTGTTTACAATTCACGCTTCTCTTGCGTATAGCAATAATATGCATTCAGCAAGTGCATCTGCACTCTGGATGCATTTGTTACTGGAAGACGGCGGGGCTTGTTCAAATACACGGTAGTCTCTGGCGTTGTTGACTCTTCACCAAGCCATCTCAGCACGTATGTAATGCTGCGGTTAGCACCGAAGGCAAATCGCAAACACACCGCACAAGAGGGCACAACAAATAAGCAATATTCTAATTGGACGAACAATATTTACACAGGCACGTCCGCACCATCCTCGACGAATTTTATTCGGGCTTTATTTTGGTGGTTATGCGACACCATAGGTATGTTATGTTCGCCGCGATTCTATCCGCGAAATTACACCTTCCTTCTAATTAGAGATCTCACATGTAAATAAAAACCAATACGACATGGAAAAGCTTTCACTCCTATACCAATTCCGATTCACGATTAATGACGATGAGACTGCTTGGAATACACTCTTTCATGCCCCACGACTACACTAACGCTGCGCTCGGAAACAAACGTAACTGCAGAAAAATGTGACAGCTACTGCAGCGCTTATGCGGCAAGCGGTAAATTTGAACATGAAATTGCCTCAAGAAAATCTATTTAATTTTGTTTATAATAAAATATCACTTAAAGTACCATGAGATATTTAATACTTACGTACTAGTATGGATTAAATTCGAATCGTATGCTTTCATGTCCCAATTTACTTATATTAAGTAAAGATAATCAAATATTGTTTGCCAGTCAATCAATAATTACGTAGTTTTTATAAAAAGGATTGAAGAATGCAAAAAAAATAATAGAAAAAGTGAAATTTTCACACATTTTAAACACCTTACCGGCGAATCGTTTGTGTAGGAAATATTCACAAACTTTCTTTCAACAATGAGCATTCTTGTGCTGCGCGTTGTTGGTTGAGTGGATTAATTGTTGTTACGCGCTATGTGTGCAGTCAGTCTGTACAAGAAAACGTAAATTCGCGTCAATAAGACTTGATTTGAAATTGCATTACAAAAATTACTTATTGGAATTAGCATAATGAAAGTGCCATTGTAGAACAGGAAAGAGATTGATTAATCAATACTGTTTAAAGCAGGTGCTTTTAAATGAACTCAAAAACTTCTCCAATAACTTCAACATGTTTATCTCCTTTTGGTAATAAAATTATCTAAATTGTACACACATTACCTACATATAATTAAGTAAATTTCTATAATTTTACTTCTTCTTTAAGAATTTTAAATATTTCTTTGAATCATAATTGTCTTCCAAATCATCAACAATTTTAACTTTTTGTTTTGGTTTTCTTGCCTCCAGTCTAGCTTTTCTCTCAGCCTCTGACAATGTCCATATATTCAGTGGCAACTAAAACATTGAACTCCATTTAGGCTTATCGTTAAACACTATCTCCTCATACCTTAATTATTTGCCTAGGCTCATGGTATCTTATATTAATTGTTGAACCATCTGGTTTGACCACAACAGTTGGATACATTCTATAATAATGCAATCTATGGGGCCTTGTAATAGCTGCAGATAGAGAATTTAGATGCCTACACTGCTGTAGCATTTTTAGTACAACCATTTTTAATATCTAAGTTAATTATATACTTTTACGAAACGATATAGAGCAATTAAAATGGATTTCAACTGATGTTTACCAAGTATCAAACAGTATTGAAGGAACGTATAGGTTAGACCTGCTTCCCAAGGTTACGAACTTCCGTCATTGAAAATAAAATGACTTTCCTAACTTAATGAACTACATATTTAATATTAAGAATTTCGAAGCATAACTACTTATTTAGTAGAAGTAAATATAATTTATACAACTTAAATGAATACTCATTAAATTGCTGATTATAAATTGTTGCAAACTATAAATGCAATGTACTTGGGTGGATTGAATTCGATTGCATTTAAAAACTTAATTAAGGTATACAAACGCATCCGAGAGCAGTTAATTGGTTATTTAACATGAAAATTGGCATCAAAATGATGTCATCGATCAAATACACGCTTTAATCTATGTCATGTTATGAAATTCAAGAGTTGCAATAATGAAGTCACGGTTTTTCAATTGCGCGGAAACTTACTGATTAAAAGATAAATCGTTGGCATAATTAAGTTGTTCCTTTGTAAATTATTAAAGCTTAGAGCGGTATAAATTTTTAAAATATTTAAAGTGTTACAAAATATTTGTTTTTACGTGTTTTGCGCTGTTTTAATCGCTTGTACATCGCATATTTTGCTCATATTTGTAAATTAATATTTTAACGTTTAAAAATATAGCTATATCATATAATATATACAGAAGGCAATAAAAATAAAATGTTTGGTTTGGTACACAATTTACAAGTAATACGCACGCATAGATTATATGTAATTAACAAGAATATAAAGGAAACATTCTAAACCATTTGTAAAAACCATTTGTTGACGCGTGCAACTCATGACCAGCTCCTGTTGCGAATAGTATTATACTCTGTATAACATCAAGGTTTGCATAAAAGCTGTTATAAACTTTGCAATAAACTAAAAGTTTCACATTACGCGCAGAGATTTTGTTGAGTTCTCACCAGTCATTGTCATTGAAGAGCGCGCTATTTAGTTCCATTCGATAATAGTTATTCAAGCGCAACTTCAGGCAAATATGTTGCGCTTCTTACTTGTGTCAATTATTTTTTGGCAAAGGTACGTATTTAATTAAAAATACAATGATTATAAATAACTTTTATCAACACTTTTAGTGGCTCAATACTTGCACAAACCCATTGCGCACCGAATGATATGTACACGGATATTTTTGGACCGGCAGTTTACCAATTAACTGAGCCAGTTCTTCATGGTGAAGGACCTACGTGGGATCCGCGTACGCAATTACTTTACTTTGTAGATATTCAAAATGGAAAAGCGCTCAGTTATAATCCGAATAATGGGAAATCGTATTACATTACACTTGATGGTACAGTTACACCTTTTGTGCAATCAAAAACATCTCCGCACGAATTCTACGTTGGCGTAAATAGAACATTAATGAAGATTCGATGGGATGGTGTGCACGAACTGGAATCAATTGAGAGCTTAACAACAGTAGCAAAAGATTTTCCAACAAGTCGTTTCAATGATGGCAAGGCAGACAAACGAGGTCGATTATGGTTCGGCACAATGGGTCATGAAGACAAAAACGGAGTTGCTCCAAACGCAGGCTCTCTATTCTATATTACTAAAGAAAATCTTGCTGATCCTCTGGCTGTGATTACACCAGTTAATGTAAGCAATGGATTAGCGTGGAACAAGGCCAATAATAAATTCTTTTACATTGACACGCCAACCTATAATGTTGTTGAATATGATTATGAGGACGCCACGGGCAAAATTTCAAATCCGCGCGTTGTAATTAATATGCAGGAGCATTTGGGCAATGATGCCTTGCCAGACGGTATGACCATCGACGCGGAGGACAACTTATGGGTGGCATTGCACGGAGCAGGTGCTGTGATCAATGTCAATAGTACAGACGGCAGTATTATCCGGCAAATACATATGCCCGCCCAATACGTAACTAGCTGCATGTGGGGTGGCAAAAATTTGGACATACTGTTCGTGACCACCTCGAGAGTTAAATTGAATGATGTCCAACGCTTGCAGCAACCGGCTGCTGGCAGCTTATTTGCTGTTCGTAATTTGGGTACGCATGGACTACCTGTGTTCGGCGGCAATGTTTAATATTTTAACCTTGGACTCTCAATAATTATGTTACGATGTTTTCCACTGTAGTAGTTTACATTAAATTTACGGTATCATTAAAGTGATAGTATTGTAATACCCTTCTGTGATAATTCCATAGTATAAAAACTATTCAATGTAAAAAGATGGCTCACTGATGAGTTGTCATTCTTCAATGGTCAACAATCAGAAAGTCATACTTACACTACGCAACAATGCGTATCATTGTATTATAAATTAGATTAGCATAGGTAATTTAATTACAGTCTTTATAAAAAAAATATTTGAACAACACACGCACGCATTTCATCTAAAGTTCATCATGCTCTTCATTGTTTTCTGCTTCTACTTCTTGTGCTTCTTCCTCTGGAATGCCATCCTCAGGAATATCTTCTTCCTCTTCAACTTGCTCGCTTAATGGAATGCCCATCGTTTTGCGCATCATTGTCTCAATACTGCTTGCAAAGTCAGAGGTTTCTTTGAGCATGTAACCAGAACGTAATGTTGCTGTTTTGAACATCATCATTGCCATATCTTTAGCGGTTGGATCGCTTGGATCATCATTGACTCGCCTCAACAATTCGCGCATCAATGGATGTCGTGGGTTGATTTCTAGAGTTTTCTTTTGGTTCAAGTAGTAGGTACGCTGTGGATCATCAGACTTTTGATGAGCATTTGAGACTGCCAAGCGTTCCATGTTTCCGGTCCAGCCGAACATGCTAGCAACCAAGGCACATGGAGAATCGCTCAATCGCTCAGAAACGGTCGCTTTTGCAATTTCGTCCTTGAGTGCGTCCTCCGACAACCATTTAGTCAAAGGCTCGAAAGTTGTCTTCATTTGTTCGAGTTGCTTAGCACCACCTTCGCTCTCAGTAAGTGAGAATCCCTCTTTGGCGACGTTCTGGAATTTCTTGCCTTCAAATTCAGGCAAAGCAGAAATAGCGTATTCGTCAACAGCTTCGATGAGATAAAGAACTTCATAACCCTTCTTCAACAAGCGCTCTACGAATGGAGAACTGGCGAGTTCAACCTTGTTGGAACCAGCGATGTAATAAACGTGATCTTGCTTTGGCTTCATGCGCTTAACATAGTCAGCCAAGTTCGTAAGTTCTTCGCCATTTGATGAGTGGAACATCAAGAGTTTGCCCAATCGAGACCTATTTGCTGGATCTTCAATAATTCCCAATTTTACATTAGTTGAGTACTCTTTCCAGAACTTGGCAAAATCTTCATCGTTGAGTTTCTTTAGCATATCCAATACTTTGCGTACTAACTTCTTCTTAATTACTTTAATGAGTTTATGTTGTTGAAGTGTTTCTCTTGATACATTCAATGGCAAGTCATCAGAATCAACCACACCGCGAATGAAGCTCAAATAAGATGGCATCATGTCGTTGAATTCATCGGTGATGAAAACACGGCGTACATACAGCTTAATATTATCGGTTTTAGTGCCATAGCGATTGAAATTCTCACCTTGTTGTACTTCTGGAACGTATAACAAAGATTTGAAAGTAACTTCGCCTTCAGCAACAAAGTGAACTTTGGTTAATGGAGCTTTGGTATCCTTTGTCAAAGCTTGGTAGAATTCAGTGTATTCTGCTTCTTCAACTTCATTAGGCTTGCGAGTCCAAATTGGTTTGGAATCGTTGAGAAGTTCCCAATCCCAGACAGTCTTCTCAACTTTCTTGGATTTCTTTTCTTCCTTCTCTTCTTCCACGGCACCTTCAGTTTCATCCTCAGTGTCTGGTTTAGTCTCTGGTTCAGCATCATCTTCAGCCTCTTCAACGGTTTCCGTATGACTAGCCCACAAGTAAATGGGGAAATTGATGAATTGAGAGTATTTCTTGACTAAAGTACGAATTGTGTCTGTTTCAAGATAGTCCTTAGCCTCTGGTTTGAGATGCAAAGTGATCGTTGTTCCACGTTTCAGCGTATCACCACTCGGATCCTCAACAATACTGAAACTGTTCGCATCAGATTCCCAAATGTATTGCTTATCATCATTGTGTTTCGTCCTGACAATAACTCTATCGGCAACAAGGAAAGCAGAGTAGAAACCAACACCAAACTGACCGATCATATCATTCATGTCTTGTGCAGAATCAGCATCCTGCATTTTGCTCAAGAACTCTGCAGTGCCAGACTTTGCAATCGTTCCCAAATTGTTAATGAGATCTTGTTTCGTCATGCCAATACCAGTATCAGTTATATGCAGCATGTTATTCTCTTTATCTGATTTAATTCGCACGTTTAGTTCTGAATTTGCACTAAGAACTTCTTTGTCAGTCAAAGATAACAAGCGAATTTTATCCAAAGCGTCTGATGCGTTTGAAATCAACTCGCGAAGATAAATCTAAAGTCAAAATACAATAGTTAAACATCTGATTAGAGCTGTGAAACATATCAACAAACCTCTTTATTGCGATAAAGAGAATTGATAATCAATTTCATCATTCGGTTTACTTCTGCTTGGAACGTGAACTTTTCAGCTTTTAGACGAGCTTCCTTCATTTGCGCAACGCTCAAGTCATCAAGTTTGATTGCTTCTTCCTCGCGTTTGACGACTTCATCATCTATATCGATCAAACAATCAGTAAGTACATTTCTCGCAGTGCGACAATGGATAAGCAAGCGGAATTATCAATAGCTCCACAACGTAAAAAGTTTAAACTATGTTTTGTCTCAAAATGCGACTTAGGTCGTTCATATATTCATGCCAATCAACCGTTCTATAAAGGTAGGAGTTAATGTACAATAAGTACTTATCAGATGGTTGCTGAGTGGGTTTCAGGACATCTGAATATGCATGAAACACGAGTTGATAAAAATACTGCAGATTACTATGAAAAACTGGCGCCACTTAAGTGCAATCAAAAATACCCATATCCACAAACAGAAAACCAAAAGTATGTTATAAGTTTGCTACAAATTGAATATGTACTAATGCTGCTGCTTCAGATATGGGTGGTATGAAGGAGATCTACCAAAGAAAGACCCACTGCTCTTTCATGGGTTGAAGATTGATCAAATACTCAAAGAAAACTTGATGAACTTTGAGAAAATCCGCATTTAATTGCGTATAATACTAAACCAGGAGATAGCAAGATGCACACGATGCTTGCTTACCTGTTCTGGAACCCTCTCTGGATGCACCCAAATCCATGTCAACTGTTTCCACTGTTCCTTCGCCATATTCTATATCAGCAGATGCTGTGCCTATTAATATTATAGAAATAATAATTAAAACATGTTTATTTCCTAGATTATTGCTTACTCGGCATATCAAATAACCTATAAATTTTACTCACCGAATAAAATAAACACTCCCAGGAGCAACAAATGATAATGCTTCATTGTTTGAACAATTATTTAACGTTTCAAATTTAATAACAACGTTTTGCTTCGATATTTTAACACTTTGTACACGTTTGTAGACTTATCACCTTAAACAACGTCGAAACTCCATCAATTCTGCCACTTGTATGACATTTCTGGATGCATAACTAGAGGAAAATACACGTAGCCAGCGAATCAGGAGACTACACGAAATACAACTGTAGTGTGGGTACAATTGGCCGTAGCTGATTGGTACAAGTATACAACATTAAAACTTAGGCGGGAAGTTCAATCTACGTGATAAAAATAATTAAACACGCGTGTTTAAGTAGTAAACAATTTATTAATCGTGAATACTACGGAACGGTATCCAATAAAAATTATGATTTATATGTAGTCTTCGTGGTCAAATGGGACTTATAACTAGCATAGGCGATGGTGATATAAAAATCAAAAAATAGTGAGAATTTGTATAATCTAACCAAGTATATGGGACCTATGAAAACATTTTACTTCATATATTTATCTTTAAATTGGCTTAAAATTAATGCGGATGATTTTGCATCTAAGAAGAGTTTACTAACTTCTTCAACATCAGCTTTAGTGACAACTGATCTGCCGTTTGTTTTAGCAGCCAAAGCTGCTGGTGTTAATAAATGTACTGCATAACGTAATGTTGAACGTGCACCAACTTCAGCAAGTTCAGCCAAAGCTTCAGGTTCCATTTCCAAGCCTTCAATATTTGCTCGAATTTTAAGAATTTGTTCCTGGTCTGCTTTGCCATAGGGCAATAAACGAATGATAAGTAGTCTGTCTAATAAATCAAGTGGAATGCCATGTGGTGCTAGAATATCATCAGTACCGCGAATAACGCAACGACCACGATTTGTTGCAAATATTACAATTGGTGCAATAGCGCTTTCCAACGCGCGATGCAAATACGTAAAAGTTTCAATGTCAAGCATATGAACTTCATCAATAAATAATACGCCAGGCACCAATTCAGCAATACCTTGATCAATATACTTATCAACAACTTTGTTAATTTCTTTGCGTAGTTTGTCTGTGATCTCAGTCTTTTTGGGCTTAAGCAGTTGACTCATCATGGAGAGAACATCCTGTCCACCTTGTGGTTTAGAATTAGCAACATCCAAGTCATGAAGTGTTACATCCTGTTAAAATGATAGCAATGACTGAGTTGTTTGTTTAATGATTATCATAATACATACTTGAACAACTTCCTTTTTCTTATGAACATCTCCCTTTGGAATAGGGACATATTCCTCAGCTTCCAAATCAAATTCAGTAGCATATGTGTCACATCTTCCTTGTCTTTTTACTGCACCACTATTTGCTTCAATATAAATAACATCACCAACTTCCACCTTCTCTTTTTGCAATGCTTCATAGATGCTTGGATCAAGTTTAAGTTGTTTGCTGCCTCTAGCTGTTCTGAGACCAACAATCACATGACTGATGGTTTTGCCATATCCTAAATAACAATAGTTTTATTATCATGAATATAGTCATAAGTTGCCAAGTATATTATACCTCCAGCAGGATTTTCAGTCTCAACTGGTGTCATTTCAACTACTTCTCCTTCATAAACTTCTTTAGTCTCGCGAATTCGTAGGCCTATCGCACGCCGAAAATTCTCCATAAGAACTTCTGTTTTCTTAATTTCTGAGCTGTAAACTTCTGAGCCAACCATAGGACAAAATGGCACTTTATTTCCTAACTCTTGGGCTATTGCGAGTGCAAGACCAGTTTTGCCTGCACCTGGTGGACCCACTAATAAAATAGCCCTGCCAGCCATCTTCTTGCTGCGAATCATGTCCACAACAACACCGGCAGACTAATTTATAAAGAATCATCATTAAATTTTCATATTTCACATTCGAAAACAAGTGTGCGCTACAACTAACCTCTCTAGCCTTCTCCTGGCCTACGAGGCCTGCCGCCATTTGAATTGCGAATCCACGCTCATCTAAACCGAGTCCTTTGATATGACTATGTGCACTGATACGCTGAGTTTTCACAGTACTTTTTACTTCTTCAACCTTCATCGTTGTTGTATTCTAATCTTTTTAAAATCGAGAAAATGTAACAATTGTTTGATCAATCCAATGCCGCAAGCACGTTATTTACATGTTGTTATGACAATCAGTAAGTTCTCCTTGGTCATATGCAGAGCGCGCTGCGATTTAAAATAAGAATATATATTTTTATTTTTGTAATGATCGTAGGTACCAAACATAAAGATAACTCATAGAATTATTCATATCTCTTTAGTTTTTATTAAGATTATAGTTAATTAGAGCATTACTTAGAAAATATTTTAAACTTGGAAAGTTCAAACAATAATAGGCAACTCTTAGTACAATAGAGAATTGCATATTACCAAACAAATTATTAATATCAAATAAGATACATGAATATAAGATATATTCATGAGTTTGTAAATACCACTAACTATTTTACAATGCAATCTTTAAACTTCTACGAAACTTTAAAATAAATATTTATATTTTCAATCAAAGGTCCAGTGATTTTCCATTCGAGGTTATGTGTTTCAAACATATATGGAAATAGAAATTGGTATTACACAGGTAGTGCCAGCAACTTGGCTAACGAGTGTTCACTGTTTTTGCCTTCCATGTAGGTTTAGTTTGTTCGTTGCGTGGACTGCGTTCAATTGCGTTAGATTGATCGGCTTAGTTTATCCTCCACAGTTGGTGAATGCGTATGCTTCGAGCAGGTAGACACGATCGCTGTTCGCAGTGGCAGTGCATAAGATATACACCGTGTATGCACACAACTAGTCTCGCTAGATTAGCTTGCAATTAAAAGTTTAAACAATTCTGTTAATCATAGTGAGGATTGAACTGGTACCAATCCTTGAGATCAGCTGATTCTATGCCAGTGACGGCTGCATCAACTGACACTTGAGAATAAGTATTAGTGCATAACTAACACCGTGGAGTAAAGTGTAAATCGACTTTGTACAACATTCATTACTGGACCACAATCGCCTAATATTCCGTTACCGAGAACTGCAATCGAATAAGTGATATATCAAGTGATTGTTTAGATTCTGACTGGTTAGATGCATACAAGTGAAGCTGCATTTTGATTTCTCCAGTTGTATATAATTGTTTGAATTGCTCTGGACATGGCTCCTAATTACAGCAAACTCCTGACTCGAAATAACGCGTTTGTGGCAGCCGGTGTAGCAACTGCTCTTTGGGTATACGCCAAGAGAAATCAAAATCAATCCAAGCAACAAATTTCTAGGTTAGTCTTTTATTGCTCTTTATCTAGATTGCAAACAAATATTCAAACTTTTGTTTTGCGTTGAGCTGACTGTTACGAAACTTAATAAATATTTCATATTTATTATTCACAGTTTTGGTGCATTATTACAAAATGCAACTTGAACTATCTATCTGGTAGAGTTGTAATGATGGTGAATGGGAAATTTCACTTTTGAATCCTTCAACGTGGTAAAAGCATTTCATGCAATTACCCGAGAAAAAATTGACGTTGTTCTCTCGAGAAACTCTCATTCTTGTTTGCTGTGCCGCTCTTGGCAACGAAGTAAAAGCATTAAACTAACAACCGTTTCTAAATCTATCAATTTTCATTTCTTGGTAACTTAACAATCAAAGTTTGTAGTCGTTTTCGTTTCGACGAAGATGTTTCATATGGTGAAACCATTAGAATAATTGCTTTGATTATATTGCAAATAAACAAGTTATGAAATTAGGAATATGTTAGTCTGGCAATTCGTATCGGTGTTTGATAACATTTATCACAGTGGCACCAATGAGTTGAATTTGAATTGCTGGATGACTTGTAATAATCAAACTGTATGCACTGAGTGGTGTGTTACGCTGTGTAGGCAAAGGTCATCAATAAATTAACATCCGACATGACTAAAGTAGTTTTTAGCAGCTGTTTAATATACTATGTATTTTTAATTAATTGATATTGTTTATAGATTAAGCAAGAAAGCCAAGGCAAATGGGATCGTGGAAGAGGAAGTCAAATATCTCATCACCGAGAAAACGGAAAAGAAGGCGAAGACACAAGTTGATAAGAAGTTCTTCAAGCAGCTATGGCAGTTAATCAAAATTGTCGTACCCGGATGGGCGAGCAAGGAGTCCGGGCTTTTAACTCTGGTTGCTGGCAGCTTGATTGCGCGCTCCTTATGCGATCTCTGGCTCATTGCGAATGCAACGAAGATTGAAAGGTAAAACAACAATCATGATGATTACGCATCGATCGAACGTATTTATGAATATGTATTGGAAACTACGAAATATAAAGGCGTAGGCTACCTAGACAAACCTACAAATACGGAAGTCCAAGTTCAATAGCACTCAATGTTTAAATTTTTGATGAATAATTACTCTATTCTTATATTATGCCGCCTAGTAATTTAATGCGTTATATAATGCTTAAATTAATGCGTTAAATTGAGTACAGTGGGACCAAGTTAAACTAGAAAATTGTTATATCTACTACTTATGTGAAAGATGGCTTTCTCTTTGAGTATTCCACTACTCGATGGGAAATGGATATATCTTCGTAATTGCCTTGGCATGTTTATGGAAAATGAGAGAAACGTTAGACCAGTTCTACTACAAATTTTAATTCGCGTTTTTGCTCTTGCGTCACGTACCCGAACGACATAATAATTAAAATTAGCACTAAGGCCACGAAATGGAAATTGCAGGAAACTTGTTTATGGCGACTTTCTGTAAAATCGTGAATGCCAACGGGAAATGAGAAATCAATAATTTTACGGCTATTGTTATAGGCTTCACTTACTTTTCATAAAAGCAAATTCAAGGTGTTGCAATCATGCGCTTTGTTCGATGTGATTGAAGATGCCAGTCATCTCATGGAGATACTAATTTTAATGCTTTATTTGTTTTAGTGCAATCGTTTCAAGAGACAGACATCTATTTTACAAACGCCTCTTGAAGTTTTTCTTGGCGATGCCAGTCATTTCTATCGTGAACCAAGTTTTGAAATACTCGATAGGCGATCTTAAAATCCGACTGCGTACAAATCTAACGCGGCGTTTGTATGAAGAGTACTTGAAGAAACATACATACTATCGCATGTCGAATCTGGACACACGGATTGCAAACGCTGACCAACTTCTGACCACGGACGTTGATAAATTCTGCGACTGCGTTGCTGACTTATACTGCAATATTGCGAAACCATCACTGGATATTGGCATTTACGTTTATAAGTTAACGACCACCTTGGGAGGCGGTACGCCACTACTCATGTTATCGTATTTAATATTCTCTGGAATATTGCTGACGCATTTGCGTAAGCCGACAAGTCGACTTACCGCACAGGAACAGAAACTCGAAGGCGAGTTTAGGCACATTAACGCTCGCCTCATAACGTATTCCGAGGAGGTCGCTTTCTACAATGGAAACGCACGCGAAAAAGCCACATTACTATCTAGTTATACCAAATTATTACTGCATTTAAAGAAATTCCTCAAATTCCGTGTAATTATGGGTATCATTGATAATCTAATTGCCAAATATTTTGCGAGCTGTGTTGGCTTCTGGGCTGTGTCTATTCCGTTCCTGTCATATACGCACGCCATACTAGGAAATGTTAATTATGAAGAGCGACAAATGATGTATTACACCTACGGGCGTATGCTGGTCAAATTGGCCGAAGCTATCGGTCGAGTAGTTCTTGCTGGCCGAGAACTAAGCCGTTTAGCTGGATTCACATCACGTGTTACCGAATTGCGCACAGTGCTTGATGAAATCAATGCTGGTAAATATCAGCGAACTATGATTGCAGGCAGTGAAAGCTTACGAACGGACGCTGGCCGCCTGATTTTCAAAGATAATCTAATCAAATTTGACAAGGTGCCTTTAATCACCCCCAATGGAGACGTTCTCATAAAGGAGCTCGATTTTGAAATCAAATCGGGCATGAACGTTTTGGTATGTGGTCCAAATGGCGCTGGCAAGTCGTCGCTGTTTAGAGTCTTAGGAGAATTATGGCCCATCTTCGGCGGCACTTTAACAAAACCGCCCACAGGCAAATTGTTCTACATACCACAAAAGCCTTATATGACTTTAGGCAGTCTGCGTGATCAGCTCACGTATCCACATAGCGCGTCGGAGGCTACACGAAGAGGCGTAACTGATGAAAAATTAAAAGAGCATTTAGAACGTGTGCAATTAGCATATCTGCTGGACCGCGAGGGCAGTTTGGACGCCGTGGCAGATTGGCTTGATGTATTGTCTGGTGGAGAAAAACAAAGGGTTGCTATGGCACGTTTGTTTTATCACGCACCACAATTTGCCATCCTGGACGAATGCACAAGTGCTGTTTCCGTTGATGTTGAGGGTAGCATGTATAGTTATTGCAGGGAAGTAGGCATCACATTGTTGACTGTATCACATAGGAAATCTCTGTGGCAACACCACGAGTACGTCTTTCACATGGATGGTCGAGGAAGTTATGAATTTAAACCAATTGATAGTGAAACTGTAGAATTCGGATCATAAATAATAGATGGGTTTCATTTTTTTAGTAAATTAATACATATGTTATATGTATATACGAAGGTTGAGGTTGTTTTTACCATAAATATTTTATAACAAAATGATTCTTATTTAATGATTGGCGTTGTGAAAACGAAAAAACTTGTATGAGAAGTCAGTTAGGGGGTTTATAAAATATATTACAAGTTTGAAGTCATTTAACTCATTTCCATAAACATAACACTTTTACATTCGTGATAATTAGATTAATTTCTGGGAAAAGTGCGTGATTGTTAGAATAGTATATTTAAAATAATGTGAAAATATATGTTGTATGAATTTATAAACTATTTTTCTACATGACTGGTTGTTTACTTGCTTCTAATTTCATTATCAAATATTCACATTCGTCAGACAATTAACAATTACGAGCGTTTTATGTTTTTTTTTTTAGCCAATAATAAGAGCTTATATCTCAATGGCATGTGTGCGAAATTACTAATATGAATGTTAAAAGTAGAGAAATTTTTAATACTCATTAACATTAAAGTTTCCTAATAAGGCATTATAACCCGATTGGTTATGGGTGATTTAAACGGCACAACATATGTGGAGGAAGATTAAAGCAATCTGTCAAACGAAATTTAATAATTTTAAACTATATTTTCAGAAGTTTGTTAAGCTTTCTGGTTGTGAAAGAATTATTTCGCTATATGTTATAGTTCCCGAGATATTAATTAAACTGTACTGTGCCATTTCAGTTTTCCAGCTCTTAATGATGAATGCTTGCGTATCTTCTGCAAGATCGATATTCGCATTCAAAGATTTCACTATTTCATTGACTTTTTAACATGTGAAAGGTTTATTCATAACAATGCACCGAGTAAATCACATGCAGTCAATAATTTGTGATAAATTGCTAGTATTTTAGAAAACGTGATTTCGAAATGTGCTGATTGACACGTGAATCCAAAACTAATGAAAGTCTTTCAAGAGTTTTCGCGTAATTGATAATTTTGTGAAATTTGCTTAGTGTCATCATACTTTTGCGATCGAGCACTGAGCATGTGTCCGCAAACTTCATGTTTTCTAGATTGGTACTTTGTGCATTGCAATTAAATTTTTGCATTTCTCTCTAAGCGCGTTGCCTTGTAATCACGCTCGATAATCAGTTTCATAGACAATCATTTGAACAACTTTTAAAATGTATTTGATTTGCATTAACATTAAACGTACAAAGAGTTCCGTTCAAGTGCGGTGCGCGTTTCATTGCACGAAGATGCAACAACGAACTTTCCACCAAATCTCAGCTTGCCAACTTTGAAAGTTACTTACTGCTAATGATTGTTGCATTTGCTGGGCCTTCGGCGTATGTGGATATATTTATTTGTTTGCGGTAAAGTGAATGTCTGATGGCCAATGATTTGTGGATCTTTCTTTTGCTGCGATAATTCTACTGCATGCGCTGAAAGTGAGAACGGAATTGGGAAAAAAATCGAATTTCCAATCTGCAAATATACAAGTCACGCTAACAATAAATAAATTTATCTTGAATTTATATACCTACTTATATTACATATAAGTCTACTTTCAGTTTTATTGTTAAACGATTAATATTATATTTGAATTAAGCGTACATCCATCATCATAGTTTATGCGTTGAATTTGATATTCAAGCTCTCTTTGTTATTCAGAAACGCATTCAATGTGTACATAGTCTTCATGGATTTTAGTGTTTAAGTCGCTCGTCATGGACTCGTATTTACAGAGCGTTCAATCTATGCGCTACAAGACAATGGATCATTCTTCATCGCGTCGCATGGCATCGCGGATCATAGCGAAGAGGAATTGGATTTCCTTTTTATTGCGTGTGCCCGCCAGGCACAACATGTGCATGAACAATACGCTCAAGACGAACTAGAGGAATTCAATATGTGGCCCATTGTATATGCAATCTTTCAATTTCAATGATTTTAGTGAACGCCGCCGCCACACCGTACACCTTCTTCTTCGGTTTCGATTTCCTGCCGGTTATGGCGCAATTGCATTCCAGATAATGCAAAATAATTACAATGTTCTTCGTTTACTAGCCTATGCAATCTCACTAGTGTTTTGTTGCGTTTTGTACAACAACGAAACGTATTTTGGCGTCTTAATGTATTATAAACTTTTTTTAAAGCAATTTCAACCTGCGTAGTGAATCGATTTGGCTCATAATGCATGCGCATGAATAAAACCCATTCATTTCGTTGTCAAAGCACGACGTGTAACTCGAATTCTATGCCAAATGTACATAATGGATTTACATATTTGTGTATTGTTTTGTAGAAGAGGATAAAGTTACAAACTGTTGCGTTTTTCAGTATTGCACAACGGCGGAATGTTTTATTGTAATTGTTTCAAGCTCTAATTAGCCCGCATGCCATAGCAATTCAATTATAGTTCGATGTGTTTTAGTAAATTGCAGACTGAGTTGCACTCATAATTAAAATTTCAACCTTAATGTATCATTTTTCATGAGTACAACTCAATTAATATCCACCAAATTTTTGCATTTAGAACGTGTAAATTAAAATTTACAGATAAATTTGCTGATTAGCAAGACTTGTTTATGTTTCATATGTTGACATACATTTAATGATTTGTATCATAATTATACATTAAAGTTTCATAATTTTATTGCAAAATTTCTTTGTCTTGCTTTGCTTTTGTTGCATTTTCAATCATTTGTCAATGCAATTATTATTTAATCAGAAATATCATTTGACTCTGCCATGACGACACAATGTTTTAAAAATCTTATGTAAATTACGTATTATACGTGATTTAATTATATATAAAAAAATACAATACGGGGCTATAAAAATAAATTTCAAGAGTTACGCATAGTGAAGTTATTAATTATGTTTTTTTTATAATACGCTAGAGTGTTTCAAAAATGGCAAGCTAAATTGGTTTAAATTATGTAAACCCATTAAGCCATACATAAATTGATTTCCTAGTTGCTTCACTTCTTTTTGGGATTGCACAAATTTATTGAAGCTGAGTGCTTGAAGGTCGTTTTTTCTTCGTGGTGACGTGAGCGCACTTGCTTTCAATTAAGCGCCATTTGCAAGAACAAATCGATGTGATCTTAAAATTTATTTATACGTTGAGAAATCCTGATTGCATCTTAAATACAGCAACCTTCGCTCTCGTACTCGGTGCTTATGCGTTTATTATTTTTATTTCATCTTCAATGACTTCCATTAATCAACGAGCGAGCGCAGTAACGTTGCACTTCTGTATGCTATTGTTATAAATGATTGACGAACAATGAGCAGCAAGAAGAACACTTGGAGAGGAAAAAAATATAACTCAAAATTGCGCTCATAATGCTCTTGACATAATAACTGCATGTGGTTATTATCGACAGCAGACATCATATTTTTAGCGGATGATCTAAGCTTGCAAAATCAATGATTGTGATCTCTGCGCGTTTTGTTTTTTGTTGTTGTTGAATTGAAATTATGATATCACGATCTGGCTATAAAACTTGACCAATGTACCAGACCGCAAAACAAGATGTACGTGCGATCGAAGCACTTGAAATGCAAGAGTGACAAAGCCATGTGACAAAACATTTCATTACTTATGTCACAAACGCAACTTTTTCTTGCATGCATTACGCTCCCGCGAGTGTTTCCCCATTGTTTTAATGGCTTTTATATGTTTCACATTTTGATTTACAAGATGCGCGCATATGTCCTTTTGCGTCGTGTGTTTTCAACATGGACCTCGAAACCAAACCGAAGCACACTGCTTGACATGTCATGGCAAAGAGCATACGAAATTTAAAACATGATTTAGCATATTAATTGAAGGATAGTCCGATTATGTTTTTACGTTTACCAGTAATTCACATCGTTTTCTTACGTGCTTACAACTTTATTATATACAACTAGCAGGTAGGTATTTCAACGATGTATTGTGTTGTAAATGATGAGAGAGTGACCGACAGAATTACCAATCATTATGAACAATTAAATTTTATGATAGCATTACCGCATTGCATGAAAGCAATGAATGTACAGTTGTAGAAACAGAAATGCTTAAGTTAAGTTTATCCTCTCGTGGATGAAAGTAACTCATATAAACATCAAAAAAACAGAACAAAGACGCACAAGAAACAACAACAAAATTCAGCCGACTTCCTTTGTGCTTCTTGATGATGAAGCTGAGGTGCGAAACAAAGCAAAAAATGATAATAAGTCTCGGCGCTTGGTTGCAAAATGCAAAACAGCACGGAATAAATGAATTGTTTTCAATTTGTTTATTGTAGACAGGAAAGTAAGAAACGTAGCCGAAAACACTTTCGCATTGTCTTCTTCCTATTCAAATGTCGATGGCATGCGTGTTTTGCGCACTCGTATATGTTTTTACATGCCATTTAATTTCACTTCCGATTATTTTGCTCTTTACCTGGCTGGCGCTGCAATTGTTTGAACTTTGTCACCATCTCGTCTTCTTTTCCTTTCTTCGCAGTAATTTAATTCAACATTTATCATGCGCATGTTTGATTTAAATTCACACGCAAAGTGACGTGAATTAACTTTTTCCTTTTGCAATTAAGTCATTAAACGCTGCGTATAAATCTTATTAAGACTTAGTGATTGTGTTTGCTAAGAGTGGCATTTTAATTCATTAATTTGATTGTCGTAATAAACTGATGAATATGTTCATTGTCTGTTTGAGCACTTCATTATTGCTTATATGCTGCTAATGTGATTTTAATTTTTAATCAGTTATTAGAAATACTTACTTACTTGACGAACATAATTTGAAAATCACGTGGAAACAATGCTAAAATTAATATTACTTTTGATGACTTCCTAATTATGAAGAAACAAAGAGAACAATTACAATATTTATTTACTGTTGCTTTATTTGGTACACATAAAGATTAATCACTGTAATGAGTATGAAAGCGAATCCATACGTGCAAATCTCATTAATTACAAGTGAAAATAAATGGACATTGAGGCGCTGAGTAATGAAATGACTGATTGCTTTTCATTTAAGTTTATTTTAAATATGTTACAAATATCTCCTAAGTAAGCAAATACCTTAAGTATAAAATGTCATTCTCTCACATTAAAACGAAATGATTTGCAATATCATAATAAGTGTTTTCGCATCATCCAAATATAGGTATGTAGAAAAATAGGGAAAATACAAGAAAAGGATAATTTGTTTCACTTGGCTTACTCTCTTACTCTCAGCAAGGATGAGAGATAAATAAATTACGAATGGCTCCAGCCTTTGGTGAGTCTCTTCCACAAGCTCGGCTTGTCAATGTTCGCGGAGGGCGGCTGATCATTGCGTATCTGTTCGAGGAAACCCATTGATTGATTATTGGCGGTCTCATTGCCGCCGGCATCTCCAATTTCACGCAAATCACGCATCATCTTCTTACGTATCGTCTTCTTCATACTGAGGTGTCGTTCCAACGTCTTGTATTTATGCTTGGAACGTGTGTCTACCACCGCCTCGCAGAGGATGCGTGGATTCTCCTTGTTCTCCTCCTTATTGCCGCCCCAAATATCACGCACGTCGCGAATCTTGCGATCGTTGATGGTCGTCATTGTCAGTCTACGTTTTTGCGCTAGGAATTTGCCGAGTATGCCCTCTCAATTACCTGCAACATTAAACAGACATTCGAAATCAATTACTGCCTAGTTCTTCCGGTTTTGGCAAGAAGTAAAAGAAAGTAAAAGGCGATTGAGTGCGTTTTGCATTTACAACTTGCATTGAGTGTTTGGATCGATTAATATTCTATCGACCAGATGTTTACTCGATAGCAAAAAACGGCAGATCCGTAACGAAACGATTAAATCGCGAAATTATTAGTTTCACCTTCCTAAGAAGCGGTGACACGCGCTTCATGTTTAATGAATTGATATTGGCGTTGTGTTTGAATTAAGCGCCGCATTTTTTGTTGCTGTTGATGTTGTTGTTTCGGTTTCGATAAACTGGTTTCAATTAGTTCAAGATTTATTTGCATTAAGTGCGCTGCTCGGAAGTGTGCATTCGAAAAATTCAATATCAAACTGTAAAACCAGTCGAAAAACAAATGACAAGCGACAAGTTGAAGCATGAAGTAAAGGAAAACGTGATGGAAGGCTTGGTTTATTTTCACGTTGATCGAAACAACCGTGTGGGTTGTCTATTAGGCAATATTACAATAGTAGCCGCCGCCATTTCTTTCATATGATAAAATTATACACGCGATCATAATTTAATTATGCGTTAAATGAAACGCATTGATTAAAGCGCATGATTTGTATGCTTGTTTCATTATCGTATCCTTCACACGCACCAGCCATATGTTTAAAAGTCGTTATGACAATCATTACAGCAAGTGCGCGGATAAGCAAACACGACAAATGCCTGACTGACGACTGACTGTCTGTTGTTTATGAATTAGGATGCGTTGAAAGAAAATGCGCATTGTGCTGCGGCCCCTGAGAAGCAATCAGCAAATGTTGCGCCTGCAGCCGCCATGGACGACGTCGTCGACGATGGAGTGCAGAAAGAAAAAAGAAAACTGGAATTGTAACTGTAAAATCAACGCAATACGCCACATCTATATGGCTAAATACGGCTAGCAACAAACATTAAACATTTGCCAGGTTGACTGCCGGCAGTGAGGAACGGCCAGTCAGTCAGTCAGCGCGCATCGCCAAAGGAACAACGAACCCCAAAGAGACCAACCAAGAAGCATGCCATCGCGTCGCATGAGGCTCAATGAGCAAGCACTTGGTGCACAGAACAACCAACAATTGTATTTGAGCGCAGCGAATGAGCTTTATGTAATTCTCAATATGACACTTTCACATAAACGTAAATTAAGTTTTGTGTTGAAGACACGCCGCTTCTTTGACGCATAATGCTTTTATAATTCTTCATCATATCCGCATCAGGAAGAAGAAGAAGAAGAAGTGTGGCTACGCGCTTTCAGAAGCATTTGTCAAAGTTGATGAACCATCAAACGAACACATTCGTTGACTCATGCCTGCGGAACCATCACGTCGCATAGACACTTCTTCGCCTCTTCGTGGTCCACGGTCATTAAATGCACAACGGGCTGGCCGCCGTCGTGCGGCTGGTTTTTCGTTAATTAAGTATGAACTTCAACTTGAACTCACAGCGCGCGCGCATTGCAACTAAGCGGAAGTTATTATAATTTACTTTTTTATGGCCGAGACATTCCCAGCTAACACGTTGAGTACCTAATTGCGCCCAAGCATCTTGTTTTGCGCGAGTTCTCCATCGCATTGTCGGCGAAACTAAAAGTCGCGCTTCGTGATGACGATTTCATTGCTTTCTCATGCGACAATACTCGAATAAATCTTATCGCGCAAACAGATGCGATTCGCTGTCAGCAGGAGATGTAAATATAAAATATATACGCACGCGAAAGAGTTTGCGAATTCAAGGCGAACTGGTCTTTGACTTTACTTTTAACTTTTGCCTGCATCCACGCGCCGCGTGTGCGCCAACACTGAACAACATTAGGACAAAGCGAGAAGGAGTGAGTATAATGGCTTCATCTTAAAAAACGTCTCTCTGCTCTGCAGATATTTAAAAAGAAAGCAAAACATAAATTACTTTTGCGCGACTCTTGTGCCGAAAAACTTAATTGCAGTGAAATTTATTTCCTAGCCTAGATTACCACCGGAATCTCTCCTAATCCTGGCCATTTCGTGGCTTTTCATCACTGTTTGACTACCAGCCTTTGAATAGCATGGTGATACTTATATGCAAGTTTGGATGGCAGTTGCCGGTTGTAAATGCATACGAATTCAGTCGGCTTGATTCTCCTCCGAACGCCTACACGCCTTACATGTTTGCTTTCACAGGCAGCCTGAATGAATGCGCGTTGCGCTGCCTTTCGTCCTGCTGGCTCTAATGCATACAAGAACGAACAAGAGAAGCTGCTGCTGCTGCTGCTCTTGCTTGCAAGCAACTCGAACAAGTTGACACAATTCGAGTCGATAATTTCAATAGGTTGTATGCAACAAAACGCCAACAAGCCACTTGGCTGCCTGCCTGATTCAGTACTGTGGACTTCTCCATGACGAACCTGCTTCATCTTACTTTAATTCCTGGTACTAAGCTTTGTTCAAATACGCGCTACAAATGTTTCTGCTTAACATTCTCATAAACATAAATTAACAACTTGTTTGCACTGCCAGAGTGCACTTTCTTGCGTCTTCAAGTATTGAATTATCATCATAAGGAATGTTTCACTGATAATTAGATAAGTAACTAGATAAATAAATACCAAAAAGATGTAAAGCTCTTCATGCCAAGGACAAGCACCGAAAATATTCAAATTCAGGCTCAGAATGAATCTAGAACAACAACAGAACGGAACAAAGTCGCGGTGAACAATTAAACGTATTGCGAAAGAAATTTAAATAAAGTTAAGTGAACATGTTCTAAATGTTGAGGGCGACTTGCAGCACCAGTTGACCTGGTAGGTAGGTAAGACAAGAACTAACTGGTGACTCATAATCCCATTTTTATTCTCCTCGTTATCCTTAAGAGTTAAGAGTGTGCATTTTGCTTCAGTATTGCACAAGTTGGCAGAGTTAAAATCTAACATTTAAAGGCAATTTCCTTGAGCGCAGCGCATAAATGATATTAGAAAATAATGAACAACAATCAAAGCAATCGAGCTGTACGTATTTATAAATAGCTAATATAAAACTGGGATCGATAATTGAGTTTGAAATGGTTATAAAATTATCATTGGGCAACAATTTCACATTTCTGTGAAATTGCAAGCAGCACAACGCACAGTGTTGAAATGCAAAGACGACTTACTGATCCGTGTGGCGTGTTAAGTTATTAGGTAAAATAAGTCATAAATAATCAAGTTACGATTTATTAGCAAATGCACTACGAAATGGTAAAAAGTATGAAGTGACTCACCTTATGACTAAATAAGTAATAACCAATATTTTCTTAATGCACGATCATATTTTCAGTGATGATTGAACTACGCAACAAACTACGTAACGTAATTGCCGAGGAAAAACGTACTTAATTAAAAATGGTTAAGTATTAAATTAGCACACAAAAAACTTGTCTCTGCTTGCCACTTTTATACGGAAACTGTGCTTAAAACTTGCACAATACGCGCGCGCATTCGATTCGTAACTTTTTTCTCTTTCTTTACAGTTGTTGTAACTTTTGCGCTGTTATCCTTTAGAAATGGTGCATCGATGCAATGCGATCTTCGTCGTGAATGCGATTTACTGAGATGTATCGTGTTCCGAGAACCGCTTCCAAGCTCACTCAGTACAGTTTAGTTCGCATTCAAGTCTTCTAATTGTTGTTGTGCTTGAAATTGGTGAAAGGTCGACACCATGATCATGGGTTGTGGTTTTCGAACGTTGCCTTAACTATCTATTTATAGTCGTGGTGAGTTTTTGCCGTCTGCTTTTATCAAATTTATTATCGATTTCCTTCGCACAAACTTATTAACTTAACTACTACTTTTTCGGCTTTTTTGCAAAGCGCACCGTCCGAAGGTTTCTTGCGCCCGCTGGACTCGGTGTTGCGGTGTGTTGTTATTTTGAATGCGCGACTCAGCCGCGGACCGCGAGCTTGAACCCACAACTCTTGACTAACAGAACTTGACGACTTGCGCCTGATGTGAACCATAAGCACGCAGCAGAAGCGCGAACCGCAAAGCGCTCCACCAAAAACGTCGACGCGAACTGACTTTTCTCGTGCCACACAAACGGTGCGATGCGCGATGGCATAAAAATGACGATGATGATGAAGAAGAACAACAACGCATTGCATTCAAATGGAAAGAGCGCAAAAGAAGAAGGAATCACAAAGAACTTATTCAAAAAGCGGTACTGTTAAATGTTCTAATTACTGATGCTTGTTCAATTCGCAGCTTGAGCTATGCTAATACAATTTTTTACACAGATAATAATTTATCGCCAATCAATCAGTATGGTGATAAAAGTTAATTACGAAAGTAATTTCCATTACGCTTTTTAGGATTTAGGTATATGCTATTTCTATTTATAGATTCTGAAATATCACGAGAAATTGATTCAAGTTTGTACTTGAAATAAACTTTAAACTTTTACTTTCAGTTGTTTTAATGTGTAACAATGCGTAGGCAATGCGTACTGAGCATCTATTTGTAGGTACGTACAAACAATTGATGTTTGGTGCTTAAAATTGTATACATTTATGGATAAATTCAACACAATGAAATTGTTTGATTTTTTAAATTTATAATTATCCGGCACGAATGCTAACGAGATAGTTTTTGTGGATCTAATCGAGAAGACAATTGGCTTGCACATTCTATTAAACCTCATATTAAATGGAAAAAACAAGGTAATTCTTACCTTCTACTTCAATTGTAGTCTAATATCATTTACTTATTACTCTCACGGTGATTGTATTTATGGAATTAATAATGCCATTCAATTAACGCGCGTATTCTTGACATTCAGTGTTTCCTCCAAGCAAATAATTATTTACAATTGAACTAAGTATGTTTAACACTACATTATATAAATTTACTGTGCCTTAATAATATTGCTCAAAATTAATGAATTGTTATCACTGAAACATTGCTAACTGATAATGGTTATCTTAATTATCATTATCATAGATGCGCATGTTTTCAAAATAAAAGCTATATTACTTGAGTATACTTTCTACACTCGTCGTGTACCTACTTACGGTTTAGAAAATATATTTTAAATATTTATATGTTTGAAATAATTAAGAATAAATTACTGGAATTGTTTGCATTATTTCCGTTTGATACGGGTAAAACTATGTTATCAAGTATTGTTCATAGGACTTATATGTATTTGCTTGTTGACAGCGTTAATTAACATTGTTCTAAGAATAACTAATGTGAATAACAGTGCGATCCAATAACTTGATAATGAGACGATTAACACATATCAGTTTCTGCATTTTTGGCATACTTGAACTGCCACGAATGTAGTTTATGTGATAGTGTGCGTCGTGTTTTAAACTAAGGAAGTATAATCCTTTATTTAAAATTACGGATATTGGTTTAAATTAGTTTTAAAAGTTTGCTTTCATAGGAGAACCGGCTTCTATGGAATCACTGGTTGCCTATAGTCAATTGAGCTGTGCGGTTCTAGCACGCAACTTTCTGCAACCAATGCGCGTGGAATACCTGTTGTTAATTAAGAACCACTTACATTAACATCAGAATTTAATGTCGATCATAGCAATTTAGTATTATTACAAATGGATTATATACGTAATTAGTGTATTGACTTATGATGGCACCTTTCTTGCATTACCTATGAATTAATATATTTACTAGTTATATTGTCAGTAAATAAATTTCGTTTTTGCAGACATGCACACTGTATTATTAGTGGGAATTAAATGTTCAGTCGCCTCAAGTAATTGCTTCATTAATTATTGCTTAACATGAATTACACGTGCTTTGTCGTTGTTAATTTTCTTGTAGATTTGTTATCATATTTGAATGCAATGCTTACGCGCCACGAGGTTATTTTGCCAGTTGGACCAATCAGCGGTCTACAACTGTACACTTTACGAAGGCTTTGCTACGACGAATCATTAGTGCGCTTTCACTCTGAATCGACGTAAAATGACGTGGGGAATAGAGACAGAGGATACATATATGTCGATTACAAACTTGTTTAAGTTGAAATTCGGCCAATCGTAGCGTTCCATCTGTCGGTATCTATTCGGTTAAAGCTGCGACGACATGCTATCTTTTGTCAGCACATAATATAAAACGGTGTAACGTGAAATCAAGTGTGTCTTTTCTTGTTGGAACAGAGCATATTTTCGATAGAAAAACCTTTCATTTGTGGCACTTGTATGTAAGACGTGTTGGTGGTGTCACGTAAAGTTGGCTTGCAACAAGGAATAGTGTTAAATAATATTGCAAAATGAAGTTGTGCTTATTACTGGCGGCTTTCTTAGTTGCATTAGCATCAGTATATGCTGATGTCTACCTAGAAGAAAAATTCGCCGATGGTAAGTAACAGATTTTTGCTTTTGATGGATATGTACAACGTGTCAAATGCCGGCCGCGTCACAGCCCAAATGTTCAAATACTTTAAGAATTAAAGCAATGTATTAGACGCGGAAGCTATTTTTACATTGATTTATATAATCCACACGAACATGTAATTAAATATTTATGCATGGCGTTGTAGATACATGGGAAAAGAACTGGAAATACAGCAAACACCCTGGCAAGGAATTCGGTAAATTCGTTTTGACTGCTGGCAAGTTCTACAATGATGCCGAAGCCGATAAGGGTCTGCAAACCTCCCAAGATGCCCGATTCTATGCCCTGAGCAGGAAGTTCAAGCCATTCTCCACTGAAGGCAAGGACTTTGTTGTTCAGTTTGCTGTAAAACATGAACAGAATATTGATTGCGGCGGCGGCTACGTGAAAGTATTTGATTGCTCCCTGAAGCCAGAAGAGATGCATGGTGAATCACCATACAGAGTCATGTTTGGCCCAGACATTTGCGGTCCAGGCACCAAGAAGGTCCATGTCATCTTGAACTACAAGGAGAAGAACCATCTAATCAACAAGGATATCCGCTGCAAGGATGACGTCTACACACATGTGTACACACTCATCATTCGTCCAGACAACACCTATGAAGTACAAATTGATGGTGAAAAGGTTGAAAGCGGAGAACTTGAAGCTGATTGGGAGCTCTTGGCACCAAAGAAGATCAAGGACCCCAAGGCTGAGAAGCCAGCTGACTGGGATGAGCGTGCAACCATTGCCGACCCAGACGATGAGAAACCAGAAGACTGGGACAAGCCAGAACACATCCCAGACCCAGAAGCTAAGAAACCAGAAGATTGGGACGATGAAATGGACGGCGAATGGGAACCACCACAGATTGATAACCCAGAATACAAGGGCGAATGGTCGCCAAAGCAAATCGACAATCCAGCTTACAAAGGCGCATGGGTCCATCCTGAAATTGATAACCCAGAATACAAGCCAGACAGTGAATTGTACAAACACAATGAGATCTGCGGTATTGGTTTGGACTTGTGGCAAGTCAAATCTGGCACAATCTTTGATGATATCCTCATTACCGACGATGTCACTTATGCTAAGCAAGCCCTTGAGAGCCTTAAAGCCCGCCAGGATGGCGAGAAGAAAATGAAGGAAGAGCAAGACAAGGCTGAACGTGACGCTGCTGCCAATGAGGAAAAGAAGGAAGATGATGATGAGGATGAAGATGATGAGGATGAGGATGATGAGAAACCAGTAGTGGAGGTAAATAATAGAAAATTTGCATTTGAAAATACGTTACTAATTCTGCTTTTCTTTTGCAGCAACATGATGAGTTGTAAGCAGCAGACTTGTTAAACAAGAAAGACTTTTTATATCTTATCGTGTGAAGTTTTTGGTTAGTGTGTATTGTTTCTTTTGACTGATTTTTGTTATTAAGATACGCGTCTTCTTAAACTGGGTATGAAACAAGGATAATAACGATTTAAATCTTAATAAGCAAGCGAATGTGAAGTAATTATCACCAGGGATGAATGAAAACTCGCAAAATCAACCAATTATACTTTTTTGGTTACACAATGAAGCATATTATGTTTACATTTGTAAATAATGAGAATGAATTTAATACAGCCAATAAATTATTTGTAGAAAAACTGAAACACACGTCTTATACATTTTCAAAGGCATTCACATTTAAATTGTTAAAGATTGTAGTCTTGTATTGATAATATGAAGATTTATTTTTGCATAATAATTTGTATAAAAATTAATAGTATTATTTTTGATATAAAAGTACTTCACGCACAAGAAAACCTCTTTGCACAGTGCATTATAAAAAGAAATGTATAGTTTACAAAATCCAACAATCACAAAGAATTAATTGCAATAGTCCATAGAAGCCTCAAGAATATTTGAGCAGTTATTCCATTTTCTTGACATAACAACTGATTGATTCAGGATCACAATTCTCATACTCTTTGATATTTCCTAAATGCTTGTTGCCATCGTGAATACACGCGCAACGTTTCTCATTTCCTGCTTCATATAATTCACGTGGGACCCCAATCCAATCGCGTTCAATACCGCCACTTAAATGATATGAAATTGTTATCTTTATTCATGGATAATCAATAATAATAAATTACCTTTTATTAGTGCACCATAATCTAGTTCCTTTCTCCGCTTCCCATTCAATATTGCATGGTGGGAACATCTTTTTCTGAGCTTCTTCAGAATCCTTTGCTAGTTCTGCTTCTTTGATCAAGTTCTTTACTTCTTTGCCATATGGTGTCAATTTTCCTTGAGCATTATAAAATCTGCCAATCATTTTGCCTAAAATGTATGTTTTAAGTATGGCAGATATGAAATGTTTCTAAACTTTCTAAATACTGACCAACTTTAGGATATTTCTTCTTATAAAACTGGACCCAGTGATTCAGTGAACGAAACTCTGATGGTGAGAATTTGATAACATCATCTGATGAGGAATCCTCTTCAAAATTTCCAATTACAAAGCTTTTGGAGTTATCTTTGCCTGAAACATTAAGATATGAATATGCAACAAGTGAAACCATAGGTAAAGCAATATTACGAACCTATAAATGCATGATATGTTTCTCCTTTCCCATAGTATTTTTCACCACTTGTAACATCATACACATTTCCCAATATTACTAAATAAAGTGGCAAGTTATTATCACCATTGAATTTGGCAATTTCATCAGCAGTAAATAGCTTTTTTCCATTAATTTCTGTGCTCGGTGCAAATAGTAAATTTAAGAAGTAGTTTGTTAACAGTGAAGACACTATAGCCACAAGCATAAATTTCAACATCTTGACTTGAGCACCAAAAGAAATTGAACAGAACTTATCACATTTGAGGATGAATAACAACAATAACAAATTACCTAGCTTTTATGGAAGCAGGTCTACCAAAATTTGGCCAATGAAATTTGACATACAAGCCAGTACAAGTAATTTATGGGTTATGTTATGTTGGCATTAAGTGAAAGTGATGTCAGCCGGCTTCCCGCCGGTTAGTAATTTCTTGTGATTTAATAGTGATCAACGAAGTGGCATTGTTTAAAATTTGTGTGAATAATAGAAGACCGAATCCTGAACCAGCTGCAATAATAAGGTAGGCGTTATTTTGCATTTCTCATTATCGTTTTGCTTCGTATATATTGTGTAACCTCTAACGTATGCGTAGTTGGCTATGGCCAAGACAAGTTTTATTTAACGGCGATTGTTAAATCACGCGACAGTCAACGACAGTCAAAACGTTATCATAGTGAGTTTATTTCGGTCGTTATCAGAATGTTAGACTTTTTCCATCATGCGATACACCCGTATTTACAAAAGTATATGGGACCTCCAGGCAAGGTCATTCAGAGAGTATACCTCATATATTAATTTTCAATCCCTAGATCCCTTAACGTCAACATGGTTCCTGCTCGACTCCCCACTGAGTATCATTATCATATTAAGCTCCTATTTTGCGATCATTTCTCGCCTGAGAATGTTTATGAAAAACCGAAAAGCATATGACTTAAGGTCATACTTGGTTGTGTATAACATTTGTCAAGTTATCTTATCAATGTACATCTTCAAAGAAGTGGTCATGGCTGCCTTATCAGGCGGCTATCGTTTAAGTTGTACACCCCTAAACACGGCGACTCAGAATGGCATAAGGGTAATAATTCTGATACCAATTGTAAACGTTAAGGTTATGCAAGCATTGTTATTATAGATGGCAAAAGCGTTTTGGATATTTTACGTTTCGAAAATACTTGACTTAATGGACACTATATTTTTCGTTTTGCGTAAGAAAATGAATCAGATAACATTTTTGCACATGTATCATCATTCATCAATGATTTTCAATTGGTATTTGGGACTTTTGTATTCCCCAGGTGGGCAAGGTATGTCTATCTCCTTGCAACTGAATAGTAATTAACTGAAAGTTAATGGACCATTTTGTAGCTTTTTTGAGCGTCATGCTTAACTCGTTTGTGCATGTCATTATGTATACTTATTACATGCTGGCCGCAATTGGACCCAGAGCTAGTAAATACCTATGGTGGAAACGATATCTCACCCAAATTCAATTGGTATATAATAATTTTGCACATACCATATGAACATAATGAGCTTTGATTGCCGTTTTCAGATACAATTTTTCGCGGTGAACGTGCATTTATTCATTGGGTTATATAACAGTTGCAAAGCCCCATTTTGGTTGAATTGTTTTACCATCGCATACGTTTGCACGATGGTTATTTTGTTTTTAAACTTTTACTATCAAGCGTATAGAAAGAAGATCAACTTAACGAAACAGCCAGTTGATGTAAAGCGGGATATAAAGACGAAGATCGACTACAAAGCGGGTGGTGATTACTTTTACAACAAAAGTGACTAACAAAATTGTTTGCATTGCACTTTGCATAATTCTATTTGTTCATTTCCTGCTTATAAGTGTTCTGCTTATAACTTTGCCTTGTTGTTATTGAATATAATTTCATTCCACCATTCGGGACGACTCAGATTATTCTTACCAGTGAAAATTGAACGTTGGATATGTTTGTAGACCTTTAAGCAAATGTCATTTGTTATTGATTGCGGGATTATTCAAATATTTGCAATGATAATACCTCTCCGTCTGAATTGCCAAGCACGGAATTAAGTAAATAATCGTCGGGTGCAATTGCATCAACCAAAGCGACTGCATCGGTTTTTATAGCGGTTAGTGACGATAATATTGCTTCGTGGAATAACGCAGCTTGATTACCGGCAAAATATCCACCTTTGTAAAAATGCAATACAAGCTTCTCGAGATTGAATAAACCGTAGAGCGCAAAAACTCGTTTAAGAACCAGCACAATGTTGGGGTCTTGAACTTCATTAATGAATAACAAAAATTGGTGCAAAAAGAAGTGCTAAAAATGCGGCAAATTTAGTGATTTGACTTTGAAAACTCCATGGGGTTTACCTTGATGTATGCTAAGGTTAAATCTTTGGCATAAAATACTTGATTATTGTTTCTTGATGTAAATGCGCTACCAGTTTTTGCCAGATTGCTTTCGTATTTTTCAGTGGACATCTTCAAAAGATGACAAACAAGCCACTGATACATTTTCATTATTTCTGCAAGTATGGTTTGATTAGCCGTATATTATATGGGCGTTTGAAATAAGTTACCTTCCGGTTGGTTTAATTGTTCGATAGAAGTGCAGTTATTTTTTTCTGATAGGATTCTCAAACCGTTGTTGAGAAATTGTACAGATTTGTATGGCGTATCAATTTTCTGCTTGTTAATTACCATAGACCAGAATTTCATTAACCAATTACTGGTTTGTTGAACAAGAACATTGTTCTCCCCTTCGTAGGTCATGCTAACGTCATTCTCATTACGACTGTCTCCCAAACGTGATGCTTTCAAAAAACCGTGACCGCCACAGCCTTCGCGACATTCTTGCGCTGCATCACGATGAAACCAGGTGGAAAATGCTTTAGTTGCGGCTGATATTGCATGCATTTCAATGCATCGTTCGGGACCGTCTGGTCGTTCATTGCCAGATATATTTTCCAGCATTGTTTGTATGTTTTCATACATTAAAAAGTTGAAGCCCACGCGATGCACGATTGCGCCAGCCAAATATGGAAGAAGTCGATATTGCTAAGACATTTTACTTGTTAGTTATCGGAGAGTTACTCAAAGTATAGGATAGAAATTTACTTGCAGTTGATATTCAAGCACCGGCAATTCTTCCTTTGAATTCTCAGGTGCGAATTGTTTGCGCACAGCAGAATAACGAATAGCAATTGTGATGCTTTTAAGAAAGATTCCTAAACTTATGCAGGCAACGTTTAGACGACCAGTGGTTACTGTTTGTAGCCCACTACCAAATCGCTTTTTCGGGTCTTTAATTTTTGGTTTGTAAATGCCCTCATCGGTAATGTCGGTGGTTTTGTTTAGTAATGCGGATTTTGGTACTCGATGATGATCAAACATTATCACACTTGAAATTTAAATTAAAATTAGATGCGGCTAAGAAATAGAAGAAAATATAAACAGACCCATTATCAACCCCGTTAAGGTCAATCTTACGGCCCATATCTGCAATAATTACTCCTGGATGCGGCAAGTGAGTTCTAGGATCACGAATTTCAATTACAAATTGATGTAAACCATGGCAAACCCCATCCGGTGTATATAATTGAGCAAATAGGACGACATGAGTTGCGCATTGACCAGCCAAACCTGACCAACATTTGGCCGCCTCAAAGTTGGGCGAGTGTATAATGAAACTCTTGGACTCTGGTTCATAAGTTGCGCGGGTTTGCATCATTTTCGTATTGGAGCCATGACCAATTTCAGTTAATGCGAAACAGCCCAATAACTTAAATGAAATTAGTTGCGTAAATTTGAATTAAGTTTGAGAAGAGCAAATACTTCAAATGAATCGGCCTTATACGCAATGTGCTGATGCTGTTCAGTGCCCATTGCTCGAATCGCATTACCAAAAAGTCCAGTTTTCACTCCTTCCCTTACTGCAATATTTACATTCCATTGGGCTAGCTGTTGAATACATGCTTGGAGTTTTAAAGGATCAGCTATTTGAGCAACGTATTGCAGTTCTTCATAATTCGAAACTGCTTTAGATTTGCGCAAAGTTGATAGGCGAATTTGATCCAAAGTTTTATCGTCGTCAGTGTTAGGATCCAAAAGAGGATCACTTTTTAATGCTTCAACAAAAGCTTGCTAAAAAGATATTAATAAAAAAATCCTGGATGTACAGTTTATGAAAAATCGTTAGTACTTTATATTCAACAACTTCTTCGGTATCAATCAATACTTTTAACTTTTTCCAATCAAAAGATGCTTGTTTTCTATAAGTGTCCAAAGGACCAGGGGGAAAATCTTTAATCTCCATTGCGAAACGTAAATTGCGGAAGGCTAAAAACTGGACACAGTAATGGGGCACTAGCAAGAAAGTATAAAGTTGCGTGCACACTTATATAGAAACGAAACGTGAATTCGCGATATCAATATTTATGCAGTAATTGAATTGGAACATTAAACTTAAGTAATGCTCATCAGACGTAATACCACTTAAAAAGCGCTGACGAACACGTTTGTTTCCGCATATTCATCAAATAAACCCCGCTTTTAGGTAAAAGTGAAACAAATGCTTAGACAGATATATATATTTTACAGAAGCAATTTTATTAATAATTCACAATATTTACTCTCGTTTCATTCACATACTTTAGAAGTACAATCTTCACTTTTATTTGAGTGTACTTAGAAAAATACTCTAATTTTTTGTTTTAAATATCAGCAAATATATTTCAATCATATTTGAAAATATACTTTTCATCAGGTAGTTGTAAACATTTTTGTCTTCGTTTAAGAATCTGGTTTTGCATTCGCTCTCTTAACATTTACAATAAATTGCATTTCAAGCCAAACGTAAATGCTTCATGTTATAGCAATCGCTGAATTATTAAAGTACATTAAGCAAGGGCATTTTAAGTTATTCATCATTACAATTCTTTGATCGGAAATAATAAATTTATTGTTTGCTCCGCTTTGCGTAACAATCATTGTGCGCAAAAATGCAATTGGTACAAAACTCTTTTGCTCTACGCACCAAACAATACGCTTCTAATTATTTTTGGCAATAAGCTGATTTTTAGGCACTCATGGTTCAATTAAATAATTAATTACTCACTATGAAGACAACATTAATTATTAGACAGCACAACATTTATAGTGTAACACATAGTTTCAAAGATTTAGGTTTCCTCCTCTTCATGTAGTCGACATTTATGATTGAACCGTATATAAAAATATCAAAAGATTGTTGTGTGATTATTGCCATAAAATAATAGTATCTGAATTGCATCTAGATATAATTTAATGGTCACAAGAAAAATATCTATGACGAACCAAACATGTTATCACATTATGCGTAGTTCAATTATATCTAACTTTTTTTAATCGTTTGAAAATTTAATGCCTTCTTCTAAAAAATATATAAATCATTTGAATATGTTTCAACGTGATTAGAATTCTTTCGCAATTTCTATCTAGAAAATAACTTAAATCATAAACCGCACAATAAAGATGACACTTACTAGATATTTTACACAATTCTTTCGAATCAATAAGAATAACTAATTATAAAATCTTTGATGATTCAATTACTTCAATGATGCCTATGTACAATTGGTTCCGTTAATTTTAAAATTACTTAATCGTAAAAAATACATACCATTCACGCGCTATTCTTTAAGTAATTAGTGAAATAATTAATAATAGATCCTAACAGTTGCGCCAAATGAATTAGTAACATACGAAATAATAATTGTTCTCTCCTATCTTAACGAGAACACTAGCTCGAACTAACTAACAAACTCCCAAAAACAACAATAAGCTTACAGACACGACCTTCTCTAAATAGTATTTATAAATAACCCTTGGCCCTGAGAACCAAACTCTCCACTAAAAAAAGTAAACTTGTTGCAAATGCATTGCGGGAAATGAGACGAGTTCACCGGTGTTTGAACGTCGCATTTGATTCGCATCAAATGTTTGTAGTAAAATTATGCTTTTCCTCATTGTGTGTTTTTTAAAAGATGCCATTTAAAAAACATGACAGCAATTCCTGGCAGTTTTTACGATTTGTAATTGCCATCGTATGCAAATAATTGGTATTTGTCCTCGCATGATTTGTCGACAGTTCATTTTGCAAATAATTACAAGCAGCGCTCGAGTGTTTTCCAGTTGTAGATGATGAGGATGACGTCCTTCTAACAGTCGCGCGTTAGAACTAAAACAATTGTACGGTTGCCGATACACAACTAAGCAAGTCGACGATGATTGTACATTAATAGGACTTGTCGTGTTTTTTGCCATTGCGATTCTTAATTTCCTGGCTGACGAAGCCGTTGTTCACGCCGTTCGAGTAGCACGCTTGATACGATTTCGCAATATCGGTTTGCAGATACGAATTGCTCAAGCTCTTCGGGTGACCACCATTAGCGGTTTGGTCATCCGTGCACGTTTCAACCGGCTGTAACAAATAAAAAACAGTATAAGATTTCTTCTTTAGTACTACCAAAAAGTAGATTTTTAAAAACGCACCATGCAAATGCCTTGATTCTTCTTCTTGAGTACTTGTTTGCCCGCGTATTTCATCTTGTAAAAGTCGGAGAATAGGAAGAGGAACATTACGCCGTGCAATGCAATCCAGACCATAATAATCTTCGGATAATTGCATTCAGTAAAGAGCAGTTGGAATTGATGAGTGAAGATCAGCACGAATTGAATCTTAAAAAAAAACAGTGAGTTAGAGCCTAATTCTGATAGAATGTTAATAGTTTTTCGTGTACCATTTGGAAGCTGGTCAAATATTTCTTCCACCAAATGTATTTCTGATATTCAGGACCCATGGCTGAGACCATGTAGTAGAAATACATGACGATGTGCACAAAAGTATTGAGCAAAGCGAAGAAGGTGCTGTGACCGCCTAAAAAGATTTGCGTTGTTATTTTATTACAGTCATTGTATTTTAATGCGTATGCGTACCTGGAGCAAATTTCATGCCCATCCACACGGAAAATGGCATACAGCCGTGATGTATGACGTGCAAGGTGGACACGTGGCTGTTCTTCTTTCGCAAAATGAAGAACAGCGTGTCGAAGAACTCGGTGAACTTTGAAATGTAATACCACCAGCATGTTCTCGCCATCTGCGAATAAATTAAGCGCGATTAACGTGTTTGAAATTTGCACATTTAATTCGTTACTCACTCGCATTGCCATCGGATTCGTTGAGTAATCAACAGGTTGACACCGGAAGCTGTAGCTGCCCCACCAACCGCTCATCAGGTACTGCAAACAATCGCAAATTATTAAAACGAACAACTTATTTCCGGAAGGGTAGATTTACCTCATAGAAGATCCATGCGCTAAATAACGTTTGGACTAAATTGTAGACGATTAGTACGTTTCTAAGGTTTAAGGGTTTCCTGTTTTCCATCAATTTTGGTCCCAGTACTTTGGAGAAGTATGCGAAGAACAGGCAGATGCCCAATGTTGGCAGCGGGCTTGACATCATTGGCCAATCGCTGACTCTTGGATCTGTGAAATTATTACATGTCCAATCAATTAATGCCTAGTTCATGCGCATCGTGCATATTCATGGCAATGTTAAACAGCGCATAGAATTATCGCGCGACGCCTAGATTAAATTGCCACCCACATTATGCAAAACATCTGAGATTAAATTCAGTCTGCATGTAATGCATATGCATTGCGCTCAATAACGAAAACAATACATTAGGCAGTAGCACAAATCACAAATGTAGTGCCATCATTAGAATGCGCGATTGATTCGTGAGAGGCGCGTGAAAGAATTCATAACGGATGTATTCACATACTTGGCTGTGTATTTATTGTATTGTTATATTTTCCATCAATTTTGGTCAGGCAATTACTTCCCCGGTGGCTTTCAAGTGAACTCTACCTACATTGATGCGAAAACGGGCTACGCATGCGAATGATTGAATTTTTATTGAAGTATTAATTGAAATGCACGCGAAGCGCTCCATACTGAATGCGCTTCGGACGCGCGTTTAGTGGAATTGTTTGCATAGACATTTGGAGTGTCATTTTCTTTTATTGAGCACTAAGTGCACGCGCATATTTTTTACGTCAGAAATTTCACCGCAAGAATTTGGCGTTTACGTTCAAAATAAATCAGACAACTTGCCGAATTCTAAATGACAACAAGAGTTCAACGTGCGTCCTTATTTAAAGTTCACTTAACTTGTTGTTTATTAGGTATTAATTTATTGCTGCGATTAAAGTAATAGTAGTAGAATGCCAATTTCTCAATCAATGCAGTTGTTGCTTGTTCTTCTTTTTTTTTCAAATGGCAATTTCTGCCAACGTTCGCTGCGTTTCGACGTAAATCGTTAGATATTATTATGTAATTTAGAGTTCGCTTAATTGAGATGGAAAAAATCTGCAGTCGGTGAAACGATGGACGCGCATGGACATTCATTGTACAATAAGTTGGCAAATACCTGCAGCTCGGTTTTGTGAAAGCGCGCAATTTACAATGTTGAGGCAGCCGATATCATTTTATTCGCTAGCTAGTAGCAGCGCATTTCGTGCATGCAATGCGGTAAAGCAGATGAAATTTATAATCGGCTTGGGGGAAATACCAAAATTATTGCTATTCGGATGAAGCTGCTAAATCAAGAACACGTTATATAATTCCGTGTATTGCGGACAATTTCGCAGTCGTGTTTTTTTACGCATGTAATTTCACTTCTTTGTTAAGTGTGACAAAAAGTTTTAAAAGTAATAAATTTACGCACTTGTAAATTGTATGAACAACTTGTTCTTTATTACTCGCTTTGTTTTTTTTTGTGCGTTATGAATTAGTTAACAGAATGTCAATAGCCTCATTTGATTTAATCTAGAAACAAATCGTATGAACTAAAAATAATTTATTGACATATTTTCACTCGTGGAAATATTTTTATTGTCTTCAATTAGTTATGTAATTGTAGACATCTTTATTTATCCATTAGACATAAGATTTATTAAACTATCGAACGGAATGCCAGCTAATAGTTTGCGTTGCGCAATATTTTATTGCGAATTTTGAAAATAACATCCGGTGACGAACGAAAGAAATTTCATGCGATCCCACCGGTCCGCCACTTTGACGTTGGATGTTGTAAATCGGTCAGTAATTGTACGCGCTTATTTGGCAATCGCACGCGTTGATGAGGCGGCAACGCGGTATGTACGTATGTAGAAGAAAGCAAAAGAAACTGAGCATTGACAAATCAATTCGGTTGTGTTGTTGCTGCCTAGGAAAAGAGTGGAGGCAAGCAAAGATATAAACAATCTAAAAGTGGCACATAACATTGAAATTATTGCATAATAATGATTATAAACAACTTTGCCCAATATAAACACTCGTGCGCAATGCACCCAGCAAAGAAACGCGCGAAATATGTGCAGCTTTAAACAAATATTGACGGCGGCTGTTTGCTATTTGCAAACGGAGATATTCAGGTAAATCCGGTGTGGCCGGACATAAAATTTCTGGTTTGGAATGTTTTCCTCGATTGCCAGGATTTGCTCGTGGCACACATTTGTATATTGTTTTACTTCAAAGCAGTAAAACACTTACGTGAATGAATGAACCTTAAACCTTCTTACATAATGCACTTTCGGCCACACTTTCATTCGTCCAGTCAGGTTTCTTTTTTTTTTATAAAGTAGCGCGTGCTGCGGATTGTTTAAGCATGCAATGAACGCGCCATCCATCCACACTTGGCAGTTTTTTTCGCTCGAAAAATACAACAACGCTAAAACACAATTTTACGAAACCTTTGACGCGGTGTCGCGCTTCGCAACGTGGTGTTATGTTCGAACAAATATTAAGTGAAAGTGAATTAATTTTCGAGCAGACGACTTAAATAATGGCCATGCTTGAATGAATGGCATTAGTCAAGTACGATCTAGGTTTCTTTTTTTGCATCTTTGCGCGGTAAAAGTGTAAATAAAACACGACACGACGCGATGCCGGCGGCCATAAGTCATCCTCGGAATGTTTTTGGTCATTAGAACATTGATTAACATAAACGCGCCCACCATATTACAACATTACATTCTTTTCACGCTCTTAATTCTTAATCGGCTAGAATTCAAGCTCAATATGCCAACAAACAGGTTTTCTTTCAATTAAGTCTAGGTTCATGCTCATTATACGTACCACTCTTGTTTTCTAAGATATCATGGTATGTGTCGATGATCTCCGTGACTAAGTGTGCCATTTTTGTGTGCTTTAATTCGCCGTTTATCTGAAACAAACAAAATGTTTTATTAATTATTTATTACATTACGTATTTTACCACATAGCGGCATTATTTGTATAGTTACTACGTTTTTTCAATTATGAATATTAACAATTGCGCATTATACATTTAAATTATTTTATAAATGTAGGAGAATTAAATTTCTCCTCTTTATTGCGGAAATGAAAATTCAATTGCGCTCAATCAATAGAAATGCAAAATGAAACTGCGAAACTAAGTCAATAATTGGCATAGTTTCAATTAGCGTCCGCAATTAATGCGAGCAAAAGCAAAAAGCCGTAAATATCCGCTAAATAATTATTTGTTTACTTCTTGTATTCGCAGGATAAATTTCAATGTCAAATTATGCGCAATTATTCCACCGGATTTCCAACACTAAATCGAATTGAATTGGCCAAAAAGGAGCGTAGAAATTGTGAAAGACTAATTATCAATTATTTGCTATTATGCAAAAATTATTCCGGCTTTTGAATTCCATAAACGTATGATTGACTGCCGTCAGCGCATAATTGTTTCCATTATGGTTTTTACAACGGTGAATTACGAAAGAAATTACGGCTGGGGAATTTTTGTGCTCGAGGGCAAATTAAAAGAAATTGCGACTTGGGAATATGTCACTCGGTGTTATGGAGACAATGTTAATGCGATTGCTCTCTGGTGCTTTGGCAGATATTTCACGCGTAATAAGCGAATGTCTCTTCGCATTCGATTTGAAACCGCATGCATCCTGGGAAACTGTGTCACGTATTGCATTGCTGCATCACCGCATCATCGTTTTATGCACGCGCAAGTGCAAAATAAGGCGGCGTAATGTCAACAACAGGAACATGAATTTAATGATTAATGTCCTTCCATAAGAGTAAAATGTTAAACATTTCTAAAGATCATACAGTCAACTTCCATTAGGACAATGTCGAAACAATCGTTAATTTGGTTGATAAATCGTGAAAAGTCACGAAGTAAATGAAATCCCACTGTATGAAAATAACGTGCGAGATGTTCAAGAGATTTCTATATTGTTTACAATAATAAGTAGTAACGATTTAAGTATCAGTAATTAACATTGTTTATTACAATGAGTTTCCTTGCATTTTACGCCGAAAGATTTATTTCAACAAGAGTATAATAAATATTTATGACTTCCCTGGCTGAATTCGCAGTGAACAAGATGACAACATTGTTCAACCTTAAACCAATGCAAATCAAGGTCTTGCGTATTGTTAAGTGACTTATTGCGAAAACAATTAACAACTTGATTTCTCATTGTCAAAACTGCCGTGCACTTTAACGCGCGAAAATGACTTTAAAACGATCGCGTTCAGCGTGAATTCATTACCGCCTTATCACGGCCTGATGTCTCAATAAAACAACTTCTGCGTTGCGCTACAGGTTGTTATCAACTAATTGAATTTAGATTAAATTTTCACGTGGAGCAAAATACGAAGAGTGGTGAGTGTACTTTCATTCTGAATTAGAGTCCTGGCTGCTTTATTGAATTTCACCGCGAGCGACGAGGACGAACAAGGCTCATAATTGGCTTTTCGGTATTGATAAAGGGCGGCAAGCGAGTAAACATAAGACCGAAAGCTACGGCTAAAATTAAAAAAGTACAGGCGACACTCCGCAATTGACTATGAATAATTCGTGTGAGAATAGAGTGGCTAATAATTTTTGGTTGGTTTGAAATTAAGTGAAATTGACTGTACATGAAATTGGATTTAGGCGCGAAGAAGGTGGTGGAGCAAAGTGGTATGGTAAATGAGGTCATTACAGGACAAATCAATAAGCAGACGAAATTTTTTCACCTCGCCCTAAACTAATTTCTCCATAGGTCACTCACTCCGCGTGCGCGTTCGCAATCAGAATTAATAATCTTGTGTCTCGTAAAGTTTATTACCAAAAAGCAATAACTTTTGCGCAAATCAAATACGCAGTAATAAATATTACGAAATAGCTAATTAAAGTAAAATTTAATTAAATTTAAATATTGATGAAATCATAAATTCATGCCATGTTTCTCTGGGTGGGCTGATCATAAATAGGGCACGCTGTCATGTAATGTGAAGGGTTAGGATATAAATTACCCTGGTGTATAGCCAGGAAACAAAATTTATTTCTCATGACGAGGAAGTCAAAACAAATATGTACCGAGAATTAACGATGAGTTGTTTTCGTGCTTGCAACGAATTTAGTAGCATTGTTGTTCTACATGAAAATAATAAAATATGTATTACTATTTAGTTTTATATTCATGGCGAGTTTCATGCACTTGTAAATGAAAAAAAAAATATTGTACGCGAAGGAAACAATTTCATATAGATGAGATCAGGTTGAAAATGTATTGAATAATTTTATTTTTATTAAGGTCGTCTAAATTTAAATTCAGAGTGAGTCCCCCCAGCAACGGTTCTTCAAGGCGGCAAATTAAACAATTTTTGTTGGCGGAACATTTCAAACAATTCAAAATCAATTTCAAACGCGAAAATAAACGTCTGAAATCCATTTAGACATGTGTTATTAATGCGCTTCATGGGAATGTACAAATACTTGGGGTCTGGATGAAGTGTAATTTATAATTTACGCTTTAATATCGTAATTTATTAATTAATAGCTTCATTAAGCGTTCTATAATTAATATAACAGTGCATACTTAAGCAGTAAGTATGTAATTATTACTTTAAAATATTTATTCAAGGACTGCAGTATTTATTTATTTATAAATATTTGATTGGAATCAATTAATTGTTTATGGGTATTTATTGATTATTTTCATAATTACATGGATGAGAACGGATAGTGGAAAAATTTAGCATATATGAATTAATATAATACGTAAATATTTTGGATGAATATTAAAATAGCAAAAAATGTGGTCCTAGAATTTAGTTTTTTAATTAACGCGCGCGACAATTAGAGTCAACTACTTTTCCGTATATTCGTAGCATTGAACTTTGTTTTTTTTCACACTTGAAAACCAGAAATATAAATATTTCGGAATTTATTCAACGGACTCGTAATTTTTTTCTAAGGTAGCGAATTTAATTTTTGATATTAAAATACATAATCCTCCGATAAATTGAGTTTAACATCTGAAGAACACGGAAATAAAATGAATTATTTATGAGCTTTAGGATACATACTGAAATCAATTCAAGAACGGATCAATATCCTCATAATTTTATTAAAGTTGAAATCAAATTTTCTCTGCGCCATGCCAGCATGCATTAGTTATTGATAAAAAAAAAATATGGGAACTGATGGGAAACATCGTCGTACGCTTACAAAATCAATTATTTTCTGGATGTGTTCGACCCGCTCTGCGATGCGAGTGTTAATTAATTCAATTTTGAGAGGCGGCAGCATGCATGTAACTGAGAGGGCAGCAAGCGTGCAAGTGATTTCAATCAAAATTAATTGAAAATGCGTGTCGACAGTTTCGACACAATCGCCATACAATTAAGTTGTAAACTTTGTGCAGTAGTCGCATTCAAAACTGATTATTTACTAATATCCTATTAAGTAAGGATGTCTAGTCGCAAACGGACTCAACAAGTAATGCAAACATTGAATAATCTTAATGATAACGCCAGCAACAAATGGCTGCACAGCAGGAAAGTGCTAATTTTTTATACAAATTTAAATGAGTCTCAGATAAAAACGCGCATGACGAGAGTTGATAATCAAATCAGTGTATGGCATACGTTAAGCGAGTACTTAGTTTCTTATGGATTCAAATGATAAGAAATGTTGTTCTATTATTAGACCGGTCTGAGTGTCCTGCGATTTGAGTCCTGTTGCGAAAATTGGCCAGTGGTAAAGATCGCGAATTAAACGAAATCATTGCGAGAGTTTGCACCGCGCGTCTAGGATGCGGAATGTTCGAAAGGAAAGCATGAAAAGCGGCGGAGCCTTGACCCAAATTGCACGTGACCCAAGCGCGAAGTCAGTCGATTCAAGTGTAGCAAGCACTTGCCGCCGACACTGAAATAGTATAAATGCTCATTTTCCATGAACATGTTTCGCGGTTTCGTGATAGAATTTTCTATTCTTTTATGAGTCATTCAAATTTTAGGTTACTATCTTTTCCATTTGAAATAGTTACGACATAAATAAGCAGTATTTTTAAATTACAATATTCGAGAAAGAAATTAATGATAAATTTCAATTTTCCATTGTATTAATTTTCAACGCTAAGCAACTTTTTAATTGTCCATAAATATTCCTTTAGTTATTTAAAATCATGTTTGGTTTTCTTTGAAATGATAATAACATAATTTACATATCTATTAATAAGTAAAGAAAAGAGCATTTTACATTTCCGGATTTGGAATGTTTACGTAAATTTCAAAAGGTGCTTATGAGGCTGTTAAATGTGTCTATTGTGTAATTAAACGATCATCACATATATTGTGATTAACGTATGAAGTTGAAGGACAATTCGCATTGACAATAATTTAAAAAAATTATTTATACTTGAATTTAGCGCCTTATTTCGCATTCAAGTGAAGTATCTTCACACTCAAATTTCTATTTCCTTATTTGACTTTATAATGCGCAATTAAAAGCAAATGCTAGTTGTTTTCAGCGAGGCGTTAAAACTATTTTCATAAATTTGCAACACTTTAATGACGTTCGCGAAATTAGCATTCCTTAATGTGCAAACAAATAAAACACCTTCGTTAATTGATATTTAGCGTACGTGTGGACAATGCGTTATTAAAACAATTCATTTTCGGCTGGAGACAATCAATTTGCCTTGTTAATGAATGTAAATTAACTTGTAATTAATTGGACTCCTTTCATAAGCCAACACAAACATTTTTTCGGTGAAGCATCAAATTACTCCGGGCGATAACAATGCATACATCGCACGCGCACGTTCATGTTAAATACGCGCATATAACTTGCTGGATTTAAGCGTGAGATAAAAGGCTGGTGTGTTTCATGAATATTCATGTGACACTGCGTCGTATTTCGGTAATGAAACTATGTATACTAGACACATACAAAAATTACATTCTACGGACAGCGAAATACAAATTGTAATAACGTTCAAACAAATAACGAACAAATACCAGACGAGAGAGACATTTTTCAGAACAAATACGTAATGGCGGAGAGTTATTAGATTAGAATCATGCGATGAAATGAAAACATTTCCAGTAATATTGGAGATGACTCACTGTTTCAGATAAGCATGAAATAATTTTCAATAGAGTGCGCGCGTTGAGTGAACAATAATAATTATACTTTTTTTACTGCGTTTATTTATATTGCATAAATATTATATCACATTCACGGAATTTCATGGTTTAGTTGTAGAAATAGTACGGTAAACCTAGATAATGATTGAGCGTGCTATTAATAAATCAATCGATCAATTGGATTATCAAATTCATTCGGGTATTTAGGCACAGACAACAAAAAATTAATTTAAAATTGATGAGGTATTTTCAATAGGAATATTTGCTTGAATATTTATTTATCAATTTTCTTGTTTATTTATCAAAAATTCACTAATGGAAACTTTAAAAATTTAGAACGAATGGAAACTTAAAGCCTTGATTCGTATCAAAGTAATTTGGTAATCATAAAAAAGAAGACTAATCAACAATTTTAATCCATAGGAAAATAAACGAATTTTGCGTTCATGACTGAATAACAATAGTTGTTTATCTTCGATTTCGAAATTGAGTGGAAATTTTCAAATAGCACAAAAACCTAATTTAAAAACAATAAAACGCACAACAACAAATTAATTCACTATGGAGTATGAAAAATATAATCAACGCAATCACATTAAATACTCCAATTAATAAAACAGCATAAAAACATTTAAATACGTACGATTGATATTATTTATAATGGAAATGTCTGAATGCCGTTTAATTAATTAAAATTTTCCGTCGTAATTTACTATAGATCACATCAAGTCATACGTTATCGTGAAAATCATCGTCACTAATTAAATGACACTCATAACAACTTGACGCACACGTCTTTGCAATAAATGCATGCGTAATTCGATGATGAGACGTAAAAATGCATATCAAAAGTGCAAAAGGGGCGCATTATAACCATCTAACTATTGTTTGCTTTTATGCAAAGCTTGCTTACAATACAAATACTACAAAATGCAAAAAAAAAACACGAAAGCGAAAACAATTTTGAATTGTGTGCAAATGATTGTGTAAAACGTGCGTGATATTTGAAAATTTATAAAGTTCATGACGATCGATTGTATTTTGTTCAATTATTAATCGTATTATGAATCCATAATTGACTGACGCGCGAAAATTATCTGCAAATAGACATTATTTATCTACTTGTATTTAAATCGAATTGGTATTAATTGATATGCGTTTTGTTTGTACTCAATGCCTGAGTGCCTCGCAAAAAGTAAAAATTGATTAAGAGAGAGAAATTGTACGATCGATGGAAATTAGAACGCGTCGTGTAAGGCAACAGCATCATCATCATGTTCATCATCGTTTTCGTGGCGAATGCAAGAGATGCAAGTGCAATCAGAGAGATTGAAAAGTTTTTTATATATTAAATGCAGCAGTGAAAGATGCAGCGGACGCGTCTGAGGATGTAGAGCGAAAAGTGTGTTATGCGTTCATGACTCCTCTTCTCTCGAGATGCAATCCGCGGTGGTTTCATTGACGCGCACAGGCACATGCTACATGCTCTGGCATAATGCAAAACCAGCACGAGAGAGATTAAATTGCAATTGACTGGTCGCTATGAAAGAAGAAATTCTTCGACGCTCTGCGTACGTTTTGGCGATTTGCAACTCGCATGTTCGCATTGGCCGCGTTCCATTGCCTTTACAAGATGTTCAAAGAAAGCAAAATCATTATGAATTGATCGCTCACTAGCAACATGTGTTTGCTAGCTTTACACTTGCAAGGTATTCAAATTGCAGTTAAGGCAATTGCTTGAAATATTATTGAAACAATTAGCTTTAAACTATTTGTTAACGATCCAAAATTATTTTCAAATGTCGATTATCTACATTTCAAGTACCTATTTCTACTTGAACTATTTTTTAAAGTTTAAATAGATAAAATAATTTCATTATTTGGGTTTTGAAGTAATGATAACGAATTTGTTTCAATACAATTTAACAAAATTACACAGCAAATGATATTTTGGGCAATTTTATTTGCTCTAATTAAGCAATTACATTGAAAAAGCACATTTATTTTAATAGTACTTAAATTAAATTAAATTTCTAATTGCGAAAACAGCATGAAAAATAACTTATCAAAAGTGCATACTTTTTTGCACTTTTTAATTAATAAAAAAAATTATGTTGTTGTAAATTTAATTAATTTAGGTAAAGCAATCATTACACGAATGTAATTAGTTAAAAACGCGCGGCTGATAGTAACTGTACAAAAAAAAGTATGTCACTGGGGAAGGAACCAGGCAGTAAAAACTCACGCAAAAATTCGCGCCCGTAATCGATCTGCATACCAAACTCGGCCAACCTTTTCGAATTTTTTAGCGTGCAATCGCCAGCCACTTGTGAACGCATTATGTGATTACATGTGCATTAATTCCGTTCAGTATGAGCAAACAGTGTCATTTTTGTACGCCTCATGCCATAACCGTACGTACCGTACCTAGACTACCTAGCTATCTGGATCGACAAACTCGAAACAAACGCCACGAATAAGAATAACAAATTCGGTACAAGCAACTGCATAACTCTATGTATTTACAAACTTACCCAGAAATAATTTACACTTGTCGCAATCTCTGCAATGTCGCCACTCGCGCTCTTGGCCAATAACAACAATAATAAGTGCAAGCCAAATTATACGCGGATCGATCTTCTTCGAAACTTGTTCTTCCCTTGGAAAATGGTTAGTCACTGAACTGTTGCTTGCGGATGGGATGCATCCCCGACGAGCACAATGGGCCTGAAGAGTAGCAAGTTAGACAACCAGAGGATGCGTTATCGAACCGAGCGACAGCAACGTGTGCTGCATTGGTGGTAGCGCCTTTTTGTCGCTTGCTATGCTGGTAGCGAGCACGTAACGTAACCGCACATTCGGTCTTTCCGCTGCGATAATAATTTTGTGCTTGGACGAGTACCTCTTGTGCGAAGCAAGGCGTGCCGCGTCGCGCTGCCTGGTGAGGAACCGATGCGCGCGTACAATATCGACTGACTGAGGAGGAAGTCGTCGTCGTCGTCGCGTATGGAGGAGCACACTTCGGGTTTTGCGCGAATCGCTCAATTTACCGCTGCATGTACGTACGTACGCTCTCTTCCCGCGCGCGCCGAATTATTTCTGCTGCTGATGCCCGTTTTGGGTTAGGTTTCGCCCGAGCGGCGTATTTATATATATATCCCGCTTTGCGAGCGTCCACGATTGCAAGGATCGTGGCCACCACGTCACAGAACGAGCTATGGCGCGCCTCGTTCCATGTGACGTCATTGGTACCGTTAAGCATGGCGTCATTTATCACAAGAAGCGGTCTGTTTCATAGGCAATCCACAATGCACATGAAGATAATACCTATATCACATTTTCGGGTCATGCTCATAATCGTTATACCATTTAGCCATAATATTCGTAAAATTCTATAGTTGCTAATGAAGTTATTGTTGCTAATACTGAAGTAAGTCTCGCTATCGATGCGGACTTCAACTTATAAAAAGTTTACTTTTGAATGTAGAATATTATAAAATTTATGGGGAAATTGCTCTGTAGAGACATCACAAACTGTAATTTCCAACTTTGCGATAGGCAACACGCGATGCGAGTTTTCCATCGGGAAATATGAAAATTGTAGACTGTTTGAAAGTAACTTGGCAGTTAGGACTCGAAGAAGTTGAAGTAATATATCGTGTATTTGGTTCTTTTTAATAATACAAGAGTAGGTTACATGAAAATCGTAATTTCCTAATATGTTCGGGAAAAGTTTGCGCTCTAAAGCTTTTTCTCATCATCGCTCATCATCAAACAGTACTTTATCTCTATATAGATAACTAGGGTTTCATTCATATAAATAGAGTAATAAAGAGTATTGGAAACACTGAACTGTATGAAATTAGTTTTGGGTGCGCAATGCTGAAGTGTGTGATATGAAATTCATTGACATTCTCTTAATTGCTCGGTAATTGCGCTCAAAGTTACAGAATACAATTAATTGATTACACAAGAGATGCGCTTTCTCACTCTAAACACAGAAATGCAATCAACATAAATGAACGAGTACATATCGTCGTGATGAATTGGTTTAATTAATGTATTAGTTTCGGAGTAGAATACTTAATTAGGTAGTGAGCACTAGTTGCACGCCCCGCTAATGAAATGTTTAAGTTTATAATCGTTTGGTCCTATAATGTTTTTTGGTAATTTTTCATTTAAGTATATCAATCAATCATATGTTGCTTTACATTGTAATTTTTATAAAGATATCACAATATCTAATATGTTTTTTGCTAAATATTTTTTTGTTTATTAACGTTTAATAATTTTGCGTACTTTTTTATTCGTTTCATTATTCTTTCTCTAATTTTCTCATAACGCGTTAGACTTCATTCTCAATACTTTTTTTTGCTTAATACAAGACTTAGTTGTTAGTTAGTTTTTTTTCTTCTTTTGCTAGTTTGACTCGTCATCAGTTTAACAATTATCATCAAGAATAGAATAATCTAGGACACTCATTATATAGAATGCATCTTAATAGTTTGATGTATATTTTAAGTATATATAATATATTTGCTTTAATATATGAATATAAATTTTGAACGTTCAATATATAGATCTTGGAGTAGTATATATTTATTGTTGTACAAATCGGATGGAATTGTGCTAAGTATTTGCTTTTAGTTATTTCATTCTTAATTTTCGTTAAAGTTGCCTTTAAGTCGCAAGAATTGGTTTCAATGATGTGAATGAGCGTATATATTTTTGCTTCTTCATCGTTTAAGATAAGTAATTGAGTAGTATCCGGTGTAGGAAGAAAGAAATTACTTAATTGGTCCTTGTCTAGAATCGTTTAAAGCATTTTCATTTCTTTTTTTTTTTTTGGAATCGGCAATTGAATATTTTCACATGTAAAGCACCAAGTTTCGAATTTTCGTTTAAATCGTGTAGCATTATAAACTACTTTAAAATATTTCATAGAATTTTCCGAAACATTTCGTAGTCTTTGTAGAATTTCCAGTTTTGACAAGGAACGGCAAATTTTGTAAATGAAAAATGATAAATGAAGATGTGCAATTTCTAAACTAAATGTCACACATCGGAGCTTTTGAGGCGCTCCAGAAGTGGCGCGTTGGCGGTGACTTCAGCCTCATCAAACGTGATAACAATCGGTGCAGCTTTATCTTTCTCGTCCTCGTCTTGCGCGACATTCTCAATATCCTCCTCGGGAATGGAAGCGCGCCGATCGAACGAAACTGTATGAACGTCTAGGCTTGCGGCCATCCGTGGTAACGGCAGAGTTTTATCCTGCGGCTGCTCAAAGCTACGGCTGTATTTCGGGCGATTAACGACGACGACAGGCATGCCGCCTCCGCTCTCGGTCGTGCTACTCATTGCTGAAGATCCATCGAAGCTGATCATTGGGCCTTGGTAGCTGTGCGACGGGCGCTCGATGGCGATGGAGGCTTTGCGTCTCGGCTGATCGAAGCTGGTGAAGTTGCGGTGGCGGCCGGTGGTATCCACCGCACACGATGACCGCCGGCCGCGCGCCTGTTGGTAGTGTGCAAGCAATGGCCGCTCGGTCGTCATCGACTGCCGATGATGGTGGTGCTTGTGCGGGCGCTCGATCGTGATCGATGGCTTACGCTCACGATAATTGATCATCGGCAGCATCGAGCTGTACGTGGGGCTCCTCTCGTTGACGATGAGATGCTGGATATCGATAGCGCTCTTGACGCGTCGCGGTGGATTCATGAACGCCATCGTCGAGCTGCCGACGAAGACGGAGTTGAGGCGCGGCCGCCGCATGGCGTTCGGTGACGGCAGACCAGAATAGTCGGAAAAGCAGTTGACATTGTACTTGGAGAAGGACATGCGTTGCTGCGAAAGTAATGAAACTCGCGTTAATTGCATTAATTAAAGATGCACTCCTGATCAATATCACTAGCGCTCCTTCCTTATTGAGTTTGCTGCTAATAAGCACTTGGAAATTTAATTTTTTAACTTTTGAAAGCGGGCGCAACATTGAGTAATTATTTGACATCTGGGATAAACACTAATTAATATCTTACTTCAAACAGTGTTTGGAGAGGGTAGGTTAAATATTTATCATGATTACATACTTGCGGAGTAATATGCGGGGGTGATAAGGGCGCTAGGGGGCAAGACGGTCGATGATTTTGACTTTGAAACTTGGGTTGATACGGTTCCAGCATACGAATCTTGCCCCAGCGATTGAAGAAGAGCGCAATTGCAGCCACCCATAGTATGAGAACGAGGACCACGAGCAGCACCTCCTCGGCACGTACGATTACAACTGGTCCATCTGCAAAAGCATGAAAAGCATGAATTATTAATAAGAAAAATGTATATACGACGCCGGCGCTAATGCAATTTCCCTGGGTAGCATTATGCTAGCTGAATGCTGTTTCGACGAAATTCGAGTATCATAACAACATTAAATTGCCCGTGGTGCGGGCGACGTCCTTGTTTGTGCTATCAACACTCGCGCCCGCGCGCTAAGTGCATATGGCTGGTGTAGTGAGCAAATATGTTTCCTTCAGCTCAAACTTCAACCGCAACGCCAACTATGCGAAGACAATGCCGCAACCACCACCACTATGAGAGATAAGCACGCGAAATGAAAAAAAGTGCCGCGCTCGAAAATGTGCTAAGGATGACAACCTGCGCGTTTGCGCTGAAATGATGTTTGCATTGGGTTTTGTTTGCGCAATTGTATGGAAATAAAATGCATACTCGCGAGAATAATCGTGAAACATTTACAACATTACGCGATACGTGTGGCATACGCGCTCGAACGTAAATACTAGATATTTGTACGGGATATGAAATTTTATTTTGCCTTTTCTAACGATATTTTCTAGCGCTGTTCCAACGACTAAAAGTCGGTTATAATGGGTTTCAACTTTGACTTTTCCAGAGGAATATGTAATATAAAAGATAGCTGCAACTCATTTGAAAAATTAATGCTAAAACTAAAGTAAATAAGTATAAAATTTAACGTTATTGGAGTGTGCAAGTTTTTAATGAAGCGTTATTGATGATGAAGACTTCTTTGTATAATTAAGATTTTCGTACTTGATGACAAATGAAAACCAGAAGCATTATTAATTAATTTCTGAAGAGTGCAAAGTTGGCTCTGGTACTCATCCATATGCATGGTGACGAAACATGGATTGTTAATTATCTGGCGAAATATTATCGCGCTCTTGCAGCGGGCTTGTCACGTTTGGAGAGGTTGTTCACAGATGAAAAGTGAAAAAGTCGTGCGCGGAAATCGTAGCGGGCACGGGAAGAAAGAAGACACTATTAAGGAATGTAGGTCAGCGTCGGACGGGCGTACTGAATTTTATGTGATTTTTCCTTGTTTCGTGCGTCTCTCTAGTTTCCTTTTATGATGTGCGCTCGCGTTCGTATCTCCGCCGACTTGGCATGATGTCATTTAACTCAATAGCCTCGCGTCGCGTGCTTGATCTATATTGCTCAATTTGTAGCTGCATCTCATTGATTCATCAGCAATGTTTGCCCCCTTCGCGCTTAAATCTGGATTATTCAGAGCGCGCGATCTTGCAAAAAAGGCAAACACAAAGCGGGCCACTCGTGGAAATTTCTTACGATGCAAAGTGTAAATTGGCACGTGTCTTATCAGTTATCGCTATACTAAATGATTCAATAAAAGTTGGAATGAGATGAAGAAAGTTTGAAACAATTGCGCATTGAAGCTGAAATAATTGCAATCGGGGAGGATGGGAAATTTTGCAAGTTTCGTTAAAGCGGGATCATTCGTATGCAAAATTCAAATTAGTTTTCGACTTGGCACAAAAGACATTGATTTTTGATTCGCGCATAAATTGAATGGGAAGACAGTGGACGGGGTTGTTAATTGACTTGTTAATGCGCGTCTTACCAGACATCGAATTGGACGATGTATTGTTGGCCAGAAGTGCGGTGGAGTCCGAGATCTCCTCGCGGACCTCCACCTCCATGCCTGTTGAGGAGCGCCCGTGGCCCACTTCCCACTCTGCACACAAGAGAATTTGCATTCAAATAATCAGCAACAACTTGGACAATTCGCGTGTATGTTGGCTTAACTAATCGAATTCGCCCTAAAGCACTTTGTGCTAGCAAATGCTGCATTAGAATTTTTACAATTACATACATTTCAAGTGAACAGCGTGCAAATATTTATTATTGGGATTTTTGATTAAAAATTCAAACATTATTTATTTAGCCTTGCTTGGGGTTTCATTAGAATATTTTTCTTGCGGAGATTTAGCCAACAAAGGAAATGAAAATTTGTTTTTTTCGTGCGACTTATGCAAATTTCCACGCACATGCATTTTTTTCTTTATCCACATCGACGCACCGTGTCGGAAAATTGAGGGCGAATAACGTCTGTTCGCACTTTTGCTTCGGCCATACGCGTTGATCCTTTTATCACGTTTTATTTGATTTTCTGCCAAACGCCGATGTGATCAACATTCGTTTTTGGGTTTTATTACGTACGCGCCCGATCTCGAACCGCCTCCGGGTGAACGCATTTTCGTTTTATGTTTGGGATAGTTCCTTCAATGCCCTACATGTTTGTCAATCTATGTTGCCGATGAACAATGATTTTTAGTGTTTTTTCATGAAATTTTTTTGGTGATTGTATTTTATTCACTTTGAAATTTCATTCATGATTTGGTTTAATAAACTCGTTACGAAATCATTTTCGTCAATCTGTCACAACCATTTTTTTCTTGCGATTTTTATAGAGTAATTGGAAGGATATTTAATAGCTTTTTAAGATATTTATCGCTAAAACGGAAGTTATAAAGTTTTACCCTCGTGTTTTTATCATTTTTCAAGGGGACAAAATGCACATAAATTGTGAGAAAATGAAGTTATTGATTAAGTTCTTTTACTATTGGAAAATCCACTCTGTTATTGCCGAATAAGCAAGTTTACTCCCTTATAAGTTTTTCCTCTTCTCTTTATTTTCTCTCGATTTTCTTTATTTTTAAATTACAGTCATGTGCTTTAAGGCTTTTACCATGCGATGCGTGTCGGGGCGGCGGATAAAAAATTTCATTTGTGTTCATGACTTTATGCGCTGCACGCTTTTGATGATGCTATATTTTCAGCACTAATTTACGACGCGAACATTACGTGTCGTTGTTTCAAATCAACATTTACAAGCGTGATTTTTGCCACTAAAATGCGCATTACATCCTCAAATATTTGGCGTGTTAAATATTTACATCTGCGAATAAACTGCAATATTGCATTAGCCGTGAATTCGATACGCTTCTCAATTAATGTAAATTCAGTCCAAACAGATTGGCATTTCAGTTAATTACGGATTATATACTAATTAAATTTGCACTGTGTTAGGTCAAACGATTCGCCTAAATTGCTTTTCGTATTAGTAATTTTCCCTATAATTAGTGTGAAACTAATTCGATTACCTACGCAGGTATCGAGTGAACTTAGATTCATGGAAATAACTTTAAATTAGCTTTGCCTGTCTGACGTTCACCGCATGAACTTTAGCGCCTGGTTTTTTGCATAATGACGTTGTTTATAACTTGAATCGAGTTTTTTATACTTTGCTATAGTTTATTGATACACAAAGTAATTTTTTTCAGTATTTGATGGCGTTATAATTTATTTATTGACGTCATGTTCGGAATGCTATTACGTATCGTAATTTAATTCATGCAAAAAATAATTTATGGAAGATTCATGCATTGATTTGAATTCATTTCAAAATTAGACTTAATAATAAAATCGAATTATTTATAAAAGACAAATTATGCAAATTTCTAATACAACTGTAGTAAAATGAAAATTTTTGATATAATTTCACATTTGAAAGAAAATTTAACCCAATTTAAATGCAGTAATCTCAACGGAAGTTGTTTGCCAAGAAATTTAGTTTCTCATAACGAAAATTGCGCGCACTTGGACATGAAGCTATCAAAAATGGAATTGTTTATGCAAATGCATTTCGCATTTGCGATTCGTGTTGATGCGGCTAGCGTTTGTCGGCGGCGAGACCCATTTTATGGACTCATCAGCGAAATATGAACCATGCACAAAGCGTAATCCTTTCATCCTGCGAATGTTTATTAGATAAAACCCTGGATTAGCGAGCAGAGATTGCTAATAAACTTTGCGCACATTTACATTCGGAAAGTTTGTCGCCGCCTAAGGCTTTTCCTTGTAGGCATCTTTCATCCATTCGCCGCCCACACAGCCGCCGCCGCCGCCGCCTCAGTGTTGTTCGACCAAATGGCGCTCCTCTTTTCGAAATCCAAGCTGTTTGAGCTTAATCAAGAAAGAGGCTTACAGTTACAAAGCGCATTGAAAAATTGCTCTCATTACACAGCGCTAATTACGGGCAGTCATTTCCGTTTTGTGTTTGTTCATTCACTTCTTAGTAACGATTACTTTTAGCTTAATTAATTAAAAATAAAAACACGCTTAACTAGCAGGCTGCGCTAACTACAAGGCAGCGTTATAAACTAGGGCTGTTAACAACTACCCTTTTAATAATTCATCAAATGCGCAAGGTGTGTATCCTCGCGAGGATATTATTATTTATTATGACTACTTCGTGGCTTTATTTAATCGAGTTCTCTATTAAGTATTATTTTTTTGCTTGGGAAGTTCACGCAAAAAAGGGCACATTAATCTTAATAATTTATGAGATAAATTTTTTTCGCCGGCAGATTTTTTAAGTTATCTGCTGCCCCATATTATATCTCAATAAAATATGATACGAGATACGCAATATTATGCTGAAGTGCTTAACAACGGAATTGTCTCCTCGATAAATTGAAGATTACCAGCTGTCGCCCTTACGTTTCGTCCCTTTAGCTTTCACTTTCAGGCGATTCTCGTTTCGGCGACGGCGTCGGCGGCAACAGCGGTGACGGTATCGTACGACCCGCCCATTCATCTAGTTCGAGTTAGTTTATACTGCGCATCACTAACGCGACATAATTTGCAAGCGAGAGAAATGGGCGAAGACATCGTACTCATTCATTTCTCGACTCCTCGCTGATGATAGATTGCTTTCGTCCCTAAAGAAACTTTACAATTATTCAGCAGATATTTTAAAGTCTCTGGACATATTGATCACGTCCTTAGGTTGAGGACTTGCTCGAAAAGGAGGCTAATCACTTTGGCGTGCGCGCCAACGGAAATAGGATAATTAATTATTTAGCAAGGATAGTTGTCACCACAAAGTATAAGTTTTAGTTTTATATCGTGCGCATGGTCGATAGTTATAGTACTTGTACATACATTGGCACTCACTCTGTTTATCGATTCCGGGCAATTATTTTATGTATAATTAGTTTTCTAAGAACGGCGGATCGTGCAGGTTGATTAAAGTTTCACGACGAATAAATTATCAAATAGCGAGCTGCAAGTTTGCTACGATTATAATAACGGAGGTCCATCGCACACACTTCTAAATAATTTCATGCACGAGATATTGTTTTATGCGCTCGCGCGTAATTGAATTCAACCACAATGCACGCCGCCGCTCCCACTTGCTTCATAAATGATAACAGAGATAAAATGTGGAAAACGCCGCTTCAATAATGTCTGCGAAAATAAGAGTAAAATGCGCATCGTAAATCCAGCAGACGCTGAAAAAAAACTTGATTCACTAAACGTAAGAGCTTTTCGTCAGTTTCTCCGTAAATGGAGCACGGAAAAACTTTATAGCGCGTTGATGCTTTTTCGATATGGCATATTTTTGAATCTTTTTTGGTTTTTGGGCTTCAGCAGCCTTAATATATGGTGCGTAGTTGAGCAAAAAGTTAATCGACACTGAACAATATGCGGATTATCAGGGGGAGCTTATTGTCTGCTCGTTGATTGTTATAGTGTAAGAAAAGAGGCGGGTGATTATGTAAGTTAGGAACATCTTATAAGTGCTAAATTATTTCATCCACTGTAATAACAGCAGAAATGTTTGTTATGCAATGCAACACTACGCCAAGGAATGTTCGAATGCACGCAAACGTTTCCTATCGCATGTTTCAATAATCCGTTAATCCTATTATCAACCGCACTGCGCTGAATTGCTCCAAGCACGAGAGACGTCTGTTTATTATTTACGGCGCGTTTCTTTTTCTTCGCGTTGTCTTATTAAATGTTATGGCTTGTAAACATAAGGACGCTTGGCTACGTTTGAACAGCGCGTTCGGAATTGTGACAAAGTTATTAAAAGTTTATTGTGATTGATACCAAGTATTTATCACAAGGTGAAGGTATTTTTCTTGCGGGGGAAATTTAATTAATCATACTTGTTTTAATAACACTCAAACGTCGTGTAAGTGGGAGAATGCAATGCATAAATTTTAAGTAATAAATATTTGCGCACATTCTGAGCTGGCGAGAAATGTAAATGAAATTGCGGCAAGTGCACTAATTAAGTTTCGAGTCGTGTCCGGCTTAATAGCAGCACGGCTGCAAGAAACACACGCGAGTGGTGGCAATTAATCTCACCACCGCGCGCGAACTCAATTCCAATTGAACAAAAACCCCATTCTTGCGGTGAGCCGTGCAGAATTGATTTTCATTCGTGTTGTAAATTGCATTGCTACACAACTTGTGAATAATTGCTAATTAGTGCGTTCGCAACCACTAGACTTTTAATCTTCTTTTACCTATCGCCCAGCGTTTCTTTCATAACATGCGGCGGTGGCGGTGGAGAGTGGCGATGTTGTGAAAGAATAGCTAAAGCGAGGGGTGATTGTGTATTGTGTATGTACAGAGGTAGTGCATGGAAAAAAATTTACATGATCGGTATACCGGCGTGCACATATCCACTGAAAATGGGGCGGCTGGTCAGCGGCGGCCGGCTGCCGGGGGTGGTGGTCGTGCGCTTGCCGTAGAGCGGCTGTGGAGGCAATGGTGGCAGTCCTTGCTGCTGCTCTTGGGTGGTAAAAGGCCGGGCGCGGCTCCACAGTCTTCCAGGCTCCGCGCTCTTGGCCCCCAGTGTGTTACCTTTAAAAATTCAAAAATCTTTAACAAGTTCTCATGATTACACATCAGAAATTATTTTTTTCGCTCGGAAATCTTCATTATCTTATCGAAATTCTTTACAAGCTTACGATCCTTAGATATTTCAATTAATTCGTTCGAGCGCTTGATGGAAGGCAGCTTAAAACTCTAAGGAAATTGAAGAAAACCCAAGGAAAGTTTTTATAGATACAATTTTCAATTGAAACACGAATTACGTTCACTTCATTTATTTTACATTCTACTAGAGAATTTATGTTATTACGGAAAATAAAAGAAAACAAATTTGAACGTGAATGAGAACGAATAAGGAAAAGGATAAAGTATTTTCAAGGAGTGTCGTGAATGTCTCGAGTTACTTGAACGCGCAGCAGTGGGGTTGGTTGCGAATTCAAAAGAAAATCATAAACTTTATCATCTCGTCGTATGCAGAGTTGACTTTTCGAGGTAAATTGCCCGAGTTTCGTCATTTCACAAGTGAAGCAAACGCGCATAACATAAACGCGACGAGGTGAAATTCTTCCTCTTCCAGTTGCGTTTACTTACATGCATCCCTCTTGAGTTAATTTGCTAGAGTGCAATTGCGAACAAATAGCAACAATTTTAATTTTACTTAAGAATTTCATTTACTTTACTTGCGCGCTCCTTTACCCTTGTTTTAAAAAACCGCGCGCACGCTTGGCATTTGCCAACTTTTCCCAATTATTTTTGCGAGCGTTTAATCCACTGAAGCAATTTCCGTTGCAATTCGCATGTCAGCGCAGCGCGCGCGCTTCATTGATACTTCCATCAATCATGAGATAATGCAAATTTTTGTCAAACGCGCGTACTGGAGGTTATTTAATCTGGCGAGCGTGGCGCGTCGCGAAAACAAAAGCAAAAGTCGCACGAGAGTGCGGAAAGTGATTTGTGGTCAATTTGCGCAAACACAATGAAGCTCAAAATGTCAACTTGCTTGCGAAAGAAACGAAGAAGCACTTACAAAAGGGTTGCTTCAGAATGGAATTAAAGCGAAGCCGCACGTCACGCTTGTCTCTTCCTTCTCAAGTATGCTCCATTTGGCAGCGGCTTTCGTTTCATTTGGGAAAGACCGTGAAATTATCACCTAGCCAGCAGCGCGGGTAGTTATGTTTTCCGGCCGCAAGCAGCGCCAGCGTTCGACTACTAGTATCCGGGAGAATCCCGTGAGTTCTGGGAATTTATCAGCCATTTCTGGCACTTTGAAAACGGCAGCGTTAAACACCATTACACACGCGCACGTACTCCATTTATCAATGATATGCTTGGCACACTACCTAATAGATGTAATGCACCTATTTTCAGATACTTGCGCATGTTTTTTCTGCGCTAGAGGATTTCGTGGCAAAGACGAATGAACCTCATTTTTTTCATATTAATAATAAATGGGCCTACGAACCTTAGCAGCGGAATTGTTATTTCATTTGCCATGTTGTTCTTGCCTAAGCAGCAACGGAATACATGACGTTTGATAACAACTTCGCTTCGCAGAAGAGAATTTGCATATTCTCGTTTTTCGTTCGTTTTGCGTCCTTTGCCTAATGGCGAGTTTTTCCTCTGGCCGCTGCTACCTTACGCACGTTCGAACAAAACATTTTCGACGATTGTCATTGCAACTCGTAACTGTTTGGCGCTCATAAACAAGCAAGAAAAACATCACGAATGAAGTGCGCGTTCGCGCTATCTACTTGAAAGTATTAAGGAGCAAGAAGCTCGTAAAACGCAAAACGATGCTGATGAAATGCGCTTTTTTCTCGGATCGTTTTTACTTTGTACGTCGACGCTGCTGCACACACAAATTTTTATTTTATAGTGGCGTGAAGAAATGCATTCGCAATCCGTTATTTCATTGTGCACGTCCTGTTTACGACGCACTGAAATCAATTTACTTTTTACGCCCCTGGAGGCACTTGAAAAAAGCAGGACGATAAAATTAAGCTGGCGTATTTCATCGATGCGTGCGTGTTGGTATACATTTTTCAATTCAGTTCGATTATCATCATCAACGTCGTAAATGTTGTCATAATGATGATCAATACTCGTCAACGTCTCTAATCGCCCTCCCTCGCAATCAACAATCAAATGTCTCGCAGGACACGCATTGAGTACTACGGGCTTATTGCGGGGTGGTGGTTGAATGTTGGTCATTCGGGATGCGTGGCGTATTTTTCAGATTGAAAGCGAACCGATCGTGCGTAAACATTCATTTCGTAGGTTTTTTTTTTTCGGTTTGCCCAATAAGCCACCGTTTAATGAATTATTCAAGTGTCCGTTGTCGCTTTTTCTGTCCGGATTTATCACCGGTTTGGAAAAGAGCTTTGGTTTATTTTTACGGACGTTGTCAATAAATTAAAAGATGAAAATGACCAAGAATAAAGAAAAATATTTACGCGTGTCTTATTAATGGCGTATTATTAGCAGCAATCAATCAAACTAGATTTGTTTATAATTAGTGTAATGCTAGGATTTTCATGTTTTTGTTTACCCAGCCTTTTTATTTTTTGGGTTAAATTGAAATTTGATACGGAACTTTGAAACGGGTCATTCGTTATTCTGATTTTAGTATTTTGGTTAAAGTTTAACATAATTCTTTGTAGTAAAAGTAATATGTAGATTTGATTCATAATTAAGCTGTTTGTAGTCGTTATTATCAATGGTGTTTCATGATTATATGGACATCGTAATAAATTATGTCCATACATAAATTATAGCGCATTTAATGAGGCACTGAATTGCAATGTTCGAATGGAATTATTACGCATGAATCCAGATGGGTATTCAAAAATCATTGATGACCTTGCAGTAGAGCGCATAATAACGCATTAATATTAGCATTTTAATGAAATTTTTGCGCTTTATTTGCGCGTTCTGCGTCCATTGCCAAGTTGAATAGCGGCTGCCAAAACGACACAATCAGCAAGCGAATGAAAGATTCCTTTATGGATTAAAAGCAATTCCCAGCATATGCATCATAAAGGACGCGGCATGCTGAAGATCTTAGAATTGCTTTTACGTCTTAGCGACGACGAAACGATATATAAAATTGTTGCCAGCGTGTTATTATTAGCGACAATAATAATTATTATAATCATTGGCAATAAATGCTGTTGAATTTTCAGCTTGTACGCGACGAGCTTAATTTGATCCGCTCGCACATATTGCCATCCTATTTGGCGCAGACAACGCGTTACAATATTCCGATTGCGTTTTGGGGGAGGATAAAAGTTTAGTGTCGAAAGCAACAAAATTTATTACGCTCCGTTTATTAAATTCTGTTTGTTTATGAACAATATCCCCCGACTTTCGTGAAGTTAATGCAATTTCTCTACAAGCGTTTGCTCGTTGCATGAAATGAGAGAACCAGTTTTATTAGAAATGCAATATAGTGGAGTTTAACATTAGAAAACTTACTTGGGCAGTCTATGAAAAGAATTGAAACTCAAATAAAATGCAGTATTACAGGGTTAGCACAATTTATAGAGTCTGGTTTGGAAGGTGCTTTTAAAATATTTTTAAGCTTACCAGTAAGAAATATTGTGATAGTACGAAATAAAAGAGATTTTTAAGAAGGAGTAAGTTGGAACTGCATTTTCTAGTTCATGTTTCAAGCAATAACAGTCCTTGACGTTTTCCTTTTCGTCAATATCTCACAAATGATGAGAAGGAAAGTGACACATGCCGAACTTGCTGAAGAAGATTTCAACTTCCTGTGTTGAAGTTTACACGCGTTTTCACTTTCAATTTTTGGTTGATATAGGAGAAGATTCGCTTATGTCCTTTTCCGACTTTGGAATGAATTGATTAATTAACTAAGCTTTTTATTTAGTTTTATATTTTCTTGGAGTTATGCATATTCATAGCGTAAACAAGTTTGAAAGCAAGGTAATTTGCAGAGTACACAAACTTGCAGTGCATTTCAAGAAATTTATTAAATATTTTATTATATTTTCTTCTCTTACGTATTGCAAATAATTCATTGGATCTTTTATATTTCAGATGCCAACAAGGAAGAAAATCGGGAAAGCGATGCCAGAATTTCATGAAATCCTATTTAAGGTAAGTCTTTGATATAAGAACTTCACGCTGAACATTATTGGAAGTACTGAGCGAACATCTTTTGATATTCAGATATCAACTTTGATGATATCAAGTCTAAAATCAAAATAGGTATATTTATGTACTTTATGATATGAAGAAAATGATACGTTATATTATTAAAGGGACTATTATTTTCATCATAAACGTTAATAATAAATATAAATCTTATGAGCATTGCAAGGAGAAAGCACTCATCAAAAATACATTAAGGTTTATGAAAAGAACGTGCACAATGAAAAGTATCAGAGTATCATTTTCTCTTATTATTGAATGAAAGCAGTAATTTTTCGGCCAAATTAAGAATTAATTTATATTTACACAGAGATTAATAACATTGAGTGTATTATTAATTATTATCGTGTTTATTTTGCACGAAACGTACAGATCAGATTGCAATTTAATTAAGTTAAAATTTGAACAACAATGTTTTGAATGTACGTCGCACTCGGAGAATTTAATAATCAAAGGCTTAATTATTCATGCACCAAATTCGGTAATTAATTAGGAAATATTCGCATTATGACAGTTGCAAAATGAAATTTCGAGGGAATCATTAATTCCGGTATTGAATGAATCATTTGGCGCGCATTTATTAGCTCGTAATTGTTGCGGAACTTGAACCATTAATTAAAACGTGTGAATTTGTTTATTAAAGTAGTTAATATGCGGACTATTAATTAACAAATTAATATAGTGAAGGACAATAGCAAACAGATTGGATCCTTTGGAACCCTGTTTAATGCAAGGGTCGACCCTTTGTCATGCCGCAAGTACTTAAAATTTGTTTCCAACAAGCAGTTGCGCGACACAAATAGGAATTCTGTATCAATAAGGAGGACAAATTCAATTAGCGTAAAGCACACGAAATTCTTGTCAACACTTTTCGGCGAAAATCTCTCCCGGAAAAACCTTTCGGCGCATCCAATCTTCCAAGTAGCCCACTGTTGAACAAAGGCGTAAAGAACAAACATAAGAAGATTGAGGGTTGCGCTGAAAATAAGGGGGATGCGACAATAAATAAACACGTAATCCACGAACGTTTACTACGTGTTTTTTTTACTTTGCAATATTGAAAAATATCTAGGTTGGTCGGACCGTACGTGAAACTTAATTAAACCCGAAATGAAATGAAATGTAATCAAAGCGAACACTTGCACGTTTTTTATTCGCGAGCCATTAAGGTCTATTAGACCGACGGACGCTTCTGCGTCGGTGTCAAAGCGAAATGTCCACTTAGTGGATGACCTCCTGCACTGGCTATGTTGTTCGTGATTAGCCACCCGACCAAATATCGAACAACATGCAAGAGCACCGGCAATGCAAATGCTATCATTTATAAGCGCGCACGTTACAAAGTTCGGTTTGTGCAAATACCTCGCCGTTCGGTTCGGCTGCGCAATTGTGCTCGAATCGATTCCTACTCGTCGGAGAACGAACGAGTCCTGTGTGCGGTGCACTTCACGTCACCATCACGCATCAGCTAATGAGATTTGTTGTTGCAGCTGCACAGATGTGCAGATAAACGAGATGCGATCTTGTTTAAACTTTTACGTCCAAGACTCGTACATTTTAACAACGCTCCAATCAGATTAATTTGATGACACAGTTTTTTTTACAAATTCTAACTAAAAATAAATGTGGTTGAGTTTATAGGAAAGTCAATCTTAATTTAAAATTTCATAGTATCGTTCGAAATTGATTGAAAGAAAGGTTTCGAAATGGAGAGAAATTCTTATTCATTGAAAAATTTTACGTAGTCTCAGTTGCAGCATAATCTAAAAAATTACATTGAAAGCCCTCATTTGCAAAATGGAAACTTGTGATTCGATCGAGGATTCGAGGGTCTTTGAGCATTCGGTGTTGCGGAATGGCGAAGGATTTTATTCAAATAAAATAGATTGTATTGAGATTTCCCTCGCGAATAATTTCGGTTTTCGGCCATTGCGCCCGCACGATTTCCCGCAAAGTTGTTAAAACTCTTCCTAGGAATTACGCATTCACGCCCAATCACTTCACATTGGAGCGTGGCGGAAGTACAAGCGAGTACATTTTTACGTTTTCGTCTAACTGAGCGGAAAAATGCATTGCATTCAGCTCGGCGCAATCAATAAGAAATTGGAATTGATGAAATTGTTTCATAAGACATTGATCGGGCGCACTACTATTTAGAAAAACGTTACGGCATATCTGAAATGAAGAAAAACAAATAGAATGGCGACTTGATCGATTGCTATCCAACTGTTCCATTTTTATTGACATCCCGCCCCGTAAAGAATATTAGAAAAGCTCTTACGTTTTCGCGTTCGACAATGAAATTCAGCGCACTGATATGAAATCCTGATTGATTAGAAATCAACATTAAATTAAGACGCGGCTGCAGGACTTTATTACATTTTTGAACGTCTCGTTTTAATGATTTAGATTAATAGCATATTTTTTTTCCCGCTGCCTGTGGTGGCTTTAGCATAAAATCCAATTTGGTGTAAAGGATAATTAACGTGTTCTGCGCCAAGTGTATTTATGTGTGACTATTTGATTCTTTTGATTAGATCTTGCCTTTTATTGGCTTTCTTCAGCGACCCTTCTTTTGCTTTTTTCGCTCGTGCGCGCCGTTTGAGGATTTATCTCGTAATGACCTGCGTTTCCTCGGCGCGATTTCGGACTCGTAAAGAGAATGCTTGTGGGCGAGAAGCAACGGCGACCGGCTTTTGATGGAAATTTCGTGAAAACTTCACTCGCACAATACACAATCGTAAATCGCGGAGAGGTGCTTAGAGTTTGTCAGAAATGGCCCGCCAGAAAAAACGTTGTCGGTCGCATTACTCTTATGATTATTATTGATGTTTCCTTTCTTCGGCGCGCCGTTTTTATCTCCGACTTCTCCGATTTTACGACATTGACGTCAGAGCGAGAAGCAGCAAGTCAGTCATTTGCATGCCAATTGTGCCGACTCGCGCGATTATTCGGCTCATTAGAAAAGCAATCGTCTGTGCAATAATCACACGGCGAACGCGACGAGCGTGCTAGAGTTTGCAATTACAAATTGAGTCGCATCAATTGTTGCTCTTCAGTCGTTCACCTCGAAACATTCAAACATTTCAAGAGGCTATTTCGAGAATGTAAACGCGCAAGTGTTTTTATTGCATACGCTTAATTAGAGAGCAGCACATTTAATGTTTACATTGAGCGCATACATGTATTCAGCCGTCGAGCTCTCAAAATAGCTTAAACGTATTGCCACATATTATTAAACAGCATAATTTTTCAATCGGCTGCAAATTGCGCCAGCGGAAAAACTTCATGGACCAGGAGAGAACAGAACAGCGGGCGAACGGTTTATCGAAAGTGCAAAAGTTTCTTGGGCGGACTTGCGAATTGTCCCAGGAACTTGGAATTCCCACTAGGAAATTGAAGGAAACCGCATCAAACGAAGCGCGACGCGCTATGAAAAAGTATCTTATTATTTTTACTTCACTACCAGTTTCTCCATTCAGTTTTTTGTTTGTTGTACCCTTCGAATGTTGCCGAGTTTTTCCTCGCCGCGCGTTTTTTTTTGTTCCCTTTCACCCGTTCACGATTGAAACAGTTAATGGTTGCAACAAAGTGTAATTTGTGATTCACACACAACGCAACGCTGGTAATTCGAACGCGTATTATGAGTTTAAATATTAATCGCAATCGCGAAGAGTATTATTATTATATATCGAATGACGATTAAAAATATATTAGGCGCAGACGGTGTAGTGTACGCTCGAATAATCGAAATCGAATCGATCGCGAGAACGCAAGGGATCTTTGGGGCCGTTATCCTTCGATAACGCGCACCGCCGACGTGTGATGATGTCCGATGTTTTGAATAATTCAACGTCGAACCGATCAATCGCTCCTTATGCGCCCTCTACGCCGCCATATTTTACATACTCGCACATATTCGACGGGCCTATTACGTTGTTTTATTTTAAGGTGAAACACATCACTCGCAGCCCACCACGGAAATAATGAACACGTCTCTATCAGTGCAGGCGAGCGTACACTAACTTTAGCTGAATCACTAATTACGAATACCTTTGCTATTAATTACTTTCGTATCCCACGAGGCGTATCCTCGATTCGTGTTTTCGCGTGAAATAATTATAAGAAAACTGTTTACATTTTTCCCCTCCGCGCGTTGCATTAAAAGGTTTCTCCTTTTTGCTGGAGTGCAATTGGAATATTCCGTGTTACTCATTAAACTGATAACATCAATATGAATTTCAGTGGTCACATCCGTGACAGCAGAAAATACAAATGATTTATACGTTTCGAGCGCCATTCGGAATGCACAATGCGCGTAACATTTCAACGTTATGCGATATTCAATAACTACATATTTATTTTTAGTATATGCTTGTATTTTGATCTATTGTTTGCTTTGTTGTGGCTATTGAGTTCATTTTCGAATAGTACAAGTACAAGCTGTTCTAATTTTGGTAATTACTCAATTTTATTCTCAAAAAAAATTATACCATAGTATTACAAATGCACTTTATTACGGTATCACTTTAAGTTTGATTAGTAGGTAATTTTCTACGTGGCTTGACCTAATAGAATTATAATTTGTGCCGGAACTTTGATAAATGGGGCGGCTAAAAGTTTACATATCAATTATATCGATGCGTAATTATTTTTCAAAAGTTTCATCGTAAGTTTTCTAGTTGTTGTCAGGTTTTTTTCTGATGTAGGTATGTTGTAAGAAGTACTTACGGTTGATGTGAATGCTTGTCGGGATTTAGAAAAGTGTCGTTTTTCCCATATTTCGAAAGAAAGTGTCGCGTAAAATTATACGGCACCAGGAATGATATGGAAATAATATACGGGACATTAAAATGATAAACTGACAGGATAACACCGTGAATTCAGAAGAGCGCTAGGAACATGACGTTCCTGCGTGTGTCAGCAGCGCCCGACTGTGGTTCGTTGGGCAAAATTCCGGATTTCTACTATATTCATATCCGGACGCTGCCGCCGCCGTCGCCGCCGTCGTTTTCCTGCGGCGCGCACTTATCTGCATCTAGATCAACGCGAAATGACATCGGCAATTCTACAAATAAATATACATGCTCCGAGCGCACTACGTGTATAAACTTTATAATCTTTCCCGTGAGTCTTCTCGTTGCCTCGCTCGGCTGGCTGGCTGGCTGGCTAGGTTTCCGTGTTTCTCTTTTATTAGTATTTCACGACATTTGAGCGCGTGTAGTGAATTTCTCGTCGACAAATATATACTTGGGCCGTATAAAAAAATTACTGTGCGAACCGCATTGCGCTCGGCAAAAAAAAGCGTGCTGTGATGTACTGCTTGCTGCATGCGCAACGACGAGCGACTTGCGCAAAATGCAATTTGAACGTAATTCTGGAGAGATTAACAGTGTATGCGAGGCTTGCTGAAAGGATGTTGCAGGAGACGGGCTTACGGCGTGTGATGTTACAGCGCACATGGCTGGATGTCTGGCATCTTAGCGATTAGATAAAATAAATAATGTAATTACGCTCTGTGCTTAAACAAACAGGATTACTAAAGTCTTCATGTGAAACTATCAAACTATTAAAAGTTGCACCTGCATATTTTAAAGTAGGACGATGAACAAAAGGATAATGGAATAATAACTAAAGTTTTTATGATTATTTTCGCCATGATAAACATTTGAATTTATGCGGAAACTCAACTCACCTTAAATGTGAATGGTTCAAAAGTTAATATCACAGTTTGACCCCCATGAAATCAAACTTAAACTTGGCGGCGGCAGCACAGTTTTTCGCAACTGTAAAGTGACAACGGGCTTAAAGCGCGCGTCTGGCGGTCGTCCTGAATACGTGTTGGCGTAACGTGCATTTAATTTCGGCGGCGGCGGGGTGCGCCACGTGCATGCGTGCAGTATTTCAGCGGCGGCGTTTGTCGCTGCTGCGAGTGCTACCAGTGAGGCGTCGCGACGCTGACTGAACCAAAACGCGCGCGCACTGCTCGTCGCAAGACGAACGCGGCAAGCAAACCAACACAAATTCGATTCGACGCGTTACGTACCCCTATCTGTTCAGCGTTTACCCTCATTGATAATTCACATGTGCTATCGCTGTTTGAATTATCCGCCCGTTTGACTACTGCGGCGCCAAACCGATTTTCTTAGTACTCATTTTAATCCACAGGACACGCGCGCCGGAGACTCGTAATAACAACAATAAACAGCGCTTGGCGGCTATGTTAATTATGTAGCAGAGTTAAAATGTTAATGACGCGCGGACAATGCGGTCTCTTTAGGTCTCTTTCGCGTGCGGCGTACGGCGCAACGCAATGAAATTTGCAGAAAGCGCAATCCGCACGTAAAACCGCAATTTGCGTCTCGTCGCTGGCACGAATGATATTTGTTTAGGCTCGTCTCGTCCACGAGTTGCGCTCTCTGGAGCGTGTTCGGATGTAATTACGACGACAAAACATACATTTGTTGCTAGACGAATTATGATATGTGTTGCGCCGCGTGCGGATTATTTATTTAATTCATTTGGAGAATTTTCGTGCGGCCGCCGGGCCAAACCCTCCGCCTCGCGCATTCAATATTCATTATTATTGATGGCCGCTCAATGCACGCCGCATGACTAATTAAAGATATAATTTCATTATCACCGGTGTTGCCTGCTGCCATGGCCGACGGGGAAAATTCGTTGGGCTGAGATTTCACTCAGGAGTGATAAATATCTCACTTAAATTTGTGACGTTTAGAAAGGGCTTCGAAATGGTCTTTTTTAATTTATTGCATTGTCTTCAAGTTTGGAATTAAATTGTACAAACGTTTTTTATTTGAAATTTCAAAATAGTTGATGATGAAACTCCTGTAATTAAAATTCATTTAACGTGGAATTTTCATTTAATTTTTCACATTTTTCGGTTGAAAACCGATGTTTCCTGGAATAGTTTTTATAAAAATGATTTATATACCTAATTGAAAAACGCTGATTTTTGTTGGCTTTGAAGTTGAGGATGGGGAAACGTTGAAATAATATTTAACTACCTTTGAAAACGGATTATTTGTTTTTGTAAAAGTGGTTTCGGAAGAAATTTAATCTCGTCGTTAAAACCCACTCAAACGGGCATTTGCGTTCCACATTCTTTCACGTTGCCGCCACCGCCGCAGTGGTAGCAGCAGCAGGAGCTGGCGCAGATTAAGCCAAAGTTTTGCGAACGGTTGGGGGGTGGGTGGTAAATTGGAGCAAACATACGGTCGGAGACGTGCGACCGCAGGATTCGGCCGATTTGCAGATCGACAAATGCCATCCGCAGGTTCGTTACGTTTATGCGCCTTCACGTGACGATCATGAGCGCATAACGTCGTCGTCTTTCACAACGACAGCCAGCGTCGCGACGCCCGGATTGCGCTAAGCGTAATACAGGAAAGCCATCGCGACACAACTACTGGCTGCTGATAACAAGGCGACTATTGGAAATGCGATGAATGCGCGTATTCACGCTCGTAAATTGCCTCAATTCCCGTCGCGTTCCTCACTCGACGAACTGGAATTTATGTGATTCTATACGGACGTGTCAAGAGCGGATAAAATTTCAAGCCCAGCCCGAGCGCGATTTATTAATCCAGATATCATTTATAACAATTGCGAATTGAATTCGCTATTTTTCGTCGTTCAACCATGAATGAAACTTTTTCGCGGAAGAAACCTTTAAATGTGAAGTGTTTTTCGCTTTATTATTAATGAAGAAAGTTATTATTTCTTTCGGCTCTGATTGAATGGACTTTTGAATGAAAAAGCTTGGAACTTTTGCGGTTTTTAATAAGTTTCCTTTGTCTCCACATTTCATATAAAAATGGAACGAAACGAACAATAAAATAAGTCGGTTGAAGGCTATCATTCATGACGAATTACAAATATTAGTGTTATTACTAATTTTTACTAATGTGATTCTCGATTGTGACTTGCATTAGGTCGAATCATTGTGTACATCTATCGAATTCATGATTATTACAGTTTAGTTGGAATTGCGCTTAACAAATCGATAAATATTGCTTTCATATGTAATGAGACATTAGATACTTCATGATTTTATTTGAGATTGAGAATTATTCGTGCGGAATTTGGCAATATATTGCGAAATTTATGGAGCATATTATTCGAATGTTTCCTATTGATTTCATTCATGTCTGATGCATAAATAAACATATTCAACAGTAAAATCATGAATATGTTTGTTTATATTATAAATTGGCAATTGACTGAAATTATTTTAAATTATTTATTTGCTTTTATGATGCTCTGGAAATAAAATGTATATTGAATAAGTTTTTGAAATCAATAGAAAGGAACAAATCGTCCACCTATTGGGGGTGGAAAATGCTTTAGACAGCTGAGTCCTTCAGTAGATGTCGCATCCTGCTTTGAAGTTGAGTTTCTGGCTCGAAATAAAATTGCCAGCAACTCAAATATTTGTTTACCTGACTGAACAAATTTAAAGCAAAGTGTTGTTTGTATTCCAGATTTCGTAAACAAGCACGTTCCAAGGGTCGCGTGTCAAATGTGCAACAGAATAGGTGAGTGTTTTTGACTTTTCATAATTATTACGCTTTCGAAATTGCGGATTTTAAACGGGGATGCGTATAGGACGAATAAGAAACGCGTGCGATTTATATTAGATAGTTTATTAATCAAAAATTGAGGATATTATTACACAAAGAAACACATGTGACATGTTTTGGGTTGTTTTGGTTGTTTTCTTTTTATATACAGCAAATATACATGTTTGTTAAAGATTCATTAATAATATAGGTTCGTCTATTAGAAAAATGAATAATTTTTATAGTACATACACTGTGTAAGTGTTATATTCATATATTTTTACTTTCTTTTATGCGTAATATTCTTTCATCATATTTTTCTTTTGCTTCAATTTATTTCCGTTGAATGAAGAGTATAGAAGGCATTATTTTAATCACAGTAACATTTAAAAACAAGCTCTCTCATTCGTTTATGGCTGATATTATTTTTTGGATAGGTTTTTTTGGTAGTTGCGGTAGTAATGTAATTTGAAACGCGTTCGGATGTTGTTTGTTATTGACAGATAAAACACTTGCAGGTATGAAAATTGCGCCGACAGGTTTTCAAGTATTTTGAATTGAATTTATATTTTAATTGAATAGGTAAGTGGTATATTCATATCACTATGAAAATTAAATGAATCTACTACATTTACGTGAAAGGTAAAAGAGTTATATGCAATAAAACGCAGTGGTTTTATTGTCAGCTTGAAAAACGTTTCATCGCTCAATTTCACATTCGACTTGTCGAATTGTGTATGTTGCCCCCCTTTCGACCACTTTGAAAATTACTCATCTTATTTAGTATTATTGGACCCAATATACAATTTGGTAGTTCATTTAAAATTTATTCATTTATGCGGAATCATAGTGAATAATTGCGATTAAATTTTGGTCGACATATCAAATCGGTATGCGCATTGGACAATTGAATAATGGTAAACATTTGCTCATTAATTCGCCTTGTAAATTTCGTTATTAATGCTTCATTAAGTTTAAAAGCCTAAATTATACGAGTATGACAATATGTTGTTTAAGATATGTTATCTATGGAATAATTACATTGGAGTCTCGCCTCGTAGACTGGCAGACTGGCTACTGGATTGAGCAAAAAGTGAGTTTTTGGTACTACGAATTAATCGGCATGCAATATGCGAGTAAAATGTTTCATGTTCTCTGCTCAAGTAGCATTCGAGTATGTGAGTACGTCTGATATGCTTGGATTCTAAAAGAGAGTCTGGTCAAATGGTAAATTCGCTGGTTAATTGATGCTTTTTTGTTTCGTTTCGTTTCATCACTCTTCTACAAAACAGCATTTCAACTATTCTTCTGATATATAGGTTTGTAAGTTATAGCCTATTAGTTATAGTACAATATGTACATACATACTTTCCATCCTATTAGTAAAACTCTACGCTTAGTTGTTTTGGTTGTAGTAAAGATACACAATAATCATCATCATCATATTCATATAAGTATAAGTAATACGAATCATTCGAGTATAATATAATGAATAAAAATGTATTGTTCTAGTCTTTGGACGCATTTGTGGTGAAGTGATGCACGGGTGGCAAACGTTATAATAGATATATATCCATTAAGTATAAAATTGTCAAAGAAGTAAGAGATGCGCAAACGATACTCAAATCATGGTGACTCGGTGGTGCATTGAAAAAGCAAATGATTTGGAGATGTGCAACTATTATCGAAACTTATAATGCACTTGCTGTTAGTAAAATTTTCTTCTTCTTCTTCTTCATTATCTTCATTCCCCTTTTAAAAGTTTAACAACACTAACATGAAATGTGATGAGTTAATTTACTTAAAACTCTTTTGTGGCCCCGCAAAGTTCATTCGTTCCTTTTATTAGTACTTATAAGAATTTAATAGCTATCATTCAGTGTCATTCTCCTCTTTGAGTAATCGCCTTCGCCATGCACAAGAGAGCAGTCATTCCAATAATTGATATCGTTTCCCCTTTTTTGTGATGTGCCGATTCACTAATGGTTAATAATTGATTCTCTTGGACTGGTTGGGTTGCAATAGTAAAAAGCCTTGTCCCTTCTTTTGGGCCGCTGCAAATTGACGTTGAGATTCGCATCAAGGGGTTTTTTTACCACCTCCCGCTTGCTTTTTCTGCGTTCACGCGCGCGTCGCTCAAAAGTTCCATTTCAACAGCGCACCTCCGGCGTTTCTTCTTTGATGAACTTGTCCGTTTCGTTGATGTCCACCGCGGTGTCCTCCTCGTCCTCGGGCGGGCTCGGTCCGGATATGGAGAGCATGGGCAGACCAAAGTGATTCGTCTGCCCATCGAGCGATATGTTATCCACGCTGCGGGCCTTCCGGCACAGCCGCGACTGTGAGCCGTGGCGGCGCAGAAACTCCTTGGAGTCGAATCCGGGGCCGCTGTACGAGGTGAAGATGGCTGAATTGATGCGTGCTCGCGTCTTACGGGTCGTCGATGGAGTGTGAATCTATACAGCATGTAATCAGAAGAAAACGGTTAGTCATCTCAATCAGTACGCGGTAGTCACGTAATGTGTGTATGTGTACGTTGCAAAGAGAAAACAAACACTAAGTCTACAATGTTAACCACGTGTTATTTATTTATACTTGAGTGGAGGTGGCACGCACAAAACACGTCACACATGGACACACAGGGTGAATTATTTTTGCAAACTTGTGCGGTGACAGCACACATGTGTGTTGTGTTATCGACGACAAAAAGTACTGACTGACTTCTTGCTCGCTTGATTTGTATGTACACATCACCAAAAAACAAACTACTACTTGCCAATGTCGGATTAATGCGTTCAATATAACTGTACATTACTCATCTACGGTTTTTCTGCTTTGCTTGTATAATACAAAAATATGCAATTGCCGAGTTGGGTGGGCCACAAATATTGTTAGAGACAAGCACAATGGCGCTGAAAATTTGTGTTTGTGGGGGGGGCTGTGGCCGGATTGTTTCTACTCGATTCTCTAGCCATACCATTCGTTTCGATTGCATGAGTGTGTTGGTAATTCTGCTTGAGGTTATTCGGGATGTACGGACATTTTGCACTCAATTCACGATTGATGAATCGGTTCGAAACTAACTATGCTCTCAAATGTTCACTCAAATTTCAAATGATGCCAATCGCTTTACATTTGAGACGAGTAAATAAAAATTAATTTCTGGCAATGCAAACACCAATAATTCACATGTTCAAACTGCATTAAAGTGACGCAAAAATCAATGCCATTGCTCGATTTTTTTTTTATTTGTTGCCCTCGCAGCGATGGCTCTGTATGAAACACGCTCAGCCAAGTGTGTGTGGGGGTGAGAGACAAACCAACAAACAGTAAACAAAAACAAATAATGCTATATACAATACCAGAAGAGTGAGCATTTTGAATAATATACAAATGTTGCGTCGTGTATAATACACATTCGTTATCTTCTGTTTCGGATGCTGTTTTCCTCGTTTTTGGGGGATGCCGTACATCGCTGTGCTAGACACATGAGCAAGTCGAACGCAAGTGTATTGGACAAGACATAAAAAATGTATAAGTTGCATATTTTCATTTGCGGGGGGATTCAGTAGTGGTATTTAGACGATTAGAGCATGGATTTGTGGTGGTTGTTGTAGCATCAATGGAAAGATGTGACTGGAGAGATGTTGTCATTAAGTAAGTGGCGATTACAACAGTTTCTTGTTATTGTTTTGTCCTTTTTGCGGCTCGTTAGAGGAGGCACTTACTATGGAGCAGGGGAGAATCGGGAGCGGCCGGATGCTAGGTGCCATCGGCACGATGCAGCAGCGCAAACTGGCACCCGCATTCCCTGCCGCCGGCATGCCCATGCGAATTGCGCCCGCGCCCCCGCCGCGGCAGCCGGAAGCATGCGTCCCACATAATGCAGCAGCCGTCCTAGATGCAGAGAGAAAACAGAGACAAAACACTCATCACACACTCGGCAACAAAATTCGTGAGAGCAAAGAGAGATTCAAGAAGAGGCTGCTGAGCGATAGATAGATAGATAGACAGAGAAATTCGGTGAATGAGTTAAAATCAAGTTGCGAGTCAAAAAAAACTTGCGCCAAATTGCATGCGATTTCATAAACAATAGTATTTATCTTCCATTTGCATTTGCCGACGCTCGCAGAAACAACTCATCACCATCAACATCATCTCAGTGACGCAAGTCTCTGCAAAGAACTCACCTTTATCATATTTAGCATGAGCGGCGCACGTACGTGCATGCGTATAACGCATAAGCGCGTCTGTTCGTTCGCCCGAAGTTCGCCATTGTTTTGAATGTCAGCAAATTGCATATCCGGTTTGAATATCGCATACAATAGCGCCACGTGCATTCATAATGCGCGTCATCCGGCATGAATGCATGCGTGAATCCATTCAATTGCTGCGCTATTGTTTCAGCGAGTTTGTGCTGTATGCATGTTTGTATAAATCTTTGTCTCTTTTTGCAAAATGCATTTTCAATTAGATTTTCGTGCGCGCGTTGGAGCGATGTGTAATTATTGGTGTTGTTTCATTGATTCATAATGCGTACATCATACAAAGTCAAACACTACCGCATACTTAGTTCACTAATTACTTGACAGAGAGAGGCTATGCGCAAAAAAACACAATTCAAAAATGTCAGAAATTCCAGCCATTGCATACAAAATTCATATGTAATGCTATGTACGTATAAAGGTTGTGCATGCAATTCAAAACTTGGCAAAAGTACTCTAAAGTTGCGAGTTCCGAAAACGGAGTCGAAACCACTAAAATCTACGCTGTTAGTTAATTAATGGAAATTAATTAAAAGTTAATCATAAAATTCACATGTCAGCATATTTAAGTGGGTACATGTAACGCTGCAAATATTAGTGGGTAAAAGAGGTAGGCGAGGGCGGGCAGTAATTAATTAATTAACGAATTAGGTAAATTAATCGTAAAGCAAGTCAGAAGCAAAAAACAACTGATTTGCATCTCGATATTCAATCAACTCATACCTCGAAACTGGAGGAATTTTTCGTTTCAATGTTGTCCGCCATCTGAGAACAAGTACGTGAGCAACAATTAAATGCGATGCACAAACGGCCGGGGGTACAATTAGGACAAGAGACTAATGAATTGCCGCTACATAGGCGAAATGTATCGATTGATTGGACATCGGTTGAAATACAATATGTGAGAACATGTTCAGCGAACAAATTAGCTTTAGCCGCTCTCGCTCTCTCGATAATAACCTCAATGGCATCTATCTATGGGGGTGCGATGAGTGATGTGATAATCAAGCATATCGAACGAATGGATTGGTCAGTTCGCGCTTTGGCCATGTTAGTTGGTAATTCATCGACAATATAGGTATTATTATTATATAATAATGTCAAAATATGTAACGATTACGGACTTGGTAAACATTAGTGGTGCTCTCAATACGGGTTCAGATACTCGACTAAGAACTCTTGCGTGAACATGTATCATACATTTTTCTATTATTGTACAGAAAGAAAACGATTTACTTCTAGGCGTACTAATTGAGCGGTCAGCAAGGAAGCAACTGCTGCACACGGTGCGCGTTAGTTGCTTGATTGCTTTGCGGCGGATTGGATTTGCACATCTAACAAGTACATGAGTATTATTAAGACGACGAATCGTCCTCAATCAGCACACGCAGACGATAGGCGGACGGGCAGCAATAATAGAAAAATGCGATGACACGTCACCTTTCTGCAGAAATGGCGTTGATGATGCGAGCTGTGATGGTTGAGGTTGTGATGTTGTACTTGTTGTTGATGTAGTAGTTGTTGTTGTTGTTGTTGATGATGAGAGTGGTGGGCGCGTTTAACTGGTTCCGAGGATTGTCGCAAAATGCGACAACGCCGATATCATTCGGGCGGCGGCGCCGACACTGCCCCTACGTCCGCCATGTAGGTCATCTCCACCGTCTCGCATTTGCATACAGTCTTTGTCGGCCGCGAGAGCAACCGGAGGCGGTCGCGTCTTTCGCACTGCACAACATGCACAAATGCTCAAAACAAGTGTCAATGCAATCAACCAATTTTCTACAGTTTCTCCTCCCATTCAATTATTGTGCGCGCTGCTTTCATGATTGATCCTTGGTTCTTTCGTTCTTTTCTATCGCATATTCGCCTGTTTCTTCGCCGAGCATGAGACGGTGACGCTCAATCATAAAAGTTGCTAAAGTGTTTGCATGATGTGTTAATAAACAGGCGGCGGTTTACTGTTTGATTTCATTACAGCTTTTAAATTAATTATGTTTGCTCAGATGCAACTTAATCGAATAGAAAATTTTCCATTGAACTATGAACTTTAATCCTTCAGCTTCGCTGTACAGACACTCACAGAGAGACGCATACGTTCATTCGCTCATCCACCAATGGCGCTTGTGTGTGAAATAAGGGCTAACGAGTTGGGAGTTTCTAATTTAGCCAAATATTCGTTGCGCGTTGCTTACCGAATTAATATAGAACTTTGTCCCGAGCGGAGAGGGGTGGGCGTTCATTACAATCGGAAGAGCAAAGAAATAGATTACATAATGAAATGACTTTTCCTTCCTCTTCCTGCTCGGCGCTACGTGAAAGTAATGAAGACTTAAAAAGTACTTGTCGAATGAGTTTTAAGGTTTCCGGTTCGGCGGCGATGTCGAGCAATAAATGCATGTGCATGTATAGATAGATTGGATGGAAGTAATTATCTCGTCATTAAATTTAATTAAAGCTTAATTAAATTTTCCGTTCCGATTCGGTTTCTATGCGCTAGTTCGCAACAATAGCAGTTAATTATGTTCGTTATCTGAGATCTTCACTGCTTGGCTGTATGATCATTGATTATTGGAGTAAAAATAAAACGAAGAGAGATCGAAGGGCAGTAGTTGAGCGACGATGTCGACGACGATGACGAATGCGGTACGTAGATGCGACTCACCTGTGTGCAAATTTCGCCGGAGTGATGATTGCATGTGTTGCCGGCGGCGACGGCGGCGGCGCACGCTGCCGTGCCGGGCACTTTTAGCTGCTCCTGCTTGTAGTCGGGTTGGTACGGAAGCAGCATGCGGATCTTGCCCCAGCGGTTGAAGAATAGCGCAATGGCGGCGACCCAGACGAGTAACACTATCAGTACGATACCTATTTCTACGCCACGCACCTACGCACCAATAAAACGAAGAGAACAGCCATAAATATGATTGCGAAACGCAACGCGGGAGAAAATAATAAATGTCGACTACGAGTTTTGCAACAGCATAAAAAAAGGAAGAAGAAAAAACTACGAGCGGGACAAAATTAATGTCGGCAAAAAACGAAAATGAATTATTGCGAGCACGTACCGTGGAACTACTTGTGGGATACTCGATTTCCGGCGGGTCCGAGTAATCCTTTGGGGGTGATTCCGACGTGGCGAATACATCCTGCTGTGGGGACGTCCTTGGAGGCTCTGTAAATTTCCACATGCCCATCAATTCATCAATTGCACGTGCGATTACGGCGACAGTAAGACAAACGAAACAAATCGCAAACTTTTGAAGGAAAGTTTCTTTGAAAAGTTGTTGAAGCAATACAGTTGAAGATGTCATAAAAGAAACTGTATGGTAGAGTGAGTAAAAGGGGTAGTGAAAGACACGTACAGTACAGATAAGAAAACGGAAGTAATTAATTAATTTATTTTAACAATTAAAAGTGTACGCTTACGACAAGGTGCCAAAATTTCCCCGAAGTGTTTTGAGTGCTTAAGAGACATCTTCACAACTGCACGCCGCAAAAATAAAAGAGCTGTTGTTATTATCATTTCTGACATGTTGGCGGCGCATTTGCCACACACGAAAATATATGCTTACCCAGCGTGCGGAAGACAATCGGGCGACTCTTGTACTTTTTGCCGCCGTAGACGGCGGCGACGGTTAGTTGGTACTGTGTGTCGGGCTTGAGGCCGCTCAGCGTCACCGCGTCCGAATTGCCGGCCACCACCGCCACCACTCTGAAACTAATAACCTAGTTTACTCTAGCTACACCACGAGTGCGCTTATCAACACTATCAGGCCCAACAATAACACTATCAGCCATCAGCCACCCTATCGCCAATTAGCGCTATCCGCTCGGCCACCTACGCATTACGGCAGCTGGAGGCGGCTGCTAATAGCCTTCGCCTTAAACGTCCGCCCGTGAATGACGAACGTAATGCGGCATTAATTTGTTTACACCCAACGTGCATATTCTATGTGCTATTTACAGTTTGCCCATCGATTTCCGCCGTTTGCCATCGAACATACATTTTTTTTTCGGCATGGAGAAAAAGCCGGCGATAATTTTATTGATTCGATAATTATACGTACGTGCGTATAATTGTACGGCGGCAAAGTAATGTGTTTATTTTCAATTTAATGTAATTACTAATTGTTGACATGAATGAATCCAACTTTGCGGTCGCAAAACGTGCAAATATGAATAATTTTAACGCGAACGCAATCGATCAGGCTGTCATTGAATGTATAACTTATTACTTATGCAAAATAGTCGTAAACTATGATGTATACTTAAATATTTAAACAGCACATGAGACGTTTAGGTAACAACGCGTAATTAGCAAGTAATTAGTTTCGCATTGACTTGTTTGCTTACATTCTTTCGCTCCGTGTGGAAATCCAATTTCGCACAGATTTTCCGCGCAAAGTTTTGTGCAATGTTTAGACAATTTTTACACGGGAGAAGGAAAATACAGTCAGAACGCGCAACCCGTCACGGACTTACTGAATTTTCCATTCGCGTTGTGCATCGAAAAGACTGTTGTGTATCGGCCACTTAATGGGGTTCGTGCGCACGAATACGGTGCGGTCGGAAAAGCCGCCCCCAAGTAAGTTGGTTAATTGCCCCCGCTACATTCACATATTACCGCAATATACCCGGTGGCGTGTATCTGTTGATGTGAAAATGTCAATTCCTGAAGGCACACACATGTATTTTCCAACTTCTTACCGCGCACCGTCCTCGTAGTCGACTTCTCAATGTAGTACAAGTGGACGCACGAGTATGCTCAAGTCAAACAAGTCGATCGTGCTTTTTCGATTTTCCTTCAGCGCACAAAACATTCCTTCCAACGATGTCTATTTAGGTCAATCAGCAGTCAGCAACTTTACAATATGTACTCTCCGCCCGAATACTTTCGTGCCGTAGAGCAATTTCTTAGTTCACATTTTCAGGAATACATTATAACCATGCGCGCTGCTTATTTCGCTTGACGTTTCGCGGTTGCTGATTCCCAACTAACTATCGAATTTGAGTGATTCGTTTTCATCATCACTAAACTGATTTATCTCCGACTACATACGTCGGTATACCTATACGCTAAAGCGCGGATGCAGGCGTTCGGAGGCGGCGAATTCGGGCAAAATCAATTCTGCGGTTAAATCGCAAAGCGAAAACATCCAGTCGGGTTTGTTTGCTCACGAAGGCGAATTCATTCGGGCGTAATTCGCATCTATCAGTCTATTTCATTAGGTTTGATCAAATGTGATCGATGTGTAATTTGGCGAATAGAGCAGGAAAATGTCTGCGGAGAATTTCATTTACGCTACAGCACACATTCGAAACGTATATACAAAATGAGCATATCGGCTAGCAAACACATTTATGACTATGACCTATCCTATTGGTTGCGGGACACGAAACAGCATACAGCAAGAGTAGAAGTGGTGCATTGAACGAACCTAGACACACACCTGGCATCCGTGGGCTTGTACGTCACGTCGTACTTTTCGATGTGCTCGATGGAAGTAGCCCAAGACACGCGCACCGCCGACGGACTGATGAACGTCACGGTGATGTTCTCAGGCACGCCGGGTGCACCGCTCATTGGAGGCATTGAACCTGCGGCCGTGTAAAAGAAGCATGAGGCAAAGTCTGGAATTTCAGGAGTGGAATGGAATTGAGGCTGTGGGAGGCTGCAGGAAAGAGTTCAAAAACAATTTGGGTGCATGTCAGCCAACTGAAGTAGTTGGAGCAGACAGTCGCATGACATTCGCATCCTTTTCGGAGTGTGACTTTTGCGGTAATTCAATTTCCAGAAGGGGAATTGATTTTTGGCACTACGCTTTCAAGCATAGAATGGGAGGGAGAACAGCTTGTAATTGATTAGGTGCTCACCTGCTAATCCAGCACTGTGTAGTAGAATAACAGTAGCCACTAAGAACATATTAACTGCAGACTGTTGGACTCCCAGGTGGCCCTAGCATGGCGCTGCCCATACGAGGATCACAACGCCGGATGACCGCAGCCGCAGGGTGGGCAGCAGCAGGAAGCAAATGCCGCCAGCGATGGCGACCACCCTCGATGCATAATCCACACGAGCTGCCAACTTTAACCCTCTATTCCACTTCCTTTCAACTATAGATCGTGTTCTGCTGAGTTGTTGGTCCTGCAAGTGTAATTCAGCTTGGTTCAGCTTTTAGCGCGGTTAATAATACATGCGTACGTCTAAATGTCCTATCGTCATTTAAATCTGTCGGTTACGTGATCGCAAAAACATGATGAGTTGCTCCCGATGGCAATTTAGATTAAAAGCCGCAGCGAATGAATTTATAATGCGTAATTTTGGGTTTCGTACTGCATTAGTGAAACTATTAATTTGATTTGCTACATTAGATTACAATTAGTTGACGGGATATACTCGCATTGCATTCGCGGTATAAGTTCATTTATTTATTTTTTGTTGCGCATCAACAGTAGAAAATGAAAATTGGCGCACGCGTCCTTATCATTGCTTGCTTATTAGCATTCAGCGCCTTCATTCAAATTTCGTTTGCCGTAAGTAATTGAATAATATATCCCAAGCTTTAATTAATACAATTAATTTGATTAGAAAGTCGATTTTATATTTGAACGTCTTACTGTAAAGTACATAAATAAAAATTATGGAAAATTGTCGGCATCCGTTTTCCGATTCAATCGAAGCATGATGGCGATGAATTTGTCACTGACTTTATTTAAAACGTCAACCAATGATATGAGATTTGGCATTGAAATTCGTAAATTCGATGGGGGAGTTTATAAGCGCACCGCATTTCAATTAGACCAAGAATTGTGTCATTTCCTGAATGGTCAGTACAAAATAATTTTCGGATCGTATCTCAAAGATGGGTATATGAAAGAGTTTGTGCAGGAGTGTCCTGTACCACCAGTAAGTTGAAAATCCACCACCTGTGTTTAAGCACTTATCCTTAATTTCAAAGCATGCGGAATGCAAACCCACTCTGTGCCGCAAACTACTCGCTCGCTCAACCCTTAACGTAAAATCCTACAATTACGTTGAAAACTTTGTTAGCAGCAGGGCGTCATATGTGCATATTTTACAGGGAGTTTATGAGGTGCATAATGCTGGAATACCGCCTATGCCACCAAACCTTCCAGCGTGGCGGATATTATTTATCACAAAAATCTATAAACCGTCCGAACCACTTTTAGAGGTTCACTCCTATATTAATTTCAAAGATCGAATAGTCAAGAAAAATTAATACGTAACGCAAGCGCTGATATTTCGATTGTAATAAAAGAGATAAATGAATAAAATTATAATAGTTAGCGATAGCGAGCATAGCCATAAAAGTTTTATTACTAATAATTCGAAATGGCCGGATATTATCTCAATATAAATAGCGTTATTTTATAGAAATGATTGTGTAAATCATGGATGCTTGCAAAATTCGAATGAAAATGCAATTTCTCGGAAAATAACATAGTTCAAATGCTGCACAAAACTTTTCTGATTTGTGTTCTACGCAGAAATTCCATTCAGTCTATTCATAAATATTTTTATAGCGAATTCAAGCACTTCTCACCGTTCAGCATGTGCAAACGTTACACATGAATAAGTATTTAAACGTAGGTTTGTTTACGACATGAGTGAAAGACTGAATCGAACTGTTCGCGCATTGAACATGAACTTGACACTCCTTTGAGACTTGCCATCAATTGCAATCGCAACGAACACGCACAATTATTAATCATTATAATGAATATTTCTGTACAACGTTGAGTAGCGTGCGATTAATTATAATTTCAACTTGGAAATTATCATGCAATTACTCTAGAATGAGAGTATATTAATTTGTCAGCTAGTGGAAGAAAGAAAACGATGATGAGAATATCTTTTTGAACAAGTAAAATGATTACATACCGCACAAAAAAACGACGGAAATTAATCATTACAGTTAATTTTAGCCAAAATGATGACTTTCACTATACGACAATGCCTTTTCATCCCTTATGAGAAGGACATGAAAGACGACCGGATGCTACTTTTAGATTTGGCGGTTCATAAAACGTATTAATGTACGTACGCGTAAATAACATTGTATGATATTTTAGCGCAGCGCAAAACGAACGCGAAATAAAGAAAACGAGTATTTTCCGGTTTTCCGGTAATAGAGTATAAAGTATGTGCATTACTGTATTGACGGTATAAACTTAGGGCCAGCGCATAAAATAAACCTAACATGCATGCTGATAAGTGCACCACCACTGGGCGTTTTCGAATATGTCGTATTCCGGAAAAAGGCCGTTGATCAATAATGCGAAAGTGCGTAAGGACCTAATACATAATTGATGTGTTCGCAGCGTTTACGTTTCCGTTTCCGTTTCGTCAACACGTTTTAACACTCAGTGTTTGAGCGCAAAATACTGCAATGTAATAAAATATCGTGAGGAATTGTATTTGCAGGGTGCGTCGTGCACGAAATTGGCGATTTACCAATAGAAGGACTGCGTTGAACGAGTACACGTAACGCGGCGGCTTGCGAAATGCGGCACTCGAGGAGAGAGTGTGCACTCGGGGGTAACGATTAAATCAGCTCGCCACGTAGTTTCGCAGGCAATCTCGCAGGTTTATCACCTTTTAGACTAGCTCTCCGCACTGCCGCAGTGACAACGGCATTTCACTCCATATTCCTTACGCTTTCACGCTCTGAGCTTTATTGAAAATTTATCGCACATAAGTGCAAAGCGAATGCATTCTAATGCAACTTACAACTTAAAGTACATTCAATATTCCATTTGCTGGAAGCTGTGCTCGGACATAACATTTTAATTTATTTGTTGCTCGCGTTTTTCCGCATTGCCGCTTCGCTTATAATTGAAAGGAAAGAAGATGAAAGGCTTGTTTTCAGTTTTACGAATGCGATGAATACAAAGCATAATAAAACCGGAAAATACGCGAAGGAAAACAGAAACAACCAGGCTTTCCGGTTGTAAAATTCCAATGTCATTGCGCATTTCCTGCCGGCGCATTGGGGGATGTGTGTGTGTGTATGTGAGGAGGCGAACAGCAATACGCCGGTTATTTTTCATTTTCACACCACAGAGTCAACAAATGTCTTTGATTAATTAACGGCGTGTTTATTATTCTGCAACCGCGCAGTGTTTTCCGTCGCAGTGCAGGTTACGCTTAATCTTTTTTGTGTATGATTTTTCAGCAGGAACGCATTGTTCTATATTTCAACCCCGCGCGTCCGCGTCTTCACACAGCGCGCACGCGATTCGCCACTTTATCATTGTTTCGTTATCCTTATCGAGCCTGATAGATTTCCCTGCTGAACAAATTAGTGCTTTTCTGACATTTTAAACATGCTGATTTCAGCAGCGCGCGCGCGTCAAGTCGTCGAAAAGTACCTACAAGTTTTAAACGTTGAAGTTATTTTAAACAATAATCAAGTTTTCGACAAAAGGCAGACAAGGGGTTGCTTGCTAGGAAAATGTGTATGCGGTTGGGTTGTGTCGCTGAAAGCAAGGCGGCCGGAATTGTTTACTGAGTGCGCTTCAGGGGGCGAATGTGTTTGGCAAACTCGCACAACTCGCGCTAAACTGAATTATTTACTTCTCGCCTATGTGTTTCATAATAATGGCTGCATTTACGTCGTCTTATCGTAAGTTGCGCAACTTCTAAAAGTTTCCGCGATTACTAAATGGGCTTGCAAGTTATCAAACATAATAGCATTCGCGATAAATTATTTGTTTTATTACGAGTTATTTATTCAGCAATACGTAAGAGGTACTTAACTGCTATTGTTTCGTAACAGCGTATTTGTTTGACATAGGAAATTTTGAAATGTAATACGCAAGTTGTGGTTGTCACAAGTTCGAAAATGTTCTAGGAGTTGCGTGGAAAGTGCTCGAGACTGCTTTGCCAATTCGACATTACATTAATTAGCACGTCAGCTTAATTAATTGTACATGTGATTACTAATCCGATTAGTTTGCTCGTTCGATTTTCACTCTGGAGTTAATATCAGAAAGACATTAAATGCTTGCAACTAATTCACCAGGCGTAATTATTTATTGGTAATAATAATTTGAGCAATTCACATTACACTATGAAAATTTTCAGTTTTATAGTATAGTATTAAATTACGATCATGTACATAAATTGAATTAAATGTACTTAAAATTGGTGAATTATAAAAGCTTTTACGATCGCCATGAAAGTACTGGTAACTTTTTCTATTTTATTCTAGTCTCGTTCGCTGAAACTAAAGAAGTAATCAGACGACTGAATTATCCTAGCGCTGACAGATAATTAGAGTAAAATTTATTTTATCATATTTATGTTGCAACCGTGCAACTTATTTAATCATCCTTTATGCGCAATTACTCAACTTGCTTTATTTAACTTTGTAATCAAGATCCGGCTTTTTACGAGCGACATCTTTTCATAACTCAACATTTCTGACTAATAAGAAATTCAAAGGCATTCTCATCACCCAGAATTTTAATATTTTATGGCCCTGCATTGTTGGCATGTTTTAAAATTTAAATTGCTCAAATTTGCGCACGAATTTTATGTCTTCCTGCATTTCATTGTGTACTTTTACCTTTTACGTCCGCAATGATTCAAAAGAGGAAGTAACATTCGCAGTGCGGGAGCTCCAAGTAATTCGAAGCTCATAGAAAGTTTCGTCGGCAATTTACTGCTGCAGTGGATACGTACAATAAAATAGAACATTTTTGCGGCGGCGAAATGAAGAGCAGAGGTAAATATAACATTCAAGTGCTCCATAATTCATTTTCTTAGCTTTTATTTTGGCGGATTTTGCACTCGACGCGATGTAAACATCGACGGCAAATACAGACATCGAGCGCGCATCCTTGAAGCCGCAACGGGAAATCTGGTGCTTACTTGGAAGCTGAGAGCTCGCGGTGCACCTACACTCTGACTCCTTCGATGTCTGCTTTTCCATTTGGTCGCGTAATAAATCTCGTTTGCTCGCCTGCATCGTTATCGCAGCGACAGCGGCTTGAATGAGCCTTTCTCTCCTCGCGAAGGGGATGAAATATCGCATATCACCCGAGAGCGTCGCTTACATATTTTTAAGCGAACTTATGCCTCAATTTAATTTTGAAATACCCCGGGCATGCATTGGCATGCAAATGCACTGTGTTGAACAAAACGAATCGATAGCTCTAGTATAAAATTTGATTATTGATTAGATGAGAAGCTATTCTGCGAAGAAGAAGAAAAATAGTCAGATAGATGGAAAAGACGCGAAGAAGGAACGCGCTTTAAAGGTATGAACGAGTGCGCTTGCTTGGAATTGCTCGACAACCTATAAATAAAAATTGGTAAAGTAAAAGCAACGTGCGTTCTGTGCCAGCCGTACATGTGTATCCCAGGTATATGCGGATGGCAGACATGTTTATTGTACACACATCGTATGTCTGATTACGTTTCATATCGGTTGTGCGCTGTTATTACTTTGCTCGTACGACCTGCTCGCGGCCGTGCGGGGTAAAGGTGAATGCTGCGGACAAGGCGAAGCATTCGTAATAAGTTTTTCATTCGGATTACCCAATCAATCAATAAAATGCTCGCTATTGTCGAGAACGCTTTGTGTGGCTGTTATATTTTCATTATTCCATGCATTTACTTATTATTTCTATAATGATTCGTCTGCCATTCGCAAACAATGCACGTAATCAGAGTGCAGGGGATAGAGTTACAACCTGCACTTAATAATATTGATTTGCGTTTAATAACGATCATTAAAATACATAAATTATAAGATATTTATTTTTATTTTTATGTCAAATATCCCCTTAAGTAAACGATCGCGGCGAACAGAAAGAAAAATGGTCAACTATTTAGCACATCATAAATTTAGTTCAAAATATGTAGCTGGGTAGGTACTAAATAACTCGACAAGGTGGTAGTAAATGTTATCTTAATATTTATTCTATTAAGGTGAGGAATGAGATTAAAACATTGAATGCATAAATTCGAATTCATCTTAACGCAGCTGAAAATAAAAATGAAGAAAGTTTTTTCTCCGCGCAACTAATAAATATTCGTTTCAATATTTAGATAGATAATGCGAAAAGTTTTCGCAATTATTTGGTTACCGTTAAGCAGGAAACGTACTTTCGCTGCTGACACGCGAATGCAAAAAGTTTGCGCCGAGCGTGCGGCGCGTATAAAGGAAAACTCTTCTCGCGCGTTTTCTTCCATTTCTTGGCGAGTGCACGACGGTAGACGCTGGAGATAAAACTCGAGCCTTCATTGTCGAGCATTTCACATGCCTGTTGTGCCTTGGAGGCGTTGTTTTAACATCGCAGCGCTCTATTAATTAATTGCCGGCGGCAGTCCAGGTGAGGTATTTGCTTTTAAGCAAACTTGGGATTTGGTAAAAAGTTTGAGCGCGCGCGTTTCGCGAGGGTTGAATTTTTCGCTGAAAATTCCTTTTTGCGAGGGTTAGACATAAAAAATAAATACGCATTAGACGCTGGCGTCGCTCTAAGTACACGTGCGCGCGAACGCACTGAATGAAAATGTGTTTTCTGATTGGTTTTCCTTGCTTTTATTGCCGTTGTATTCACCTGAGAAATCTAGAATAATTTTCTATTTTCGGTTTTTCTGTCACGTTCTGAGTGTTTTTTTTTATGCTCGCGGTATATAATTTTTTATTCGGGAATTAGATAGAAGTGGTCTCCGCATGTTATTATGAGTGAAAAAAATGTAAATTGTTGTTTATTGCTGTCCATCACAAAAAAGCACACACACATGACATCCTTGACCTCCTCTCAAAGTAAAACAGCGGGTCGCACGCAGGAATAGAACAAAACGCATGAGTTCAATTATTAATTACATTCAGCACAATGCGGTCACTAATGCTAAGTAAACAGCATGTTAGTTTTAAACTTAATGAACGCTTTAAATTAATTAATTTTTTCTACCTCCCTGCCACCGCTCATAATTATATTTAATTTGTGAATTTGTCAGGTGAATGCCGGCATTTCATGCGGAGCAATCAAACGAAAATCAAGGATGACATGGAAAACAAGGACGTGTTATAGATTTTTGTCAATGTTTTATTATATTATAGATGGGTATTGAGTGCGAGCGAGTTTCCTCCAAGACATAAATAAAAGTCGATACTGCGTGTATTCGGGTGCTTTTGGAAGGAGGTAACATTAAATAAAAGTGGCACACATTAATGATTTGGCACGATGTTTACTTAGAATTTAGTTTCGTTTACACAGTGCTTTCATTAATTTAGTAAATGTGCATTTTAGTATGAATCTATTGCTTTTCCTTTACTAAACGTTGCCCATGATTTTTATTATTTTATATTTGACATTCAACGTGCGCCATTTGATAAATGTTCAACGTCTTGTAAAATAAATAACGCTTTCGCTCTAATCTGTATTGTTGTGCGGCAGTCACAAATAATTTGAATTGCAGTAAATGTTCGTGTCTTGTAGATATAAAACATTCACATTCGCGATTGCATGCCTCGCAGCAAAAGGCAAGCAGCGGTATCAGTGGTCTTAACATGCGCCGCATGCCTCCGGTTTTGTCCTTTTAGACGTGCCATTACCAAGGAAATCATTTGTTTTCATTCCCTGTGAACAACATCCTGCCCGCTAATAATATGGAACCGTTTTATCAAGCGAGCATAGCATTCAAGGAAGACCAGGATTTTATTAAAATTATTCGAGCGATCAAAATTATGCGTGGAAAAATTCAAATTTGCGCTTTTAGGCATTATAATTGTATTTTATCAATTTCGGATGTTTTGGGCGCACGTAAAAAATATGCGAATATTTTCGCGCGACGGCTGCGCCCGTATAAGCCACGAATATTTGATTAAAAGTAATTAAATCTAGTGCGCATTCGACTTTTGCGTATTTGCATTTCATGCGGAGGGATGTTTTTTGACTGAAAGCCGGAGCGCGCTGCATTAATGAAAATTCTATATTTTGGCGTTTATTGCATTAAACTGCAAATGGAAATTACTTGAAAGTTATTTATGATTTTACGGGCGCATCCACGCTAAACTTTTACGGCGTGTGTTTTAAGCTTGAAATTGAATTAATAAATCATCCGCGCTGCATGGCAAATCAGTGGTAAATGACGGACTAATAAGCTCGAGACTTGAATAGTAGTTGTTTATTTTCGCATGAGGCGCGCTCGAAATTTATAAACTCAAAGGCTCCAAGGTGGATGGTGGGTCAGTTCCTGAATTTCTCAACCCGGCCTGAAAGGCGATGAAGCTCGCGTTTTGTGTGTTCATAAACAACTTGCTTATTTATGTTCGGGTGCGTAAGTTTATAATGCGCGGCGGCAACAAAAATGTTTTCAACGTAAATCAAAAATGTGCGAAACACATACATACATTGTATGCACAGCACGCGCGTGCAACTTTGATGTTCACAAATAATTTCTACTTTTAGTACTCAATTAGTAAATGCACGGCAGACGGTGCGCGCGCGCGCGTTCGCTCGTTTTATTTCGCTGGTAATTTATTACCGGTGCGCCTTGATACGAAATAGACATAAATTATGCGACGCATGTGCATAATGTAAAAGGGCGGCGAATGAAGAAAAATAGAAAAATTGAACGCAAGAAGGAAGGAAGAATAGACGGTAAAAACACGGTAACGATTGGTAAGCGATGCATACGGAGCGCACAAATATGAGCACGGCTTACATAAAACCGACCCATAAAACACAACGCTTTATAATTGATAAGCATGAGCCGAACCTGCGGGGTGAAAGCGAGAGCGACAAATAGCCGCCGTATGCAATTGAAGTGAGATGATATCCGCACGGCGGGGAAAACTTAGAGAAAAATACGTCATTGCGTCTGAATAAAATTATTATTACGCTTTCGTTTACCTTCCTGCGCATACATTTTGTACGGCTGATTTGATTAAAGCTCCAGGGGTTACGTGCGCGCCTTAAAACGCACATGCGTTCCACACACTGACGGCGTAATGAGAGTATGAACTAACAACTTAATACGCGGTGTCTACGCTGACTGAAATGTAGGTTGGGAAGGTGCTTACAAATAACAAAAGGGAGAACTAACAAAACTGCGTCGCAAACGGGAAGCGAACAATTAATTTGTGCGCGCTAAGCGACTGACACTATCTTATCGCGTTTGGCGTTGTTCGTACGTCTTTGCCACCGTCGCACATCAATGCACTCGCCCTAACTAATCGAAGTCGACTTTAAATAATTCATGCGTTTCACGCTGAGCACCTTGTCCTCGTCGTCGACGGCATCAACAAGCACAGGAATATGTTCGGCTGCCTTCCCGGTGTTTCATCGCATCATTGCGACAACGATTGCAATCAATAACGCGCGAGCTAGACAATAAACGCATTCCAGGCATTTGGTAATTATCTCATACGCGGCGGTAGCAATTAAGCGACTTTGTTGTATGGCGCTGGCAAAGTGGCTTTCTAACAATGCGTAGAATGTGATCAACATGCATCGCACGAAACGCGCTTTGAAGTTTTGTTTTTCTGTGTGCGGTGCGCACGACTTTTTCGAAATTCCTCCTTGTACTGCATAATTAATCACGAAATCAATAATGTACCCTAGCAGTCCTACGAGTCCAGACTTTTCCACCGATTACGGGTGGATGTACGAACGAGTATGAAATAAGATAAGTTCTGGGATTGAAGTCATTCCAAGTCTTGTTCGTGATGTTCAGCGAGTCAAAATTTGGAACGTGCTGAATTACTGCACTGGATGCAATTAGCCGCCAACCGCAGATGCATTATAAACGCGGGCGAGGAACGGCAGGACGAGGCGAACACAGCGAGTGGAAAAGAGTGGAAAGAAGGGAATTAGAGATAAATAACGACAACGGCGAGTAATGCACGTTGCGGTGTCAGCTATAAACTCATTAAAACTCATCTATAATTAGACGTGCAGACGTCGAATTTGAGTGAGAGCTTCACTTCATCTTCGTTTTTTTCGTGCGTGGCTCTTGCCTTCATCGCTTTTTACATATTTAGGTTAACTCCAATTATAAACATGCGTAATTAGTAAAGTTTTACGTTTTTTTTTCGCTCCCTCTACTCTTTCGCCACACATGCCGATGGTATTTTTATCTAAAGGACAATAATTCCTTAAGGACAATTATCTCCCTGCACTAGCGTGACTCTGCGCCCACACATAATTATTATTCGAAATAATTGGTTATTGATTGTTTTCTTATAATAATTACTTTTTGAAATGTTTATGATGGCTTTCCATGTGTCGTTTAGTAATGCGGATAAACGTCGAATGCGGACGAGTCCGAACGCAATTTTATGAATATTGAATACGAATGAGTGTAGGTAATAATAACAACAAACAAAATCAGGAATTGTCAAAGCGCGCCGGGCACGCCAGAAACGTGAAACGCAAATACCATTTGATTTGTTATCAATTAATAATCGTTCAATATTATGGTCGCGCTTTAAATAAATCGGTCGCAACTACAGGTATTGCATGCCTGCATGTGGATTGCATGCCAACTCTGTTTACGATGTGCATATTGTAATTGTTTATCGGTTCGGCTATTGATTAACGTTTCAATTTTAAGTGGATGTCCGCGTATTCTTAACAAAGCCAAAATTCAATTCATTTATATTTAGTTGATACATGACAATCGTTTCTCGGAAAAATCATGTATTGTTACCACGAACCAGCTACGTTGCTGTTGTTTATGTTCTTTTTTGTACCGATATATTTTTCGGGAAAATGCGTATACATTGTAACGCATTTATGATTGATATCCTTTTCCGTCGTGATGGATAAACGCCTACGGGCGCAACAAACGCACCGCCGACGCATACGATTATCCTTCGTTTCCGAAAGGATCTATACGGATACAAATCTAGCCCAACGTGTTTAAGCATGGTAAATGGACAGTGAAATAAATAGGAGATGTACGATCGCTGATAGGACGATCGGTCACAAACGGACGTAATCCGGCAATAAATATACGTTAAACGAAATGTGCCAATAACTCACTTCCTGACGCATATTGCTCATCGAAATACCTATTATGACATAGATGATGATAAACTTATTCATTACTATTATACTACTAATGCTACGCGGCGTAGGTAATTACCTGTACTGTAATGTGCTGGTAACTGATTTAAACGCGATGCGGAAATTTAATGCATTTCTGGTATGAGGAAATTCATTTCCTTGATGAAATCCTTGGACATGTTGAGCGTAGAAAAAACCGTAGTAAATCGCAACACGAGGATTGTGCGAATGTGCGGAGGGAAAAGTTGCACTAACTTTTATGTCCACTTAAATTTCGTGTTCACTTAAAGAGGAGTTAGTAATTCATACGATTATAGCGGCGGTACTGAGATAAAAAGCGAAGAAACAAGAAGGATTCCGAAGCACGAGCGAGCGACAACGCTGAATGGATTCGTGTGTATCTCGAAGTTGTTCGTTTTTCAAATTTCGTTGCGTTTTCTTCTTTCCTTCGGCGTGTTGCGTGATTGTATATGCTCGCAGCTCGTATCGTACGGATGGATCAATGTTATAGAGCCTCCGGAGCACACCGATAACACATCGCGCGCGCGAACACACACACGAAGAGTATCAATAATGTATCATTGTACACAACGACGACGTGGAGCGTCGCGACGTGACTGATCGGCGGGCATGTGAACGAAACCGACTGGAACAGAGGTAATGGCGATGGCGATGACGGCGGCGGCAGCGGCGGTGGCGGTCGGCGGCGGCAATGCGCGCGAGCTGTCCGTGGATGGGGCGCCAACTCCCGGAATATCTTCCACCTCGATCCGCGAGAGCCGCGATCTCCACGCGCGCCGCAAGATTGCATTACGCTTAATGGATTTATCAATCATTGCTTACTTGATTAACTTTACTTAGGCAAGACCAACAATAAAAAGACGTCAAGTGGAAGGACGGGAAATTTAGAGAGGGTGGCAAAGGAGTGGGTACTGATAAAAAATGAATTATTAAGTTTTTTTTTATGCGGAAAATTTATCAATGCGCTCAGTGGCTTTGAAACGCTATTCAGTGATTTTCAAGGGCTGTCTTTCAATGATTTTCAATAGCGTTCCTCCTTCGCCTTGATGATAACTTCATTTGAGCGACTTGCAAAATCGTTATATCATTATCAGTCATTTCCATCGGCTGTACGTAGGTAGATACATGTGTAAATGCATACGTAATGAGTGGAAACGAATGGTACACACTCGTATGTTTAACTTCAATTGTCGACTTCGACATCGACCACCTATTTGCATCGTCATTGCCATCGACGTTTCTCGCAGAGAGAGTGTGTGTCAACTTTAAAGAGAGCTTCGCCCGCGCACTAGACCGCCCCGAGAAGCGCACATTTCTATATGAGGGCGACCTTCACGATTATTTATTTAAACAAATCGATTGACTTAGCATAAATTAATCACCCATCCATCGGGCGCGCTATGTCCGCGCGTAACGTTTCACGGATTCACTGCTTCGCCTCAATCGCAAACTATAATCAAGCGACCAACGTGCAATTTTTGAACAAACAAGTTCAAGTTGCATAAAATACGTTTGGCATTGCACCGTTGAATAATTCGTTCGTATTATTCCAACGAAGAAAATTGCGTTTTATTATCGCAGCCTTAATTGCGTAACAATTAGTATTCCATGTGCGCATTTAAGCCAATGAAATAATCATATGCATATTAAGTTAGTATTAATTCTATGCAGAACGCGTACTGCACTACTGAAGTTGGCCATGCTTTTTTAATTTGAATTCCAACCAGAAGTGCAATTTGTATTTGTGGATGTTGTCTGCATTCATGGCATCACGAGGCGCGATCGTGCTGTTAAGTGCACAATTGACGCGAAAGAGTGAGAAGAAGAAGGGAATTAAGCGAATTAATCCGGCGTCTGGATGGTGGGTTTGCATTTATCCATTTGGCTGGATTTGCTCATGCTGTACTGTTGCTTACAATATTAAAGTTTGCCAGCGCTGCATCGCATCGTAATTGCGTTATTATCCGCCGTGGCATTATCAGCATTTAGCTACCATTCATTTCATGGCCAGCGGCTAATTCAAAACAAAAACTAAAGTGCGTCAAATGCAATTAGCTGTCCAGTATTCCGCATTCGTTTAATACATGCGCTTGATTGGATTGAACAAGGAACATTGGTACACTACTTAATTAATTGGAAATTATGAAGAAAAATATTATAAGGACCGAGTACAAAAGATAACAATAGGTAAAAAGAATTTGGCTTCACTCATACTGCTTTGATAATAAGGTATATCAAAGAGTGACGACTTCTGTCGCTGACCGAGAAGCAATAGTAGCGCATTAGACGCAGAAGCAAGGCGAAGAGGACTCTCCACTCGAAAGCCAGACGCATAATAAGACAGACTTTTAGTTCTCATCTCGTTCTCATCGGCTTTCGGTCTTGCTTTGTGATCCTTGACGTCGTGCTTGGTTTTCTTGACACAAGCTCCCAAGATGATGGCAAAGACACGATCGCATTGTTATCAAACGCTAGTACCAGCACATTTTTGAGATTTCCAATTTACATTGCGAACCGTTGTGCTCGTCCTTTTCTTCTCGGTGAAGTACCTTTAAAAGTGGATTTTTACAACACTAATGAAACGCAAATAAAAGAGAAGACCTCGTGGCTTTTTTGGATTTTAGAAAATTTCGAAATCATTAACACAATCGATGAATAATCGATTGCTAAATTATACTACCGCTGATATAATTTAGATAAAAGACCTGCGGTACAAGAACGCGGTACAAGAACTTTGCGAGGCTTTTATACAGTATGTTTTTCACGCTTAAGTTCGCAAATTATCTCCAAATCAAGATTCATATTAAAATAGATTAGATCAGGACTTGCTGAAAATTAACTGAAATAGATCTGTTGTATTGAAAAATTAATAGTCGCTTCTCGTATACCACGGATTAATTTGAAATTTGCTCTGCACGTACAATTCTTGCCCAGTATAAAAGTAAATTATTCCTAAATGATGATTAATGACGAAATAGAACAAGGAAACTCTCATAAAAATGAAAAATAAATGATGTAGATGGCAAAGCACACCATTTTTAACGTTTAGATTGGTACTTAGTTAAAAATAACATTATCAATCAACTCGATTTTATACTTTTTAAGATTTAGGAATTTTAAAATTATAAAGCCGTGTTTTTTATATTCTGAGGGATTATTTCAGAATACGTGAATAGTCGGGAAATTACATCAAGACATCTACATTCATATAAACATACCGATGACCTTTCCGGAAAATCAATAGTTTATGCGAGTTACAAATTTACATAAACGCATGCATTTAATTATTATTCTGGCAATTCTCACGTTCGATTAATACAGCACATAAAATAATAAACAACATTAGAGTATATCTTAAAATTTTATTTGCATTAAACAAAATCAAATATCAAAAATTAGACACTGAAATACACTAATATAGACGCTACCAAAAAGTTACGCAATAAGCTTAAATAAAAATATCCAGTTATTAATCCATTCTTCCATATCAAAGATAAATACAAATGTTTATGCCTTTTGTACAATTAAAACAGCTGCAGGACCTAAATCTAAGACATCAAGCGGTTTCTCGTAATCTTCCTCCGCAAAGGTCTTCCTTGGAGCAGCAGTCATCAACGAAAATGGAGTATCATCAGCACGTTGCATTTGAATGAAAAGACGAACTGCTGATAGTGGTTCCTTTGCACCGAATGTGTGTTTTATTTGAGAACCATCAGTTAGTCTTATTTGCAACTTTACTTCATTGTAATTTCCAGGCTGTTTAGTCGATGGTACAACAATCCCACTTGATATATTAGTAACAGGCTTCACCTCTTCAGTACTTGGTGACGCAAATTTAGATTTTCGTGCTTGTCGATCTTGCTCAATTTGATCGCGCACACGCTGTTTTGCAATACGATCTTCTTCCTTTTCACGTCGCCTCTGTTCAACAATTTTCTTCATTTCCAATTCCTCATGTCTCTGTTTTGCCTCTAGGAGTTCTTTGCCTGACCGTATCCGTTTCTTCTCACGTTCCAGGGCCTCTTGTTTCTCACGCTCCTCTCTTTCCAAGCGACGTTGCTTTAACTTGGCTTCAATTTTCTCTAATTGTTCCCTTTTTTCGAATTCAGTTAATGGCTTCTTTTCCTCTGTGGACTCGCAGAAATTTTCATGTCCTGATTTTGCTGCATGATACTCTACTTCTGTTTGATTTTTGAATAGTTTTCCACAATCATCACATCTAATAGATTTTGCACTTTCTAGTTCCTGTGATGAGGTTGCAATCCCAATATTATTCTGATTTGCCTCCACATCATTTACAGCTACTGTTGATGTTTGCTCATCTTGCTGTGATGTTACTTCATCTTCCTCATGTGCTAACAGCCACTCAGTCACAGCCTCTACATCTTTTGTAGCTGACTTTTCAAACGCCAACTCTCTGGAATTGTTATATGATTAGCTAAAACCATTAAACACCTTATCATACTTACACTCGATGTTTAGGAAAGCCCATTTCAACCAAAGTTTCAACAACGTTAGACATATTTGTAGTACAATGAGAAGCTCAATTATCTGTATCCTATAAATTTATGGTACAATAAGTCAATGAGACAAATGAAATAAAAAGTAAAAGGAGCTCCAAGCCACTTTTGTTAAACATACCCAAGTAATATTTAATAAATGCACATAGGTTTGATTCACACATTAATCCAAAATTAATGTAATTAATTGCAATTATTATGTCTTGGCAAATCAAATACACAGCACCGAGTATCTAAATGGACAAATGCAAGTACCAGTAGGCACTGGTAGGCACCACAGTATCATTAACCTAGGAAGATGCCGTCAAAAACATATGACACTCAATGCTACTAGTGGCGCTAGTTAAATATGTAATTCAGTAATATGTATTCGCTTCAAATCAGACTTTTAAAATAATGTCAATTTCCTACAAGTAAAGAGAATTGAGACTTAAGATTTGAATAAGCACTTCGAATAAAATTCTTAGTAAATTTTCAACATTGAACATTCCTACATAAACAAGTTATAGAGAATACAATACAAATACCCCAAATAATTGAAGAGTTATATTAAAGCATAAGTTTTAAATTTGCTACAATAAAGCGGTTGTTGGCGCGGTGGTAAAACACTTGCTCAGTAACTGTGAGGTCCTAGGTTCGAATCCTGGGCTCTAAAATTTTTCGGAAATTTAAAACTATATTGGAGAATACTCCCTAACTTACACTTGGCGTAAGGCGGCGGCTGTGGCAGTACTTCTTAAGTAGGATGGTCATTCAATTGGCCATAGCGCTTGTATCAAACCAAGCACTTGGAAAATAATTCTAAGTCCCTACTTGACAAGAAGAGGCGCCCCCCTCGCCGATGACGTCAAAATATCGGCCTGTTGGTAACGAAAATCGGGAATGGGGAGGCAGTCTACTGCCGGGGAGCAAAGCGGCGGGGTGGGCCGTCACAAGACAATCTTAACGTACGGGCTTCAAAAATTAAAAATGGGGCCCCTTGTACGCTTCCGGGGGGCCCCTTGGACATGTAGTTAAGTCCACTGGGGCCCTTGAAGTGAACAAGGAATTGAAAACTTAGAAAATTGAGTTGCCTCACCCAGGAATCGAACCTGAGACACTCGGATCACTTCCATAGCCCCCATACCACTAGGCTACGGAGTGTACTTCTCGTTGCTAAATTTGATCTTGCCTATATAGGCTCAATTGTTAAATCGAAAATTTAAAATTGCACAGCCTGTCTCGAGATTCGAACCCGAGACACTCAGACCACATGCACAGACCTTAACACTAGGCCACGGAGTGCTGTTGCTATTGCTAAATTTGATCTTGCCTATATATGCTCAATTGTTTAAATAGAAAATTTAAATATATATGGCCTGTCTCGAGATTCGAAACGCAGACTCTGAGATCACATCAGCAGGCTTTACCACTGGGCTACCGGGTGCTGTTGCTACTACGAAATTTGATCTTGCTTATATATATAGTTTAAAATATGTTGAATTTCAAATTGCAGTTCTACCAGGAGCAGGAACATGAAACTAGGTAATGAAACTAGGCAATATCAACATTACTATTAGTTTACGATTTATTACTAGTTTCAATCTATTCTACAGTTGTTTCATTATAACTGTGGTACACAATAGCTAATATTATAACACGTCATGATGAAGCCTGATATAAAATAGTTTAATAACAAATTCAATAACAAAACATTGAAACACTGGTTATCTATGATATGACAAGTTAGATCATATATAGCTACTCGACGTTCCTTCTATTAGGTATGAAGTATGTTTTGTGATTCACTCGCCTTGAACATGAATTGTGTTTAACCCATATGGCAAAATAATAACTCTTGCTCATGTTGATGGTGATGATTTGGCCTAATAAACAGTAGTGCAAATAAAGCTGATTATTGTGAATTTAATTAATAATAATGTAAAAGGTGAGATGTCTTGCCAAATAAAGCAAATAGGAGAGTTGCTAGATGTAGCTCTCATAAGGAGGCATCTTTACCCAACTGATGACAATAGAGGTATTTAAAAATCAGATGATGCTTTATAATTATAATGCTACAAAAAAAGTAATATGTTAATTAGGTGGAGAAAACTGGTTGCAATACTCTCTAATATCTGTTTCCCCAGCTGGTGATTTAGTAGTTTTTGCCAAGGAGCGAAGGCTAGTTATAGCACATAGTAAATGGGATGCGAATTCATCACTTACACAATTTGCTGTAAATGACAACAGTTTCCAAGACTTTAATGACAATATTAAGGCTGTCTTGTGCTTGCCCATAGTAATACAGAGCCAAAGTTCTCAGGTAAAAAAATTTTTTGGTTCTATATAATATTGGAAGAAAATGTCTACTTTTTTAGTTGGGGCCTGATTGGACATGCATTGTTGTTGCATTTGATACAGGATACATATCATTCTATACAGAGACATGCACTTTGTTATTTAAGGAGAAATTTCATAATGAGCCTATTTCTGGACTTAAATGCCAATCTCAACACAATCCAAGACCAGATATCAGTTTAGATTTAAAACCTGAAGAAATTTATATCATTTATGAAAGTAATGTATGTGTAATTAATGGGGGACATTTGTTTTCATTTTTACGTACTGCAAGAAGCAACTTAGCAAAAGGTACCTATCTTAACACAATAAGTAAATTGTTTTAATCAAATTATATTACAGGTGTTCAAAGTGATCTAGATCAACTCACTCTAAATGTAAAGAAATGGGGATTTGTTGATCAAGAGAATATATCTGATATTGCTGTTGTTGGATTAGACTTACAAAATACTTTTGATCATCTTCTAACAGTGTCAGTATGTGGTGGTTTTGATTCAAAATACCGAGCCATGCCTCCGCACAATTCTCTAGTTATAGGGGCGGGTAGCAAACCATTTCTGGGATTTCACTATGCTTTAGAAGGAGGTTCCCAACCAGTTTTAAGTGATGTTGCAAAAGCAGTTGCTTCCAAATTAAAATCAGCGTTACCGTAAGTGTTGAAAGGCAAATAATAATTCCTGTCTACATTACAATTTTTAAGTGGTTGGCTGACTGGTTTGAATACAGCTCCTGATAAATCTGAAACACTTGCCTTGTCTCCTGCTGAAGCAATGGGTTGTCGCTTTGGTTTATGCGATTTACGACGTTCTGCATCACGGATTATTCTGTCTCCTGATCGCCGATTAGCTGCAGTATCTGATGGACTTGGTCGAGTTATTCTAGTTGATACCCATAGAGGCATTGCATTGAGAATATTCAAAGGATATCGGGATGCGCAATGTGCATTTCTCCAAGTTAATGATGAACGGCGCCATAGAAAATCGTCGAAAAAGGCCGTCGCTCTTTATCTCCTTATTTACTCTTCAAAAAAAGGAACTATAGAAATATTTTGTACACAACAAGCGACAAAAATAGCAACATTCACTGCCTCCAAGCATAGCGTACTACTGTATATTAATTACGGCCTTATGGGATTTCAAAATACATCAAAGTCACGATATATTTGTCAATTTACATGTCTCCTGCTTGATAGCGATGGAACAGTAAAAGAAATTCTTGTACCGTTTCATTTTTCTCTTGCGGAAAAAAATAGCAAAAGAGCTCGAGATATTCATTTGTATAAACGGCTTAAAGTGCTTGTTAAAACTGAACAATTGATGGATACTGAAAAGGTATTAACTGAAACATTACACACATGCAGAGAGTTTAAAACTTTAGAAGTAACAATACAATGCATTGAAATGCTTGTACAATGCCGTGAGATAAGCACAAATATTTTAATTGCATGTTCAAATCTACTTTTGGAGAAATATGAAAATATCGAAGCGCAAGATGATAAGGATAAAGAAGAAATTAAACAATTTCTGCATATGATGGATAGTTTACGATCATTGAGTCATTTTTTTAACTTTGTCAACTTTGATTATGAAGATGCTGATGCTAAAAATGGCAATATTGATGAAAGTAATTTAATCACCGATAATGGTAGACTGGTTCTGGGTACTAAAGAAATGAACAATCTGCAGCGACTATTGGATTTAAGTACATTAAATGATTACAAAATATCTCCTAAAGTTTCATTTGAAAATAATAAGGAGGTCATGCTCTGTCAATTTCTGCAGATATTCAATTATACCGCATCGCAGCCATTGAAAATAAAAGAGAATGTGGATGGATCGCTTTTATACAGAGTGGCTGAAGAGATTTTTCATAAATACATTTGCGAAAAGCCCAATCCTGATTTGGAGCTACATATATGCAAATCAAATATTGCGCCTGAAGATTTATTCTCTTTGTTACTATATTATTGGGTAAATCGTCCTCTTGACTCGTTTGTAAACCTTGAAACTGAAATGGCCAACTTCAGCAACATTGTCCTTACTCTTAGCAATATTTTGGATCCAAAGGACGTGTCAGTACCGTATAATTACGTTTCAACTTTTTGGACTAGTGTAAGAGATGAATTAGAAAATTCACAGAAACCATTCCCTGCGTTAATGGCTGCTGTTCTTTGCAAAGGCGTCGCACAACGCATTGAAGCTGAAAAAGATCTACAGCAATCAGGATGTAGTGTTGATGAGGAAAATATTGAAATGTGGGAAAAATTATCTCAAGAAAACTGCCAATGGACACTTCTTATAGGAAAGTTAGAAGATGTGTCATTGCTTAATATAATTCTAAGCAATAAACCTATTTGCGCACCAGTATTGCCAAAGTTGAATTTAAAACGGGAAGAAGTGAGTTTAAAATATGTCCTAGAGAAGGGACGAGGATCTGTTAGTGAAATTGTTGCCCAATGGTTGGCTCAAGGAGGCGTTAATCCTGAAGATATACTAATAAATGATTTCAAAGAGAAAGAAAACGCGACTAATGAACCAAATACGCATGACGCGCTTATGCCAACAAACTCAGAAGAAAAAGCGCAAGAATTAGTTTTCTATCATCTAAGTATCATAAAAAAGCAATTTCCTCATAGTTTGGAACCCAGTGTTCTATTAGCAAATATGTGCTGGGAATATGCCTTATACTGGCAGAAAGATATACCTAATTTGCAACTTTTGGAGGCTGCTCTAAAATGCCTTACGCATATTCCCAATTTGCATGTTAAAGCAGGAATTTATAATTTAGTGTGGAACACACATTTAAAGATTGTTTATGAAGCAGCTTGTAAGCTTATTAACAAAACTGGAAAATTACCGAAGGAACGACTCTGCCGTCAAGATACTGACTTATCGGATTATCAAATAACATTATTTATTGAATTTTGCTTAGGCTTCTTTGATGGTTTCATGGAGACCTTAATGGAGACATATAAGTATGAAAAGCCGTCCTTTCATTATGAAGCAATTTGGGAAAATGGTAGTGCAACACCATTAGCCGAACTTGCCTTAAATCAAAGCGATGTGAATTATGATAATGTTTACATTCATTTCCAATTAACAATGGTTATGCATATGATGACTGTTTTCGCTGTGAAGCATTCAAAGATTATTTCAAATTTGTTTGATAATCCCATCAGTAGTATATTTTTTATGGATCTGCAGCGGCAAAATGTACCAAATTTACTAAATATTCGCCCCGATTCAAAAACAACGGCATCAAGATTACAATTCCTCTTGAAAGTTATAAGTAGTAGTATGGATACTGTTACAATGACAGAAGATAATATTTATTCTGCTGATCACGTCGCTTGGATGTCGAAATGTTTAACTTTGGCTCGCATCTGGGACTTGGACGTGGATTTATTAAAACGCTACCAAGTAGTGCAATTATTATCAGGTGGTTACGATAATTTTGCGCTAGATTTACTGCCTACAATTACAGAAAAGCAAAAAATGGGCCCTGACTTAGTTAAACTAGCCGGAAAGCGATTATCTCAAATCTTAGCAGGCTCAAAGAATCTTGGTGAAAAAATTGCTGCGTGTAGCACTCAATTAACAACTTATTTAGAAACCCTCGATGATGACTGGTGTTCTCCTAGTGATTTAGAAACAAACATGTTACTTATTACACACGCATTGCGATTTTTAGATGAGAATCAATCAGAATACAAGATTGCATGTTTAATGCTGGAGGCTTGCAGTACGTTGCAAGAAATTAATTAATAATGCAAATTAAATTTACCATATATTAGTTTTATGATTTGTTAACTGAATGTACGAGAAATGTGTTAAATAAATAGATTATTTGTGATTGATCTATAGACCTTTTATAGTAGGTCCTGATTTGGTACTTGCACATTTCTATGGGGTGTTAAGGTCGGTAACGGCACAGGAGGTGGACGAATCAAATGCTGATAGACAGGGATCTAAAATAGCATAAGTAATAAATACTGAAATTATAATACTCAAAATGATTACGTATGGGAACGTAGTATCTAAGTGCACTTCAAACTTCTGAGTGGTCTTTGCTGGCAGTTTCATGAAATGACCCAATATTGGAGAATCCAGTTTTCTACCATATGTACTAAGTTTTTTAGTTTTGAATATATTGTCCTTTTCAGCTTGAGCAGCTTCTTGCTTCTTCGTTAGTTTCTTATGCCACCTTGAGGCGAGAAGAACACGATGAGTTGTTGAACTCATAACTCTTTTAACATCTGGAGGTATTTTGAATTCTCTAACGTTTGGATCATGAGTATCTATTGGCTTATCTGGATCAATGCGCACCCATGGTTTGAATGTTCCTAAAGTACCAAGGTATTGTCCTCCTAATGTCCACATTCTTGCGCTATAATCCGCGCTTGAAGAGACTATAATCTTTGGTTTATCGATGTATATAAGACCTGAAACAATTTGTCTGTGCGCTTTAAAGCTGTTTACCAATAGCGGTTTCGTTTGACCGCCCAGTGCTTTCATAGCACGACCAGGAAAAAATCGAGTCCAAAGGAATGGAAATCGCAATCTTAATCTTGGCATACTAATATGTTCATCTGGTTCTCCTGTATAATAATTGTTCAATAAAAAGACTTTGATATATCCTTCGGTAGAACCAGTAATTAAATACTTGTTACATTCGTCAGTTGTCATTGAGAGTACATAATCTCCCACACTATGTACTGCTTGAAAAGCACCCAAGAATCCACCGCTGGCATGATGTGACCACACTTGAACATCACCATTTTCAAGTGCAACGAGCAATGTTCCAACTTCAGGTTTCATAGGCCGACTGTTGAGGAAAAGCATACATCGAACAGCAAGCCCCCGAATGGGACAAATCGTAGGTGGAAGTGTGAGCGGCTTTGCTTTCCGTCTCAAATTCATTTGTTTTGCTATACTGTCACGATCATTCTCCGTAGTCTCTTGCAATTTTAGTTTGTGTATAATGATGCTTGGTGTCGGTTTAATTGGCGGAGGTGCTTTCTTCAAGTCCTTCTTTAACCCGTACTTGAGGCTGTATGGCGTTACCTTAGGTTTTTGATGTCTGCTACGCTTTTCAAAGTCATACGTAATTTTAATACGTAATGTAGGATTTGATACTTTATATTGTTTATAGGGTTGCCCAGTTTCTAAGCGCCAAAGGACTAGCTCTCCATTATAGGTGCTAGTGGCCAATGTTTGTGGTACTCGCGCAGCCGCGCACAAAACATCATCAGTGTGCTTAATACTCCACATCTTTGCAAACGCACCACCTGGATCAGCAACCTCAGACGAATCAGCAAATTCGGTGACATGACGATTCCATCCAACAGCTAGAATTCGACCCTTTACCCAGCAAACACCTGTCACCTCACATCCATGCTCGATGCGCATATTGCGCAAACAAGTGCCTGTATTGAAATTCCAAGTTTTCAGTGTTCCATCGTAGGCGCCTGTTAACAGTAACTGGTACGCAGGATCAAAGCAACCTGCAGTAATATCAACAGGTATAACTTCGCCATGTAATTGTCGCGTGTGAGCGTCGCGTACAACCGAAAGGCGGTGCCCACCCCATGGATCCCAAACAATAATGTTTGAGTCAAGACCACAAGTAATAATCACTTGGAATAAGGGATTATAAAGAATTACTGATATTGCCGCCGCGTGAGAACTCCCATCAGTGTGCTCGCCATTCGGAAGTGGTCTGAATGGTAATACAGCAATCGCAACTCCGCCAATAACAAGTTGTCTTGAGTTGGGATTATAAAACATGGTCAATTGCGCATATTCTCCTAATTCATTACCTAATCCTAAATATGTTTGCATACAGGTTTGAGCGGGTACATTCCAAATTTTTATGCATTTATCTTCACTTAAACTGGCCAAAACTTCACCTTTATCCTGAAGAACAATTGCTAAAATGCCAGTATGATGACCATAGAAAACAACAAGAGGTCGTTTTGTAACGTATGGATTCCACACACGTACAAGACAATCTGATCCACCAGTGGCAAGCATAGGAAATCCGTCTGCGCATGCAAAACACCAAATCCCTTTGGGAACGTAGTAAGCATAAAAACCTCGAGTTTCGTTAATGTCTCGCATTACAAGTGCCCGATTCGATGTACTCCCCGACACTATCATATTCATCATTGAGTAGTATTCAACTTGTCTGACCCATTCTTTGTGCAAATTTCGGAAACAAACTAATTTAAAACCTGCTACAAGCCCCTTTTCCATTCTTTCATAAGGTACTGTTAAGAGTGGCACTCCCATCTTACTCCTAAACGGACCTCTATTGATTGGGGAAAACATGAGCACAGTGACATGTCCACCCATATCACCAAGAATTAATTTGCAATCTTCGTTTGAATCTTTGGAGAACGTATAAGCCATCGAACGCACAGCATGTTCAAGAGCATAAACTTGAACCCGAAGTTCAAATTTTCTCGCTGATGTATCATAGAATCGAATATCACGTTCTGTGGATGCTACTGCAATAACACTTACATCAGGCATGCTGGCCATACATAGCACCCATGTATCGGACAAAGTCAATAAGGCGGTACGTGCATGTTCAGTCCGTTCTACACGCATATCCAGCGACCAATAATTTATGATACCATCATGACTTAGTGTCAAGTAGGAACCATCATGATAGCCACATGAGCGATCAGCCTTAACTTGAAAATTAAACACTATACAATTAATGGGGTGACGATGATTGCTTTTAACAAGCCTTGGTTTTTTATTGATCGGCAGGTCTAGTGATTTTGTCTCTTTATCGACATCTTGAATCTTGTAGCCGAGAATCAAATGTGATATAAATTCATCCCAACTAACGTAACCGTCATTTTTTATGTTCATACGTTGGAAAATAAGATCAAAATATGAATCGTCCGCAAAGTCAATTTTAGCGTGATCTGCTAGCGCTTTACGAAGTTGGTGAGGAGCCAGCTTCTTATCCTCTTGTTTAAAGAATACCTTCTTGATATTTGTTATATGAATTTCTCCAAGAACTTGATGTAAACTTTTAGTTGAATCGATAACAATTTTCGGAGTGGCCTTTTGTTTATTATGCAAAGATGCATTTAGTGAAGGTAGTAAACTCCCAGTTCCTGACGAAACCACATCCATATCATCATCCTTTAGCGCAGATACCACTTTTTTTAAAGCAGATTTTGACAATTCTATGCTTTCTAACTCCGGCATATTGGAAAATATATAATATTGTAGAAATTAATTGTAAAGTATAATAAAAATGTACGGTTTGTTTATATCGCAATGACAGTCAACAAGTTGCCGTTATTGATTTCTATATTGGCAAGGCAACCTTTGATATATGATGATGATGATGATACAAACAAACTTATTCCACGTCGTAAAATAATTAAAGTTTAGAAGGTGAACATGGATCCCTTGTTTGTTGCTTTAAGTTTATACAGACGAAGACAATTCGACAAATGTGTGGACTTGTGCACATTAATTTTGGAAAAACAACCTCTGGATCAAGCCGCATGGTGCCTCAAGATGAGAGCTCTTACTCAACGAGTTTATATTGATGATATTGATAGTGAAGACGTAACAGAAAGTGATTTTTTAAATGAAAATGTTGTTGCTACTGCCCCAAGACCGGGAACAAGTATGAGACCTAGCACGAGTGGTCCTCAAAGCAATACTTTAAAGTGAACTTAGAAATGGGAAGTAGATAAGCAATCTAACAAACTATTTTGCAGTGCACGACCTCGAACCTCAACTGGGCGACCAATAAGTGGTGTGGCACGTCCAGGAACCCAAAGTAGACCTGGATCCTCAGCGCTTGATCGTCTTAAAACCGCTCGTCCTTTAACCGGCCACTCAGCGCGCGCAATACGTCTGGGAACTGCTGCAATGCTCACTCAGAAAGATGGACCATTCATCCAAATTTCACGCTTGAATATTGGAAAGTACGCTTCAAATAAATGCTTGAACAAGGCGCTCTTTGAGTACATTTACTATCATGAAGGTGATGTGCGAATTGCCATGGAATTAGCAGTCCAAGCTACCAAAGTGTTGGAGTTCCAAGATTGGTGGTGGAAGGTACAACTCGCCAAATGCTATGTCACATTAAATCTGCTTCGTGATTCTGAGCAACAACTACGAAGTGCATCCAAACAGCAGCAACATCTCGAAATTTTTATACGTTTAATTCGCGTCTATCTACGCATGGATCAACCGCTCAGTGCTACCGAAGTCTGCAAGTCTGCCTTGACAATCTACCCGGATGATGTGTCAATCCTGACTGAGCTGGGGCGGCTAAATGAGGCCATCGGAGAAGTGCATACCTCGATCAAATTCTATCGCAGCGTGGTGATCGAGGATGCAATGAATACTGAGGCAATCGCCTGCATTGCTGTCTATCACTTTTACAATTATCAGCCGGAATTGGCGTTGCGTTATTACCGACGTGTATTAGCGATGGGCGCCCACAGTGCCGAGTTGTACAACAATCTTGGACTTTGTTGTTTGCAGGCGCAACAATTAGATTTGATTTACGTTTGTTTTCAGCGGGCTTTGGATCTCGCAACCGATCCTTTGATAAAAGCTGATGTTTGGTATAATTTATCCCACATGGCTATAGTAAGTTATCAAGCTTTGCCAATTTCATAGTAAGTTTAATATTTTAGGGGAGCGGAGATATTGAACTGGCGTTGATGTGTCTCAATCTATGCATTTCTTGTGATCCTAATCACGCAGCTGGCTTCAACAATTTGGGGGTACTACAGCATAAATTAGGAAGAGCCAACTTAGCCAAAGCATATTTAACAACAGCAAATAAATTAGAAGAGGATATGAAAGAAGCAAAATCGAATCTAAAGTTTCTGGAAGAGAATTAGCCCTAACAATTTGCAATTAAAACTTTGTTGAATGTTACGTGTTTATCTAAGACTATGATAATAGAATTTTGAGATTTAAACTTGTAAATGTTAATGGCGCTGTGTTATTGTTTATTTCGTCGATGAACGTTTGGCTTTTACTTCAGCAATCAGAAACGTAAACCAGACTGAACGGTGAACGTTGTGCGCGGCTACCGCGAGCGCCTGCATTGCTCCAACGCCAACTGGAAAGCACTGGAAGGAAAATTGATGGAATAGCGTGCATGCACGCTCGCGTACGTAGTAACGAACGTGATTTCTCCGTTCGGAATGTAGCTGTGGAATGTAGCCGCTGGTCAGGTATCCAACACACCTGAGTTCGGTACACTCCCATAGATGCAGGCAAAGCCATCTCGAATCGCGTCGACATTAACATACCAAACTTACGTTCGGCGCGGGACAGCGTTTTGTAACATTTACGCGCTTGCAGCAGCGCCAGACCAATTCTGTACGAAAAAAATGCCTAATTAAAGTCTATCGTATACAATATTATTCAAGTCTGAATATGAATACGATTCGAATCGAAGCTTGCACGTGGCACTAAGCGACGAAGCTGCACGGAATGCGCATTTGTCGAATTGCATTTCCATCTGCGATGCCATCCATGGACCTTTTGCCTTCGGTGGCCACCGCGACCTGATGCATTGGGTGCCCATTGGTAGTAGGGAGCACACGAAATGAGCAGGTAACAACGCGCATACCAACGATGGCGGCATCCTTTTCGCACGCACATCGCGTCCTTATCGCACCGAATCTATGGTGTGTACTGCGCTGAGTCGAGTTCGCTGCATGGCGATCAACGCAGGCCTGACTTACAACTTGAGTGTACCAGCAGTCAACGTACAGTCGACCATACCAAGTGGCTAACGTGTGCGCCGAGCTCACCGTTCAAGTACTCAATTGAGCGCACGCATTCCAAACACGCTTCGAACGCGGAGTGTACCTGACCGCAGTAAAACGACGAAGGGATTTTAGTTGAAACGTATCCATTCGATTCGTCGTACGAGGTGTGCTTATGCGGTGTGCTGCACACGCAGATGAAGAACTCCGCTCGACGAACAAGTTGCGCGCGTTGATTTGACGAAGACGCTCCATAACGCAGCATCGCTCTGAAGAAGCGCGTTTCGCTCCAGAACTCGTGCATCGGGTGTGCGTTTTGTGCTCTCCTTAATACACGCAATTGTAGAAAGCACCCACCTTGAAAATCGTTAAGTGGCTGCTAAAAGTGCCAAACAATTGTGTTAATTTCCAAACTTTCTGACAATATTATTCTTACCGTATTCCAAGGCAACAATTGGATAAAACAAGTGGTCTTCAGTGCTACAATAGCAAGCAATTGCTCACCTCCTCGTGTTTTTCAAGTGTATTCGATTAAACTAGTGCATGAGGATTACATATACACCATGAAGGAGTGCCGACTTTGCTAGTGATTTCGGATTATAATCAAAACACATGGTAAGTACCGTTCTTGGTCATAGGAAAGTCAGTTACCATTGGTTACCAGTGAAAACATTTCACATCCAAGCTAGTGCATACTAAAACATTTCAAGGTTGCGCATTAAAATCCCAAATTACACAACCAAAGGTGAATGCCATTGGGGAAAGGAGAAAATTAGATTCCTGAGGTGAGTGGCTAGCTAGCCAATTTCAAAATGCCGATTATTGTAATAGGGTGTAATACCTCTCCTGCTTTGGACAATCCAATTTATCGTACTTGCATGACGCACGTGGGTTCTTAGTTAGCTTCGCATCATAATAAAGATACGACCAAATTTAAAATGAGTGATGGTTCCTTGGAATACATTTAAAGATGAATATATTATGTGCTGCTGCTGGGCTAAGTCATGCAGATGGTAAACCTGTGCACGAAGATTCAGTCAATAGTACCCATTTTACTCCTCCGCACAAAATACTATGTAAAAGATGCGTTCATGTTATTCACGGATGGTAACACTTATATTTTATAGATTTTATACATGTATGGTGTGTGTGGATTAATTTGCCGGTCACATTCCATCTGGTTTATATCACGCTTTGCCGTAAAGCTGGTGCTCACTGCATTGTCCGGCTGGACCACGTAAACAACACTACTACGTTGACGATTGCAGTGCGTGAGCGTGCATTTGCATACTTAAAGAAACATGCGCAAAAGTATTGTTTATGCAAACACATGCAAATACCCGCCAAGTTTAAATTTGTGTCTTCATACTTTGTTAATTATTTGCGAGACAGCAGAGTGACAATTCAAGGTTGCAATGGTATTGATACCTTTTTTAAGGAGTCTATATTAAATACCGCATTCGAAACGCGTCAATAAAAGGTGTCAATAAATCCAGACATCATTGTCGTTGTTGTGTTCAGCAATGAACAACGAGCGGCAAGGCGAACCAAGTGTGAAGTCCATTTTAATTGATTGATAAATAACTCAATGAAGACGTCATTCATCAGTCGTCCTGTTTAACTGAACGTACGACTCTCTTGTTTATTTATTCGTTAATTAATTGTTGCTTATCTGGGGTGCTGCACGTACATTACGTGTGTAAAAATATTCAATTAAAAAACAGGTCCTTAAATTGGATTTAATCGCACGGTCGTATTTTTTAATAAAAAAAAGTACTATGTTAAATAACATTTCGACGAGCAAGTTTTTTTGCTGTAATTATACACACAACAGAAATCTGTTGCTCACACGTTGCCTTGGACTTTTAAATTGTTTGTCAATTAAAAGCAAAGTTATTCAGATATAAGCGCCACTGCGTGCGCGCTCATTAGCATAATGATTGAAATGTAGTTTTCCCTATTGGCATACAATTTATTTGCATTCTACGTTCCGAAGTGCAGCCATGTATTAATGCATTCCAATGACATATCGTCAACGAAATTACGTTTAATTAAAATGAGACATGACTCTGAATTTGCTACGCCAATGGTTATCACACATGACAATGATGACGTTATTGCATTCCATTGATCAAATCATATAATGAAACCTCAACAATCATGTTATCGATTTCATAATGGAAACAGACGTATCAACAATTGCAAAAAAGGTGTATAACAAACAAACAATGCATTGCAATTGAATATTATAGTTTGTGCAATCAGATCGCACGTAATTAACTCATTATCAATAGTTAAATTTTATAGCCTAGTAATTTTAGTATGATTTGCGGTTTTTTGTTTGCAATGAATTCTTAAATTCTTCGGTTGTCATAGTCTAACGAGCACAGCAACGCAGACGAAAAGTTGCGTAAGAAAATGCTTAGCAATTTGTGCTGCCGATCCACTAAGCATTACTTTTTCTCAGCCGATTGAAGAAGTTTTAAAATTAATACGCTGAAAGAGGGAGAGAATACTTCTTAATCAATCGATGCCATCGCATTCGGATGCTAATTAACGAGTTGATTAAGGAATTTATCGAAAAGCAATTACCGAATATCAAGGAAATCTCACTCAAATGGTATTGCTAATGTAGCGCATCCGTTTCCTTTTCAAATTCGGTGTCGTATAAAATTAAATATATTTTTATCGTCGAATATCATCTGAATCACGCAAAACGTTGTTGCTTTCAGTCACAGTTGGCGCTCTTTTGCTTTTACATGTCGCTTGTCGTTGATGATCCGGCGACCTCATAAAATCCTCATCAAATATGTGAATATGTGAATCAGTCATTCATATTTTGCGTTGTGATGCCAACTGAATAAATTAATTCATTGATGATGATGATGATCGTGCATGAGACAATCCGAAATAAATCAAAAACAAATACGAGCGGAGATAATATTAGGTGTGCTTTAGTATGATAATAATTAATCGCAGCAATTAATTATTATTTATTGCATCTAATTAGTGCCCTCCTGACGTGTGCATGTAGCGATGGCATTCGTTGGCGCTGCCGATGGTATCGCATCGAATTCCTACAGCCATAGCAGCACCACGAACACGTCTTACATCTGTTTGTTTATATTAATATTTATGAAACAATCGTTTCTATTTGCATTCCTGCTATTCGCACTATTATTTCAAGCGCTTGCAACGCTCATTGCGCTCTCCTGAGGTGCTACTGCCACTGCTTCAGATACGTTGATGAGTCTAGAGTTTTTCTTGTTGAACGCATTCGTTTGCTTAATTATATTCGTTCCCAGCGAGCTTATGACTAATGAGCATAGCATTCTTTTGTTTTGTTTTGTTTTATTGTAATTCATAGTTTTTCTTCGGCTGCTGCTGCATGCATGTTTTATGCTTCATATCGCATAGGTTTCTACTTTAATTGATAATTAACTTGAATTATGTTGCTGTCTCATTAAGGCGTCCATCTTTTCACTAAAGCACACGGTCAACGAAAACGCATAACGTTAATGACTCCGCAGTAATGCATCCGCGCGTATGCGCAACAGTGTATCATCCTTAATTGCCAACTTGCGCGCCGTTTGCATTAGGATTTAGTGAGGATCAGGATTAAGCGCGATGCGCACGAGCCCACTGCCTACGTTTGTTTTTCGCGCAAGCAACAACGAAGAGAGTATGTGTGGAATGCAGACGACCTTCTACACTTCTTCATTACCATCGACACGACACGACACCAAGCACTGCAGCAGTCACATCCCATTGCATCCCATTTGCGGGCGCTCATAACAATAAAGTGGATGATAAACATAAACATGATATACGTTCACGTCAAACGCGCATTAATGAATCGTAAAATTAATAATATGTAACTAATAGCACCTGCATTGCTGGTGCTCGAAAAAATAAATCAACTATTGGTTTATATGCAGAGCACACGTAATAATTGAAATTTCCAATAGAATTTAATGAAATAAATAGAGTTGACGTTACGAGACAAGGGCATTCAGTGGCGTGTCTTAGCGCATGTTGATTGTAATGATGTTCCGCGTATGAATTAAAGTGAAACGCGAGCGCCACGAGAAGAACGCGACTAGTAAATATGTGCCTCGGCGAGGGAGATGAGGAATAAGAAAATATGAACGCGCGAAGGCAAGAGAGCTCGACTTCAGAAGGCAATCATAATCCATAACAAACGACCGCGCGTACTCATAATAATATCAAGAAGAAGGCTACTGGTTTTTAAAACCTGTAGAACAACACGCGCGTCCGTGCGTCTCTTCATTGCGAAAGCCAAACGAAGAAAACCTTGCGAGAGGAGTTCCAACGCTCTTGTTCTTAAAATGTTGTTTGAAATGTAATTATATCGTTGAATGCATATTTTATTATGATTAACGCATTCCACGTATGACTGTTGTTTGTGGAATATTCATGGACTTATTTATTGATTTATTGTGCTTGTTTCTTATCTTATTGATGTTAATTTCTGGTTCTCCTCGAATTCCAGGTGGTGCGCGGCGAGGAGCCCCGGTTAGAGATGGTGGGGTCATGCGTGCCGGGCTGTGCACGGTGAGCGCCCCTCTGGCCGCGTGCAGCCCTGCCGGCGCGCTCCCACCGGCCGCCCGCTTCCTTGCTCTTCATCTGCTTCATCAGCAAACGCTCTACTTCATTGTCCAGGCGAAATCGCGGGTCCGCGAACTCTACCAGCAAACATGCATCCACTTCGCGCAGCAGGGTATGCTCGACACCGATCTCTTCGGTCTTGCACTCATTTGCGGTGAGTACTACTATTACCTCCCTACCCCTTCATTCCTCATCTCAAACATGTATAAATTCTTGTGGTATTCAAAATACTTTAATTTCCGCCAAAATGAAGACGTCTACTGCGTTTGGCATTAATTTAAAATATGACGACGAATGCGCTGCTGAAGAATTTCAAGAATTTCTTAACAATTCTTAGACCTCTGGGAGTCTACCATAAAAAAGCGGCGTACGCCAGCCGCCGGTCGTAAAACATGCATTTCAATTCTGGATTCATTCAGAATTTGCAACATGCTGCAGCACACCTTTGCGCTGTCGTCGTTAAATATGCAATGCGCATCACGCTGCTCTACCATTTCTGGTCACGGCGGGCACTACTAGATGGGTTGAAGCGAGCAAGCATGCAGCGCGCATACCGTCTTAACGCTGGCCCGTGGTTCGCGCGAGCAATGCAGATGCTGATGCCAATGCCGATGAGCGCGCGTACCGGATCGGGCGCATTCCCGAGATGTATACAAATGACCCGTTTGCCGATGTGGATGGTGCGGCTTGATGATGCAGGTGTGTGCGCACTTTTGCCCTCCGCGTCCCTCGCGCATGCCGCGCACGCCCATCATCGAGCAATTTTTATTCCTTCATCTCCTCTTGCGTAGAGAGAATTCTCGCTTGTATCCCCGAGGGGCAACGTTGTGATATGCACACACACACACACCAGCAATGCATCGTGGACACGCGCTCGCTTGCAGGATGCTGTGTGCGCGCGGGCACACCACGAGTCCTTAAGCGATTACCATAAGAAGCGCGCAGACTGCTACCTGTCTTTAGCTCCGCATTGTTTTGTTGTTGGCCGAGTACGCGCGCGCTCGAACATTCGCTTTTTCGTTTATTGCTGTTGGCTTTTTGTTTTGTTTTTCTTTTTTTCTCTCCATGATGCTGCTGCTGAAGCATTCTCGGAGCACAGGCTTACAGGCTCTTTCTTTCTCTTTCATCATCACATCAGCATGTATGATGATGATGATGATGGTATGCCCGCAGGTCGGGCAGTAATTTTCACGGGCCACGGACGAATGGCTTTGATGATGCTACCAGGCTACCAAATTCCTTTCGTAACGTAGTGGAATCATAATCAACTAGTTATTATTTTTTTCGGTCGCCGTCCATCAGCGGGCAACGGCAGCCAGCAGCAGCTCTTCATATTTCCTGCTGGCATGTGTGTTGATATTATATTGTTGTTCTTCTTATTTTCTACTGTTTCATTGGGGGCTGGCCGTAATTTATTTTTCTTCGGGGAATTGCCACTAAATCAAAACCACACCACATCGTCGGTATCATCTCACGTGCATCTTGCCATAACTCAACCCACATGCGGGAATCGTCAGGTTCTTGGTTTTCCAAATAAAAACCACATTGATACCATCAGTCCAAATTATTGCTCCGTCTCTAAGGAATTTCGGTCTTTTAGGATTGGGATGTGAACGTGGGCATGCATACTTGCATGGTTCGGTAATGGATGGGAGGTGTGTGCTCGTGATAGTAAGAAATTCCGCGCACTGTTGTCCAGGGTATGCGAGATCGACCGGCCGGCATACCAAGCTCGCGCGGTCCGCTTTGGCTGCCGTGGCGTGCTCCTTCGGATCGCCCAATACAGGCGAGCAGTGGAAAGGAGTAGTGTATTTTTTCCGCTTCATGGCATGTATGTATACGCGTGGTTTGTTGCTCCATGCTCGGGCAGCACTAGGATTTGATCTACTCGACACGAGGTGAGACAACTGGCGTATGTACGTATGCACCATGTGGATCTTTCTCATCTAGTAGCGTAACCGAAGAACTCACGGAGCGCAAGCGAGATGGACTGATCGTGTTCGCGCTCAGCTTGGAATGTTGCAGTGCCGGGACAGCATTCCTCGCCGACGGGTATACTCCGGTTATTACTGTTGGGTCGTGTCGCCGTCGACTCGCGTTTGTTGCAGACTTTTAACTCTTCCACTCCACTCATTTCTCTTTTTTCATCGGTTAGGCTATGCCATGCGCGTCTAGTAAATGGCGCGCATTTTCCACTCAATGATGTTCTTTGATTTACGAGCATGACGAGAGATACTTTTTCATGATACGCTTATTCTATGTTGCAGATGGGGAGTACCTCTTTGCCGAACCAGATAGTAAACTATCTAAATATGCGCCAAAATCGTGGCGCTCATCACACAGCCATGGTCTGGACGCCAATGGACGTCCGGCGTTGGCATTCTACTTCCGTGTTCAGTTCTACGTCGACAGCCCGCTTCTGCTGCGCGACGAAACGACACGCCAACATTATTACCTGCAACTGCGACTTAACGCCGCCTCCGGTGCCGCCGCCGGGGAGCATTCGATTCGGCTCGCCAGTTTGGCGCTGCAAACGGACTTTGGCGACCACAATGCGGAGAATGCGTCCGCATTCCGACCCGAGGACTATGTGCCGCCCAGCATGCGTGAGCCGATGGCACTGCGTGCGCTCGAAAATGCTCACCGTAGCCTGCGAAATGTATCCAAGAATGAAGCACGCGCGCGGTTCATCGCCGACGCGTGTAAACTCGACGAGCCGGTGAACGCGCACGTCTTTCGACTACGCGCATCCAAAAATGAAGCCGCACCAGGAAGTCTCCTGCTGGCTGTATGTCCACGTGGTCTACGCGTTTGTCCCGACAACAATCCGCCCTCTTTGTTCCTATGGAGCTCCATTGGGAAGCTCAGTTTCGAACGCAAGAAATTCGAAATACGCACCGGTCATGAAAAACTTACTCTTTATACTAGTAGCGATGAGAAGAGCAGGCTTCTGCTGGCACTCTGCAAAGCCGCGCATCAGTTTAGTATGGCTGTGGCACCGCGCCTCAGCGAAGCCAAGAAAGAGGAAGAAGAAATGCAACGATGGGATTGCGACCAAAGGGTATCAGTGATATCGAGTACTTCGTCCAATACAACATCGGGCATAGTCAGTGATAGGGTGCATAGTGAAGATGAACTTGAAATAATGATCACAAGTCCCCCAGCGCCTTCTACCGAAAGCTTAGCAATCGCCCATCTACTGGATAGTGCTCCTGCCAGTTCGCGCACATCTAACGCATCTGCTGTGGGCGCACTGTCGTCATTAAATTTAAAGGATGAAGATGAACTTCCAAGTGAGAGTAGTGCTGGTAAACCTGGAAAATTTACTGGTTCCCAATGCAGTAGTTCTTGTAGTACAGTAGTTGTTTCAACTTCAATGCAGCCAAGTGAGTACTTATATAAATATTTATATGAATTGATATTAATTGAACTTCCTGTATGCAGAATCAAAGCGGAGACCCTCGACTAGCAGTAGTTTAGAACTAGGGTACTCCCACACGGCGCAAAACTCCGTCGTTAGCGATTCGACGTGTACTGAATTGGACTCTAGGGAACCGGTTTATACATCTGGACCAGCACCTAGTAGTCATACAAGTGGTGTGTATACTCTTAGCTCCAGTGAGCAATACACCACCCCTAGCGAAGAATATAGCACACTACCCATGGAGGAAGACCAAGTTGATGGATTCAGAGACCGATCCAATTCAAATGTGAGCAATTCAGGCTCATTTAGAGGCGACGGTAGTGATCCAACTGACAACCAACAAACATTACTATCAGCCGAGGAACTTTCCGATCTTATTGTTGGTCGCTATCCTTCTTGTAAATCAGTTAGTAATACTCTCGACTCTGATTCGGATTATGTGACACTACCCTCAACTTACCAAGGATATTTACCAATACCACCGAAGCGGGTCGACTCGGCACGTCCACCGCCACCACCATATCCTCAAACATTTGATGAAGACTTGTTACGTGATCCACCGCCATATCCAGAAAATTTAATTCCTCCACCACCGCCGGTTTACCCTTCTGAAGAAGCGGCTGCAAGATTCATCACAACCCGATCGCCTAATCTACTCACGGCACATACAAGTCTAGTTAGTTCCTCGCCTAGTTACTCCGGCACGCCCAGCGTGCCACCCATACCACCGAAACATCCACGATCATCGTTAGGTACAATCATCACGCCGAATAACTATCTCGATGTAGCTGCTTCGAAAGCGACATCGCTACTTGTACCTTGTACATTTTTGGCACCGCCACCACCACCACAGCCTCGGCAGCCACCACCACCCCCACCATTGGCGACTGTATATACAAGTCAGCTATCACGCTCGCAAATTGAACAATACCAACAGCAGATGTACAGTGATGTTGATTTCGTCGTATTTCCATTAAAAGAACCAGCCATTAGCAAGCAGGAATACCTGGAAGCAAAGCAAGGCTCTATTTTAGCTGCGCTTGCACAGCAGCCGGTATTTTATCGCTCGAATCCGTATCTTCATCGTTATACATCCAGTCAAAATCTTTCTGATACGTATGTACAGCTGCCAGTTTATAGTACACCAAGCATAGCCAGTACCACTGGTAGTTTGGATCCGGTACCACCACCGCTGCCACCTAATCGACCTCGTAGTAACTTCATGCGTACCCGATCAGATGATAATATATTAAATACCTTGGATATGCCAAGCATCAAGCGCAACGTTCAACCACCTAAATTCCGCCGATTACCGCCACCACCACCTCCACCGATAGGACAAGCAGAGAAAGAGCATAAAGCTATTCCAACACTTGATAAAATAAAAATGCAGCAGGCTGAAAAGGCGTTGGATAAGATTCCTGAAAAACTGTCCGCAAATGCATCTGCGAAACCATTGGATATACGCACATTAAGAGAGAAATCAAAGAAAATGGATCTTCCTTTAATTTCAGCTCTGTGCAATGATCGATCGTTGATCAAACAGACAAAAGCATTCGTTATGCCCAAACATCCAAACATGTCGTTGCCTGTACACGAAGCAAAAACATCAGCGACAAGATCTAAATACCCTGTCTCTGGGTTAAGCAATAATAAAATGGCCAATCGTAAAACACCAAGCGTAAGTCATAGGCATCCTGCGGATAAACTGCCAGAACTTCCTCAACAGGAACCCTCACCATCCACGAATGTGAATCAATCGGTTATACCACGTGCAACACCTAATAACTACGTCCTCACGGATCCACGTACCAAACATAAAGTGGTGCAGTCATTATCATGACACCTTGTCACACATAGAAATCAAGACACAAAATAGTAGTAAACTCAGGGTGCCATTAATTTCATAAGAATCTACTTATAAACCGAAATTAGTTACATTAATGCTGATATCGAAATCATTTCACATTAAAGCTGATTTCCGTTGTTATTTTCCAGAAAGAAAGATTGTGCAAAATCCAATGCCGACTTAATTGTTAATGCAACTTGGACTTGGGTTTTGCTTCGACGAAATGACAATGTAAATCGCTTATCATTTTGCAAATCTGATCTGTATATACACACATTAAACACGCATATCAGCATCATTGATGGCCATCTTTGTCTTTAGTTTTAATCATTCCTCGTTATCTACGAAAAAACAGCAATGAATATAAAAACCATTTAAGTAAATAAAGTAAACTTAAACATGACTAGTGTGTAACGAGCAGGACTCCTTGACATTGTGTGCTTTAATTAAAAATGAAAACAATTATTAACAAATGAACAATTTGCTAGTATTCCACAATAATATAATTAGATAATTCTATGAATATGCTGAGCTACGAATGCATAACTATTATGTAATTAAAAATTATATTGAACATTGATAAATATTTTGTATACATACAATACATACCTATTATTATTAATATTATTTTATTATTACTTAATATACTATTATTTTATTTGTATTATTTTTCTCTTGAACGTTCATTCAGTATTTTGATAAATTTAATATGTTTATTTTGCATTTTACGTGTTGCTCAATCGAATCATAAATTATGATGACAAATGATGCTGAAATTTATATAAAATAAATGAAATCAATTTTGATTATATTTTTTCGCAACATTTATTTGTTCTATAGAAATATTTATGATTTCTAATGAAGCATGGCTTAACAAGTTTTAATCCAAAACAATAACAACGGACTCACCTGGCCACAATGAAATATCCTTAAAACTTATTGATTCTGACTTTGAATCTGCTTGTGGACCAACAAGAACCTCTCCGCTATAGAGTAATTTAGACAAGTCTGCTCTTTCTAATGATTCACCCAAATTACTGACAACTACAAACGCCTTCCTTCTGGGATAGTAGCGTTGTACTACTAGGAGATTTCCCTGCGAATACTTCACCTCACAATTTGCCTTATTATTACCGTCTTTCTGAACCGAATTTACGTAAATTGATGGTGAATCCCTTCGTAAATTAATCATTTTTCCAATGAGACCAACTTGCTTCAAAGAGCTATGACTTATCTCGCCTTGAATCCAGGGAAGAATACCTCTTTCGGTGAAGGATCTTCCTCCGTAATTACGTGACCAAATCATTGTGCCCAACTGATGGAGACGTCGATGTTGAGGTTCATCATTGTATTGATCTTCTATTTGTTTCATGCCGATTTCATCACCATAGAAAATACTTGGTGTTCCTGGTAACATCAACTGCAGAAGCGTTGCTCCAAGAGTAGCGTTACCAAAGTGCAAGCGATTCGCCAAACGCACTGTGTAAAGGTCACCAACTGACCAATGAATCCAGGGCATGGAAGCTTTCGAAAATAGGGTGGAATTTTGTATAGACTCCAATTGATCTCTTATGGTTTCAACACCTTCTTCAACTTTGATTTTAATGTCAATTAAATCGATATTAACTAACAGAGCATTTATCCACTTTTTGGGCATTTTCTTATAAACATGTTCGGAAACAATAAGAGGTCGGTCGGGTCCTACGAGGCATTTCCAGCGTCTTAAAGAATGTGGTAAATTTGGGTCATCCAAAAAGTGTTCTAAGCCTTTAAGATAAAATCCGTCAACATCGTATTTCAACCAGAACAGAATAGCCTCAGTTACTTCATCAGTATTAGGATTTTCTGGTGCTGGAATATCCATAATGAAGTTATCTAAGTTTGCGTCGGAGTCGTTGAATTCTAATACTTTATGACTGTTCAACTTTTTTACGTAAGGATACAAGGGTAAGTCTAAGACTAATGAAATATTACGAAGGTGTAGTCCATCGACGAGTATTTTAAAATTGTTCAGTGTTCCAAGTTTAGGTTCGATTTCCAACAAAGTTGTAATGTTCTCATAGTCATCCGGATATTGGCGCGAAGGAAAAATGGAATTCAAACGTACAGCGCCGATTCCCATATCCTGAATGTATTTGGCATAGTAAGTTATTCCAGTTAAATCCCCAACACCATCTTTATCAGTGTCATGGAAACTTGCCGGGAAAATTTCATAGAAAACTTGTCCTTGATACCACTGCGTCTGTGGATTGCATGTCCTTGGAAGAGATGAAATCATAGCAATAACTAAAGCCGTCATTGCAATCAGACCAGCCATAAAACTCCAGGTGGAAATTTTACGTATTAGGGGCCAGTTCCATTTCATGAAAAAGTAATCATCCGGTGGGTTGCGGAAGGTTAATTGCATAGGTTGCACCTTGCCATTCGTTTCTTGAGCAGTAGATTCTTCAGTTTTAGTCATGTGTTGATAATGACGATGGTTTAATAATTGGGCGCAAACAGGTTCAGCAAGTACCGACGAACTGGAGGAACCCGAATCTGCAGCTTTATGATCATCATCTAGGTTTAAAATTGTTTTATAAACTATACAGTTATGTCATTCAAATACCTTTGACGGATTGCAGTTTGCTGGCTAATTCCTCGCCGATAATAAAAGCCGGTGGTTCAGGAGGCTCTGGCAACGGATTGATAAGGTCATTCGTTGGCGGTGATGGTGTTATCAATGGACAAGTAGACGCTACTTCATCCGCGAGAAACAAATTTGTAGGCGATGGAGATAAGTTTTCACTTGCTGCCGAGGTTACGCGTAGAAAACCGTCCATACTTGTGCAGGACTACGGATTTTGGCACTGCTGTTACGTGGAGATGCTGCAACAAAGTTGTGTTGTTAATTAATCAAATAACGCATTAATCGAAAACAATTGTCTTAATTACCCAACGTCTGTTGCTTTTTAACAACTTGATTCTGCTTTTACTGGCACATTTGTGAACTGTCAGCTGTTTGCGTACTAAATATAGTTAGTCACACTTTAAATACGCACTTATACGGCGGCGGCGGTCCCCACATGGCGTCTCGACGCCCGAAAATCGATTATAAACATTTCTGGCGCTCACTGATCCAACTTACAGATGGCAGTGGACGTTTTTACACGTTATACCTACTGCTAAAAAATCAACAAGCAAAGTATTAACATTAGTTTCCGATTATCATAAGCTAACAGATAAGAAATTCTTCTATCTTCTACTGGATTTTTCCACTTGATAATAACAGTAATGGTGTTATGTGTATGAATAAACAAAGCTTGTTTATATGGAAATGAGCCGTGCTATAATAAAATAATCAAATGTCGCATGTGATTATATTTTACTAGCAAATTAATTGTTTCTGACTACGACTGCTAAAGTAAAATTGTTCGCATGTCTACGTATTGTTTTGTTTCATAATTTACCTAATACTGAATCTACATAAGGATTTAAGCATATTATAAGTATTAAATTCAAAAAACTAAACAAACATGTTTTATGATCCTGCACTTAGCGCAAATAATAACAACTTTTATGAATTATCTTTAATGTCAATAAATTTTCATTTATGCATACCATATTCATGAATATTTGTTATTAATATGTGTAACGTCTCAAATAACTATTTTACTTTATATAATAATTTAACTCCTTGAGTGTGAATCATAACGAGTACTATTGAAAAAGTTTTCGGTAAATGTATTAATAGAATAAAGCAATCAATCAATTGAAATTGACATTTGTCGTAGGAAACTTCTCAAATAGTTTTCGGCAAGAAGCAATTTGATGATATTGTCATTTTTAGACACGAAGGAATTCAAACTGCTAATGAAGCTTATTAAAAAACTTTATCAATGCATTAAGTAGCAGGAATTTGTTGTTTCCACTTATAAAAGTTGTGCACTCCTTCAATATCGACTAATTGCCGTTCAGTAATCATTAAGTATTGTGTAACTTATTGTGCGCGGTTAAGTGTTTATGTGAATATACATTAAACAATAAATTTCATATTGTTTGTTATGAATATTTAATTTTGAATAATTGAGGACGAATCCATGGAAAATATTTACGGTTTTGCATTAAATTTGAAAAAATATTCGTTAATAAAAGGGGAAAGTATTCCGAAATTGTTACTACGTGAGACGCAACAGTTACTCTTTGATAAAGCGCAAAAATTTATAATTAAATCGTTTTATATGGAGTGCTTTAACAACCAACGAATGTGCAGTCATCTCGCCATCACGCATGTCTTGAATTTCGGTATTTTTGTTGATGTTTATCATATCGAAAGCCCAGGAGTTCTATAAACATTCAATATCGTAAATTAGCAAAATATGTCATTGGATTTTTTTGCTGGATGTGTTGGTGGTAAGTTAAATATAGATATTAATTCATCATAGTTTTTGGCTATGGAGCGCAATTGACGTAATATGAACCGTAAATTTTGCATACATTTAACAAAACTGCAATGAAAACTCATATCAAGGGCATATTTACATAATCTGCGATAGTTATCAATATTCAAATGAAATTCATCAATGTCCGCACATCCAGTGTCATTAAAATTGCGTGCCACGCGTCATTATTTACACCAGTGTATGAAAAACGTCGCAAATTACTTAAATTATGTATGAAGGTCTTCACGCATTTTTGTAATTAATTAACCTTTATTACTCAAAGACTCCTTTACTATTGTTTGTTTTACTAACGATATGATCCTGACATTTGACAGGTTGTGCAGGCGTCATTGTAGGACATCCATTGGACACTATAAAAGTGCACATTCAAGCACAATCCGCTATTTCACCGAAATATACAGGTAGCATCGATTGCACGCAAAAGATTTTTGCAATGAATGGCTTACGAGGATTTTATCGCGGCATGAGTAGTCCATTATTGGGTATTGCAGGCATAAATGCTATAGTTTTTGGAATTTATGGATATACGCAAAGACGTTTTGATGATCAAGAATGTTTACGAACTCACTTCCTAGCTGGAAGTTGCGCTGGATTTTTCCAAAGTGTACTTGCATCACCTGTAGAGTTAGTTAAGCTAAGAGCACAAGTATCTAATGAGAAATCAGAACCCTTAAAATGCTTGCGCCGTATTTATAATAATGAAGGGTTAAAAGGCGTTTATAGAGGGTTAACTATGACTGTTTTGAGGGATGTGCCAAGTTTTGCGGCATATTTTTTAAGTTATGAATATATGGTGCAAATGCCAGAAGGACAACAAGCGAGTACAACGCGATTATTGATGGCTGGTGGGTTTGCGGGTGTCATTAGTTGGATCATCAGTTATCCAATGGATGTTATCAAAACTAGATTTCAAATTGATGGAATGTATGGTAAAATGCAATACAGAAATGCATGGCATTGTTTAAATAAAATAATTACCCATGAAGGATATCGATTTCTGTGGTACGGATTGAGTCCGACACTTCTCAGAGCATTTCCTGTAAACGCAGCCGTCTTCACTGTTGTCACATGGACAATGCGTCTGATTGAAAGTGATTTTAAATTTAAATTTGAATTCTCCGGAAATGAACATTTTGTAGCATAAATATTTTTATAATTAAAGCATTCCTAGTTTACTCTATTAATAAATTCAAATTTGTAATACGGGCTTAATTGATTTTCAATGCATTATGGGGAATTTCTTGAGTACAGATTTGTGTGGTCGGCGGAAGTAGTTTGCACAAGGATATTTTCTAAGGAAGAATGCCAAAGAGCATTCTACTGGCGGCTGCAAAAGGTCCGCTAGTGCACGGATACATGACGCGCTCACTGCTCATAATATTGCGGGCAAGGAGCACGCTGCAGAGTTATCAATGGCGCATTTTATGCGCGAACACATCCTTCATGCTGATGTTCGCGTCCGTAACTCCTTTTCGCGCACAAAACCGCTGACACGTGACACAAGACGCCGCTCTCTTGCCTGATTGCGTCATAAGTGCTTTTCGAGTACTTGTTATTTCTTCTCTCATAGTCGCCGCATCAAAATGCAACACTTTTCACATGTTATCGTTATTGTTATTGCGCCTCCCGCTTAACATAGTCTTCTAGCAAATGCGCGAAAACGCTCTACTCATGCATTTCCAAAGTTCTGAATGATTTACTACGTTCATGAACTTCGAGTAGGTGGTCTTCATGTGTCTGCCGCATTTTCCACTAATTTTCTGAATGTTTACATAATGTTATCATGTGCCAGCTTGATCATAACAATGGATAAAAATAACTCATCTGTTCAATTCATGCATCACTCCAAGAAATTTTCTATTCACCACTATGAAAACTCAAAATCTATGAAACGTTATCATAAAAGTAATTTCAATTATAATGTTCAATCAATAGTCGCGAATTTGGAGATTGACAATAAAATAGCGTGCAGAATATGTATAAAAGCTTATATGTTGTAAGTAATCTGTATAAAGTACAAATAATCTATTTCTATAAATTATAATAAAAGTTAAGATTTTATTTTTTGCCTTTATAGTGGTGTAAATATAGTGGTGTCAAAATCAAAATCTCTGCGACGCATATGTTTATTTGTTTTAAGCAGTCAATCAGAAAAATTACAACCGTTAACAGGAATGCGCACCAATTCTCCCTCAATTATTCGCCTCTTCGACCTCCTCATCAATGTCCATTACTTGCTGGTCTTGGTTATCGTTGACAATAACATTAAGATTATTAACATGCGCGAGTTGCTGCAAAACGTTCAGCTGCTGGAAATTGTGCGCATTCTGTTGTTGTGCCTGCTGCACTTGCAAATCATTATTTTGATTATTGTTTGCGGCTTCGCGCTGCGCTTCGAGCGCAATCATTTTTTGACGCTTTTCTTCCATGAGTTTCTCGCGATGTTTGTGAATATAATCGCGCACGTTTGGCAATCCCTGGATGACACATGCCGAAAGCGCGGATCGGTAAATATTCATATCGGTCGCTTCGTACCATTCGTTGGTTCGTTCGTCGTAGCACTCGACATGGTAGATCGTTGTGACACCATTGAATCCACCAATAACAAATATCATATCGTCAATTACTTCAATTGCAAAATTACTACGTGGATTGTACATGTCGGGTATCTGCGTCCAGGTGTTTGTCGCCGGATTGTATTTCTCTCCACTGCACATACGACTGATACCATTAAAACCACCTACTACGTATACATGGCCATGGTACGCAATACAAGAAACTCCGGAACGTCGCGATCGCATTGGATTTATCAGCGTCCATTGATTATTATCAACGTCATATACTTCCGCCGAGTGCATGCATTCCTGTCCGTTAAACCCGCCCGTTATATATATTTTTGAATTCAGAGTGCATGCGCTCGCATCCGATCTTTGCATGTTCATCGGACTGATGAGCGACCATTGATTTGTTTTAGGATTGTATTTCTCTGCGGTATTTTGCCGATGATGTCCATCATATCCGCCCATCGCGTAGATGATATTGTTGAGCACCGCGGTGCTGACGTAGCAACGACGCGCATGCATGGGCGCCGCCTCCCGCCACACTTTTGTCACCGCATCAAAACACCTACAGCTGTTAAAGTAATCCATGCCGTCAAAGCCGCCGATGACGTAAATCTCGTAACCGACGACGGCAGTGCCGTGATAAGCTCGTGGTCCACTGGGATCGGTTTCCTCCACTTTAACCCATCTATCTGCACGAGTATCATACGTTTCCATATAGTTGGTGGGTGATCCACCACTCCAACCGCCCAAGGCAAACAGCACTTCATGTGGCACCCTGGGTCGTGCAATCTCGGGTGTGGGAACTTCGCCATCTCGATGCGAGATGGTTTCAAGATCATATAAAAATTTTAATGTTTCAATTATCATGGGCCGTGAATCCTCAGAGCCGGTTACATACGGATGATCTTTAACGTGTTCTAGAAAAAACTGAGTGTCAAGTAAACCCAATCGAATACAGCGCATCAATGTGACTATATGTTTTTTGCGCTCTTCCGGCTTGTGATTGATCCACCGAAGAATTGCCTCCCACACCATCTCCTCACTCTTGACATTCAACTCATCCGCATTGATAATCTTCTGCAAATCTTCCACCGTCAAATTGACTAATTCACTGCTTTCAACTGCAATCTGTGGAAAGTATCGCATTATATATTTCCAGCACGCATCGTGTAATCTTTGAAGAAACTGATTTTTTGCGAATTGCATTATGCCTACACAATTTGTAGGTGTAATTGTCCGCTCCAAGTAGTCGCAACACATATCAAGAATGCCTAGAATACTGAGATAATCTGCTGTTGCTATTATTTTGTAAACATTATCTTCATTAATCTCAAGTTTTCTGAGATATGCATAGCTAATCAGTAACTTCATCATTTCTGGCGTAATACCCGGAAGCAAAATATTGCTCTTGTTTTTGCCATGCAGCGAAGTGGTGAAAACAGCTCTGAAATGGAATTGTTAAAAGTTGGTGCAATACTTTGATTAGAAATTACTTGAAATAAGCACTGCATGAGCAAAGAATAGCTCGATGTATCGGATATATAGAACCATCGTCTAGTAAAATGGTGGCATCGCAAAGTTGGTTTGACTGCTGCAATTCAAACAGAGCTTGCATGGCCGGAATGCTAAGACGACGTCCCTCACTATACTTATTCGTCTCGCCAAGCATCACTGACGTATCATACGTAAATGTGCCCATTTTAACCATCTGCCCGGAGAAGTGCGGTATCAAACCACCGGACTAAGCCAAACAACTACTACTACTTCGTTTCATCTGAATGGCTAAATCCTTCAACGTTTATGCACACAATAAAATTTCGCCAAAGTGGACTAAAGAATGTTCTGCTAGTTGTCCTTTCTCCCCTGATGATTTATAGTTCTTAATTAATGGGATGAATTTATTCCTGCCAAATAACACTTCCCCAATCGTTAGGATTTTGGTTTTCTGCGTTGACGAAAGGAAACCAAGTGCGTGTACGCAACGGTAAACAATGTGTAAATGGTGTATAAGTTGTAAAAAATAGGTTGTAAAAAAGATGTAAATAATCAAGTGGCAAATTAACTGGAATTTATCATCAAGAAGTTGTTAGTGTTCTTGGAGTTATGGCCCAACTTCGTGTTTGCTTGCTTTTCCCCGTTGTTTAGGCTGCGATCAATCTGATTATGTTGTTGTTCTTTGCGGTTTTAATTCGATACAATATGACTGAATGGTTTTGCTTATGGATCGCAGGCTTCTATCTACTTCTTTGGCAAATTCTCGGGCAACAGCAAAATGGGCGCTCGACGAAAAATATCCAAATAAAAGCAAAACCGACTAGACCAGTATATGCCCGCGTAGTCGAATTGCAATAAACTAATTAAATAAATTAATTGGGGAACACTGATAATTTGGGCGGATAACTTGAATGATGTAAAATATCAAAAATGTCAAAATTCTAATGTATATGTCGATTCGTAAATCGTTCACGTCATATTATTTGAGTATTGTATTTGTTTCGTTTTTCATCATTTTGCAATTTTACAATTTGACAATGCAATTTTGCTATGATACTATTTATGTACAAAATTGCTTGTCATACAATTAAAAAATTAAAGTGAAATATTCAGTTAGTTAATTTAAGTTAACAAGGAATTATAACATTGTTCCATTATGACGTTTTCGTAATGTTGTGGGCCGTAAATGAAAATTAATTATAGGTTCATATATTTTGACAAGATCCTTTTTGTATCTTTTGCATTACTTAAAAAAACAAATCGTTGTGAGATCCCTATGGGAGGTAGAATTTTGTTATCCTTTTTTTTGTAAAAAGTATAAATTTATGCAATGTATTTTTGAACCACAAGGTTTGAATAAGCAAGCCATGATATGGCTTAGCCAACAGCTGATTTGTATAATTGAATTTTAAAAGTTATCTGTTTTAATTCCCATCACTTTTGAATTCAGTATAATGCAGCATTTAAAGCGATTTACTGTGTGCAGTTAATATACGAATTATTTAATTATCTTTCTATTAGTGCATTTTTTTTCCGCATTAGTTTATATAAAATTTATATAATTAGTTGCTGTACTTAAATATTTGCAAATTATACCCGTGCAACTCGGGTCCCTGGCAGAACTTCGCCATACACCAATGTACATTAAATAATAATAAAAAATATTGGCTGTATGCCCACCCCCGCGACTAGGACGCGTCTGCCAGGAATTACCCAGGTGAGACTATTATCAACATTAGTCTCCCTGGGCCGGGTTAATGACTTTGCTTTTCATTTACGTTTAAATGCGAAACAAAGTCAAAGGCAACCTGAAAAAAAAAGAAAAACACAAATATATGATTAGTAACACTCTGCTACACGAGTAGCCCCGCTACACGAGTAGCCATGCCGCCCTAAAAAGGAAGTGCCGATTAAAGGGTAAGGATATGCCGACTGTGCCCAACCATCACACACATTATAATTACATAAGTTTCTTTACATATTTCATTAAAGACTCACGGTTTACTGAAGCCCTGTGGAAAGAAAGTACAAATTATAAACAATAAATGCCTGAAAGAGAACGTCGGTTGGCACACTCACAGTCGGCATGGACAAAGGTTGACCTAATACGAGTTTACGAACTAAGCGCACGCGACGCGGAGCTAATTTAAATCCTGAAAGAGAAGTACAAGTTAATAAATATTCACTCATTCCATGCTACTAATATGATATCTCATCACTCTTTGCATACACACACCATAGCTAACGATAAGGGCAATTGGGATAATTATCCTACCTAACCACATATCCAATGATGGGCTCGCTTATATCCGCGCGAAGCGAGCGGGGAAGGCACGTGCCTGTTAGCTGTGACCTGGGGGTAGCTACACCCAAACAGACGTCTACCCACCACAGGCTCCCATCCGGGATTTAACACGATACATAAATAAACAATGCATACATACATAAAATACATAAGATAAATCACGCGATTGGGCATTGAAAAATTGACTTGAAAATTAAATAATTAAATATTTAAAGCCCATAAAAATTATTACATAATTAAATTGTTCTAAGACGGAAACGCGACCGACGACTTAACGAACGATACATAACGAGTGGCCAAAGTCCAGAACGGCACGATCCTTCCTCTGGCCACGACGGTAAAATAGCGCACGTTGGCTGTTGCTGCCGTTGGTATTGTTGACTATTGGGTCTGTTGAGCCTGGACATCCTTCCTTCTGGGCATCTGGACATTTCGATATGTTTGGACTTCCTTCTAGATTTTGGACATCTCCTAATTTTTGATCTTCCTGAACCGCAAACCGTTATATTTCTGGTCCTCTAATTATAATTTTGTGAGTTTTCATCTGTTTTTTCACTTTTCACATTCACCTGAAAATAATATTTTTATTCATCAACTTAACAGTTGATGAATGCAGCAACAGCACCCTAAAATCCGCGATCGCGAAAAACCGACTATTCAATTAGTCTTAAGGACTATTCTGCTGAGTCGGAAGGACTCTTTACATTTGGTCTTATGGACCATTAATTTGAGTCGAAAGGACTCTTTACATTTGGTCTTATGGACCATTATTTTGAGCCAAAACGACTCTTCTTTATACTTGGTCTTATGGACCATTTTCAAGAGTCGGAAGGACTCTGGCGCAATACACATATAATTAAACTTGTTTGATCATTACCACAGTTTGTGATAGCAATCGGCTAAAGGTGCCCCACTATTACAGTTTGTAATAGTGGAGATTCCACTTCGGCGAGCATTACTTGTGGGTCGGCACACAAGCAGTCGCCCCGCTGAGTGTCCCAACGCTGGCCCTCGCCGCATCTGGAACCCTCTGGACGGATGGCTGGAGATGTCATCTGGAACCTTCTGGATGAATGGCTGAAGATGTCATCTGGAACCCTCTGGATGGCTCGTTGGACGGTTTGACGACGGCCGCCTTTAAATATCAAGTCTCTCGCGGCACTCGCGAAATTACAAAAAATGCCGGCCCCGCACTCAAATAATTAAAAATGATTTTAAATGAAAGATTGAAGATCAATCGCGCACTCGAAACTACTCTACGCGCACTCGATCACACTTTTCCCGGCTCGCGCACCTAAAACAGACAAAATAGATATTAGCATTTTCAAATAATTGGTTTTGAATTAAACTTACTTGACACTTTCAGGCCCGGCGCCCGACTGCTGCTGCATCTTGGAATGGAATGGATCCCGCCTAGAAATACCATCTGAAACAAACCAATTGATTATTAAAATGTACAATAAATAAAAAGTTGTCAGTTGAATAACACTTACCTAGGACTTCTGAAGACGAGGCCCAACTGCTGCATCATGGAATGGAATGGGACCAGCCACCTGTAACAATACGTTAATCTCTGAAACAAAAACAATATGTTATTAACACATTCAATATAACACTATGATATGTATAATACTTACATTATACCTACAAGCACCATGCCCAACTGCTGTCTGGAATGGACTGAGTCGTTTGGAATCCTCTGGGTGCCTCATGGATGATCCCCCTCTTGATAGACCAGACCATATCATTCGAATAGCGCCAAATAATAAAGAAAATACTTAAAAGTATAAATGTTTTGATGGACGTCGCACTCCCAGACATTGTATGTCGGTAATGTGAGTGGCCCTCAAGACACCCTCCCCAGCTCTAAGTCCTCTTGCGGATTGAAATCTCGGCACAAGTAGGTGCTGGATCGTTGGTTCTTTCCCGATATTTTAAGCAAAACTAATATGAATTAAAATATGCAAAGACATGAAATGTACAAATTCAGAGTAAGTCTACTTCTCACTGGCGATTAGCAAGCTTACAATTCACCAAGAATAAAAGTAACAGGGAAATGAAATCATAAAATAATAAATTAAATTAATGTTTCAGCACCAACTATAATGTAACTCAGCCATTGACTCTTTAATCTAGCACTAAGTGCTAGATTAGTATATAATGAGAGTTGGGTACACAGATGCCTGTGCAATGCAGTTGATTTTGTTGATTTTCACCTGATAAATATAATGGGACGCAAGCAGAATTGCGTTTTCGAGAAATAGACCTCGTAAGGTCTAGTAGCAGTATTCAGAAATACTGTTTAATCTAACACGATTGCTCGTGCTAGATTATTACAAAGAGATAATAAGAAAATTAACAACTGACGCAACAGAATTGCGTCTTCCAGAAATAGATCTCGAAAGATCCTGTAGAAGTATTAAAAAATACTTTTTAACTAACATCATGGTCGCATGTTAGAGTACTGCATAGAGATAACGTGAAAATCAACTTGGGGACGTTGCAATCAGAATTGCCTCTTCGAGTAATCGATCTCGTAAGATCTTTGAAATATAGTCATTTGGGTCTGAGTCACATCACAGCTAATACTAAAGAAATAAAAGTAAAAAATAATAATTAAAACTGTTGGTAAATAAAATTAAGTTAAATGAAAATAAAATAAATTAAAAGATAAATGAAAATAAAAATTAAAAATTTGTTACTTAATTCTCCGTGAATTGTAAACTAGCTCTTCGCAAATGAAAGGAATTTGAATGCCGAGTAAACTTAAACCGAAAAAAACACACCTGATGCATCTGCATATCTGACTAAATTAATTAATTAAACTGAGCGCTATTCGAATGATTTTTTTGAGTGATCTGAAAGTATTATACGAAATTAGTACCAATTATACCAAATCGAAAGTTGTTAGTTTATCCCCATCGCAACTTAGCATGCACTAATAGTAAATTAAAATGCACTCACGGTTTTGTCGAAGTCCTTTAACTGGGTCCTGGATCCTCGGCTTCCGGCTTCTGGCTCCTGGTCCTTGAACATCTTGGAAACTCCTGGTCCTTGAACATCTTGGAAACTCCTGGAACATCTTGGATCGTCGAAACCTCCAGAATCTCTGGGTCATCATGGAATTGGCACACATCGTTGGATTCTTCAGTTTAATTTTAAGACAATTTGTCTTTGCTACTCCAATATGGATTTGTCATTGATGACTTGATTGTTGTCTTTGTCAGTCGCATTTTTGCCTCAACCATAGTAATTTTGGTTGGGTTGACATATTGGTCGATCAGGAAACTGATGCCTAAAACATAAAAATTCAATTAATTAATAGTCTGATATGAAAACATTCTTATGTTTTACCTTTTTCTTCTGATCGCTCTTTCCTCACTGGACTTAATATTTGCTCATCCAGTCGGAAGTTGATAGAAATCACAATGCTAGATGCTTTATTGGTGTTGCATCATTCAACTTCCATATGATATGTCATGCCATTCGAAGATTAGATATTTATGTACAAAACTAATCAAAATATACATATGCAAATTCAGAAAATGCATTCACTGTGAAGGCAACGTGATACCCAATTCCGGATCATTATTGTACCACTCAAAAAGTACATATAAAAACCCAACAAAGGTGCAAGCACGGGAGAAATCATAAAATAATAATTAAATTAATGAAAAATAATAATAAATTAATTTTTTTTTGATGTGGCCTATCCTCAAACTGGTATAGACCAATCATACCAATCTCAGGCACACATAGACGGGTGGCCACCCTTTGCAAAACACTCACACCTTCATTAAAGAAATAATTAAAAAAGTAAATAAAAACTTTAAATCGCACAAATCTATACCAATTATCGGATGGCCACATTTGGATTGGAATCTTTGCTTAATTAAATAATAATAAAAAACAAAAGATACTAAGAAATAAAAAGAAATAATACAAACGGGACTTAAAATAATAAATTAAATAAAATTAAAATAACTAAAAAATAATGTAAAGTAAAATAAAATAAAAATAAAATTAAAATAAACTAAAAGAGAACTAAAATAAAATAATTGTTTGCACTTGCACCCCCGCAGAGTAGATACACGCACCCCCCAAATGGCAAATAGTGCAAAAGGGAACTAAGCACAAATTACCAAAAGCGCAGTAAATGTCATTTTCCGTCTCTACATACATGTATCAAGAATAGCCTGAGGAATTTAGTTAAGTCAAAGTTAAGTGATCTGGGCTGTTGGCTGACCCAATGTTTCGTATGCTCTTTAGCAAGTAGCAATAATTATTCGAATGGCTAATGTTTTATGATGTTCATCTAAAACAGATAAAATAGTCAAAATTAAAATTTATGTTTTTAAAAACTAGAAATTGATCGGTGAATATCATTAATTTATTGATGTTTTGCCGAATTAATTTTATGCTTGCTTATGATAGTTGAAAGTTTTAAATAATTTTAATAAATGAATTTAGTTCGTTTTAGGATGAGGCGCAAAAATAATATTTTCGTTCCCCGAAATAACCAGTCTGATCATTTTGATACCACCACCAATTTGCATGCAGAAATAAGTAAATTAAAAAGCACTCACGGTTTTTCTCGATGAACATCTCCTGAATTGGCTTCTGGGATGCGGTCCGAAGCTTCAATTCCTCGATAGATTCCTCGACAATCGGCATTTGGATTCCTGGAGCAAGACATCGATGAGCACTTCAAGATGATCGTGAAGAATAACGATCACTTGGCATGAAGAAATACCTAAAAAATTTACGCAATAAATTAGTTTACAAAATCGTCAGCAGTTAATTTAAAATAATGAAAAAATTAAATGTTACTCACATTTTGGCACAGTATTTCTTCGACAATTCGATTTGTTAATTTGGCTCCAACTTTGATCAGCTTCTTGTATTTGCTCACTCTTTAGTTTAGTTCTGAACTAATGAGTTTTTGTCTTCGTCGCTCCAGTAAGTAGTTGCAATTGATGACTTGATGTAAATATTCAATTATTGTGTTCGTCAATCGCATCATTGTCTTAACCACATTGTTTTTGGTTGGGTTGACAAATCACCTAGAATATGAACAAAAAAATTAGTAAATTTCAGCTACAATTCTTAAATATTTAAAGTTTTACCTCATAGCTTGGTGAATTGGAAATTACCACTTAATTATATCATTTTTCAGTGGATGTCTTCAAAATTATGTCGCCTTCTTGTACCGTTCCTTGCAAACCTCAATGGATTTGTTTGGCTGAATAGCTGTTCTAAAAAATATGAATAACATTAATTAATTGAATCAATTGACAAGTTTGATATAATACCTAGAGTTTTGTATTGATGTAATTGACGACTTGATAATAGCATTCTTCTGTTGTCGTGTTTAGCTGAAAGTCTTCAACTTTGTTTTCATCTCTAGATTCACATGATTTTGATTAGGGCAATCTTTCTGCTAGAAAATCATTTTTCAGTTGAATCATTTTTCAGTTTCAGTGGTCTTCAAAATTATGACGTCTTCCTGTACTGTCCCTTGCAACCTCATTAGTGTTATTTCGCTCAATAGGTGATCTAAAAAATATTAATAACATTAACTAATTGAATCAAATCACAAGTTTCAAATAATACCTAGAGTTTTGTGTTGATGTAATTGACGACTTGATAATAGCATTCTTAAGTTGTCGTCTTTAGCTGAGAGTCTTCAACTTTGTTTTCACCTCTAGAATCGCATTATTTTGATTGGGACGATCTTTCTGCTAAAAATTATAAGAAAAGTTAGTCAGATGCAAAAAGTAAATAAAACGAGTATCTTATACCTTAGTACTTTTGACGACTTGATCATACGAATCTTCAGTGGATGAGTTAATGACAATTTCAAAATCAATGTGTACTTGATTTTTTTCCACTGTTTGTGCTGTGCCTCTATCTCGCCTGTGACTCCTCAGAGTTGCTTTTCGCTCCGGAGTGGGTGGCATCATCCGAACAACCCCAACGCCCAAATAATTTAAAGAATAATAAAAAATTCAAAACTACTTATAATGAACAACAATTCTATAAAGCAAAACTAATGTTGATCGAAATATGTAAATACAAAAAATGCATATATTCTGAGCAAGCCAACTTAATAGCCTATCCCGGATCAGTATCGCATCACCGGCAAAAAGCAAGCTTACAATCCACAAAGAACCAGAGTGACGGGGAAATGAAATCATAAAATAATAAATTAAATGAAGGTTTCATTATTCAACTATCACATGATTCATTGTAATCAACATGAATTTTAATTATACTCTAATACTGGCTCATCTCCTTATTGTTACAGATCATTCGCAACCTCACACACGCATTCGGGTGGCCACCCTTCATTCATACTATCAAACCTCAATAAATAAATAAATCAAAAATCATCATCAACAGCTGTAACAATAATTCAAATCACCATGGACACATTTGTCTCTTTTATTAAATTGGACATATTTGTCTCTTTTTCAAAAAATGAATCATATTATAGTGAATAATAAATAACTAAAAATAATAAATAATAATTAAAATTGTGGATAAAATAATACGTAAATTAAAGCAAAATAATATAAATCATAAAAGTAAATAAAAAAAGGTAAAAAAAAGTTGTCACTTAATTCTCTGTGAGTTGTAAACTAGCCCTTCGCAAAGCAACAGATAGTGCAAAAGGGGACCGACTACAAATTAACTTAGAACACAACAAACACATTTTATGCATCCACATATTCGATCAAAATTAGCATATCTAATTAATAATTATTTGTGAGTGAGTAAAATATCTGAGCGTAGGGCAATTCGAATGGCTTGGTTGCATTCATCTGAAATTATTAGATTAAATTAAAATCCAATATAACAATTCATAACACGGATTGCTGCTGCGCGCTTTAATATTGAACCGCACAAAATAAAAGTTCAATAAAGTCAGTGAGTGTATAATAATATCAAAACATAATCATTAATTTGTTAAATCATTACCCCATAATACACTAACTAGTCCTAGTTGATATAAATTTAAGCAAAACGCGCACTAAAATTATTCTAAGTCTTTTAAATTGAACAGCTGACTAAAGCAATGCAATAGAGTATTTGTTATTGGCACAAACTGAAGTTACATTTGGGTTGCTGGAGAAAACAAGTCAGGTAGACTTACAACAATTTGTTCTCGCTCGCACTCGTGTAAAACAAACAAAATTTTTGAGAGTTAAAATTGTCGTCCAGGTACTGTAACTTTTCGGGGTTATCACATTGGATTCGGATAGCGCAGAACAACGCGTATTAAAAAAACCCTGGCGTGCGTGCCCGTTCGAAGTCGGCTGAAACTTGTCGAATCTCGTCGCGTTTAACCCTGCACCTCATGGCAAATTTGCATGCACTAATAGAGAAAATTAAAAGGTACTCACGGTTTTGACGATCAATTCTTCCGTAATTGGCTCCTGGTTGATGAGGGAGACTTCGGTGTGTCGATTGATCCTTGTTGAGCGAAGGAAATCGTTGATAATGTCGAGTTCGTTGAGCACTTATGTTTAATTTAATTTAACACTTTGATCGTTTGTAGTATTAACACAGATTAATGTTTCTGTGGTCGCACTTATTATTTTAATTGTCACTTGGTTTATTAGCACTTAATTTATTAACCCGGCACAGCACAATTTTTAGTAGACACTCCGCGAGCAACTCACTCTGAGCTAGCGTACGAGATACTGAAGCTTAGCGCAGGTACGTATGCGCGAGCGCTGGTGCCTTATGCGCAAACGAAACTACATAGCCATATATGTGCCGAGATATTTAAACAATAGGAATAAGGGAGAGAAATATATGGACTTGTAACAATTTTATAGTAATAATGCTGTGTACAGTAGTATAAGAAGTGATTAGACTAAGTTTTTGATTACTGAGCTGCATGTCTGTCAGAACGGCACTAAGTAAAGCAAAACACCTCGCCGCAATTGCTGGTGGCGCGCACCTATCCCTATAGCCGCAATATGAGTAAGTGAGATAGGTAGAATTGCAACAATTTCTTATTCGCTCACACATACGTACCGAAGGCGAAGTAGTGCGGTCATGTGGGGAAGTGGCTTGAGTACCACGTGATTTGCGCAAGATGCTGCTTAAGCAAATTAACTCCGCAGCATGGCGCTCTGTGCGCTACTCCCATTGGTATGTGCGCAGGTGCACTTAAGTTAAGCGCCGATTATCAGTAGCGCGGCTACTGTTGCACCCGTGCGTATCCGCGCCTTTAAACATGAGGCATGCACACCATGTGACTCACCTCTAATGCCGCATGCTACAATGCGCAATGCTACGAATTTAATAAACTAAATAAAATAAAATAAATAAATTATTAATATCTTATTAAATTAGCATAGTTTACCAGACAAATTGTTGCTTTTTAACAAGTCTAGAAATAGAAATTATAGAAATATAGATTATAGGAATTATGTGTAACAAATGAAAGAGAAAATATATTTGCTATTTATACCCGCGCAAATTGCGGGTCCCTGGCAGAACTTCGCCATACACCAATTGACTATAATAATAATTAAAATATTGGCTGTATGCCCACCCCCGCGACAAGGACGCGCCTGCCAGGAATTACCCAGGTGAAACTTTAGTACAATAATATAGTTTCCCTGGGCCGGGTTAATGACGTTGTTTTTCATTCACGATTAAATGCGAAACAAAGTCAAAGGCGACCTGAAACAAAAAGAAAAACACAAATATTTGATTAATAACACTCCCGCTACACGAGTAGCCATGCCGCCCTAAAAAGGAAGTGCCGATTTATGGATAAGGATATGCCGACTGTGCCCAACCATCACACACACATTATAAATATGCAAATTTCTTTAAATATTTCATTAAAAACTCACGGTTTACTGAAGCCCTGTGGAGAGAAAGTACAAATTATAAACAATAAATGCCTGAAAGAGAACGTCGATTGGCACACTCACAGTCAGCAAGGATAAAGGAACAGCCTAATACGAATGAGAGGGGACGCGGAGCTAATTGAAATCTAATCCTGTGAAAAAAGATATGGTTATTAATCAGTCACTCTTTCTCATGCTTTTTTTTCTGCACACATTCCATTCATACAAAAATAGCTAACGAGAGGGAGACATGGGGATAATTAGCCTACCTAAGTACATATCCAATGATGGGCATCGTCTATTCCGCGCGAGACGAGCAGTTTGGCACGTGCCGATCAGTTGTGACCTGAGGGTAGCTACGTCCAAACATATGTCTACCCACCACAGGCTCTCATCCGAGATTTAACACCAAAAATAAATACAACACAAATAATATCATTTCTGGAGGTTCTCCTCCTTGAATTTAAATCGTCCTTTACTCGCGGTTGAATAAATAATAACGATAAAACGATAACGCGCCCGACGACTTAGCGAACGATAAATAACGACTGGCTACAGTCCAGAACGGCACTATCCTTTCTGTAGCCACGACATAATAATATTGTGGTTGCTGCTGCATGTTGGTGGTATTGGAACGGATTCTTGGATTCCTGGACTTCTTTGCTTCTCCTCGGACATCTCTTCTTGATGGCATCTTCCCTCCTTCTGAGCAGCAACAGCAACTGGCAAGCTAAAAACACCCGATCGCGAAAAACTACTACTAAGTTGGTCTTAAGGACCCGCGTAAAAGTCAGAGAGACTTTGAACGTCTGTGGAGTCAGAAGAACTCAGTCTATATCGTTGGAGTCGGAAGGACTCTTGCGTAAGGTGATACTCACTAATTATTGTTCACAATTTGTGCCACAATAAATTTTCTAAAGTTGCTCCACTATTACAGTTTGTAATAGTGGAGATTCCTCTTCGGCGAGCGTTACTTGTGGGTCGGCACACAAGCAGTCGCCCCGCTGAGTGTCCCATCGTTGGCCCTCGCCGCATCTGGAACCCTCTGGATGGATGGATGTTGAAGTCGTCTGGAACCCTCCTCTGGATGGATGTCGACGTCATCTGGAACCCTCTGGATGGATCGTTGGACGGATATACGGCCGCCTTTTCATAATATTTAGTCTCTCACGGCACTCGCGAAAATTACAAAAACTGCCGGAACGGAACCCGCACTCGAATTCTACGCGACCCGCACTCGGACTCTACACGCACTCGAAAACTTTTAACGCGCACTTTACCGTACCCGCACTCGGTAATTTGTTTCACTGTGGATCCATAGCACCTACAACATAAATAACTATAGCTAGCTATATTAAAATGTTCAAAGACGAACTTACTTGAGGCTCCATCGTAGAGTGCCCAACTGCTGTCCTTTGGAATGAATTCCTCCCTCTTGAAGAAGACGTTCCTCACTGAAATAAGAACTCCTTGTTAGTATATAATAATAAACATTAATATATTTGTAAACTCAAACTTACTTGAAAGTCCATCGCTGAGTGCCCAACTGCTGTCTCATGGAATGAATTCCTCCCTCTTGAAGAAGACGCTCCTCACTGAAATAAGAACTCCTTGTTAGTATAAAATAATACACAACATATCATTCATATATTTTCAAAGTCAAACTTACTTGAAAGTCCATCGTTGAATGCCCAACTGCTGTCGTATGGAATGGACTCTTCCCTCTTAATGAAGATCCTTTTGATTTTGATGGACGTCGCACTCCCAGACATTTGTCACTGGAATAGAACCATCAGTGCTGCATGTTGGTAGTGTGAGTGGCCCTCACGACACCCTCCCCAGCTCTAAGTCTTCTTGCGACACAAGAAGGTGCTGGATCGCTGGTTCTTCCTGGGAGTTTTCCTAAACAAACTTAGTCGAGATATGCATCAACCATACGTGAACTTAATCTGAATAAGTCAACTCAATATCCTATCCCTGCACAGTATCACATCGCTAGCGATTACCAAGCTTACAATCAACCAAGAAAAAAAGTAACTGGAAAAGTAAATAATTAAATAATAAATAATATTAAGGTTTTAGTATTCAATTATATTATGACTCTTTGCAAATAGTTAATATAAATCTAACTCAATTTGACTTTATATTGGTACATCAATTTACTGTTGCAGATCATTCTCACAAATCTCTCACACAGGCACTCAGTCAAATTCATACGCTGTAAAAGAAAATGTAATCACAGTAAACTGTGTAATTAAATCGAAGAGTTGCCTCTTGATTTATTAGATCTTGGAAGATCTAGAAGGAGTACATGAAGTACTCTTTGAATCGAACATTATTACTAATGTTTGATTTCATACAAAAGAAATTTAATCACAGAAAACTGTGAAACAAAATCGAAGAGTTTCCTCTCGATTTATTAGATCCCGAAGGACCTAGAAGTAGTATATCAAATACTATTTATATCTAGTACCGTCAGTGTTAGATTTATGCAAAAAGAAAATTAATCACAGCGAGCTGTGAAGTAAAATCGGAGAGTTGCCTCTCGATTTGTTAGATCCCTAAGGACCTAGAAGGAGTATATGAAATACTCTTTATATCTAACACTATTTCAAGTGTTAGATTTATTTAAAGAGGAAAATAGTCACAGATAACTGTGAAATAAAATCAGAGAGTTGACTCTCGATTTTTTAAATCCCGAAGGATCTAGAAGGAGTATGTGAAATACTCTTTGAATCAGACACTATTACTAGTGTTTGATTTATTCCGAATGAAAAATAGGCACAGCGAACTGTGAAGTAAAATCGGAGAGTTGCCTCTCGATTTAGAAGATCCGTTAAGATCTCGAAGTAGTATATAAAATACTATTTTTTCTAACACTGTTATAAGTACTAGATTTGTTAAAAGAAAATATTAATCACAGAAAACTGTGAAATAAAATCGAAGAGTTGCCTCTCGATTTATTAGATCCCGAAGGATCTAGAAGGAGTATGTGAAATACTCTTTGAATCGAACACTACTACTTGTGTTTGATTTGTTCCAAGTGAAAAATAGGCACAGCGAACTGTGAAGTAAAATCGGAGAGTTGCCTCTCGATTTATTAGATCCCGTAAGATCTTGAAGTAGTATGTGAAATACTCTTTGAATCAGACACTATTACTAGTGTTTGATTTATTCCGAATGAAAAATAGGCACAGCGAACTGTGAAGTAAAATCGGAGAGTTGCCTCTCGATTTATTAGATCCCGTAAGATCTTGAAGTAGTATATAAAATACTATTTTATCAAACACTTTTACAAGTGTTTGATTTCTTCAAAGAGAAAATTAATCACAGAAAACTGTGAAATAAAATCGAAGAGTTGCCTCTCGATTTATTAGGTCCCGAAGGACCTAGAAGTAGTATATGAATACTATTCATAGCTAACACTATTACAAGTGTTAGTTATCTTTAGGGAGAAAAATAATCATCAGCATCTGCAACAATACTTGATGACCGTTTTGGACTCAAATGTCTCTTTAACAAAAATTATAAGTCCTAATATAAAGAATACTAAATAACTAAAAATAAAAAGAAGTAATTAAAATGGTGGTGAAGGAAAGAAGTAAAATTAAGCAAAATAAAACAAATCAAAAAATTAATAAAATAAAATTTAAAAAGTGGGTAGCTACTTAATTCACGATTAATTGTAAGCTAGGCCTTCGCAAATAAGCAATAGTGTAAACAGGGACCTGAATACAAATTAACATAAACCGAAAAAGATTCACGTTAAGCAGATGAATATTCTACTAAAATTTCCTAATCTAAATATTAATTATATAAATTAATCTGAAACATTAACATGCAATTGAAATTACCACAATCACGTTCATCTCATCAAGCAAGACAGGCGAAGCATGCACTAAAAAAGAAAATGAAAAGGTACTCACGGTTTTCTCGATGACATCCCTCGGAAATTGGCTTCTGTCTCTGGTTATTGGCTGGACACATCTTGAATGGAAATCCCTCTGGATGGAACGTCTAATACTCGCGCACTCGATGAAACTATTTCGCGACCCGCACTCGTACTTTCCGCGCACAAACTGGTTTGGAGATCTGTGCTCCTTAATGTTTAAATTCTTAAGTTTATATTTTGGAGACCATTGAAAACGATCAACTGGCACTCCTTTAATCCCTTGCGGGAATGGTATATGTATTAGGTTTAATTGTATTGTAATAAAGGTGGAGTCCCTTGAAAACGATCAAGCGGTTACTCCTTTAAACACTGTTGGACGAAGACCTCCTGGTCACATCTTGGATGGCAAGTCACTCCTACACTGGATCTTTACGCGCACTTAATTGTCAGTCCTTTCTGAAAGAAAGAAGGTTAGCAAGCTGAAAAAGAACAATAATATTAGCACAAAATAAAATATCCTGAAAAAGAAATCATTAAAGTTGGGAGATTTGTACTCCTTTATGTTTAAGTTTTATTTATTCTTTGGAGACCATTGAAAACGATCAAGAAGGTACTCCTTTAATCCCTTGCGGGAATGGTATATGTATTAGGTTTAATTGTATTGTATTAAAGATATAATCCACACTGATGGACAAAGTCTCCTGGCTTTGTTTAAAGTTTAGGAAGCAACTGAGCTCAGAACTTCACGACTAAGAGAGAGATTTTTAACTTGTAGAACTTTGAACACGACCAAAGAGGAAGAACCACAGCTGTATTTGGTATCTCACTTTCCCCCCACGGCTCAGTAACTAGGGGAAAATCTCAAAAGGCATAGAAGCCTAGCGACCCTTGTCTCAGATCGTCTTCCCGAACGAGTCGGGAAAAGTCAAATTGGGGCGCAACTGTCTCTCTAGTAACAATAGTTAGCAACAATATTCCTTAGAGAACTAGAACTACCTCCATCTAGGGGAGCAAAGGGTAGTTATGATTGACCGCCCCCCTATGAGTTGACTGGACCAATGCTCCACGCCCCGCCGGGAGCACACTGCGCACGCGAATACGATTCACCATTATAACTTTTCTGGCTACCGAAGCCGGACGCGAGTACCCCCTAAACGGTATGGAATTGAAAAAGCGGAGAAACAACCGCCTACTGTTGAATTTAACCGCAAGACTTGGTTTTTCATTCAATAAATTTCCCAATTTACGTGAAATCACTCATTTATTTATTTTTGTGGTTTAAATGTATCCTGTAATCAAAAGATGATAATAAATTCATTAGTGTTTGCTTTTTATACCCGTGCAAACAGCGGGTCCCTGGCAGAACTTCGCCATACGCCAATTGAATTTAAGTAATGCATAATAATTGAAATATTGGCTGTATGCCCACCCCCGCGACAAGGACGCGCCTGCCAGGAATTACCCAGGTGAAACTTTAGTACAATAATTAAGTTTCCCTGGGCCGGGTTAATGACGTTGTTTTTCATTCACGATTAAATGCGAAACAAAGTCAAAGGCAACCTGAAACAAAAAGAAAAACACAAATATTTGATTAATAACACTCCCGCTACACGAGTAGCCATGCCGCCCTAAAAAGGAAGTGCCGATTTATGGATAAGGATATGCCGACTGTGCCCAACCATCACACACACATTATAAATATGCAAATTTCTTTAAATATTTCATTAAAAACTCACGGTTTACTGAAGCCCTGTGGAGAGAAAGTACAAATTATAAACAATAAATGCCTGAAAGAGAACGTCGATTGGCACACTCACAGTCAGCAAGGATAAAGGAACAGCCTAATACGAATGAGAGGGGACGCGGAGCTAATTGAAATCTAATCCTGTGAAAAAAGATATGGTTATTAATCAGTCACTCTTTCTCATGCTTTTTTTTCTGCACACATTCCATTCATACAAAAATAGCTAACGAGAGGGAGACATGGGGATAATTAGCCTACCTAAGTACATATCCAATGATGGGCATCGTCTATTCCGCGCGAGACGAGCAGTTTGGCACGTGCCGATCAGTTGTGACCTGAGGGTAGCTACGTCCAAACATATGTCTACCCACCACAGGCTCTCATCCGAGATTTAACACCAAAAATAAATACAACACAAATAATATCATTTCTGGAGATTCTCCTCCTTGAATTTAAATCGTCCTTTACTCGCGGTTGAATAAATAATAACGATAAAACGATAACGCGCCCGACGACTTAGCGAACGATAAATAACGACTGGCTACAGTCCAGAACGGCACTATCCTTTCTGTAGCCACGACATAATAATATTGTGGTTGCTGCTGCATGTTGGTGGTATTGGAACGGATTCTTGGATTCCTGGACTTCTTTGCTTCTCCTCGGACATCTCTTCTTGATGGCATCTTCCCTCCTTCTGAGCAGCAACAGCAACTGGCAAGCTAAAAACACCCGATCGCGAAAAACTACTACTAAGTTGGTCTTAAGGACCCGCGTAAAAGTCAGAGAGACTTTGAACGTCTGTGGAGTCAGAAGAACTCAGTCTATATCGTTGGAGTCGGAAGGACTCTTGCGTAAGGTGATACTCACTAATTATTGTTCACAATTTGTGCCACAATAAATTTTCTAAAGTTGCTCCACTATTACAGTTTGTAATAGTGGAGATTCCTCTTCGGCGAGCATTACTTGTGGGTCGGCACACAAGCAGTCGCCCCGCTGAGTGTCCCATCGTTGGCCCTCGCCGCATCTGGAACCCTCTGGATGGATGGATGTTGAAGTCGTCTGGAACCCTCCTCTGGATGGATGTCGACGTCATCTGGAACCCTCTGGATGGATCGTTGGACGGATATACGGCCGCCTTTTCATAATATTTAGTCTCTCACGGCACTCGCGAAAATTACAAAAACTGCCGGAACGGAACCCGCACTCGAATTCTACGCGACCCGCACTCGGACTCTACATGCACTCGAAAACTTTTAACGCGCACTTTACCGTACCCGCACTCGGTAATTTGTTTCACTGTGGATCCATAGCACCTACAACATAAATAACTATAGCTAGCTATATTAAAATGTTCAAAGACGAACTTACTTGAGGCTCCATCGTAGAGTGCCCAACTGCTGTCCTTTGGAATGAATTCCTCCCTCTTGAAGAAGACGTTCCTCACTGAAATAAGAACTCCTTGTTAGTATATAATAATAAACATTAATATATTTGTAAACTCAAACTTACTTGAAAGTCCATCGCTGAGTGCCCAACTGCTGTCTCATGGAATGAATTCCTCCCTCTTGAAGAAGACGCTCCTCACTGAAATAAGAACTCCTTGTTAGTATAAAATAATACACAACATATCATTCATATATTTTCAAAGTCAAACTTACTTGAAAGTCCATCGTTGAGTGCCCAACTGCTGTCGTATGGAATGGACTCTTCCCTCTTAATGAAGATCCTTTTGATTTTGATGGACGTCGCACTCCCAGACATTTGTCACTGGAATAGAACCATCAGTGCTGCATGTTGGTAGTGTGAGTGGCCCTCACGACACCCTCCCCAGCTCTAAGTCTTCTTGCGACACAAGAAGGTGCTGGATCGCTGGTTCTTCCTGGGAGTTTTCCTAAACAAACTTAGTCGAGATATGCATCAACCATACGTGAACTTAATCTGAATAAGTCAACTCAATATCCTATCCCTGCACAGTATCACATCGCTAGCGATTACCAAGCTTACAATCAACCAAGAAAAAAAGTAACTGGAAAAGTAAATAATTAAATAATAAATAATATTAAGGTTTTAGTATTCAATTATATTATGACTCTTTGCAAATAGTTAATATAAATCTAACTCAATTTGACTTTATATTGGTACATCAATTTACTGTTGCAGATCATTCTCACAAATCTCTCACACAGGCACTCAGTCAAATTCATACGCTGTAAAAGAAAATGTAATCACAGTAAACTGTGTAATTAAATCGAAGAGTTGCCTCTTGATTTATTAGATCTTGGAAGATCTAGAAGGAGTACATGAAGTACTCTTTGAATCGAACATTATTACTAATGTTTGATTTCATACAAAAGAAATTTAATCACAGAAAACTGTGAAACAAAATCGAAGAGTTTCCTCTCGATTTATTAGATCCCGAAGGACCTAGAAGTAGTATATCAAATACTATTTATATCTAGTACCGTCAGTGTTAGATTTATGCAAAAAGAAAATTAATCACAGCGAGCTGTGAAGTAAAATCGGAGAGTTGCCTCTCGATTTGTTAGATCCCTAAGGACCTAGAAGGAGTATATGAAATACTCTTTATATCTAACACTATTTCAAGTGTTAGATTTATTTAAAGAGGAAAATAGTCACAGATAACTGTGAAATAAAATCAGAGAGTTGACTCTCGATTTTTTAAATCCCGAAGGATCTAGAAGGAGTATGTGAAATACTCTTTGAATCAGACACTATTACTAGTGTTTGATTTATTCCGAATGAAAAATAGGCACAGCGAACTGTGAAGTAAAATCGGAGAGTTGCCTCTCGATTTAGAAGATCCGTTAAGATCTCGAAGTAGTATATAAAATACTATTTTTTCTAACACTGTTATAAGTACTAGATTTGTTAAAAGAAAATATTAATCACAGAAAACTGTGAAATAAAACCGAAGAGTTGCCTCTCGATTTATTAGATCCCGAAGGATCTAGAAGGAGTATGTGAAATACTCTTTGAATCGAACACTACTACTAGTGTTTGATTTGTTCCAAGTGAAAAATAGGCACAGCGAACTGTGAAGTAAAATCGGAGAGTTGCCTCTCGATTTATTAGATCCCGTAAGATCTTGAAGTAGTATATAAAATACTATTTTATCAAACACTTTTACAAGTGTTTGATTTCTTCAAAGAGAAAATTAATCACAGAAAACTGTGAAATAAAATCGAAGAGTTGCCTCTCGATTTATTAGGTCCCGAAGGACCTAGAAGTAGTATATGAATACTATTCATAGCTAACACTATTACAAGTGTTAGTTATCTTTAGAGAGAAAAATAATCATCAGCATCTGCAACAATACTTGATGACCGTTTTGGACTCAAATGTCTCTTTAACAAAAATTATAAGTCCTAATATAAAGAATACTAAATAACTAAAAATAAAAAGAAGTAATTAAAATGGTGGTGAAGGAAAGAAGTAAAATTAAGCAAAATAAAACAAATCAAAAAATTAATAAAATAAAATTTAAAAAGTGGGTAGCTACTTAATTCACGATTAATTGTAAGCTAGGCCTTCGCAAATAAGCAATAGTGTAAACAGGGACCTGAATACAAATTAACATAAACCGAAAAAGATTCACGTTAAGCAGATGAATATTCTACTAAAATTTCCTAATCTAAATATTAATTATATAAATTAATCTGAAACAATAACATGCAATTGAAATTACCACAATCACGTTCATCTCATCAAGCAAGACAGGCGAAGCATGCACTAAAAAAGAAAATGAAAAGGTACTCACGGTTTTCTCGATGACATCCCTCGGAAATTGGCTTCTGTCTCTGGTTATTGGCTGGACACATCTTGAATGGAAATCCCTCTGGATGGAACGTCTAATACTCGCGCACTCGATGAAACTATTTCGCGACCCGCACTCGTACTTTCCGCGCACAAACTGGTTTGCAGATCTGTGCTCCTTAATGTTTAAATTCTTAAGTTTATATTTTGGAGACCATTGAAAACGATCAACTGGCACTCCTTTAATCCCTTGCGGGAATGGTATATGTATTAGGTTTAATTGTATTGTAATAAAGGTGGAGTCCCTTGAAAACGATCAAGCGGTTACTCCTTTAAACACTGTTGGACGAAGACCTCCTGGTCACATCTTGGATGGCAAGTCACTCCTACACTGGATCTTTACGCGCACTTAATTGTCAGTCCTTTCTGAAAGAAAGAAGGTTAGCAAGCTGAAAAAGAACAATAATATTAGCACAAAATAAAATATCCTGAAAAAGAAATCATTAAAGTTGGGAGATTTGTACTCCTTTATGTTTAAGTTTTATTTATTCTTTGGAGACCATTGAAAACGATCAAGAAGGTACTCCTTTAATCCCTTGCGGGAATGGTATATGTATTAGGTTTAATTGTATTGTATTAAAGATATAATCCACACTGATGGACAAAGTCTCCTGGCTTTGTTTAAAGTTTAGGAAGCAACTGAGCTCAGAACTTCACGACTAAGAGAGAGATTTTTAACTTGTAGAACTTTGAACACGACCAAAGAGGAAGAACCACAGCTGTATTTGGTATCTCACTTTCCCCCCACGGCTCAGTAACTAGGGGAAAATCTCAAAAGGCATAGAAGCCTAGCGACCCTTGTCTCAGATCGTCTTCCCGAACGAGTCGGGAAAAGTCAAATTGGGGCGCAACTGTCTCTCTAGTAACAATAGTTAGCAACAATATTCCTTAGAGAACTAGAACTACCTCCATCTAGGGGAGCAAAGGGTAGTTATGATTGACCGCCCCCCTATGAGTTGACTGGACCAATGCTCCACGCCCCGCCGGGAGCACACTGCGCACGCGAATACGATTCACCATTATAACTTTTCTGGCTACCGAAGCCGGACGCGAGTACCCCCTAAACGGTATGGAATTGAAAAAGCGGAGAAACAACCGCCTACTGTTGAATTTAACCGCAAGACTTGGTTTTTCATTCAATAAATTTCCCAATTTACGTGAAATCACTCATTTATTTATTTTTGTGGTTTAAATGTATCCTGTAATCAAAAGATGATAATAAATTCATTAGTGTTTGCTTTTTATACCCGTGCAAACAGCGGGTCCCTGGCAGAACTTCGCCATACGCCAATTGAATTTAAGTAATGCATAATAATTGAAATATTGGCTGTATGCCCACCCCCGCGACAAGGACGCGCCTGCCAGGAATTACCCAGGTGAAACTTTAGTACAATAATTAAGTTTCCCTGGGCCGGGTTAATGACGTTGTTTTTCATTCACGATTAAATGCGAAACAAAGTCAAAGGCAACCTGAAACAAAAAGAAAAACACAAATATTTGATTAATAACACTCCCGCTACACGAGTAGCCATGCCGCCCTAAAAAGGAAGTGCCGATTTATGGATAAGGATATGCCGACTGTGCCCAACCATCACACAAACATTATAAATATGCAAATTTCTTTAAATATTTCATTAAAAACTCACGGTTTACTGAAGCCCTGTGGAGAGAAAGTACAAATTATAAACAATAAATGCCTGAAAGAGAACGTCGATTGGCACACTCACAGTCAGCAAGGATAAAGGAACAGCCTAATACGAATGAGAGGGGACGCGGAGCTAATTGAAATCTAATCCTGTGAAAAAAGATATGGTTATTAATCAGTCACTCTTTCTCATGCTTTTTTTTCTGCACACATTCCATTCATACAAAAATAGCTAACGAGAGGGAGACATGGGGATAATTAGCCTACCTAAGTACATATCCAATGATGGGCATCGTCTATTCCGCGCGAGACGAGCAGTTTGGCACGTGCCGATCAGTTGTGACCTGAGGGTAGCTACGTCCAAACATATGTCTACCCACCACAGGCTCTCATCCGAGATTTAACACCAAAAATAAATACAACACAAATAATATCATTTCTGGAGGTTCTCCTCCTTGAATTTAAATCGTCCTTTACTCGCGGTTGAATAAATAATAACGATAAAACGATAACGCGCCCGACGACTTAGCGAACGATAAATAACGACTGGCTACAGTCCAGAACGGCACTATCCTTTCTGTAGCCACGACATAATAATATTGTGGTTGCTGCTGCATGTTGGTGGTATTGGAACGGATTCTTGGATTCCTGGACTTCTTTGCTTCTCCTCGGACATCTCTTCTTGATGGCATCTTCCCTCCTTCTGAGCAGCAACAGCAACTGGCAAGCTAAAAACACCCGATCGCGAAAAACTACTACTAAGTTGGTCTTAAGGACCCGCGTAAAAGTCAGAGAGACTTTGAACGTCTGTGGAGTCAGAAGAACTCAGTCTATATCGTTGGAGTCGGAAGGACTCTTGCGTAAGGTGATACTCACTAATTATTGTTCACAATTTGTGCCACAATAAATTTTCTAAAGTTGCTCCACTATTACAGTTTGTAATAGTGGAGATTCCTCTTCGGCGAGCATTACTTGTGGGTCGGCACACAAGCAGTCGCCCCGCTGAGTGTCCCATCGTTGGCCCTCGCCGCATCTGGAACCCTCTGGATGGATGGATGTTGAAGTCGTCTGGAACCCTCCTCTGGATGGATGTCGACGTCATCTGGAACCCTCTGGATGGATCGTTGGACGGATATACGGCCGCCTTTTCATAATATTTAGTCTCTCACGGCACTCGCGAAAATTACAAAAACTGCCGGAACGGAACCCGCACTCGAATTCTACGCGACCCGCACTCGGACTCTACACGCACTCGAAAACTTTTAACGCGCACTTTACCGTACCCGCACTCGGTAATTTGTTTCACTGTGGATCCATAGCACCTACAACATAAATAACTATAGCTAGCTATATTAAAATGTTCAAAGACGAACTTACTTGAGGCTCCATCGTAGAGTGCCCAACTGCTGTCCTTTGGAATGAATTCCTCCCTCTTGAAGAAGACGTTCCTCACTGAAATAAGAACTCCTTGTTAGTATATAATAATAAACATTAATATATTTGTAAACTCAAACTTACTTGAAAGTCCATCGCTGAGTGCCCAACTGCTGTCTCATGGAATGAATTCCTCCCTCTTGAAGAAGACGCTCCTCACTGAAATAAGAACTCCTTGTTAGTATAAAATAATACACAACATATCATTCATATATTTTCAAAGTCAAACTTACTTGAAAGTCCATCGTTGAATGCCCAACTGCTGTCGTATGGAATGGACTCTTCCCTCTTAATGAAGATCCTTTTGATTTTGATGGACGTCGCACTCCCAGACATTTGTCACTGGAATAGAACCATCAGTGCTGCATGTTGGTAGTGTGAGTGGCCCTCACGACACCCTCCCCAGCTCTAAGTCTTCTTGCGACACAAGAAGGTGCTGGATCGCTGGTTCTTCCTGGGAGTTTTCCTAAACAAACTTAGTCGAGATATGCATCAACCATACGTGAACTTAATCTGAATAAGTCAACTCAATATCCTATCCCTGCACAGTATCACATCGCTAGCGATTACCAAGCTTACAATCAACCAAGAAAAAAAGTAACTGGAAAAGTAAATAATTAAATAATAAATAATATTAAGGTTTTAGTATTCAATTATATTATGACTCTTTGCAAATAGTTAATATAAATCTAACTCAATTTGACTTTATATTGGTACATCAATTTACTGTTGCAGATCATTCTCACAAATCTCTCACACAGGCACTCAGTCAAATTCATACGCTGTAAAAGAAAATGTAATCACAGTAAACTGTGTAATTAAATCGAAGAGTTGCCTCTTGATTTATTAGATCTTGGAAGATCTAGAAGGAGTACATGAAGTACTCTTTGAATCGAACATTATTACTAATGTTTGATTTCATACAAAAGAAATTTAATCACAGAAAACTGTGAAACAAAATCGAAGAGTTTCCTCTCGATTTATTAGATCCCGAAGGACCTAGAAGTAGTATATCAAATACTATTTATATCTAGTACCGTCAGTGTTAGATTTATGCAAAAAGAAAATTAATCACAGCGAGCTGTGAAGTAAAATCGGAGAGTTGCCTCTCGATTTGTTAGATCCCTAAGGACCTAGAAGGAGTATATGAAATACTCTTTATATCTAACACTATTTCAAGTGTTAGATTTATTTAAAGAGGAAAATAGTCACAGATAACTGTGAAATAAAATCAGAGAGTTGACTCTCGATTTTTTAAATCCCGAAGGATCTAGAAGGAGTATGTGAAATACTCTTTGAATCAGACACTATTACTAGTGTTTGATTTATTCCGAATGAAAAATAGGCACAGCGAACTGTGAAGTAAAATCGGAGAGTTGCCTCTCGATTTAGAAGATCCGTTAAGATCTCGAAGTAGTATATAAAATACTATTTTTTCTAACACTGTTATAAGTACTAGATTTGTTAAAAGAAAATATTAATCACAGAAAACTGTGAAATAAAATCGAAGAGTTGCCTCTCGATTTATTAGATCCCGAAGGATCTAGAAGGAGTATGTGAAATACTCTTTGAATCGAACACTACTACTTGTGTTTGATTTGTTCCAAGTGAAAAATAGGCACAGCGAACTGTGAAGTAAAATCGGAGAGTTGCCTCTCGATTTATTAGATCCCGTAAGATCTTGAAGTAGTATGTGAAATACTCTTTGAATCAGACACTATTACTAGTGTTTGATTTATTCCGAATGAAAAATAGGCACAGCGAACTGTGAAGTAAAATCGGAGAGTTGCCTCTCGATTTATTAGATCCCGTAAGATCTTGAAGTAGTATATAAAATACTATTTTATCAAACACTTTTACAAGTGTTTGATTTCTTCAAAGAGAAAATTAATCACAGAAAACTGTGAAATAAAATCGAAGAGTTGCCTCTCGATTTATTAGGTCCCGAAGGACCTAGAAGTAGTATATGAATACTATTCATAGCTAACACTATTACAAGTGTTAGTTATCTTTAGGGAGAAAAATAATCATCAGCATCTGCAACAATACTTGATGACCGTTTTGGACTCAAATGTCTCTTTAACAAAAATTATAAGTCCTAATATAAAGAATACTAAATAACTAAAAATAAAAAGAAGTAATTAAAATGGTGGTGAAGGAAAGAAGTAAAATTAAGCAAAATAAAACAAATCAAAAAATTAATAAAATAAAATTTAAAAAGTGGGTAGCTACTTAATTCACGATTAATTGTAAGCTAGGCCTTCGCAAATAAGCAATAGTGTAAACAGGGACCTGAATACAAATTAACATAAACCGAAAAAGATTCACGTTAAGCAGATGAATATTCTACTAAAATTTCCTAATCTAAATATTAATTATATAAATTAATCTGAAACATTAACATGCAATTGAAATTACCACAATCACGTTCATCTCATCAAGCAAGACAGGCGAAGCATGCACTAAAAAAGAAAATGAAAAGGTACTCACGGTTTTCTCGATGACATCCCTCGGAAATTGGCTTCTGTCTCTGGTTATTGGCTGGACACATCTTGAATGGAAATCCCTCTGGATGGAACGTCTAATACTCGCGCACTCGATGAAACTATTTCGCGACCCGCACTCGTACTTTCCGCGCACAAACTGGTTTGGAGATCTGTGCTCCTTAATGTTTAAATTCTTAAGTTTATATTTTGGAGACCATTGAAAACGATCAACTGGCACTCCTTTAATCCCTTGCGGGAATGGTATATGTATTAGGTTTAATTGTATTGTAATAAAGGTGGAGTCCCTTGAAAACGATCAAGCGGTTACTCCTTTAAACACTGTTGGACGAAGACCTCCTGGTCACATCTTGGATGGCAAGTCACTCCTACACTGGATCTTTACGCGCACTTAATTGTCAGTCCTTTCTGAAAGAAAGAAGGTTAGCAAGCTGAAAAAGAACAATAATATTAGCACAAAATAAAATATCCTGAAAAAGAAATCATTAAAGTTGGGAGATTTGTACTCCTTTATGTTTAAGTTTTATTTATTCTTTGGAGACCATTGAAAACGATCAAGAAGGTACTCCTTTAATCCCTTGCGGGAATGGTATATGTATTAGGTTTAATTGTATTGTATTAAAGATATAATCCACACTGATGGACAAAGTCTCCTGGCTTTGTTTAAAGTTTAGGAAGCAACTGAGCTCAGAACTTCACGACTAAGAGAGAGATTTTTAACTTGTAGAACTTTGAACACGACCAAAGAGGAAGAACCACAGCTGTATTTGGTATCTCACTTTCCCCCCACGGCTCAGTAACTAGGGGAAAATCTCAAAAGGCATAGAAGCCTAGCGACCCTTGTCTCAGATCGTCTTCCCGAACGAGTCGGGAAAAGTCAAATTGGGGCGCAACTGTCTCTCTAGTAACAATAGTTAGCAACAATATTCCTTAGAGAACTAGAACTACCTCCATCTAGGGGAGCAAAGGGTAGTTATGATTGACCGCCCCCCTATGAGTTGACTGGACCAATGCTCCACGCCCCGCCGGGAGCACACTGCGCACGCGAATACGATTCACCATTATAACTTTTCTGGCTACCGAAGCCGGACGCGAGTACCCCCTAAACGGTATGGAATTGAAAAAGCGGAGAAACAACCGCCTACTGTTGAATTTAACCGCAAGACTTGGTTTTTCATTCAATAAATTTCCCAATTTACGTGAAATCACTCATTTATTTATTTTTGTGGTTTAAATGTATCCTGTAATCAAAAGATGATAATAAATTCATTAGTGTTTGCTTTTTATACCCGTGCAAACAGCGGGTCCCTGGCAGAACTTCGCCATACGCCAATTGAATTTAAGTAATGCATAATAATTGAAATATTGGCTGTATGCCCACCCCCGCGACAAGGACGCGCCTGCCAGGAATTACCCAGGTGAAACTTTAGTACAATAATTAAGTTTCCCTGGGCCGGGTTAATGACGTTGTTTTTCATTCACGATTAAATGCGAAACAAAGTCAAAGGCAACCTGAAACAAAAAGAAAAACACAAATATTTGATTAATAACACTCCCGCTACACGAGTAGCCATGCCGCCCTAAAAAGGAAGTGCCGATTTATGGATAAGGATATGCCGACTGTGCCCAACCATCACACACACATTATAAATATGCAAATTTCTTTAAATATTTCATTAAAAACTCACGGTTTACTGAAGCCCTGTGGAGAGAAAGTACAAATTATAAACAATAAATGCCTGAAAGAGAACGTCGATTGGCACACTCACAGTCAGCAAGGATAAAGGAACAGCCTAATACGAATGAGAGGGGACGCGGAGCTAATTGAAATCTAATCCTGTGAAAAAAGATATGGTTATTAATCAGTCACTCTTTCTCATGCTTTTTTTTCTGCACACATTCCATTCATACAAAAATAGCTAACGAGAGGGAGACATGGGGATAATTAGCCTACCTAAGTACATATCCAATGATGGGCATCGTCTATTCCGCGCGAGACGAGCAGTTTGGCACGTGCCGATCAGTTGTGACCTGAGGGTAGCTACGTCCAAACATATGTCTACCCACCACAGGCTCTCATCCGAGATTTAACACCAAAAATAAATACAACACAAATAATATCATTTCTGGAGGTTCTCCTCCTTGAATTTAAATCGTCCTTTACTCGCGGTTGAATAAATAATAACGATAAAACGATAACGCGCCCGACGACTTAGCGAACGATAAATAACGACTGGCTACAGTCCAGAACGGCACTATCCTTTCTGTAGCCACGACATAATAATATTGTGGTTGCTGCTGCATGTTGGTGGTATTGGAACGGATTCTTGGATTCCTGGACTTCTTTGCTTCTCCTCGGACATCTCTTCTTGATGGCATCTTCCCTCCTTCTGAGCAGCAACAGCAACTGGCAAGCTAAAAACACCCGATCGCGAAAAACTACTACTAAGTTGGTCTTAAGGACCCGCGTAAAAGTCAGAGAGACTTTGAACGTCTGTGGAGTCAGAAGAACTCAGTCTATATCGTTGGAGTCGGAAGGACTCTTGCGTAAGGTGATACTCACTAATTATTGTTCACAATTTGTGCCACAATAAATTTTCTAAAGTTGCTCCACTATTACAGTTTGTAATAGTGGAGATTCCTCTTCGGCGAGCATTACTTGTGGGTCGGCACACAAGCAGTCGCCCCGCTGAGTGTCCCATCGTTGGCCCTCGCCGCATCTGGAACCCTCTGGATGGATGGATGTTGAAGTCGTCTGGAACCCTCCTCTGGATGGATGTCGACGTCATCTGGAACCCTCTGGATGGATCGTTGGACGGATATACGGCCGCCTTTTCATAATATTTAGTCTCTCACGGCACTCGCGAAAATTACAAAAACTGCCGGAACGGAACCCGCACTCGAATTCTACGCGACCCGCACTCGGACTCTACACGCACTCGAAAACTTTTAACGCGCACTTTACCGTACCCGCACTCGGTAATTTGTTTCACTGTGGATCCATAGCACCTACAACATAAATAACTATAGCTAGCTATATTAAAATGTTCAAAGACGAACTTACTTGAGGCTCCATCGTAGAGTGCCCAACTGCTGTCCTATGGAATGAATTCCTCCCTCTTGAAGAAGACGTTCCTCACTGAAATAAGAACTCCTTGTTAGTATATAATAATAAACATTAATATATTTGTAAACTCAAACTTACTTGAAAGTCCATCGCTGAGTGCCCAACTGCTGTCGCATGGAATGGACTCTTCCCTCTTAATGAAGATCCTTTTGATTTTGATGGACGTCGCACTCCCAGACATTTGTCACTGGAATAGAACCATCAGTGCTGCATGTTGGTAGTGTGAGTGGCCCTCACGACACCCTCCCCAGCTCTAAGTCTTCTTGCGACACAAGAAGGTGCTGGATCGCTGGTTCTTCCTGGGAGTTTTCCTAAACAAACTTAGTCGAGATATGCATCAACCATACGTGAACTTAATCTGAATAAGTCAACTCAATATCCTATCCCTGCACAGTATCACATCGCTGGCGATTACCAAGCTTACAATCAACCAAGAAAAAAAGTAACTGGAAAAGTAAATAATTAAATAATAAATAATATTAAAGTTTTAGTATTCAATTATATTATGACTCTTTGCAAATAGTTAATATAAATCTAACTCAATTTGACTTTATATTGGTACATCAATTTACTGTTGCAGATCATTCTCACAAATCTCTCACACAGGCACTCAGTCAAATTCATACGCTGTAAAAGAAAATGTAATCACAGTAAACTGTGTAATTAAATCGAAGAGTTGCCTCTTGATTTATTAGATCTTGGAAGATCTAGAAGGAGTACATGAAGTACTCTTTGAATCGAACATTATTACTAATGTTTGATTTCATACAAAAGAAATTTAATCACAGAAAACTGTGAAACAAAATCGAAGAGTTTCCTCTCGATTTATTAGATCCCGAAGGACCTAGAAGTAGTATATCAAATACTATTTATATCTAGTACCGTCAGTGTTAGATTTATGCAAAAAGAAAATTAATCACAGCGAGCTGTGAAGTAAAATCGGAGAGTTGCCTCTCGATTTGTTAGATCCCTAAGGACCTAGAAGGAGTATATGAAATACTCTTTATATCTAACACTATTTCAAGTGTTAGATTTATTTAAAGAGGAAAATAGTCACAGATAACTGTGAAATAAAATCAGAGAGTTGACTCTCGATTTTTTAAATCCCGAAGGATCTAGAAGGAGTATGTGAAATACTCTTTGAATCAGACACTATTACTAGTGTTTGATTTATTCCGAATGAAAAATAGGCACAGCGAACTGTGAAGTAAAATCGGAGAGTTGCCTCTCGATTTAGAAGATCCGTTAAGATCTCGAAGTAGTATATAAAATACTATTTTTTCTAACACTGTTATAAGTACTAGATTTGTTAAAAGAAAATATTAATCACAGAAAACTGTGAAATAAAATCGAAGAGTTGCCTCTCGATTTATTAGATCCCGAAGGATCTAGAAGGAGTATGTGAAATACTCTTTGAATCGAACACTACTACTAGTGTTTGATTTGTTCCAAGTGAAAAATAGGCACAGCGAACTGTGAAGTAAAATCGGAGAGTTGCCTCTCGATTTATTAGATCCCGTAAGATCTTGAAGTAGTATATAAAATACTATTTTATCAAACACTTTTACAAGTGTTTGATTTCTTCAAAGAGAAAATTAATCACAGAAAACTGTGAAATAAAATCGAAGAGTTGCCTCTCGATTTATTAGGTCCCGAAGGACCTAGAAGTAGTATATGAATACTATTCATAGCTAACACTATTACAAGTGTTAGTTATCTTTAGAGAGAAAAATAATCATCAGCATCTGCAACAATACTTGATGACCGTTTTGGACTCAAATGTCTCTTTAACAAAAATTATAAGTCCTAATATAAAGAATACTAAATAACTAAAAATAAAAAGAAGTAATTAAAATGGTGGTGAAGGAAAGAAGTAAAATTAAGCAAAATAAAACAAATCAAAAAATTAATAAAATAAAATTTAAAAAGTGGGTAGCTACTTAATTCACGATTAATTGTAAGCTAGGCCTTCGCAAATAAGCAATAGTGTAAACAGGGACCTGAATACAAATTAACATAAACCGAAAAAGATTCACGTTAAGCAGATGAATATTCTACTAAAATTTCCTAATCTAAATATTAATTATATAAATTAATCTGAAACAATAACATGCAATTGAAATTACCACAATCACGTTCATCTCATCAAGCAAGACAGGCGAAGCATGCACTAAAAAAGAAAATGAAAAGGTACTCACGGTTTTCTCGATGACATCCCTCGGAAATTGGCTTCTGTCTCTGGTTATTGGCTGGACACATCTTGGATGGAAATCCCTCTGGATGGAACGTCTAATACTCGCGCACTCGATGAAACTATTTCGCGACCCGCACTCGTACTTTCCGCGCACAAACTGGTTTGGAGATCTGTGCTCCTTAATGTTTAAATTCTTAAGTTTATATTTTGGAGACCATTGAAAACGATCAACTGGCACTCCTTTAATCCCTTGCGGGAATGGTATATGTATTAGGTTTAATTGTATCGTAATAAAGGTGGAGTCCCTTGAAAACGATCAAGCGGTTACTCCTTTAAACACTGTTGGACGAAGACCTCCTGGTCACATCTTGGATGGCAAGTCACTCCTACACTGGATCTTTACGCGCACTTAATTGTCAGTCCTTTCTGAAAGAAAGAAGGTTAGCAAGCTGAAAAAGAACAATAATATTAGCACAAAATAAAATATCCTGAAAAAGAAATCATTAAAGTTGGGAGATTTGTACTCCTTTATGTTTAAGTTTTATTTATTCTTTGGAGACCATTGAAAACGATCAAGAAGGTACTCCTTTAATCCCTTGCGGGAATGGTATATGTATTAGGTTTAATTGTAGTGTATTAAAGATATAATCCACACTGATGGACAAAGTCTCCTGGCTTTGTTTAAAGTTTAGGAAGCAACTGAGCTCAAAACTTCACGACTAAGAGAGAGATTTTTAACTTGTAGAACTTTGAACACGACCAAAGAGGAAGAACCACAGCTGTATTTGGTATCTCACTTTCCCCCCACGGCTCAGTAACTAGGGGAAAATCTCAAAAGGCATAGAAGCCTAGCGACTCTTGTCTCAGATCGTCTTCCCGAACGAGTCGGGAAAAGTCAAATTGGAGCGCAACTGTCTCTCTAGTAACAATAGTTAGCAACAATATTCCTTAGAGAACTAGAACTACCTCCATATAGGGGAGCAAAGGGTAGTTATGATTGACCGCCCCCCTATGAGTTGACTGGACCAATGCTCCACGCCCCGCCGGGAGCACACTGCGCACGCGAATACGATTCACCATTATAACTTTTCTGGCTACCGAAGCCGGACGCGAGTACCCCCCTAAACGGTATGGAATTGAAAAAGCGGAGAAACAACCGCATACTGTTGAATTTAACCGCAAGACTTGGTTTTTCATTCAATAAATTTCCCAATTTACGTGAAATCACTCATTTATTTATTTTTGTGGTTTAAATGTATCCTGTAATCAAAAGATGATAATAAATTCATTAGTGTTTGCTTTTTATACCCGTGCAAACAGCGGGTCCCTGACAGAACTTAGCCATACGCCAATTTAATTTAAATAGTAAATTATCATTAAAATATTGGTCGTATGCCCACCCCCGCGACAAGGACGCGCCTGGCAGGAATTACCCAGGTGAAACTTTAGCACAATAATTTAGTTTCCCTGGGCCGGGTTAATGACTTTGTTTTTCATTTAGCTTCGAATCCGAAACAAAGTCAAAGGCGACTTTGAGTCTATGGATGAGTCTATGGATGAGAAAACTGTAAGCTTTCCGTAGCAGTTAATATATTAACATTTTAACTTTAAATAACTCTGCAAATAATTTTTTTTTATGATGAAAATTGCATGATATTAAAGAGCGTTAAATGATTAATAAATGCTGAAAATTTCAACTTGATATCTTAAAAAACAAAAAAGTTATAGGAGTTTAAAGTTTAAAAAAACAGTGCCACTGGTGTTACGCTCGCACTGCACCCGCGCAAATTCGCACCTCCTGCTACCGGCAACAGTAGGAATGCAAATATTATCGCGCTCTCTTGCTCCTGTAACATTGATTAGTAGAAAAAATTGCCGCAAATCCATGATGGCCGCTCTTATGGCCTTTACATGCATAGTAACCATGGCAACCAGCGCTGAGCAACAGAGGCCGTATATAGCGTTCTCTTTTCATTAATGCTCATTCGGTGATTTGTTCTTTGGTACTTATGAATGACACGTGTATCTTTAAATCGTTATAACTATTGACACAATTGAGATAATTTAAAAATTTAAAAAGCATATGAATCTTGGAATCTTCCTTGATAAACTGACTCGTATTATTTTTAACTAATTAGTCTTAATACTACGGCGCGCCATAATGAATTACGGATATCCTAATGGTAGTAAATTAATGAAAATTATTGAAATAATTTTTGGTTTAAGTGCAAATTTGGATAAATACATACTTGTAGGGTAATTATATTAATTAGAAAAATTATAAAAAAATTCTATCTTTAATAGATTATGAGTAAATTAAAAGTTACAAAAATTATCAAGTTATTTAAAAAAATGTAATTGAAGGACTTCTAAAAGTTTTATAGCTTTGAAGTTTTGTGTGGTGATGCAAAGTTAGATGTTATATTTTATTCTGTTTAAGGTAAATTAATATATATAAGTGTTTTCTTGGAAAAAAATCTCAGAGTTGATGTATCAATATTCTGCATGCATAACTTACACCCTTATAATATCCGTTATTATTGATGAAAAATTTCTGGGTAACTGACATGCTTTAAAGAAATTAACGCACTTTCTGCGAATGAAAGAATTAATTATATAGTTCATATAGTTTTTTCGATATTAATAATAAAGTAAAGTCGTAGTTGCTATTATGCTACTGGTAATTACCACCACTAACACCCCTGCATTCAGTGTGCCAGCTGTATGTATCGTGGGGCAAGTCGGTTACACACCTGGATCTCGTGCTAGCAGCACGCAGCACACCAGGGCACACATTCGTCTAGGCAACAGGTGGCCTACTGAATTATGTGCATTAGAGCTGCTATAATATTATGTCAGTTAAAACACTTTTAAACGTACGAGGATAAAGTTTACCAGTATTAATCATAAATTAAATGCTGACTGGTGTTTTGAAAAGCGAGTTGTTGTAACTTCATAGAACACTCCCTAGAAAGAAATTGACTGTACCAATTTTTCTCAAATTTTGTGAAATCATAAAGAATTTACTCATATTTCATTTGGCGTATAAATCATAATGATATCGCAATTAGTTTTTGAGGTATTATATTTGGGAGACTCGAAACCCGGGCTTCAACCTACGGAATTTTATTATTGTGAATTAAATATGCTATAGAAAATTATTGCCTTTATAGCTTTTATTCAAATTTTGGAACGTTATATAAAATTTACTAACCTTTTAACGAGTGTTTAAAATGTCTCGATATCTTATTTAGTTTATGAAATATCAGTCATAAACTTGAGGTATTGCAACTTTATATAGACTCACTAGAAGCATATTGAATATATCAGTTTCTTGCAATGGAAATTTATTGGCTAATTAATATGTTTTAGAATATTTAATACCCTTCATGCCAGTGAAAGAATTATTTAAATATCTCTTATAGTTTTTGAGATATTAATACAAATGCTTACCCCTCTCTAACTCTCCTAGTGCAGCACCCCAGATGCATGTGTGCGTAACCGGTTAGTCTACTGATCTGCTGACCTAGTAAGGGCTTCACGAAGGGAATTCCACGAAGCAACAAGTGGCATTCTGCATTCCAATCCTATTGCAGGTGCACTCCTACAGCGGAAAATTTTCAAACCGCTATAACTCCTAAAGTAATTAACCGATTTTGAAGATTTTAAAACTACAATCATCTACATTAGAGTCTCTTTACCCTCCGGTAATGATATAATTTGATTTATTTTAATTTAACTCTGATGTATCTGATTTAAATTTTAATTTATAAATAAATCATTAAAGGAAGCTGAAAAATGCAAGTACTATTGTTTTGTATAGTAATGTAACTTATCTGTAAGCTATTGCGAGCATTAAAAATAATATAGTTTAATTAATCCATAAGAATAAAGTTTGCCACATGACGCATACATATCAAGATACTGTGCTCCAGCACTGAAATTGCAGTGTTTTTAAATTAACATAACTGAGAAAATAAATATTTCCGAAACATAAAAATTATACAAATATATAAAACAATTATCGTTCTATGAATGTTGCAAATTTGAATAGAATATCTGCAAAACGAACAAAGATATACATTTTTGAAAATTTCACATATTTACGCATGGAGCTTTAATGCTTAATTGTTCCGCTACTATTCGGTAGCCCTCGTGTTGCCCAATCCATGATGGCCGCTCTTATGGCAACTACATGTACGGTTGCCATAGCAACCATCGCGACCGAAATATGTATGCGCCGTAGTGCATTACGGATATCCCAATGGTAGTAATTAAAAGTTATTGAATAATTTTTGATTTGGATGGAATAACGACAAATAGTTACCTGTAGAATAATAATATTAATTAGAAAAATCATTAATAAAATATATCTTTAGGAGTATGAATAACATTTTAAAAAATATCAAGTTATTCAAAAATTTGATTGAACGATTTCTAATTATTTTATTGCTCTGAAATTTATTGTGGTAATGCACAATTAGATGCTACATTTTATTTTACTTAAAGTAGTTTTATTTAAAGTACTTCTTCAATAATAATTGACTATGGAAAGTAGCCAATCTGTTGGGAAGTTTTACAAATAGTTTTGTTTCTTTTAAATGCGTCATGAAAATAGTTAATTACTACTATAATCTTTTATATGATAATACCTATTAAATTTACTTTACAATATGTTAAGAAGTAGGTAGGTATACACTTAGTACCTACTCACATCCTTCAACAATGGCTTGGCAAGAAATGCATTAATATATAAGAATATGTATGAAAGCAAATGCAGGAGGTGGAAAAACGATGACCGACAGCCACTCTCGCATGTGGCAACCACCGCCGCCACCGACGTTGCTGCCTCCGCCGCGAAAATCAGGCAAAACGACAGCGACGCGCTCGTAGCGCCTGCATTCAGGTGTCGACCGAGGAGCGCTTCATAGCACGCGAAATCGCGAATTACTTCACTGATAACGGAAAATACGTTTAAACCGGTAAAAATCAATAAATCTCAAGAGATTGCAACATTTAACTAACCAACTAACAACATCTGAATTATGAAGAACTATTGTGTTTAAACAAGAAAAACCTATAACAAACAACTGCATAAATTAATTCACGAAATCTAAACTTGAAAAAATGAAACTTGAAGTGTTTTTGTCTTTGCTTCTTCTGCTCGGACGCTTTGAAAAGATACACGCGCAAATTTCGCTCATCGAAGCCATGCCGGATCCGATCAACAAAGAGATGAAGGATCCTCTCGATTGTCATCGCAGTTCATACACTTATCGTGTGACTCAAAGCGACAAGAACGGCCGGCAATGTTGGGACACTCTGACAGTTATGGCTTGCTGGGGTCGTTGCGATTCTAATGAGGTAAGAAATTAAATTTATTTAGTAGAAACGTTATATTTCTTTCAGTATAATTTTTTGTCGTAATTTTGTTGTTTTGATGTTTTAATATAGATTACCGATTGGCGCTTCCCGTACAAAAAATCATCGCATCCAGTGTGTGTGCATTACGGACGGCGGCAATCCATCGTCGAGTTGCGCCACTGCGAAGAAGGTGCCGGCGACGAAGCTCGACGCTATGAGTACTTGGAGGCGGCGGGATGTCGTTGCCAATTATGCTCGTCGACGGATACCTCCTGCGAGGGCCTCCGCTACAGACCGCATCGCTCCCATCCGGATCAATTAGGTTTCCGGTTCTAAAACCGGCCACCCGAACTCCACCACCTGCAGAACCAGCAGCAAACAACAACGCGGCTCCAAAAACTTACCTCCAATTCAATTCAAATCAATTTCGAGCGCATTACGCTATTATTCTAGCATGATAATTCACTTAAATTACAATAGCCAACCGGAAAATCATCTGATATGACGTCCTTCGCATGGATCTGTGCGTGACTTATAGATGTGTGGGTGAAATCAGGATATACACAAAGGCTGGATGTATATTCTAGTTTTACTTCATTAATACACCTTCCTAACTATTCTAACAAACAGTTGTTTCATTTGACTATAAATATTCTATATGAAAATATATTCTATTTACGTAAATATATTTATTTTCAACAAGTAATATGTATATCTCTTAAATATCAATAGATAATGAAGTATATATTGTAATCGTTGCTTTTTTCCGGCTTTAAATTACAGAGCACATACTTCAAATAATCCCTCTCGACTTTCTTTGATAAAATCCTTTAATCCTTTTTTAATAAGGATGCTTAAACCTGACAGGAAGTATATGCATGCACAAAGGCGCATTCCGATCAGGTTATTCTTTTAAATAATTTACAATACATTTACAAAACCATTAAATGCTAATTACAAATTCTATTTGTTTTCTGGAAATTTGCATGCAAATTATATAAAACACTCGTGAATGTTATTTTAAGAGTATTCAATCAACATTAACATAATTACGAATTTTAATTATTAATTAATATTTGACGTTGTAAAAACAATTCTTGCATTTGCGTTCAATACATTCCCAGCACGATGGATTTTTGCGACACGCGCAATCCAACACACAAATATTTTTAAGTGTTGATCAATGACGCTTGAGGTGATGTGAAGAGTTTTAAAAATGTCCCAACTTGTGCATTAGTCGGTAATTGCTATGGCGCGCCAATCTTCTCGCCGCCCCCAGATCGCAGGACCTAAGGGAGGCATTTAAACCATCTCGAGAAAATGTTGTTTAAACAAGTTTAACCCGTAATCAATCCGTGCGATTCCAATCCAATCCAATTCAGTAACGCTACGAAAACACAAAATGCAAATGAACGCCCAGCGGAATGGAAAAAAACGCCTGCGAAAACATTAATAATTATTGTTTTTAACCTTGCTCCTGCGGTAGTCATAGCGACCAGCATATCCGTTGCCATGGTAATTGTTTTTCGATGCCATCATTTTATACAGAGTGTCGTCGCCATCAATGATGCGCGACTAGAATGTGTACGATTCTTAGCAGTGCGGAACAAAACACCGCTTAAACTCTAGATATTTGCTGATGTTATGAGGCGGCAACTGCCATCGTGCGCTTCTTGGAGAGCGCCTCCCAAGTGAGTGCAGTGCAAAACCGAATGACGTGTACTTGCATATTTTATCAAGCACTCGCACGTTCACATCTTTCGGTCTTGGGCAATTTCTTAAAATCAACTGCGACGCATTTCGCCATTTCTTGCTCCTTTCGAAAAGGTTGTGGACTTAATCTAGTCGTGCGAAATTAGAGCGCGCCGCGCGCAACAATGTTGATTTTAATTTGAGGAGCAAACTATTGCGAACTTAGGCTTGCGTAAAAATTGAATGAGAGTTGAGTTTTTTTCAGGCAAGCAAGTTCGCTACTAAATTCATTACAATTACTTGTTGCGTGCGTGGGTGTGTTTGCTTTTTTGCACTTCCTACCCCACGTTCCAAACTACATCGCGTAAAGGACAATTAAAGTGCATGGCGTAAGAAACTCGTTGCAATAATAATGAAAACTTTGGGAAATTATAAACTTCAAAGCAGAACTGCTCTTTTAATTCCAATTTTACGTTTGGTTCTATTACTTACTTACTTATTAATATGCTTGCAAAATATCTTCAAGTGCTTCTTATTTAAACAATTGATGATGAGTCAATAATTGTGTTCATGTGAGTTCAAGCATTAGGAAACGCGTTGAAAACCAACGTTTTATTTACACTTGAAATACTAAAATATTTAAAATCGATAACCATCTTGTGATCGTTCTCTCAAGAGTAAATAAGTGCGTCATCAGTGCGTTGAAACAGCAGCGAAACGACATTTTTACTGCTTACGTGCTCTCTTTATTGAGCCGATATGACTTAATATACGCAAACGTACAGACCATCTTTAACACGCAATTGAGTTTCATTTGTACTTTATGCAAAAGAAGAAACAATTAAACTTGCGTACCTATCGTCGTCGCTGAAACAGCGTATGCCTTGCATGCCTAATCGGCATGTTAGTACTGTTGCGCGTTGATAAAAATAGACAAAAGCAGGTAGGATCGCATGAACAATATGTCATTTTCATTATCATAGTAATGAATAAATCCGTCGTCTTGAAGGATTTCGCTAAGACTGTATTCTTAATTCATCAGCTGATGGTAACATGACAACGTCTTACAAGTTAAAATAATCGGATTTCATCCTCAACTAACGAATAACAAATGTAACACAAAGATGTAAAAGGCGAAACTAAAGACTGATTCAAGAATAAATCAAGAATGCTATTTCTTGCATACTATTCACATGCTTTCAATAGAGTCAAAGCCGGAAAACTCTGGGAATGGCTACAAATTGCAGTTTGATGTTATTATAAATCAGGTGTTTACAGATTTAGTAACTAATTTTCATTCGCGGCGCTAATCTTTCCTCCATACGCATCCGGAAATCGCGGCCACGTCTTCCATTGTCTGCGGCGTTTCGCTATTTCTGCGCACTCTGCCGTTTTGAGCGGATTTATTCATATTTAATTAATGCCTGCCGTGCGCATTGTGTTTCTACGAAAATTCAGCAGTGCTTAAAATGATTTCAACCCCAAAACAGCTTACGAGATGATTCCTCATGTGTGTGCAATTTGTCGAGCATATGAACACATTATTGCGACATAAAAATGCTTAATTTACCCAGAACAGCCTAATTAAATGCTAAATTAATTTAATTTATTCTGAACGTGAGCGAAACTCATGCAGAAGTAGATTTTACAACGTTTAAGCATTTTATTTTGATGTTTTACATGTAGTACTTTGATAACGCTAAGATTCATAATAAAATGATATAACTCATGTAAATGTTAATTATCCTTTGTCATAACTCGTAAGCTAATGAAGGTGAAGTTAATTATAATGCGTAAAATGGTTAGCATTGTCTGAATAATCATGTACTAAGAAATAATAAATTAATGAAGGTTTTATCAGTGATGCAATTAACTTGTTGCACATTTTGATAATCAAATTTTCATTGAATGCATTTTCACTTTTATGTTATCGAGTGCTCTGTTATACGTAAGTTTGGCTTCCATTGACTAAGCGGTTTGACGATGATTAAAATTGAAAGCTTCAGTGTAAATTTGCAAATTTTTTGAACGGAAATTAAAAATTGAATCTATTACAAAATCCTGCATAACACATATGTGGGAGGATTTCCAATTAACCCTCGCAAAGTGGCATACACTTCATGCTAACATTTTTGGAATTATTCAAGTGCATTTTATTAATTTGGAATGAACTGAATTGAATGTGAATCGATGCAGACATTTTGCATTTTTGTTCAAATGATCGTCAGAGTTTCAATAAAATTTAAGTATCTACCTATGCGGATTTTATTTTATTTTCTTTTTATTATGTGCGATTCACAATAAAATATTTTTCAAATGAAATATTATCATTATTTCATGATGATTAATTTAATTTAAATATTTATTACTTTTACATTTCATTAATCCCACTTCGCCAGCATTCAAACTTCTTTTGTATAAATTTAGCTGGCGAGTGTGGAAGAATGAATATCCGAAGACAACTTTGTAATGATTATGAATAAAATACCGATTAAAATACAGCGAAAGGAATCGCGCGGAAAACTTTATGCGATTCAGTGACGTCGTCGCGTTGTTGGCGCGACGTAATCGTTGGTTAGTATTCGATTTGATTCCCGATTCCCAGCTTTCGATTCACGCATGCCGCCGCAAACGGCAGATGACAATCAATGTAAGGAAATCTAATTAAAACTCGCCAACTGCCATCGGTTTTTAATCATTCGTCGCGGATAACGAGCACAATGGCGAACGTATCCCGTGTTAAGCGGGTATGTGATTTATGGCCGTAATATGGGAAATTCGGACTACTATTGCCCGATGTTCGATCGAATAGTCGAATCGTTTCCTTCGAAATTCAATGGTCTGTAAGCAAAACACCCGCCAACCACACTAAAACCGCACCTTGACAGCACTTCATTACGTTCATCATCTTCATTATGATCATCTTCTTCATCGCTCTGCAGTTCATAATCCATTTAGCGGTGTATTTGTTTTCGTTGATAATTCAATCAATTGATTTCATCAGATGGTGGTAATTAACGTCATTAAAATTCTGTAAATTTTATGAACTCACATCATCCATTAAACGTAATTAAATTTCCATAATTTGTGCTCGCCGCCGACCAAAAGGCAAAAATATAAGTGTGCTGTAATTCAAGCTTGCGCACATCTTTCCGATCTCAGGGGAGGAAGAAAATGGTGGGTTAAAAGCTGCGTAATTAATTAATCAACAACTAACGTATTACCAAGAAATAACACGCTTGTGAATTATGTGATTCATTTATTTCATTCCATGTACATACACAGTTATTACAACATGTCATTTAATGAAGTGTACGACAAGGTGACATATACAATAAGAATATATAGTGAATCTTCTTGTGTCTCTTTTTATATGTGTGTGTGTGTGTGTTAATTTATATATTTTTGATAAAATAATTTAAGTAATTGATTATGTATAATACTTTTTTGCCTTTTATCTTTGCCCATCTTTGTCAGTCAGTATCAGTCAGTATAATATTATAATATTTACATGCGTAATTACATCTGAAACTTGCTACACTCTTAATTATATACATTCAATATAGATAGGTACGTAATTTGATAATATTTTCTGGATTAATTCCTAAATTCTCCTAAATGTTAGTTTAATCCCCTTTCTAATGAGAGACAATCATTAATCTGCGAAAGCGGAAAGTGTAATAAAAGTTGATTAAATGTGAAAATGCTTTTCTTCCGTGTTGATTCAAATGAAAACTTAAGCGCAATTCCAATCGATGCGAACAAAGCAATGCGGAAAACTTTTTGGAAATTGAAATCACTGGAAAATAGCGTAATCCTCGTCAAATAAAAACGCAGTGCAATTCAATTAAAACTTAACGAATCACAAATACATGCATCAATAATTGAACATTGACGAGTGAACAGAGATATCGCGACGTCATCAACATTATAGCATCCGTCATCAAATGGGTTTTCTGCGTGTTATTTTATTAGACTGTTACAATAATTGCTAGTGTGTGAAGTTGTTTGTATGTTTGTTTTATTGATGGAAAGTAGTGACGTCACCTGGTTTAATCCTTCTTGCAATGGTAGCAGGAGCAACTGACGGCGCTCTTGAAAGTCAAGGTGCGGACGCCGTCTACGCAAAGGACGCGAGCCTCCACTGGCTCAGTGTCCATGATGTTGCAGCACTGACCCACGGAAGTCACAGGCTGCGTTGGGGATGTTTTCGGTCCTGAGGGAACAGCCCAGCTCTCGCAGTATCCTCGGCAAGCATTTGTCGTCATGTGGAACTCTACGCAGTCGGGGATGCTGATCTTCCTGGTGTGGCCTGCAATGATAATAGGCAAGGATTTATTTACAATCATTGTTAAACCATTTTTAAGTTACTTACCAACTTTATGACATCCTGGTTTTTGCCAAGTGTCGCGTGCAACGACGGAAGTGGACAAGAAGGCGTTCGAAAGCGAGATGGCAGCTATGAGGAACCACCAGGTCAGCATTCTGAGAAAGAAGTTTAAGAACTATTTATCATCAGAAAATTTTACAACAAATTCTTATGTTACCTGAAAACTCCGCGGCGCGACGCAAGAGCAGCAGAGCAGGAATCGTCGGATCACCTGCGTGTTTGGTAAGCCGCCAGCCGCCCTATCACTGAGCGTCTGTTCTTGAAGCTTGGCGCGCTTCACATCTATACTGCCTCACGCAAATGCATATGTGTGTGTAGCTCTTCAGCGTCGGCGTCGACGTCGGGGGCGGCAATGCACCATGGTGTGGTAGCGACAGCAACAAGTTTTACAATTTCGACACATTCACGCGCTCATCCAATAGCGCAAATACCACCCCCGCATAGACCATCATCATGTATCATTTTAGGATATACATAAATGTGCACAATAACTGGATGGACGAAAAACAATATTGAACAATGTGGCTTAAATAAATTAGTACAGCCTTTATTGTCCTTTATAATTATTTAACTTCTTTATACGACATATATTAATATGTAATCATTTCTAAGAAATGTATAAAGTAACATAACATTTTGATAATTTCATTTGCAACAGCGGGAGCCGTAGATTATATTCAAAAGTTAGAATTATCCTTAATTATCCTTGATATTGGTGGCGAACATCATATGCAAAAGGAAACACGAACGAAATTACTGGTTGCCTATAGCAATTGCAAAAAAACATTAACCTCGGTAGAATTGCTTCTGATTTTGTTATTGTTTCGACACGTATAATGTAAGATCTCGGTAAGTAAACATTTTTATTGCTGGGCGTGCGCTTCTTATCTATTACGTTGCAACTATACGTTGATCAGTGTAATTCAATATACTATTGTATCATTTTGCTTTAGAGATTAATCAACTATCATTAAGCCATTTAAACAGTTATTATCTTCATAATGATGGAAGAATTGGATGATGACGTACCAAATGAATTTAAAGGTACTTTGCAACTAACACGCGATGATTCTAAGCAGAGTTTTAACGACAATTCAATTGAGTGCAAATTGATGCAAAATGAAGTGTCAAATGAAATAACAACAAACATAGTTACCAATAATCAACATGATGTTACCCAAACAAGAGTGCAAACACCCACCAATATCATAACAAACATAACACAGAAATGTAAGCAATTGAGATGGATGATGGTATTATTTTAATTAGTAATTGTTTGTTTTACAGTTACGCCTTTAGTAAGAAAATTTTCATTTAATTCAAAGGGTTCTCAAGATGGTGATATAACTGCTGCAAAAGTAATGAATCAAAATGCTGTGGCACTTAATGTGGAAACTCCAACCAACTACTTTACTTATAGAGAGGGTATTATTGATAAGGCTGTTGAAGATTGTATATCAAATTTGATATGTGAAGATGATGGAGGATTAGTAGGAAAATATTTGTTAACAGAGTAAGTATTATAAATTTCACTTGATGTTCTATATTAAAATATTTGCTTTACAGAATTAACATTTGGGATTCTGATAAGGAGCGTCTAATACTGTTGATGACAAAGTCAGTACTCAGCATTAAATATGATTTTATTGCTTTGAAAATTTTGGAGTTTAGAAGAATATTATTGAAGAATCTTGATAATGCGGTGGTTGGAGAATTAGTTTATCCACCTGGATCGCTTGTGCCGTAAGTTGACTTTTACTATTATGTAATTGTAATGCTTTTGCCATGATAACATTTCAATGTTTACTAACTTTTAATGCTTACACAAAAGCCGATTAACCGGCTTTGCGGATGGCGTAACAAATGCAATGCATTCTTGTTGGACTGGATCTAAATTAGATCCATTTGAGGCTTTTAAACCAAGGTTGCTAATATATTGTTCATCTCGTTTTAAATGTGTGTTTATTTTGTTATATCGTTTGTAGAGATCGAAATATTCGTGGAGTTCGATTGATGTGGAATCGAGGGGAACCGTTAAAGTTTGCTGTTAAATGGAATCCGTTTAATGATGATGTGCCAATCTGTACACTTGCTTCGCACCCATTATTTTTTCATTCAGAATGTAATGATGATCAACGTAGCACATTTAATTTTGACGAGTTTGTGGAAAAATTGCGTTTGGTAATTGATAAAGAGCGACTGGATAATGTCACTATTCATCATAGGACCATAGTGTTACAAAATTACATTGGTTTGAGCTCCTTAATTCACAACAGAAATGATTTTGGGTTTTTTAAAGTACGGGGCAAGTTTAGCTTTTAGATATAATATTTTATTTTCGAATTTATATAATTGTTGGTTGTTTATTTCATGTTGAATTTCTCTCAGATTGTATTACAGATTTAAATTATACACATATCTTATAATGGCAGCATATTCTAGAAAAAATATAGCAATAATGTTATAGCTAATCGTGTTACTTTTCATTTAATTCATTTATTATCATTCTAAATTTAAATGCCTGCTCTATAGGCTAAACAAATTACAGCACATTGTGTCGTCACGCGCATGCCTATGCCGGGACTAGACAAGTCACTGCATCACACTGCATGTCACCTGGCACGTTGTGGTTAGTTATAACGTGATGTAATTTTGCCGAGTGTTGATTAATTAAGTGATTTTGTTTAATTATTTGACTGAAAGTGTTTGAGTGCGGTATAATTTACGATGAGTGATACAAAAGTGCAGGATATACCACGAGTTCCTGAAACCATCAATTTCCCACAGGAGGAAGAAAAGATCCTAACCTTATGGAAGGAGTTGGATGTATTTAAGACCTGTTTAAAACAATCTAAGGGAAAACCAAGGTATGTAATTCACGTTCTTTGCCACCATTTGTTTATTTTTGGGACCCTATCATATTTGGATATTCTTAACATTAATAGGTACTCATTTTATGATGGACCCCCATTCGCTACTGGACTACCTCATTATGGCCATATCTTAGCTGGCACAATCAAAGATGTTGTAACACGATATGCACATCAGCAAGGATTTCATGTTGAACGTCGTTTTGGCTGGGATTGTCATGGGTTACCTGTTGAGTTTGAAATTGATAAAACTTTGGGTATTAAGGGACCTGAAGATGTGGCCAAGATGGGCATTGACAAGTACAATGCAGAATGTAGGAAAATTGTTGGGAGGTATGTAAATGAGTGGGAAACAATAATTACACGCATTGGTCGTTGGATTGACTTCAAAAATGATTATAAAACATTATATCCTTGGTTCATGGAAACTATTTGGTGGGTATTCTCTCAAATGTATCAAAAAGGGCTGGTGTATCAGGGCAATAAGATTATGCCATATTCAACAGCTTGTAACACTCCTCTCAGCAATTTTGAATCAGGTCAGAATTATAAGGATGTTGTTGATCCAGCAGTTACTGTCAAGTTACCTATAATTGGCGATAAAGATAAAGCCTGTTTACTTGTCTGGACAACTACACCTTGGACATTGCCTTCTAATTTAGCAGCATGCGTTCATCCAGAACATAAATACGTTCGCGTTAAGCAACCATCTACTGGAAACGTGTACATTGTTATGGAAGCTCGTTTAGAAGCAGTTTTTCAAGAAGATCATGAAATAATTGAATCCTTCCCAGGCGCAAAATTAAAAGGATTGCAATATGAACCAATTTTTCCATACTTCTTTAATCAAATGAAGAAGCAAGGTGCATTTCAAGTACTTGTTGATGGATATGTCACTCAAGAAAGCGGTACAGGTATTGTTCATCAGGCGCCTTATTTCGGTGAAGACGATTATCGTGTTTGCCTTGCAAACGGAGTAATTACAAGAGACCAAGAACCAATTTGCCCTATTGATCCAAGTGGCAAGTTTCTTAATGTTGTTACAGACTTTAAGGGACAATACATTAAAGATGCTGATAAAAATATCATTGCTCAACTAAAAGCGAATGGCAGACTCTTCCATCATGGTCAAGTAAAGCATAGTTATCCCTTCTGTTGGCGTTCAGACACACCATTAATTTATCGAGCAGTACCATCATGGTTTATCCATGTTGAACATATGACACAGAAACTTATTGAGTCCAACTCATCAACATATTGGGTGCCTGATTTTGTTAAAGAAAAGCGCTTTGGTAATTGGCTTAACGAGGCTCGTGATTGGGCAGTATCACGTAATCGTTATTGGGGCACGCCAATTCCAATTTGGATATCACCATCTGGAGATGAAGTTCGTTGCATTGGTAGTATCGCTGAACTTGAAGAATTGACTGGAACTAAAGTGACCGATCTTCATCGAGAAAGTATTGATCATTTAGAAATTCCATCTCGAATTCCTGGTAGGCCAGCACTCAAACGTGTGCCAGAAGTGTTTGATTGTTGGTTTGAGTCTGGCTCTATGCCATACGCCCAGCTTCATTATCCATTTGAGAATGTCAAAGAGTTTGAAGAAGCTTTTCCTGCTGATTTTATTGCCGAAGGAATTGATCAAACTCGTGGCTGGTTCTACACTTTGCTAGTTGTTTCAACTTGTCTCTTTGGGAAAGCGCCTTTTAAGAACTTGATTGCTAACGGCTTGGTTTTGGCAAGTGATGGGCAGAAGATGTCCAAGCGTAAGAAGAATTATCCTGACCCCTTGGAGGTTGTTAATAAGTACGGAGCAGATGCTTTACGATTGTACTTGATTAATTCACCTGTTGTACGGGCTGAAAATTTGCGCTTCAAGGAGGAAGGCGTACGAGACATCATAAAGGATGTTTTCTTGCCGTGGTATAATGCTTTTAGATTTTTGCTTCAAAACGTCGAGTCTTATGTTGCGGAAAACAAAGTTGCCTTTAGATATGTTGAAAACCATATGAAAACTGAGAATATTATGGATAAATGGATATTATCTTTTACTCAATCACTTTTGGATTACGTACGCAAAGAAATGGCACTTTATCATTTGTATACTGTGGTACCAAGGCTTACTAAATACATTGATTACCTAACTAATTGGTACGTGCGTATGAACCGTAAACGTTTGAAGGGTGAAGGTGGTAACGAAGATTGTCGTCAAGCGTTATTCACACTATTTAATGTTCTCTTCAACATTGTCAAGATGATGGCTCCATTTGCTCCATTCTTGGCTGACAATATGTATCAATATTTGAAGAAATTAACCGAGAATGAAGTCGACAGTGTTCATTATTTGATGTTGCCACAACCAAACAAAGAGCTTATCCAAGAAGACATTGAACGTGCTGTTGCCCGCATGCAGAGTGTAGTTGAGCTCGGACGTGTATTACGTGATAGGAAAACAGTTCCTATTAAATATCCGTTACCGGAAGTTGTTGTAATTCATCAAGATCCCAAATATATTGACGATGTAATTGCCTTGCAAGAGTACATATTAGGCGAACTCAATGTTCGAAAAATGACAACAACAACTGATAAAAGTAAATATGGCGTTACGCTACGCGCAGAACCAGATTTCAAGATTCTTGGCCTAAGACTTAAGAACGATTTCAAAGCAGTGACAGCTGCTATTAAAGCGCTGGGCGATAAGGAAATTAACGAAATGATAACGAAAGGCTACCGAGAAATTTGCAACCATAAAATCTCAATTGAAGAAGTTCGTCTTATCTTCAAGTCGGACGATGTAACTTCCAGCAAATACGAAGTTCATAGCGACAACGATGTCCTTGTTTTATTGGATGTAACGCCCGATCAAAGCATGCAGGATGAAGGTACTGCACGCGAGATTATCAATCGTATCCAAAAGTTGCGCAAAAAGGCACATCTAGTTCCAACTGATGAGATCACAGTTTTCTATCGGGCTGATGGTGATATTGCACGTATTGCTACAGAATATAAAACTTATATTGAAGAAGCAATAAAAGCAACAATAAAATTGCACAATTCAAGAAGCACACAGGATCAGCTAATAATTGAGGAAACGCAAAAATTAAAAGACTGCACTCTGCATGTGCAACTCACACGAGTATCAAATACCGTTGTACCATCATGCAAGTGGGTGAATGTGGAATTGATCGACATTAAACCACGATTAGGTAAAACATCATGTAAAGGCTTAGTATTGCTTGAGAATTTTGCTAAGAAACAACTTGATTTAAATCAATTCTATGTTGAAGTAGCAACTTTGTTTAGTATACCACTCAACTTTAATCTATATGACTCTAACGGAAAACCAGTAAAGAACTTGGTTGAGTTAAATGGCAACACAATATTTATTGCTCGAGGTGAAGTACCAAAAGGTAAATTGACAAATATTACACAACCTTTTTGTAAAGTTAAAAATAATACTGGTAAAGTTATTATTTTGGAGAATCCAGTTGGCTGCCCAACAGGTTTTAAATAGATAATTATTTAAATCAAAACCTGAACTACTTAACTTAACTAAGGGAGTTTACAAATAACTGGAAATTTCAATTCGTTTGAGTACATTTAATCATTAAATATTTAAACAAATTAATCCAATACGATTATTTTTGAGGGCGGTTCAAGTGCCCCGCAATCTTCATCGCTTTCATCCACATCCAATTGTCTTTTTGAAGTGAATTTCTTTAAGTAATTATTAATAGGTCCATCGCTAATTAAAGGAATACCAATACTGTCAGTAAGTAAACCACAGCGTAAGTAACAATTAACAGCATAAGCCGTGTAACTCTTATCTATTGTAAGGCAGTTTTTCATGAGCAAATTTCCAATAATATGTTCTGCTGTTTGCCTGCTGATGCCCGCTTTTTTAATTTTATTGGATTTTAGCAACTCATCCACCAACTTTATTACTGTGAGATTCTTATCGGCGGTTTGACAGGCCGTTATAACTTGATGAAGATCTTTACATGCTGGGGATGCTTCAAATGTTTCAACATCTCGTTTGGCTTGGCAGTTATCACACATTGTTTTGCAATTGCGAATTTCCATTTCTTCAAAGTGAAGACCAATGAGGTAATGACGACATCTTAAACAGAAGGCAAGTTAAAACTGGTATTAGTATGCGTGTACATGATATAATACTTCTTCAGATCTAAACAGTATTCCAGGATTGCATTGGCATTCTTATGTTCAACTTTTGAAACGGCGTAACCATAGTTTTTCATATAATCATTAAGTCTGAACATAACTATGCATTGAGAATCTTTTCCATCTCTGCCTGCGCGCCCACTCTCTTGATATAATGCTTCCATACTTTTTGGCATCGTGTAATGAATAACAAATCGGACGTTTGGTTTATCTATAAATATTTCAAATGAGAATTTAAACTTATCAATTTGCGTTTACTAACCAATTCCCATGCCAAATGCAACAGTTGCAACAACCGCTTGAATATCATTATCGAGCCACATTCTATGCGTTTTATGTTTTGTTTCATCTTCTAGCTCAGCGTGATAACATCGTACTTTTAAGCCACAGTTTCTGAGACCTTTAGTTACTTCAATTGAATCTTTAATTGTAGCTGTATAAATGATTCCAGATTGGCCCTTAAAAGTTTTACTCAACAGTTTCTCTAGATACTTGAAGCACTCATCAGTCTTATCTGGTTTATTAACCACCTATAATTATAAATGATAAAATATTTAAACTTGTCATACTTATAGTTTACCTTAAATGCTAAATTTGGTCTATCGAATGGAGCTCTCAAAGTTGTACAACCTGGAATATCAAGCATATCTTGAATGTCCATAAGAACTGACGTTGTAGCTGTTGCAGTCAATCCAATAATTGGAACATCTTTGAACATTCCTTTTAGCAGTGCTAAATATTTATAATCTGGTCTAAAGTCATGGCCCCATTGTGAACAACAATGTACTTCATCTATGGATACACAATTAAATTTCAATATACGAATATTGTTCAAGCTCACATACCAATTGCAATTCTATCAAGTTTGCCAACTTCATGCAACTTTTGCAGTGATGACATGAAAGTTTTGCTTTTTGCCAACCATTCTGGAGTAACATACATTAACTTTATTGGTGTCCCAATACCTTTAGACATATATTGAAAGCCCTTCTTTTTAATCTCTTTGTCTGTTGCTGATGACATTGACATAGCATTAATATTTAGTTTCTTGAGATTTATAAGTTGATCTTGCATAAGCGCGATTAGCGGCGACACTACCAATGTCATGCCCTTGTTTATAATTGCAGGCAGTTGGTAACACAGCGTTTTCCCGCCACCAGTAGGCATCAGTAGCAGCACATCTTTCTTGGATAGTGTTGCATTTATAGCTGCTAGTTGTTGTGTTCTAAATTCATCTAAATTAAAAACATCTTTGAGTACCTTTTGTGCTTCCGTAGACCAACTAAATGTCTTTGAAACGAGTGTAGTGTCGACTTCCAGACTTTTCTTCAAGTTGTAGTTGGCCTGCAATTCATCCTTCTCGGTCTTGAGCTGATTGATTTGCCGGGTAAGTGCATCACGCTTTCTTGATAAACTTTTTATTTCGTTTTCGATTGTTTTGATCTTTTGCAATGCATCGTCGCTATTTTCCATCGTATGTTGCTATTTGTAAGTTATGAATTCAACGACCATCGCCAGGTTCTAACCTAACATGTGTAGCGGTAACATCTATGCAGCCGGTTTTGCGTTTCACATACAGAGTTTATTCAACAAGTATGTACAAGTATTTTTACATTGCTTTTCATCCGCGTACGTAACCAAACGTAAACAAAGCAACTAAATTACCTATAATGTAAATAAGAAAGCTGCCAATTACTTGGTCCAAGTTCAATCCATTTTCAATGGTTGGCTGACTCTTGGTATCAAAAGTTTTAAACGTTAATTTATCTGTTAGAAGAGCCTGCAATATTAAAAGCCGGCTTTAACATTAATATGAATTTGAGTACAATTGCATATTACCATGTCTATCCAATAGCGTATCAAACCATTTTCAGCGCATTTTAAAGTCAAGTGGCTCATGCTTTTGGATAATGGACTATTCTTTATTAAATAGGATGTTATTTGTTGAACGTATAGCGGTTCCTTCATCAGGCGATGAGTGGTTATTATTGAAATATTATGATAAGATTCCAGCCTATACACTAGAAGAAAATAATTACATTCTGGTATTTGCGGCTTATGGTTTTACCGTGGTCAAATTTAGTGACAATGAAAGCATTTGATCTGTTCCGTATTCGATCTTGAATGTTTTCCCGACTTGTAAAAGTAAAGCGATTGTATGTAATATTTAGGAATTCCTGAAACAAGTCGGTATTAGTATAACTCTTAACGATAGAGCGCTCACATTATCAGAAAATTGAAGCGGTGTTCTCATTATTTCATCATCATTTACTATATGAATGTAACTCCTTGCAAACTCTTCAATAGTATCAATTTTCTTCTCGTATCTAAAACACGTTCTAATTATGAATAGGGTTTTTGCATAGAATTGCAATTACTATTTACCTTGGAATAGTTATCAAGCTTGATAAACTCGTTAAGTAAATGACAGTTATGAAAAACTCTGATAATATTAAGTAAGACAATGAAACGAAATCGTGAACATGTATTTCCAAACGGTTTAATAGTCGGGAAACTTTGATTGCATATAAGACTCCAATGATATACATCCAATTCGGATGATAATAAGAAAACCTAAGAATAATGTGATTTACTACATTATATCTTAAGCGGTAACCCATGGTTGAATGGGTTACATGTTGCCAGACCAGTTGTAGATGCATATCATGGATAGTAAAGATATAAAAATCAAGAACCAAATTTCACGAGGTAATAGGCTGAAATAATTGGACCAAGTGTTTAACATCTTTGGTTTAGGAACGAGAATGCCAAATTTCCCATAGTATATTCCAGTAAAATCAGCCAATTGATAGCGCCACAGATTAAGAAACAATGATGCTAAAAGTAGCAAATTGCTACAATGCCTATTCGAATGATGGTCAACAATTAATATAGCAACTCACCAAATCCTAGATCTATTTATGTTGTTTGCAATTTTTTCCAAATTTCTGAAACGGTTGTTCTACTTCGGTTAGCTCGCAAGACAAACTTGTATTTCGTGGCATATAAATCTAATAATCCAATATACATCCCTGTCCATGCATACGGATTACAATATGGGATTAGATAACCAGAAGCAGCTCGCAATTCTTTCTTCGGTCCTGTTGCTTCTGGGTTAGTAATTTTGTCAGGATACAAATTAATAGCACTTCGGTGAATAGAATTGTTAACATACGTCCATCGGTCTTGTTTAACTAAATCACTACCAAAATAGTCAGCTGAATAGAAATCAACGAATTTGGAAGTGTTATTTTCGTGTGCTATAGCAATAACTAAATCGGGAACGTATTTCAAGTACTCAATGCTAAATTGCTTTTTAATACTTTGCTTATTATTGGTAAGCATGAGATATTTTCGCTGATTGAATCGTGTATCATTTATCTGAAGAATTATTTCTTCAAGTGCAGTAAATGTTTTCCACATTTCAGAGTGATTAATTATAAAAGTCAAGCATCTTTGTGCTGGTTTTATATGTTTGCCATCATTTACATTATTAAACAAATAACTTGGTACTGTGGTATTTGACTCGAAATACTCTTGATTGGAAATTTGCAGAATGCAAAAATCATTTGCAAAATACTCTCTTATCAGATTCACCACCAATGAAATAAAGTTCACTTGAGGAATCATATTAATTGATAATGTTTATGCGTTTTTAACATCGGAAGTTTAGCTTGGATTAAATGCTTTTGCATGACAAGATCAAACACAAAAGCCATTTATAATTCACTATGCATGTTCCTTTTATGGACAATATTTCTACTAATAATACATAGAAACTATATAATATCCAAACCAAGTAATACTTTATTGATTTTATATCATATACCTTCACACGTTTTTATTAATAACTTATACTAACAGTTTGAGGCAGAAGAGTTGTTTATTTATGCTAAACTGCATTAGCGAATTGGATTGAGTTATCAATAGCATATTATAATACAGCAAAACACAATACATGACAAATAATGCATTCAAATAGTAAAGTTTATCATTGGGTACTAATCCTTTAAACTTTATCGGATTTGGATGATTAATTTATTGTTGAATTTACTATAACAAATCTCCCGAACTACTTTCCGGCCTGTAAAGCTACAGGTCACACGCAAGTGATGATGGTGGGAGCAGGGGGTACCCCCGTTTAGCTTCGTTGTCCCAAAAAGTCGTAATGGTAAATCTGATCCCTCAATCCTTGATAGTGTGTGCGTTCTCCTTTCAATCGTTTCAAGAGTTGCCTACCGTAGAATCTAAGGAGTAAGTAAGCACTCAATATAGGTTTTCGTTTTCGTTTATTCTTAGTACATGCGAACTTTACATGTGCACTTGGCTACGCTATATGACACATTTACATTTTTGTCTTTGCTACATTTGTTTGCGTAAACTTAATTTTTCAACTATGAATGTTAATATAGCAATTAAAATGCCGGTGAAATATATCAAAAAGCTACCAGCTACCTGATCCCACTCCAGTGGATTTTCAAACTTTTGTTGAAGCTTCGTATCCATATTTTCAAAACTTAAATCGTCTGATAGTAGAGCCTGAAATATATTGAAAGAATTATATTAGCTACAAGTTGATGGTGCATTCTACCATATCAATCCAATATCGTATCAAACCACTTTCAGCGCATCTTAAAATCAAGTTGGTCATGCTTCCTAGTAGTGCACTATTTTTTATTAAATATGAAGTTATTTGCTGAATATATAAAGATTCCTTCATCGGCCTATGAGTTGCAACTATGGAAATATTATGATAACGATCCAAGTTGTACACTACAACATATTAATCAAAATATTTTGCGATTTCTTTGCGAATTAAAGTATTACCCTGATCAAATTTGTATACAATAAAAGCACTTGATCGGTTTTGCATTAATTCTTGATTGCTTTCCAAGGGTGCAAAACTGAAATGGTTATATATAATTTGCAAGTATTTCTACAACAAGAGTTGTTAAGAAAAGCGATAATGAAAAGTGTAGATAGTCACATTATCTGAGAACTGAAACGGCGTCCTAGTCATTTCATCTTCATTTGCAACATAAATGTGACTTTTAGCCAAGTCTTCAATCATATCAATTTTCTTTTCATATCTAAAACACGCTTTATTTATGAATGGACTATTTGCATAGAATAATACTTCTTATTACCTTGGAATAATTATCAAACTTGATAAGCTTGTTAAGTAAATCATATTCAGGAAAAACGCTGATAACGTTATGATATTGAATCGGAGTCGCGAGCCTACATTCCTGAAAGGTTTAATAGTCGGAAAACCTTGATTGCAAATTATCCCAATAACATGCAGCCAATTTGGATGATAATAAGTAAATCTAAAAATATTTCATGTTACTGCCCAATTTATACCAGTACTGCGCCAATTACATTTTCTTTGACACGATATAGATGAATAACATTGACAGTAAAGAAAGGAAATTATATAACCAAATTATCGGAGAAAGTACGTTGAAATATGAATACCAGCCACTTAACAATATTGGTTTGGGGACAATAAGTCCAAAATCACCAAAATATATACCCGTAAAGTCAGCAAATTGATAACGCCATTGATTAAGAAATAACGATGCTAAAATACCGAATTAAACAATCGCATCTTGATTTTAAGATCGTAACTTACCAAATGCTAAATCTAGTTTTCTCTTTTGCAACATTTCCATCATTTGAGGGACAAACGTGCGACTTCGGTTAGCGCGTAAAACAAAATTGTATTTTGCAACATACAAATCTAACAATTTTATATACATCCCTCTCCATGTATATGGATTAGTATATGGGATTATATATCCTGAAGCAGCTCGTAATAGTTTTTTCGGTCCTACTGCCTTTGAATCAGTAATTTTTTCCGGATACAAATTGCTATTGTTTTGTCGAATAATTGTTTCATTAACATAAGTCCAACGATCTTGAATAACTAAATCATCACCATAATAATCAGCTGAATAGAATTCTACGAACTTGGATGATGTGTTTTCTCGTATATTAGCAATGACTAAATCGGGGACATGCTTTAAGAACTCAATGCTAAATTGCTTCTTAACACTTTGCTCATTATGTGTGAGCATGAAATATTTTCGCTGATTGAATCGTGTATTGTTTATCTGAAGAAGTAGCTTTTCAAATTCAGTAAATGTCTTCCACATTTCCGAATGATTAATAATAAAAGTAAGGCATCTTTGTGATGGTTGTAGTTTCTGAGCGTAACTCACGTTATTAAATAAATAACTAGGAACAATTTGATTTGATTCGAAGTAATTTTGATCAGAAATTTGCAAAATGCAAAAATCATTTACAAAGTATTCGTTTATGATCAGATTCACTATCAGCGAAACAAAGCTTATTTCAGGGTGCATTTTAAACAACAATATTTATGCGTGCTCTTGTGAAATATTCAAAGTTTAAATGCAATTGCATGATATCAGGTGGTTAGAGATGTTTGTGACAATTCAATTCAATTAACTTTCAACTTTTTATTCAACCTCAGACACTCACAATTGAAATCAATATATTATTCACCTAATATGTTGTTTTTATGCACAATATTTCTACGAATAACAATTATTAACTATACAATATCTATACTATTTAAAGATTTTCACACGTCTTTTCATTAATAACTCAATTACAAATACAATAGCGGCAATTACAAGGCCTGTAGTCAAAATAAGAAAACTTCCAAGTACTTGCTTAAGGCTTAAAGCATTAAGACGATTCGGGGCGGAATCGTCATTTTCAAACGCAAGTTCTTCGATGAGCAAAGCCTTAAAAATCCAGTAATTTACCAAACCAGCTTGAAGGCATTGTAGGAACAAGGTATTCATACTTTCAAGCATGACCGTATTTTTTATTAAATACGAAGTTACTGTTGGATCATAGAGCGTCTCCTTCATTAATCGATGCGTTTTGGTGATTGACTTCTTATGATACACATCTAAATTATACACTACGGTAATAGGGTGAATAAATAAAACAAAATTATTACAAAAATATCTTGATATTACCATTTTCGAATTTGTACGCGATATAGGCAAATGATTCATTTTTCAATACTTCCGGCATTTCTTCTAGACTTCTAATGTGGAAATGATGAAACAATATTTGCAAAGCAGGCTGTAAGTAATCAATTACAGAGATTTGAATTTTTAATTAATTAAAAAGCTACCTCCTCTGAGAATTCAAGTGGTGCAGGAGCTAATTCATCATCATTCGCAATATAAACGAAACTCTTAGCTAAATCTTCTCTAGTATCAATTTTCTTTTCGTATCTAAAACGTACTATTATTAGAAATGAATTAAGTATAGAACAAATGCATAAATCTTGCCTAGGAATGATAATCAAACTCGAAAGGCGTGAGGAATAAATGGTGTTTAAGAGAAATGCGGAAAATGCGATAATACAAAAACGTATACGCGCTGCTTTATTGCCGAATGGTAAAATAGTTGGAAAAGGCTGATAAACGAGTAATCCTAGGACACGGAGCCAAGGGCTGTGGTAATATCTATCAGAAAACCTGCAAGGAAATAATGATTACGAACAAACAATTTGAAAATATGAACTAAAGCTTACAATTTTGTGGAAGCTATATAAGTTATTAACATAGCTATTATTGATGAGAACATACATAGCCAAATATTTACGCTTAGCAAATTGAAATAACTATTCCAACCACTCAATAGTTTCGGTCTAGGAACTATGATTCCAAAACGTGATACGATTGGATATACATAATCACAATATTCGCTACGATCTAAACGAAGGAAAAATAATGCTGGAAATGTGAAAATCATTAGTTTTGTGGACTAATGCCAATGAGTAATTACATACAAAATCCCATATCAATTTCACGCGTTCGTAATTTATCCATTATTACTGGAACTGGAATTCTACTTCTGTTCATTCTCAGAGTAAAATTGAATTTCTCAGCATACAAAAGCATCAAGTTTATGTAAACTCCTGTCATAGTAAGTGGATTGCAATATGGGTTTTGAAGTCCACTTAGTGCTCGAAAGATTTTCTTTGGTCCACTCGCTTTTGTATCCGTGATTTTTTCAGGATATAAATTAAGATTCATTGGACGATGTAAGGTCTCGTTAATATAAGTCCATTGTTGTTGTTTAACTAATTCGCCACGGAAATAATTGTTATAGTAAAAATCTACACTTTGCGTCTCATTATCATCTTGAATGACAGCAATGATTAAGTAAGGTACCAAATGAAGCAATTCTATTGAATATTGTTCTTCGATTAAAGTTTCGTCATCTGTGAGCAAAATGTATTTGCGTTTATTGTACCTAGTGTTATTGGTTTTGATAATTATTTCTTCAAGAGCCACGAACGTTTTCCACATTTCTGAATGGTTAATTAGAAACGTTAAACACTTATCAACGGGATGAATATTTGTCCAAGCAGTCAGATTAGTAAATAAATATCCGGGCTTTGATTCATCGAATAGAAAGTACTCTTTATCGGTTATTTGCATTACGCAGTTCGTATTCGTAAAATATTCATTTATAATTACGTTTACTACCAATGAAACGAACGATCCTATCGACTGCATATTCAATTTCATTTTTTACCAAATTCACGCGAGACATGCAGAGAAGTGTTGATTACACTTGCATGGCACTGATTATTATAATCAGTGGAATTATATTATTGTTGGTACAAATAAATTATTTACCAATTTTCTCGGAATGCTAGTCACATCATTGAATTAATACATTCAGCATTATTTCCTGACAAGTTGAGTGATTGCAACTGTCAATGGGCAATATCTTTAACGATTGAACAATTTATTATGCATTAGCACACCAATCTTGTCAGTTGGGAATATTCGATTTCGAAATTAATATGAACATTTATTGAACAATGTAGGCACGTAGCGCTCTCTACAGAGCTACCCCGAATATGAGGGAGGCAACGATCCCTACATTTTCCGCGTAGGGGTTGTTGTGTTTGTGATTTATTCGCCTAACCTTAACGCGGGCGAAAGTATTGAGTTGTAGTTTAGATTTCATAATGAATTTTGTGACTGAATATCTACATAATACTGCCTTGGAGAAGTTGTTCAATCAGAAACAGAGCAATAGTTTTTGCGATCTTACACTGATCGTAAACGGCAAGGTAATTAAAGCGCATCGCAATGTGCTATCAGCGGTCTCGCCTTATTTTGATTCGATACTCAAACACCACAAAATTACGAGAGAACAATTGATAATAAACTGTAATCAGGTGTCGACGTTTGAGGCAATCATTGATTACATGTACACTGGCCGCATCTTCATTGAACATGCCACCGTTGAAGAGTTATTGCAATTAGCTGACTGCTTTCTGGTTGCTAAAGTGATTGAATACTGCATTGAGTTCTTGGGCACAAAACTAAGTTTAGAGAATTGTTTGTTTACGTTCTATTTGACGCAGAAATTCAAGCTGAAACAATTGGGCAGTCTCGTTGAGAATTGGATTGATACGCACTTGTTGCAAATTTGCGATGGCAATGAGATTTTGAGCTTAGCTTCACAGCAATTGCATGAGTTCTTGAAACGAAAGGTATTCATTTTGCTATCATAATCTAGTGTTTACGTTGATCATTATTGCGTTTTTCTAGGCGTTTGCGCTCCCATTCACGAAAACGCTTAAAATCATATCGGACTGGAGTTTGCAGAATGTGGTTGAAAGAGCGCCTAAGCTAAATAAACTATTCGAATGTATTCAGTGGGGTAACGTTGATCCTAATGAAGTTTACAAGTATCTGGAAATTTGCGAATTGTATAGCGTCAGTGATCTTTCACTCTATTACATTTTGCATCAGTTGATGTTGAACAATATGCTATCAGCAAACTACAAAGTAAAATACAATGAACTGCATGGCAAGTACGAACAGGTACATTATACGTTAGAGTGCATAGATGGCGTGTACGGTATTGATGAACTTGTTTCTAGACGCTAAAAGCGGAGGAAAAGGTTGACAATAAAATTGTCGTTGCGGAACGAGATGGCAACAATATGATTGCAATTAAAGTTAAGAATAAGAACCGGAAGGAGCAGCTACTCCTCAAGCTACTCGCCGGCTTAAAGCCCAACCTGCGAGCGGCCGCAATTAAAGCGATACGCAAGAAAAACAAGAAAATTCGCCTCGTTGATTACCTGACTGATAATGTCGAATGTGCGTATGCGTTTAGATAATGTACGTTTGTTGTTAAACGCCAATCATTCTCTCCTCCTTTAGTCGATTCCGACGTCGAGGAGAAAGTCGGCGTAAAGTGTCCAATTTGTTCTGCAAATATCAACGATAGTACACTTTTGGAACAGCATTTGGCACTAAGCCATTCGAAAGACGTCACTTACAAATGCGGTGCTTGCAATTTCGTTTGTCAATATCACGGCGATTATCTCAATCATTCCAAGACGCATTTTCCGGGTCCACCATTCAAATGCGATTTCTGTACGTGCGCTCAGACTTTATATTTCTAGTTTATGAATTTGATTCAAATGCCACTTTTTAGGCGACTTTACCGGCGACCAAATCTCCAAATTGATTGCGCACCGAGTGAAGCACTTGGACGAAACGCTATTTCAATGTACATTCTGCTCGTACAAGTGTCGCACGAAGCCGAATTACTTGGCGCATTTGAAACTTCACTCGTCGAAAAAGTCATTTAAATGCGACCAGTGCACGAAAACATTCAAGCACAAGCACAATTTGGACACTCATTTGCAAACGCATTCGAGCGACAAAACATTCAATTGTAATTCGTGCGGCTTCTATACGAAAATATTCAGCAATTTGATTGCGCATAAGCGCATCCATGCTGGTAACGTAATTGCTGCTTATGTATCTTCCCTGATTAAATGTTGTTAAATGCGCAGGTGAAATGTTGCGCTGCTCATATCCGCACTGCAAGTTCTCGACGCTAAAGAAAAGTCAATTACTGACGCATGCAAAGAGTCATAATGGAACACGTCCGCATACTTGTGGCGTATGCGGACGCGGCTTCATGGAGAAAAGCCATTTGGTGCGCCATGAGCGCATCCATCTTGAGGAAAAGCCATTCAAGTGTTCGAATTGCGATTACGCAAGCTCGCGCCGCGATAAACTCAAAGAGCACTTCACGCGGCATCACGGGGAGAACGCCAGCGCGAAGACGCCGTACAAAGCGCGCCCCATGCGCGGCTCCAGCGCGCCGGCCAAAGCGAGCAAGCCGCCGACGAATGAGATGTCGCAAAACAATGATAGCAATAATACGCCGAACAATGTCAATTATTCGAATTCCAGCGCTAATAATAACGAGCAGCCAATGGGGGAGATGCAGCAACTCCTTCTGCAGCATCAGAATGGCACTGCCGCATTGAATACCAGCTATCACCACTTTGGTGATTCATCCGACTTTCATACGCATACGCACAATATTCAGCAGCACATTCTCGGCCACAATCAACGCCACAATCAGCATCCGAATGGCGTTGTTAATCATCAATTGCTTAATCGCAGCAATCACTCGACGAGCATGACATCCAGTGCGGCTGCTGTCGCGGCCGCAATGATGCTAGATCCGCGTTTTCATCACAACACTTCCGTGGCGTATTCCGCAACGACACCGTCGGTTGCAATGGCTGGTGTTCCACCAGGTCAGCAAGTTCAACCTTCGAATCAATCATCTGAATTCCCAAGTCACTTGCAAAACTGTATGCCATTGTTTTAATTCTCGCACTGCTCGCGCGCAATTGCGCTTCGCTCATTAATAGTGTTGTAGTAAATCATGTTATCTCTCGATGGAAATATTGGTGTAAAGTAGTGAATGAAGTTTAGAACTTCATGGAGAACGATGGTTACCTATCTAGCTATTGATGAAATTCAATAAATTCTATGCGTAGAACTCTCAAGTAATTCCGTAAATGTTTCTAGACTAGCGCGGCTCGGCGGGAGCATAAAGTATAATCATCAACGCGCAATAAGAACAACAAACACAAAGGAAGCGTGGAATGAAAAACAAGCTAAAAATCAATGCAACATTTTTGGTACTTGATGTGCATCTTCTTCAATAGCTCGTTGGGCAGTTGCTGGAAGCAGTTAGGGCCGATGCGGCCAAAAAGTTGGAAAAAAAACGCCACGCAAGTAAAAATATGAAGCAGACGCGACGCGACGCTGCTGATGATGTCTATTGCATGGCGCGGTGCGCACCGTGGATGAAATCTAGGAACGAGTTTTGGTGGTCAGTCAGCCAAGTGCGCGGTAGATTTGTTGGTCAGTCACGTCGACTTGGACGCACTGCCCTTCCTGGGTGAGAGACCTATTTTTCTGTTTTATCCCAAACAACAGTTATGTACGCGCGCGCGCGACGCGCTTCGGCGTTACTCATTGCGCTCGTATGCGCGCCTTGTGGGATCATCTTTTACTGACTTATCACACAGCGAGTGAGCGAGGCCATAAACGCAACGCGCACCTCACTGTGGCCCGTTCGTTGTGGTTAGTTTACCCTTTAATCTCATCGCGCGTTCGAGAAAAAGAACCGTTTCTTGAGGAGGTGCGCGATACGTGCACCACACACCGGTTTGGTTTTATCTCTTGCGCCCGCTTCACGCCGATTTTTCGACCGGTGTGTGTGTGTGTGTCCGCGCGCGTAGTTAACGCATAATAGGTTCGTGTGATAAATTAAAGGAAAAAAATGAGACGTATTCGGTGGTTAACTTTTTTCCTTCGCTGTCTAATGCCGTTGTCTTCACCGCGTTTGTACATTGCATTTCGATTCCATTGCGTCGCTCACAAAATGCGCCTTGCATTATTACCCATTACCGCTCAAAACGCACGTTTGCATCATGCATATAGCGAATGCAAAAATGAATTACAGTTATGGGAGACAATATTATTATTAAGATTTTGTTTGTATCATTCGCGTAATAGGTCAAGGGCGTTACGCGGTAATGGATTGTTTTAATTTTTCGCATTTGCGCGCACGCTAATAAGTGAATAGCTCACTAGCGTTTTGACGTCATGCCGCGAAAAGACGGTAGGCGATAATGAGATATTGAAAAATCGAAAAATGTGCGTTGGCGGCGAAGAAGATGCAGCTGACACATTGCTGAATAAATGTGCGGATCCGAACAGTAGGAAATATCTATTAATCAAAATGATGATCGCTCGTTTTTTAAAGCTGGCAACAGCATCTTTTCTTCGATTCACTTCTTTGTTTCGCACATATCCTATTGCCGTTTTTTCAAAACTTTGCTTATCTTCATCGTTATTCTATCCATGCGTTGTGGCGCGCATCGCATTTCCCATGCTCATGCGGAATGGATTTGAAATTTGAATAGTAAAGAGAAAAACGATGGGCAGCAGCAGGAGAAAGTCAACGCCGCGAGAAGAAAACATTGACAAACAGAAGAAATGCATTTGCTCGAGCGCACCGCGAAGAGATTGAAAGTGAAATAAAACGAAAACCGAAAGCGAAAATGAAATAAAAATTGAAGTTGTCGAAGCAATTAAAACATTGTAAACTACGTATGAATGGGTCGCTTGTTGTGCAAGCGGCAAGCAACCCTTTCGTGCTGCTGCTGCTGTTTGTTATTTATGTGAAATGAAAAGTGAAATGAAGAGATCGACTATCTTACGGAATTGTGCTGGGTCAACAAAGCGACACAACACAACAAGGGTTGAGAGAGCACTAACCTATCCAATGCATTTTACCTTTCGACGAGTTTTTCATTCGTTTTTTGTGCGCTGTTTGATTCTCGCAGGAATAAGATTCGGGGCACAAAAGCCCGAACGAGTGAAGAATGAGTCAAGAACGAATGATCGAAAAAAAAGCACACGAGAGAACGGGTACCGTTATCCACCCCGCTGCCAAGCTGGTGCTCATCTACGCATCTTCCGCATTCTTTCCGTGCTCGTTTTCGTCTTGTTTTTTCTTCACCGCTGCTTCGGTGGGGCCCTATCAGCCCGTACAAGTTTTTTTGTCGAGGCGTGCGCGCACGTCGTGTGAGGGTCCAAGGGTTTCAAGGTGTTGATTAAGCAACAAGCTGTAGCGGACACTGACACAATGTTGTAAATAATGTGATTGCGCTTTAAAGAATATTTAAACACCACGAATGATACTTATGCACTTCGTCGTTGTCGTCGTCCTCTCCGGCGCTTTTTTGTAATCGGTGAATTCTTAAACATGCGCGTCTTTGGATGACACCATTGGTGGGCTAGGGGCACATCGTGAATCGAGTTGGGCCATCGCGCGACCAGGTCAACGGCCTTGCTGAAACCGAGCCATCTTCTTCAGTAGTAGTGCGCTTTTTGTTTCTCCTCATTATTCGCCTAAATATTGTTTTAACTGGCAACAGCACCAACACCAGCAGCTTTGATTGATTAATTTTGCTAACGTTCGTTTGTCATCGCGAGCGCTATTTAAGGAACTCCTGCGCGTTCATCATTCGTATGATGAAGATGACCATATTAACGAGCGCAGCACAAGAACCGGATGAATTTTTACGATGTGCGCGAATCTGAATTTGCGCAAGAACCAGATTTCTATATTGATTGCACAACGCCTAATTTGTCCATAATTCATTCTTTACCCATTTCATCAAATTGCTCTTACTTACTCACAACACTTGCGCGCAAATAAGGTGGTGAATTCAATTCGCGTTCGTCCTTTGCCAAATCAACTTGCAAATTGCAAGATTCCACTTTTGCGCGCAAATATTTGCGTAAAAAATCTTGAACGAATTAACATTTGGCCTTCAACTTGACCTTTTCTCTTTTGCTTTTGTTTAGTTTCGCAAAGTGAGATGAAGTTCAATACAACAAAAAACAATTGAATTTATTAATATTTAATCACCTTACGAATGGTTATGGTATCCGATGAATAATGGAACCTTGTCGTTTGTGCCGGTGAGTGTTTTGAACCGCATCGCATCGCATTCGGCGTTATATAATTATGCAAATCGCGCATTATGAGCTATCTTTTCGGACGCAAGCAAACTCCTGTGCTGATGCTTGCTGCTGGCTGGCTTGCTATGTCATGTGTTGCTATGACGACAGAGGATTGTAATGACGTTGCTATTCGAGTGCGAAGTCGTTTCGTAGCTAATGAGATCGCATTTTGACGATTAGCGATGACAATCGTCAGTAACCGAATTCGATTTCATTCGGTGTTTGTGTGCGTTGTGCAGGGACGGAGTAGGAGTGCGCGTCTCGCATTGGCGTCCAAGTGAGACGGCGGCGGGCGAGCCGATCGATCGAAAAAGGATTCATCGGACGCGGGTCGATGGCCACACGAAAACTGCGTTTGAGCGAAACCGAATTGTAAATTATCGAATCCTATACGATAGTAGTGTGTTCGTTGCGCGATTGCGGATGGTGTTAACGACTGCTACAACAATTTCGTTGCAATCCAGGGCTTGGTAGTTGAATTTCTGGAGTCAGAGTTCAAATTGGTTTTTTTCTACATTGGCCTGCCGTTCATAGGCGGAGTGGAGTTCATCAATGAATCGATGAAAAATAATACAATTTAAATGATAGCAACGTGCTGAACAAAAAGAGGGATAAAAACGTCAATCATGCAATCAACACGCTGTTATTGAACGCGAAAAGTCCTTCATCTGCATGCATCACAGCATTACATAATTCTCTCTTGGCAGGCTCACGCGTGCATTTACTTACTTCTTGCGCGGATTGTATTGCGGGGCGCATGCTGATCTTACCCGTCTAACCTTGATGGCCGTGCTGCCGCGAAGAGAAACAATTTTGCGAGCGCACTGGATCATTCCTATGAGCATAACATAGGTGTACGTTTACGCCATATTAGTCGGTTAGTGCGCGCACGCATGCAAATGTAAGTGACATTCAGACGGATTTTTTTCACCCGCACCGAAAAGCAACGGTTTCCATGCCAATCACTTGACTTGCCTGCTTGCAATTAGCTATTCAAATGGTTCTGCAGCATTCTGATTGTTGTTTCGCCGAGAGATTTTGTACATTTCATGACCGACTTCATGACAACGCTATCTGATAATGAGCGCATGGCATATAAAATACGTATAATAAATCCTAGAATAACTGTTCAGCTAATTGTCCTTCTTGTGCGCATTTGCATCTAATGAGCGTTGGAAATCTTTCAAATTTTATGGTTTCCAGCAAGAAAAATTGGAAGTCTTAAGTAATTGTTGATATTTATTATTAGTATTCTCGTGCGAGTGCAAATGCAGTGGGTAATATTTGCTCGCTTATAAAATATTATTCAATACTCATTGCTCTTGCTTCTACATATTATGTCATAATCTGCAGGCGTGTCGTGAGCTATGAATGCATAAATAAATTATGCGCGCACGTATATGAAAGAAATCTCGATCTATTTATATGCTTATTATTGCTAATAATATTATTAGTCGTTTGAAAAAATTTGGATGAATTTGCATTTCCAAGTGACGCGTATCTACGCTAGTTTTTTTCTATCTTATCTCGTGCAGATGCAGAATTCTTGATTCCTGCAGCTATTAAAATTGTTTCTGCTAATTATTTGCTGAATGACCAACATAAAAACTATTCTTCCTGGACTATTTTCCTTGATACTTGTTAATTGCTTAATTAAGAATCATTTATTTATTGCCAGTTAATATCTTATGCATTTATTCCATTGAATATTCGATAATTTTTATCGATTCGCATAGGTTTCCTCTTTGATGGCATAGACATTCTTTTCATCCTTCTCAAAGCGCTTGAATAGCATTGAGGAGTTTTTTAGTTTTTGAACCACAAGTTATTTTCCAATTGTCTTTAAAAGTCACTCGCTTTTCAACTATTTAATAGCCTTTCATTTTCATTAGGGATTAGTTGTTTTTTTTTTCTTTATTGCCGAAGATTATAAATTGGTTTACGAGTTTGTCAAAATCACGTGTTGAAAATTATAGTTAGTCACTAGTTGTTTTGACTTTTTAAAATCGAAAAAATTATTACCATTTTTTAATCTGCATCGAAAACACACTTTGACAGCTGACTGAATTTTGATGAAACGACATGACCATGAGCCGAAAATATCAAGCGGCTTTGATAGGAATGAATAGTGAGCACATAAAAATCAGTAAATAGACGATCGGGAATTATATATAAAATATTTGAATTTATTTTAAATCAAGTTTGTCTACAGAATAAAAATACAATTAAATTTTCGCTTTATTAAAAAAATAAATGTATTTCAAACTTGATGGAGTAAAAATGTGTAAGCGTTAACACTTGCTGCTTTAGGAATAATAATTATTTACATCGTATTGCATTTTTAACAGTTTTTCTTCCATTTTTTTCTTTCTGGATTATACGATTTTTCTCTCTCGGTTTTTTTCTTCTCTCGATTGTGCGACTAAGTGATAACTTCTTACACTAGCAATTAATTTACTATAACAAAATAATTGTTTTAATAATAATAAAAATAAAAAATAATTAATAATAATAATTAATAAAAATAATAAACAACAATCAGTCTTAACGCATCCATGTGTCAAATGGGATGGTAACTAAGTGGCAGTGTGAGCGCTCCCTTCGCCCTCTTCGTCCATCATCTGATTCATCGTGTTTGCATGATGTGCGCTGTTCCTTGCTGGAGAGTTTGCGTCTTCATGTTCTGTAATCAAGCGTGAGCAGAGAGAAGAATTAGCATAGAGACAATTAGCTGAGTTTAAAACTACATCAACGAACGCATTGTTTACGCGCCGGTTGGAAAAGAGTAACAAGGCCGGCAAATGCATATGCAATTGGCTTGACTTTTCATCTCGCGATGATGTGCGCTTGCACTCGCTGCCCGCGGTATGTGATCAGCATCTGCATATTGCAAAGAGAAAAGCGGAGAGCGTGCTGGCTATGCAATGACAAGAACGAGGAAGTGCTTCGCACTACATGGCTACCGCGACGACGCTGGCGAATTGAGCTGCGAACCGCGAAGAAGAGAAAACATATGTTGCGCGCGCGCGTGCAGTTCAATGGAAGTATGCATTCAGGGAAGTTGTTGTTTGTTGTTGTTGTCGATGATGATGATGATGATGGAAAATGCGCGACGGCTGGAAAACGAGCGAGCGCACCTCTATCGCCACTTTGGCCCAGTTTGAACGAGCTCGTTTGCATTTATAAATAACTCGCGTGTGATTGCCATTCGAGAGCAGAGCGCGCGCACTCTTCGCATATTCCAGCGCGATAATCAGCGATCGATCGGATCGATGGTTCCCAGCGCATTATTCGCGCGCACGTTCATTCAGCCGCGCTCCAACGTACGCGCATGCAAATGCATATTTGCGCCTCAAAAAATGACGAATAATTTTTTGCGCGCTCGTTTGACCCTCCCGTTTGTTGTTCTTCAACCTTTCTAAATGCCACTTGTCGACATTATAAAAACACACATTCGAAATTATGCGCGCATACAGCGGGTGCATGTGATCCGATAAATTATTTATTTGTGCGAAGGCTGGAAACGAAACGTGCGAAGAAAAGCGCGTCGTGACGAAAGAGCATCCGACGAGAGCGGCGCGCGAGATTGAGCAAGGTCGGGCGTTGATTGTACGTAGTATGCAAAGCGCGAATTTCAATGCCATTGGCATTGACCATCACGCCGCGCAGAAGAGGAAGAAGCAGTGCGTTTGGCTAATGTTTGCCTAAACAATTGCTCCATCGCGCGGAGCAGCAGCAACAGGAGGAGGAGGAGGAGTGCGATTCGTATATAGATTATTTATCAAATTGGTTTGATGAGTGTGCTCCCCGGCGTCGAGTGTCTGATGGACTGATGATCTTCGCGGTGTCAATGATCTTCCAACGTGAAGACGACCATAAAAGCGAACTTGGAGAGCTCTTGCGTGCGTGTGTTCGCGTACACATTAAGCCGAATGAGGAACACATACGCACGTACATGCGCGTACATCAACATATAGGTGTATATACGCCCATCCCGATTATTGTTCATGCATCGTGCAATCCGTGTGTGTGCGGGCGCGCGACCGCACCGACGAAAAACCGAGGAAGAACCAAGAACCATTGACCAAATATACAAATATATACGCGCGCGCGCGCGCTCCGGCCCGGTACTCAAAATACGCGCAAGTGTGCGTTGCGCATAATTGTCAGGAGAGCCACGTTAAGCGCACTCTTTCGCAAGTGCAAGACCGCAAAACATGAACAAGATCTCTTCGACGAATACGAAAAGTTCATTACCATCATGCTGAATTATTTGAGAAGGTTTCAAGAAGTTTGAAAAGTTTTGAAGTTGGGCAGAGTTTTTAAAGTTGATTTACTTACCGGAGTCTCCGGCGTCTGCAACTGGACGTCTCCTTGCGACCGCCGTCGCCGCCGACGCGATGCCACATTAGTACAATCCCGTTGGATCCAGACCTTTGCCACCGTTCATCTTGACTTGTTCGCGGATTTCAAGTGTCACCTTAAAGTGTGAATTGCCCCTCGTCTTCGTTGCTTCGTCTTTTTCTGCTTTCTGGCGGACTCGTCGAAAAACTAGCGAGTTGGCAGTGTCGTTGCGGAAAAATTGCACTTTGTCAGTATTGACCGGTGGGGTCCAGGATTTTCTTGCCGCCGTCCATGATGCGAATACTTGTAAAACTTTTTACAACTCTGATTGCTGCTTAACTATGTCTTCTTCTTCGACGGTGACTTCTAGTATTGACCGGTTGGATCGAGTCCGGACATATTGATAACTTGATAAGGTGTCAGTCAGTTGTTAAGAATTGATGATGCGAAATAGCGCAGTGATAAGTAGCGTGCGCAGAGTGTCGTTGCTTAGCGAGCGGCGCGAGGAGCACAGTTCACGAGCGCACCAGTGCGAATGAGTTTGGACGAGCCTCCGCGTGACTTAAATCGCGCAATCGGGGATGCATGCGCCACTCGACGAGGAGCATGCTGGTGGGGGGCATACGCTAAGCCATTGCGCCGAACGCGCGCGAGGATCACACCGAGTGTCGCTCCTGCGAGTGTCGTCGGAGACGTCAACGTCGGGTTAAGCCGCCTGCCTTTTCCTCAGCGCCTAGAAGGATTTGCCATTGTCGCAGGCAATTGCTATACGCGCGATTGAATCAATCGCATATTCGCCATTCGCATAAATCTAATCCAACATCCATGACCCACTCACATGCGGCGGGAGCCCTTTGGCGTGCGCGTAAAAAGTTTGTTGTTTCCATTCAGCTTCATGCCTCTTCTATATTTTATTGCTCCTGCTCGATTGTTGCTTGGTTATTTATAGACGTCGGCTTTTTATTGCTTTCGTCGCGCTCGCCGTTTGTTTTTGCGTAGATTTCGTTCGGCGTTTTTAATTCATCCGAGTGCAACCGGCAAACAAACAACAACGTGATTGTTGCACGCTTACTTTCACTGCATTTCCCACCTTGCAGCTTTCACCGTGCGCCGCAAAACTTCCAGAATACGACTTCCGAGAAAGTTTAATCAAGCCGAATCGTTTGGCGTGAATGTTAAAAAATACTAATTAGCAACAAGCCGCGTGCGCGCGCGCGCATATAGGTACACGATTGCAAGACGTCTTAGTTTAAGTCCGCTTAAACTGTGCGTAAGTTCAATAAACTTTATTTAATTCCATATTACTTTAATTGGTCGCTCCCACGATGCCAACCTATAGGCAAACAATGATTCAGTTTTTGGATAGAACATGCAACAAGTCTTTTGAAGAGCGCATATGCGCGACTTTGATCGCTGGCAGGCGCGAATAGAACAAAAATCGAGAAATCGTCCATTCTAGGAGGATACGACAAATCGATAGAGAAAAAAAGTAAACCAAGCGAGTTGTGAAAGTGTCGCGATTTCTAAAACGCTGCGAGCGTCATTAGTCATAGAAAAATTGAATTTGTTTGTTTTGCTGCGCGATTTTCTCATTTAATTAGCTGGTAGTCAGGCGCGTGCACGATTTGCACTCGAGGACGTCATTCTTGCGCTCAAGACGTACTATCACGGATGTTGTTGATGATGATGACAGTCTGCAGTGTTTGGTTTGGTGTACCACACGCCAGCGAGTTCATCGGCCGCGGTTACTCACCCTTTACCCCAGTGAACCGTCGGGCAATTGCACAGTGACCGCCACTCTAGGTCGAGAGTCTCGCGTTTTGTGTTGGAGCGCGATCGCGCGCGCGCCTTTGCGCTTCCCGTACTTGCTCGCACGCTCGTCCATGATGCACATGCATGCAATTGTCATAATTTTGCGGAAATTCGCACGAATATATGCGGTGCAAGCGCTGGCGGTGCGTTGGCGATGGGTGAATTGGCGAGGTGATGGTGGAGTAGGTGGTGATGGCGGCAGAGGGTCGCGTGAAATCCACCTAGCGCGAACTGATGTGCGTACGTACGTACGTAGGTACGTACGTGTGGGTACGCGACCTGACCTACATCGTTCACCAGGAAGCGTCGCGATGTCGTGACACACGAATGGTCATCGAACCTTCGCCGATCAGCTGAATTCGAGGTTGTTGACTTGGAGCGAACTAGGTCTCGGCCTGCCTTGCCGGGGCCCATCGCGCGCTCCTCGTCCGCGGTATGCTCGCTCGGTCGTTCGCTCAATCTGCATTGCAATCGCAATCGATTGCCAACATTCTGCGCCATTGGCGCTGCGAGCTTTTCGGCCGGCCGAAAAATGCATGATTTCTCTCCGGCAAGAAGGCGCAATGCCTCTGCATGCGTGCGTGTCATCGCTGTTGGCTGTTTGTTGATGGCGAGTTCATTCATTCGCGGCCGCTGGGTTGGCTGGTGTTGTTGTTGTTATTATTGACATGTTGGCATGCACATAAAAAAGCAGTCGACATCATCGGCATTCTTCGATTTCACAATCATTCACCAATTAACCTCTTCCTTCAGTTTTCCTCCGCGTGCAGCGCATGCACACGCCGCTCTCGCCATCGATGAATAAAAGATTAAGCAGATGCAAATCAACTTTCGGACGGTTTTTGACCAAAACGCTTTTTTTGATCGCAGCTGAAGGGTGTTGGTCAAGCGCGCGCTCCGCATCGCACAATGAGAAATGAGCGATGGCCGAATGAGTGGGTGCTCTCGCAGTTGGAGCCTTGCGAAGAATGAGGAAATAAAGGATTTCTTCGTCGACTTCATAAAAGAGCAACAGCAGCAGCAACAAATCGCTTCTTTGCAAAGCAGCAGTTAACAAATGGTATTATAAAGAGGCGCGCGCCCGCGCCGTTTTGTGTTCAATTGGCGATTGTGGTCAAAGTGAGCGATTGTCACATTTGCCACCCGTGTTAATTCCTCCGGACTTGAACAAGGTGGCTGAGGAGCGGATTAGCCACGAGTGCAAAGAGTTGTCGGCATGTGCCGGTGGCGGATTACGGCCATATTACACGTACGAAAAAGAGGAAGATTGCCGTGTTAATTGGCCCGCCTCATGAGGATCACCTTCGTGCAGCATATGCAGAGGCGCACCGCACCTTTGATCAGCAGCATCTCCTCTTCAGCTCAGCCTGATGCTGATGCTGGTGCTGTTTGCTGTTTGCTTCCAGGCTGCACTCGCTGCAAGAGATGCGCGAAACTCGCAACTGCTGCTTTGATGGAAATAAGTAAATGACCGGACAGGTCTTTGACCGCCGCAAGCCCTGACCCACTAACTTCGCGAGGTCGATGATCCGCCATTCTAGTTTCGTATGGCTTTTCTTCATCTGCGTCGTCCTCTTTCGGTCACCATGCAGCATGCAGAAACATCAGCCCGCGCGCGCGAGCTCGCGCACTCTCGCGCGTACACAACGCATGCGATTATGTCACAAGAACGCGTCTTCGTCGTCGTCGTCGTTATGACGCTAATTGATTGTGTTTCATAATTTCGAGGCGGAAGGCTTGCTGTTGTTGCACAAGTTCTTGGCCCATTTCTGGGTAGCGCTGGACGCTGGACGCGTTGCCTTTGCAGCAGCACTCCGAGTTGTTGTTATTGCCATTCGCGCTCAGCGTGGGAACCGAATGCGCTCGCTCGCACAGACATTTTCTTCTTGGCGCTTTTGATGAGTCAAATAAGTTTTATTGAAGTGCATTTCCTTATTGGCAATTGAGCTGCACTCAACCGACTGCAGAACGAAGGCTGCTGCAAAAATGCAAATACCAAGTCGTGTCAATCATTCGCTCAGTTGACTTAGATTCGAAATTGTAACAACAATTTGAAGCACAAATATTTGCATAATCCGTGTCGCCGTACATACATTAGGTACTAATTTTTGGGACAATAAACTTTACCTTTATTACGGATGCGTATTTTCGGCGCGGCTGCTATGAATAGTCAATAGAAGCAAGTGAGTGAGCAATGCAACAACGCAACGCAACGCAACGCAACGCAACGCGGTCGTCGTCATTCGTCGCGAGCGCGCATTTGCAATGTAAATTTTTACGGCCGCATCGACGAAAATATACTTTTGAGGAAATATTCCAAAACTATGATAATCATTTCGGCGTACTATGCATACGCGCCGGTGGCCGCGAAGGCATCTAATTCGAAATGTCAAAAATTGGCAGATGAAGCAGCAGATGGTTGAAGCTCGTTTTTTATGCGAGCTGACACTGCTTGCTGCTGCTGGCAGACGCGTGTCTTCTGCAAAATCATGTCTTCCTTCTGCGCCCGTTTGTTCATTTTTTCTTGCTATGAAACGATGCACCTTGTAGTTTTTTTTGTTGATCGCCAACCCTTAATGATCGTTTACCTCTTCTTCTGTTGCAGATTGCGTATTTTGGCAACCCCTTTGACGAGCGCCTGCTGCTGCTGCTGCTGTTGTTGCTTGAGGTGAGTGCTAGGTCTTAAGTTGCGGACGCGTGCCTATTGAGAAAAACGAAGGGAAGGAGTAGGAGCATCAAATTACACTTTCAATCGTGACACGTGCGCTGTCTCTTTGAGCGCCGAGAGAAAGGGGTGGAGATGGCATGTGCTTCCGAAGTCAGGTAAAAATAGGAGAATCCACCAAAATAGACGAGCATTCTGTGCGGATTTAACTCGTTTTTCTTTGTCATCCTCGTATATTTTTTGCAAACTCGAATTTAATCACTTAAATCTTGTTCTTTGTGCGAAATATCTTTTTCGTCATCGTTAATTTTATCTTTCGGGTGTAATTGAACGCGTAGTATCATTATCATTTCTTTGGCGATTGCAATCCTCCGCCATCATCATCATCATCATCTGTTGATGATGACTTGGTGTGCCCGCTGGGGTCCGGTCGGTCCGGCTGGATGGCTGACTGGCTGAGAGAGCAGATCTGGGTCGCGATTTGCCATTGAACCATCGTGACGTCGTCGTCGTGCCGGCGAGTCATTCACCTATGACGTCACCGATGGTCTTCCGCGGGGCCATCGACGTCTTGCGCCGGATGCCAGGTTCGCGCTTTACAACTCTTCTACTACGCGAACGCGCGCGCGGTTTGCGTTCACCAGCTGATAGCTGCGATGACGACGGCGACGACAACAACGAGCACTATAATAATGATCCGCGCGCGCGCGTATTTGAACTTTGTCGAAATTCTTCCGTACGCACACGCACCGACCAGCGACCAACTGGTCGATGGCTAAAAATAAATACGCATGCTTCATCTGGAAAGAGCCATAATTAAAATGCGCGTTGCGCTGTTGCAACTTTCTATCTATCTGCTAGTGGATTCATTAATTTGCTTCGAATTATTGTCTGACACGCGCTAAGTGATAATAAACACACGTGCCTCTCAAGAGCGCATTGGTTGCACAAATAGGAAGTAGCTATTGTAGGAAATTGAACGAGCACGTGCCAGATGTCGTTTTTCCATCAATATCTCGGCGGCGTCATTGTGCCAATGAATGCTATTAGGAAAAAAAATGAGCGATTAAAAAAGTGCACGTGCTGTTTTTTATTTGCTTTTTCTTCCGCCTTATACGCGTGGGCCCTTGATGCGTTTTTTCCGCGAGCGTCGCTTCCGCCATAAAAAATCCATCCCTGACAGACGACGTTCAGGTTTGTTCGCGTATGAGACGAAGATTTCATCCCTCCTGCCCATTATATTCTTCTTGATCGGCTCTATTCTTCGTGGAGGTTAACCACACATACACATGTAGGTACGCGATATTTTTGTTTCGTAATTTAATCGCAAGCGCATCTGCCGACCGCGTGGAAATCGCGTCGATAGAATCGTTTTATTCACCACGCGCTGTTCCTCCTCCTCTTCGTCTTCTTCTTTCTTTTACCGCCGCGCACTTTGCAGTCGCGCGCGCTTTTGCTCGTGAATGAGGAAGAACCAGGAAGCGATGCTCAAAAGGCGCATGCAGGAAGAGACCGAGAAGAATTTCGCAACTTTGGCGCATTGTGCATCGATATCATTGTCTCTGAAATAATATTCATAGTGTATGCACGTGGCGCACATTAACGCTACGAACGCATTTACTTATCAATTGCTGCTCGCTGGTTATCAACAGTTTGCTCGTACTTGTTCGGAATTTTTAATCGTAGGTGTATGGATATTCAACATACACAGCACACTAGCGCACGGTTTCTTATCAACGAATTAATTAACATACGAACGCAAAAACTGAATGTAATAGAACAATGTGTTTAATTCGATTAGCAATGCATAATTCTCCATATGTGAGATAATACGTTGGATTGTGTGTTCACATTCAGGCGCACTTTATTATGTTGATGATGAAAATAATAATAATGATGATGATGCTGGTGCTCGCTCGCTGATGGTTGGCTATGGTATAATGTGTTGTAGTGGCGGTCGTAGTGAATTGATGCAATCCTCTCTTTGATCCATAGACAAACGAGCGCAATCGAAACGAATGTGCCATAGGTCAATAAACTAGCATTAAGTCATTATAAATACGAGTGCTATACCCATCCATATGGTGCGCGTCAACGGCTACTTAAAAGTCTCTTTCGACTGGATGCCACCTATGTATGTATGCATAATATTAGCGTACGCGTTTTTTGCTCAATTTGCATTCAGCGGAATGCCCATCATGTCTGCGCAAAGGCGATTCGAGAGTGAAGAAGCATTAGTAATAGCCGAATGCGCTTTTTGGACCGCGCAGGGTACCACATCTATTGTGGTTGTGTTGTGTCTTGTAAGCTGATGATGAATAAGCGGGCGAAGAAAGAACGCGCGCGCACGGCGAAGGAAGAGGAAGAAAGGTGCTTTTTTCTTGCGCACGTTGAGTTAGTTACCTTGCGCGATGGTGGTACACGGCCTTCATCGCGGCGATGAAGATTTGTGGTTGTAGATTTTCGGGCATCTGATTTCCGAGACGAGGCAGCGCTCAATGTGCCGTTAGGTCGGATCGATTCTCTTCCGCGTTTTTGGACCCAATTCACTGCGTGCCCTCGACGCGATGCGGATCTGCAAACACATTATAATAACGCGTTTTTGTTCTTCGAGATGCGCAATGTGGGGCGATTCGTGTCCAAGGCTGCTTGACTTGACTTTCGGGGAAAGCAACGGTAATTTTCGCATTTCGGCGCTAAGCACAAGGAATTTTTAAGAACGAAACGCTTTATGCTTTTATTGGGATGCTTAAAGATTGCGCAAAACGATGTGAATGTTTTATGGAGGGCTATTATTCATTCGAACGCCTCCGAGTGCAAACAAACAACTCAATTATGCGCCATTACGGATTAGGTCGTACCTACACAGAACACACGCAAGTTTACCCAATATTTCTTGAATGCGGTGCATATCGGTACGTCATTTCGACTGTCAAATGAGCTCAATGCCAAGCGGCAACAAGTCCGCATAGATATGAAATGAGTAATTGTGTTGTTGGAACGAGCGCGCGCGCGAATAAGGAAAAGTGCATTAGTAAAACACACACCTGATGCGTGCACCGTTGAATGAAATTGAATCCAAGTCCAGTAACCCAAAAGCCTGCAAAAATGCTGCAAGCGCAGCGCGCTCGCGGCGATTTGCAATGCGCGGCAGGTCCGTGTCCTTTCCAACATACATACTTCTATTACGTTTGCTAATCAATCACCATTTGCCTGCGCGCGCGCGACTGCATTGGCATTCGCAATGCGCGCCGCGCGGTTTCTGCGCGATGTGGGCAAGCAGAACGAAAACAACAGTGCCGATTATGCAATGTCGTGTTCTCCAGCACTGCACACCAGCGTCTCGAACGCTCATAAAATGCATGTAGGTACGTGCAATGCGCACACACACCGCCGTCGCCGAATGCAATTGTTGATTGCAGGTCAAGTGTCTATGCGGAATTATGTAATGCGAATGCGGAATACGTGCCGCGTTGCGTATGCAGCGCGTTTGCCCAGCTGCATTTCCCTTTTTTCTCTCTATCCAACTGAAAATCATCGTCATCATCCTCGTTTTGCCGCCGCCGGCGACGATGCGAAAATGTGAGTTGATATGTCTGTGGCGCACTCGATCAGCACCGCGCGTACGCGCACATTCTGCATGCGTAAATAAATCACAAGAAATATGCTCCATCGAACGAGCTCGCGGGCGCGCGTTTGCTTGCGCTCGCGATGAAAAGGTTGTTTGAGGTCGGCAACGTGCGCTAGGTGCGTCCATTCAACGTGCTTCTTATTAAGAGTTCTTCGCCTCGTTTCGCCGCGCGCAAGTGTCACATGTTCAGTGAATGCACGAGACGACGGAATTAATTCATAAAGTCGCAGCGCAGTAGTATTATGCTGCATTCGGGCCTCTAATATGCTCCATGACGCGCGCATTAAAGTTCAAGGATGCACCTGTGAGGAGAGCGCACTCATGGCGCGTACGCATGTATGCAAATATTATGCAATACGCGCAATTCGCAACTAGGTACAACAATCGCCGCGGGGGACGCGAGGGGCGGCGGGTGGCAAAGGATCAGGCGCTGCACTAGTGCTCGGACTCGGACGCTGCTCGCGTGGCGAGAATAAAGAGCAATAAGCAATAACGGAATGTGCAAGGTTATTGATCAAACCGCAAGGTCTTTATCATGCGCCAATCACACACATATTATAGGTGTATTTATATTATTTGCCCGCATTGCATATATTGTGTGTGTTATTAAGAGCGGTTGGTGCGCCACGCCGATTGCAAATCATCGTCGCCACGAGTGGACAGCGGCGAGTGCGGCCAATTAGAACGCGCGCGCGGCACACCGCTGAAGAGAAGAGAAAAAAATCATCAAAGACGCACGAGCATGTAATTTGTCGATTGAAAGCCGTTTGCAATCATAATCAATCGGCAAATAATGTTGGTCAAGGATGGATCACTGCTTAGGAAGTGCAGCAGCAGCAAGCAACAAGTAGGTACGCTGCGCGTGATTGATCAATTGGATTTCGACGCGCTGTTAACAGCTGCTCAAAAATCATTTTTTCATACTTCCTGCATTGGAAATGTTTTCATGGATTGACGGACGGGCTTCTTCGAAAAGTTGGGCGAGCGGAGCAAACGGTAAAAAATACGCGGCTGATTCAATTGTTGATACAATTCCAACTTCTGGATGCTGAGTGTTACAAGGTTGTTGTGTGATACATGCTAATAGTTCGCCGCTGGCATTGAAATCGCACTGCACTTTGTAATCAGTGCATTGCAAAATCGTTCAATTATTGCTGACCAATCGCACAAAAAAGGAGCAATAAAAATATCTCGGCCGCAAAAAAACTTAAAGGTCATAAAAACTTACTATTAGTCGAACAAAAAACTCTGCTTAATTTGTCGGCCTCTACAAATACGGCAGCGACAAATAAACAAATTATCAGCGTTTACTACAACCCTTTTTAATGGGCGCACGAATTGCTAACCCTTTATTCTTTATTCGGTTTTTGCGCTTAGTATTTTACGTCGATTGCAGCAAAAAAATTGTGTTACTTTCTTTTTGATGCCGTGCGCGCGTTTCCCCGATAGAAAAGAAAAGTTTCTTCTCTTGTGTTGCGCCTCTTCACTTTTACCTGCATACCACGCTCACTTTCATGAAGAAGCCGCCCGAATTTCGTTGTTCCGTGCCTCGGAAATAGACAAGTCGAGAAATAATAAATAATTTGAATGAATGAGCAAAACGTGGATCGTTAATGAACTGCGCGCCGTATCACGCCGATCGAAACGAGAGGACGAAGAAATAGAAGATCAATTAGTGCACTCTGCTGTGGCTGGTTTGCGGTCGGAAAAAACTCTCGAAAAGAACGTGAGAAGCAGCTTTGTTGCACAAGCTATAAAAATAGCAAACGCCCGACGCGCAGCGGATGCGTCGATGAATTTATAGTTGGTTCGCGCGGTTATCTGATGAGGCAATCGAGCGATGAGGGTGAAAAAGATACACACGCTCGCGAAATATACCTGAATACGTATTTAATCTCATAAATTCGACCAGTGCATGACAAGTCGCTTAGAATACAAGAATAGGATACAAGATGTGTATGTAAATGCACTGCTAAAAAAGCAGTTTAAATTAGAAACGCTTTGGCGAGCGCCAGAATGGGCGCGCCAGTGGACGGAAGAGGCAGACTGCCTCCGGACGCGGCAATGTCCAGATGACTGTACTTGATCGGCACACTGCTTCCGGATCCATGCTTATCCAAGCCAGATGCGAGCAGCAGGAATGCGGCCGGTCCTTGATGACCGCGCGCCGTGCGCGACGAGGGTAAATTGTTGCATTGCATGATATCATCGCCGGCGGATTTGCCACGATGAAACTCTAAATCCTCGCGACGCATCGTTGATATCTCGAAGGGATCGCCAATGCGCTCGCCGGATTTTTGCAAGCGCCCGCTCACACCTGCCTTGCGGGCCGGTCCGTTATCGACGGCTGAAACAAAGCGAAACGCACACGATGAGCAGAGCTTCTTTTGGGTATCAGTGCAATATATAGCATGGCGAACGTTATTCGAATCGACGGAAAAAAGCGGCACAAGAAGAAATATAGCGGCTTAAACATCTAACTGTAATTGCGCGCAAAGTAAACACTCGCGTACGGCAAAGTGAAAGAGCGATCGAAAGAAAGAAAGGCCCATTTCCCATTCCGGGTCGCATGATCGCTGAAACGGGCACACGAGAAGAGCCATACGCGCAAATAAATACAAATCGATGGACATCGGACATTCTTCATTGCGCCAAAAACGAGGACACATAGCGGATCATCGCGCACCTCACCGTTGCCCGGGAGAAATGAACAAATCTCCTCTCATTATTCTTAACTGTGCTTTTTTTAGGCATTTTCTCTCGTTCGCTCCATACTAATACGCCATCATGTATTTGTCCACACACACACACACTCACTCACGACGTTCTTTGTTGCATTGTGAACGTCGACGCGATTGCTGTTATGTTTCTTTCCAATTTACAGTTACTTGCCCATACTTTGCATGACTTTTATCGAAATTGCAGAATTGATTTCAATCCGTTTCTTATTATACTAGGTCATGTATATTATTAATTACAACTGTTTATTGTTGATATATACATTTCCCTAAAGGAAACCGTTAATTTCCTTGGAAAACGCGCACGAACATTTACCGCAAGAAATCGTTTATGAAAAATTCCATAATCGCGAAGCAAATAAGACTTAAATTAAGCAAAAAAATGAATGCAATGCTTACCAATAGAATACCCATCGCCAACGGCAATACAGGCATGTCCTGTAAGGGTGGCTACGGTGAAGAGATGCGGATTGACTTCTTTGGCGGCCAATTCCTTCATCTACGCATCCAAGAATCGAAAATAAATTTGAAAATGGTTATAGATGTTAGGCAGCCAACATAACAAGTTTATATACCTCGCAAAGGACGTCAGCCATCACCATTCGTCCTTCAGCGTCCGTGTTGCCAATGCGCACCAATTCCCCGGAGCGTGCTTTGATTAACTCATCAGAAACGTAGCAATTTGATCCCACGCTGTTGCGGACCATGCTCATTGCAGCAATTACTTTTGTTTGTTTTGGCTTTAATTCAGCCACGGTTTTCATGAAACCTGCAACGGCGGCAGCACCACATTTGTCCCTTGACATGCCAGCCATGACTCCCCCGGCTAGAAATGCAATTGGACGTTAGAATTTCATTTGTATTTGTTAGGGAATTGAACAAACCTTTAATGTCAGCACCACCGGTATCATAAGTGACACCCTTGCCAACTAGCATCACTGTTTCTTTAACTTCAGTTCCTGGGTCGTATTCCAAGAAGATGATACATCCCTTATGCCTTGGAACTACGCTAGCAGCGCGATTAACAGCCTCAAATAAGGGGTACTCGTTTTGGAAACGATCTTCCCCTTCGACTACTCGCACTTTAATGCAAGACTCCTTAAAATGTTGTTCGACATATTCGCGTACTTTGGGCGGTGCCATGCGTTCTGGATCACCATCGCCAATATCTCTCGCGATGATTCTTCCTGCCTCAAGGGCTTTGGCAACTTTGAGCAGTTCATCAAGTTTGCTTGGGTTCTTGTGAATTATACCCAATTGTTGAATAGCTGGAAGATTTTTAGGCTTCAGTTCCCTGATTTGAATTGGCTATAACATAATTGCAAATATAAGCATCATTAAGTATTCTTATTTGTTGCCAAGTACCAGAAAGTCGTATAATGTTGTTATCTATAAGCACTTAAGGCTTATCAGTTAAGGACAGCGTACAAATTTAACTTTCCAATCATGGCTTATAAGCAATTTATATGCTTATCTTATCATAGTATGTAAAACGGTTTGGCTCGATTAAACTTTGCGAAAGTTTGGTATGTTAAGTCTAGTAAGAATTAGCATTTCAAGAAATCTTTCAAGTTGAATTGAGGAATGAAATTGAACAGGTGGCGCCAGATGAAATTCAAACTTTTTTAAAAACTACGAAAGGCGCGCTTATTCATATTTGTGATAGGCAAATATGCATGACAATGCAACCAAGCATTGTTATCTCACTCAAAATGATAATAGACACGCGTCAAAATATTGACATTAGCGGATTATGTAGAAAGAAAGTTAAAACAAACGTACCACGTGAAGTGCTTCAAAAACGCCCAGAAGCGTGACGAGGTCAGCATCCTTAAAGTCGGCGTGATCGAGCAAATACAATAAGGGTCGTGTGATACCTGCGCTCAGCGCTTTTTTGACTCCCTTTGCGGCCGCATCTCGGAATGATCGCACATCATCGTAATCCGGATCAATTTCGCCTGTGGAGGCAACAACAACCCGGCCTGCCGGTGTCTCCGGTAAAGGCAGGATACACACATCTTTTGTTACGGTTTGATCGTATTTGCAGGCGTTCTGGACCGCACTAGCGAGGGGGCAGATCCCGTCGGTGGGTACATTTGGTGTACAAATGTATAATATACCATCGTACTCGTTGGCACTCTTCAAGTCGCACACTTTATTGATCGGGAAGAACATCGTGGAGGGTTCGCTCCTCTCCGCGGCGCAATCGTGAAAATACTGAAAGCGTCAACGCAACTGACAATGCAACAATGTAGGAAACAATGAATTGTTATTGAATGCGGTTGTGCAAGTTACCTTGACTGTTGGCCCTGTGTGAGTCGCGTACTGGTGCTGTTCGTTGACGGATTCCCTCGAGGTTGCGGGCGTACAAATGCATGCACATCGAGTAAACGTCAGCGAGCGTGTGCAGCGATACGGCCGTATTTATGTGAAACGCGACTCACACGATACCCAACTTAGCAAACAAATTGATGTGCCGTTTGACCGCCAGAGCGAGTATGCTTTTGAGTCATTTGCGCATGGATTTCATAGGAAAAGTCATAGCACCGCACGCACTTTGGTTCCATGATCTGTTTACGTGATTATCACTCGGTCCATAAATATTCCAACACGTGCTTTATCGTATTCAACGGAAACTTGAACGATAGGGCTTCTGCCTCAACTTTGGAACGAGCTATGTATTTCTGTATATCTATAAATGCTTCGCTTAGTAAAATCAAAGTCAATGACTCGACTCTCGAAACTTTTACGCAGAAAAGTTTCAAAGTGGCTTTGATACTTTCATTATTCACTCGGAGAGGGCACTCTTTACCTGAAATTCCAATAAAAGGTGCGCTCATTTCATAACAAGTTGTTATATTTCCGCATTGTTAACAATAAATAAATACATAAATACATGTTTTCGTTCGTTAAAAAAAAGCAAGTGGATTTCTCTTTGGTCCTGCTGGTGCGCTTTAGGGGCTTACAGTCGAAGATCCTGTGCCCGGGTAGTAGGCAGAGTACGCAAGACTTTGGGGGCTCTCCGCGGAAGACGAACTTCCGGAAGTGTACGTAGATCCGGAGGAAGCCGAATTCCAGATGCGCGCGTATGGTCCGCCAGTTGCCGGTTCCCAGCCGGGTTCGTACGAGCTTGGGGTTGATGGTGGACCATACATGGACATTGGTGGCTCCATGGGAGTCATGGTCATGGGTAATGGCATCTTCATGCCAGCTTTGCTAACGAGCTGGTAGACAATGAAACCAAGAACAAGAACAATGGCCAGTTTGCTAAGAATGAGCGCTTTCATTGTCTTCAAGTACAAGAGACCAACGAAGATTGGCATCAACGCTTGCATCTTCAGTTTGAGCAATAAGAGCACAGGGAAGAGCAGTTTCTTCTTAAGTAGTCCTCGTTCTACAAAATAACGCGTAAATTGCAATGATAACACTTTATCTCATTATTATATCACCTTGAACAACGGGTTCAGTAATGTCCAGCCCCTTCTTTGTGTTGTAAACTAATTCGGAACCATCGAAGAAGCTTGGTAACTGCATACGGAACTCGTGGGTCTTGATGATTCTTGCGACACGTTTGAAGATTGCATTGTCAATATTCTACAATTGAAAACTTGATAACTTTTGCTCCTTTCGTTCCGGAGATGTTAAAAATTACCTTAATACTGCGAGCATCACTTTCAATATTTAAAATACTGTCCAAGTATTGCAAGACGTTAAGTTTGACACATTCGGCATCCGCGCACGTTGCCAATACGTTGCTCACCAACTGATCGCCACTGCGCGGAGTTCCAACACCCTGAAAATCCGACTGTGCGAGCGCCACGCTTGCAAGGACGAGCAAGGATCCAAAACGCCACATTTTGTGTGAGTGTGTGTGTTTGATGGATTGCCAGGAGCAATTATTAGCTTATTAACGAACGAATTATTGATGTTGAATGCACCTCCTGTGAAGCGTGGGCGCGGTTTTATATTGGCATGTGATGGCGATGGTGGCAAGTGTGACAATTATTTATTGGTCATCGCATATACGCCGCTTTTCTTCAATTGTCCGGCTAGCGGATTGTGTGATGCGCCTAACAATTAGCGCCCAAATTTGAAAGTTATGGTATGTGGTGCCGCTACGTCCGGTTCATTTTAAGTACAAAATTTAAATGAGTGAAACCAAAACCGGCGGTTTCGATTTTAGGATATTTTATTATTTCCACACGTGGAATGCACCCAAATGCCTTCTTTACATCGAACCAAATCATATATGCGCTAATCATACACGAATGTCAATTCACGACCCAGACGAACGCAAACGTGTTTAATACATAAATTAGAAACACAATGCATGATGGACTTTTGCAAGAAGCTTTCGTTTGATTTACGTGATTATCACAAATTAATTAATAGACTTATGTGTTCTTTGAAAATTTACACTAACTTATTTTCCTTTTGTTACAGATGGTTCCAAAATTCCAAAGCAAAAAGTTATTGGTAAGTACCCTAATCTGGGAATTTGTTTATGCGGTGGCATTGTATTTGCGGTTGATATTGAACTCTATAAGAATTTATGGAGTGTTTACAGATTGTGATTTAATATGTGGTAAAAACGCTTTTCAATACATTTGATTGATAGGTTCTAGTATTTCCATTTTTGGTAACAAATAATTATTTGCATTAACTATAAATATGTGTCATTGGCACTATTGTAGTATTTCAATTACGTTTATTTACGTTCCGTTGGGTGTCAAAATAGTTAACAAATATTTACGTTAAAGAGAAGTCGGTAAAAAATATGACGCGTAGCGCAACAAAACCATGTTTTGCGAGAGAATAATATAACTTCTGCTATTATTAAATACGAAAAAATTAAAATTTTAGTAATGGACACTGAATGTTATTCATTTGAAAGGTTAAAAAAAAGGGCAATGGACATTTGTTAAATTAAATATCGATTGAATAAGTGATTATTCACGTCCATCATCATCATCGCAAGTCAATTATTACAAAGTAGTATTGATCAATTGAGATAGCGTTTAAACTGTGTGGATTACGTTTTAAATAATTGAAAGATGTCAACAGTGGTAGGTGTATTTCTTCGTTTCATCATACAAAGATACTTTAATGATGGTAGCTGCGTAATGCATTTTCTTGGAGATAATGCTGAAATTATTCAGTCAAATATCACACAACCAATTTACATATTTAATGATTCCTCATACTTTTTGAACGTATCTTCAATGGATCGGTGCTTGAATTATATCATAATGCATTCAAAATCCAAAGAAATATTTGAAACAGTAGAAAATTATATGTTGCTGGACAATTCTTCTCGTTACAACAACCGCAAATATCTAATCGTAACTGAGGATTCACAAGGGTTAAATGGTATTTTTGATTCGTCCTTTGTCAAGTTTGTGCCGAACTTTGTAGTTGCATTATTTGACGGCTTATCTCTTAATGAGAGTTTTAATCTAACAGTGAATGTGAATTGCTCCTTAACATTCTTCTATGAAAATTACCCTGGATCTGGTGCAAAGTTACAAGACATTTGGTACTGTTTGTACAAAAATGGCAAAACAACATTTGTTAAATGGAAAGACATTGATTTATATCCAGAGAAAATTACTGTTAGGCACGTGGAAAAGAAAGAAATGTCAATCGCATCTGGTTACATCATTCCTTATTGTCAACCAGAGACCATGACTGGATTCCATATTGAATTCCTAAAACTTTACGCTGAAGTTTACCATTTTACAGTGGTTATCAATCGTACGCGAATGCAAGTTGTTGATATAATGCATAAACTTTATAACAGACAAGTTGACGTTGGTGTTTGTACGTAATATTTCAAAGTTTTTAATTTGGCGTTCAAAGTTGTATTTGCAGCCATGTTAATGGTGAGATGGGATCGTTATAAACTCGCTGATATGTTATCACCAGTTGTGGTAACTACAATTGGTGCTTTGGTACCAAAACCCAAGTAAAATGTTTAATCGATTAATATCTTCTGAAATTAATTTATTGCATTTCAAGTTTGATAAGTGGTTGGTTCCTCTACATCAATCTATTTTCTATTGCAATTTGGCTCGCAATCATTTGGTCTTATCTCGCTTTGATTACGCTCTTAGAGTTGAATAGTATAACATCATACGGCAAGAAACGCAAGAAATCTATTCAAATTGATGATGTACTTCGATTAATTACCAATCAAGCAATACCATTTGCTCGTAGAAAGTTCAACTTTTGGAAAACACGCTATTTTTTTGGCCTGCTCGCCTTTGCTTCACTATTAATTTCCTGGATTTACTCGACAAAGTTGTCAAGCATTATAATCTTACCCCTGTTCGTATATTCTTCGAAATTTGCGTATTACATTTCATGATACTATTTGTAGATATGAGGAACGTATTGATACAATTAAGGCGTTAGTAAAGTCGAACAAAGAAGTAGTAACTTATGACGACATTATACCTACTCCGTTACAATACGACGCAAAAGTAGGCGATGGTGCATAAACAATAATTAATAAGTGCTAACCTCGATTTTTTAGTTATCTAGCAGGCAGCTCTACAAACAAATTGCCGTAATTCCCGAAACGGAAATACATATTCAGGTGGCGAACGCAAGCAATGCATTCATTATGTACAAATGTCGTGAGTTCTTCTCATTCGATGTTTATCTCAATGAGAGCTTGCTGCGTACGCATCGAGCAATGAAAGAAAACATTTACGAAATACTTATTACTATTTATTTGACGAAAAACAGCGCGCTTTTAGAAAGCATGAATGATTTGATGCTCAGGTGTGCTCAGCATGGACTGCATTTTAAATGGTTGGAAGATTCGCTTAGACTTGATAGACTTTCGTTTTTTATCGAGTCCGAAAACATTGCGGGGAATTTCGTTCCTTTGAATTTTGGTCAAATTAGTGGCAGTCTGCTCATTTATTTCGTTGGCATTTTGTTGGCTACACTCAGGTTTGGGTTTGAAGTACTTAGAGCTCGGGGATAGTTATAGTTCAACAAATAACTTTATTCATGAATAAATAAATAATTTATGATACAATCATTTTAAGTATCGTGTTGCTTATGGTCTGTAAGCAGAATAGGCCAAGTCTTCGGCGTTTTCTTCTCTCAACGCTCTTGCTGCCGGCCATGGGGCGGAGTGTGATACGACTGGATGAACATGGTCGGCGGCTACCTTTTTGCACAATTCAAAGACGGCTAATGCGATTGAAGTCACAAAGGTGACGAAAGAGAGTTGAATGGCGTTCCATGTCTTGAGTCCAAGAATGCCCAAAGCAAGCGGAATCAATGTGATTGCTTTAAGGATGACGATCATCAAAATGGGGGCGAAGATTTTCTTCAATTTCGATGACTTACGTGCTGTAAATTGCAAATTTCGTATTAATTTCAATTGTTGCTGGAATGTTCTTTAATACCTTGAGCACCAGTTGACAATTGCACTTTCATATCAATTTCGTCCTCGTTCAAATTCCGCGCGCTTATTTGTACTGCTGATCCAAAAGGCAAGTCCACGGATAATTCTTGCGAAGACATCCATTTGGTTAATTCGGTCTCGATGTCTGGAGTATTTTCAGCGTTTGATTGTGGAATTGCGTACGCTAGGCTCGCGATGCAGAAGAGGGCGAATGTTACTTTGATGAAGGACATGGTTCGGTGGGCTAATTGATTGGGTTGATTGATTGATTGATTGGTGTTGACAGAGCAAGTGCAATGACAAAACTGATATTTGTGTGGGCGAGGCGTTGATATTTATATGAAGGAAAATGAAAGTTTACATTTCCATATTGTTCAATCACATATTTGCTCGTTTGATTTGATCGCACGCGAATCGTACTCAATTAGACATTTTTGGTGGTGGCTGTCTTATGAATATTTATGCAGTGATGTTCACCTTATGATAGACAGTTAATAGGTGGACAAGTCAAAAAGTACTGTTAGTTTTGAACTTTGCGTAATTAAATTTGTAGCATTATTTATTTGCTAGACTAACTGTTAATGGGTTATTAATATTGAACTTAATTTTGCATTCAGTTCTTAGATGTCTTAAATATCGCGCAATCTAATAATAAATGATAGCAACAGAGTAGTTAATTTTCGTGCAATTGAATCAAAATTTTTGACTTCTTTGTATTCTTCTTGCCTCCCAGGAAAGCGGAATTTAAGGTAGTTAATAGATGAGGAAAACATTCTCAAGTGTTTGCGAAAAAATAGGTTTTATTTTAGCAAAAAGCAAATAATCTTTGAATAAATTAAGCCAAAATGATTCGTCTTTAGTATTTTACGTGTTGACATCAAGTACACCTCAAATTTATTCATTTTGAATTATTTTTCAATTGTGCTAGGTAAATAATTTTACGTGTAATTATAAACAGATAAATTTGCTTTTATTCCGAGTAAACAAATAATTAAGTTGATTTCCCAATTATATTTTTGACAGTACCGTTGACCACGTTCCAATTATATTTAAAAAGAGTAATTATCTAATTAATCAAACTCATTCTATATACTTAACTAACATGAACATGACGAAAATAATAATTTTTAATTTTCTTCTATTTATTTCCGTTCTATTTTCATTCTGAAAAATTGTGGTAAACGAGAAATTAATTTGCAAATAAATAATTTATTCATCGTAACAATTTACAATAGAAATTCGACTACATTTTCGTATAACAAATAAATATTAAAGCCAAGCCAACATTGGATCACATTTATTGTTGCTTATAAGCTGCGTAAGCTAAATCCTGAGCGTTTTCATCAATGGCTCTGGCCGCATAGTGGCTGCTGTATGATTCCCACGGAGAATGAGCAGAAATTTGTGGATGCGCATTGTCAGCCGCGATCTTCTTGCACAATTGGAAGACGGCTAAAGATACGGAGACAACGAAGGAGAAGAAGGAGAGTTGGAGTGCGTTCCATGCCTTGAGACCAAGAATACCCAAAGCTAATGGGATCAGAGTGATTGCCTTGAGCAGGACGAAGACTAAGATTGGTACAAAGATCTTCTTCAGTTTGGATTTGCGTGCTTGCACGTCACCGGAGAATTTCACTTTAAGGTCCAGTTCGTCCTGGTCCAGGTTTCTTGCTCCAAGAGTAACTTCCGAGTCTACCATGGGTAGTTTAAAGGTCACATCATGACTTTGAATGTAGTTTTCAATTCGGTCTTCGAAAGAAGAAGATCCTCGAGCGCTCACTTCATTGGAGCGAGCGTTTTTGGTTACTTTGACATCGTCACTCAACTAAATTAAAAAATAAGTGTTTGGATTATCTTCGGGTTTATTCTTCGCTGTTGTTTACTATTTACCTGGTAGTTGTCTGTTTGGAATATATTATCGAGGAATGTCATCGCCTTGAACTTGATGCAAGCCAATGCATCATCGTTGTTGCACATGGAGCGCATTTCCTCGACGGTCGTATCGAGGAAGGTGCCCTTCCAGAAGTTGCCTGTTGGCGTTGCGTGCGCGCACGCAATGAAGAATAGTAATGCGCACACTTTGGCGTTCATTGCGATTGATTGCTTTGCGGAGGTGTTGTGTTGAACAATCAAAGAACTATTGGTGACTGACGACTTTGATTGCAGGCGCACCTCTATTTATTCGCGATTACATCGGAAATCGAATATTCGTTTATGGCGCTGTTGTTCGTTGACACTTTTTTCTTCATTTGATATCCTGCTCATTTCAACGACGCGTACTCCTCGAAAATATGCGACACAATGTGTAAAGAATGCATGCATGTATGTCTGCGTCTAAACTGAATACTAATGCTGCCCTATTGTAGATCTTTGGCGACTGTGTTCCGTTTTCAAATATGCATTCTTCGTCTGTTAACAAAATGCGTGTATACTGAAGAATTGATATTCAGTACGGATTTGGGGGTTTATAGGTTTTTTTTATCATTGTTTCATTCGTATCGAAGTGAATACATTAATCGGAAATCAATCAAAAGTTTCAAGTGTGTAAATTAGTTTTCTTCATACTTTTTATTCAAATTTCAAACAGAGTTTATTTTCTTTGATAAGGCTCATTTGAAGACATACTCTCTTGCTTCCAAGTGATTCTGAAGGGTCAGAAGATATAATAACGCTACTCATATTTTAATTACTTTATTTTTTATTCATTACCTTATCACAGAAATGCGAATATCAAGATTTTAAAATTTTAAGTGATACTATCAAGAAACTTAGTTCTAATTATCCGGTTTGATAAATTAGAAGAAACTGAAATTTTGATTTTACGGGGTAAATCATACATTCATTGCATAGCAAATTTAAATAATTATTAAATATTTATTCAAACAATGAAGAGGTCAAGATACACGAAAAGTGGTTTATTTGGTAATCAATTTGAGAATAACTCGGGATAGTTATTAAAGAGATAATGAAAATTTATAATTCAACGTATTTATTAAATAAATTCATAAATAAATAATTTATCAACAAAATAATCATCCAAAATTTTGGTTCAAACAATTGTACAACAATTCGAATTATACGTAAGCGTTGTAGGCCATTTCTTGAGCGGATAATTCACGTCCATAACCATGATCCCAACCGGCAACTGGGGCATGATCAATGTGATGCTCATGATGGTCATAGTGATGATCATGATGATCAACGTGATGCGGGTAGTGGATGACTTCGTAGTTGACCACCTTTGGTTTGGTGAATTTGAAAATAACCATGGCTGCGGTTAATACCATGGACAGAAGTCCCAAAGTGAGGGCTTTCCATGTCTTGAGCGCGATAAGAGCCAAAGTCAAAGGTACCAAGACGGCGGTTTTGAACTTGAGGCCGAGCAAGAATGGGACGATCACTTTCTTGACCACTTTGCTTGATCGGCCAGTTGCCAGTGGCACGGTGAGGTCTTGCTCAGCTTGCAAGGAACGTGGTACCAATGCGCCAAGCGGTCCATCAGCGCGTAGAATTTGTGGGACGCGTGCCACGAGTGAATGTGAATGAATGAAGTTTTCGAATGAGTCGAAAATGTCTTCCTTTCCACTTCTTTCAACCTTGAATCGAATCGAGAGCACATCTTATAATTGATTATTTCTTCGATTAGTTCGTATTACCTGAGCGTTTTGATCCTTGACAATCAATAAGTCCTCAGACAGTTTGATCTTGTCTGCGCCTGATACAAAGGACATCCAAGAGAGCGCTTTCGGCTTAACACAACTCACACTCAAGTCCTTCAGACAACCGTGGTACATGTCGAAGGCGACATCGAGAGCCGATGGCGCTTCAGCGCTGCTGACTGCAAGAAGCGCAGCAACAAAAGCGGACAATGCAACGAATCGATACATTATTGCGTGCGTTGTGTGTTTGTTTTGTTCACGCTTGAATGAATCGATTGACAATGATGCGTTTTTTCACCTACGCCGTCAATTTTATATCGCCGCCGGCAACGGAAATGGAAACCAAATGTGATTTATTGGGGATAGACGTGATTTGCATGCATAATTTGTTTGCATATCTCGTTTTGTGAAACTCACTTATGCTGATGAATTTTGTTTTGTTTCCTATTCATATTTATTTGATTGGCACTCGTCAAAGTAAGTGCTGAAATAATGGGTCAATAGCTCAAATTCCATCAGGTAGTTAGTTGAATGCCAGACTAGCATGCAATTAATTACCAATTAATTATACTTACACTCGACGTGTTCTCTAACGTGCGTCTCATCCTTGACTTTGAAAAGCTCATATAGAATATGACAGTAAGTGCTCGATTAGGAAATTAATTTCAAACAACCGTACCTCATAAAAAAGCTACTCGAATAGAATTCGTATGTAGAGAGAAAAATATGAATGAAAGTCATATTTAGATATATGTATTTTCGCTTAAAGGAGAACAACTTATTGAAGTATTTTCAAAGGTAGTTTGGATGAAAAGTAGAGTATGTTTTATATCACAATAATTTATTGTTTCAAATATTAAATAGGTATAATAATTTACTTACAACAACAAACGTATTGACTAAAACGTAATTATTTGCACTTAAAGCTGCGTAGTAGTACAAATGGTTTCTCAGTTTTATTCTGCCAAATCTAATAAGTAATTTAAAGTCAACTAGTGCCTTAATGTCCCTTGAGCATATTGCAATTACTTTAAATCTAGTGACTGTATTTAAACACTACACCTCCACAATGCCTACTTTGACTATTAAACTAACGCAACAGACACGTTTATGAAATAAATAAATAATACATTAGAATAAATAAATAAATAGTAACGTGAGGTTTCTTTCTCTATCGTAAATACAATATGGCAAAATGCATTAAAACAAAATTCGTCCGCTTCGTCCCAATCGTCGTAATTACACAGGTTTTTTCGTAGTTGTTTTCTTCGCGATCCACCAGTAAATCCCTGACTGTGATTAATCCGCTACGGATAAAGAAATAATGTTTGGAAGAGGTTAAAAACTGGCTGAGCATGCTGGATATAATGTGGAGCAGTCTCGTTTATCTTGGCCATCGCGTGCTGCTTGCACATATTTGTAGAAGCGAATGACTGCCGGATTACTCGATGTTGGTTTTTCCAATTCGCTGGCATCCCTGCAAATTAGAAGAGCGATTTAAATGATCACCAAGCATGAAAGTTGATGAAAACATTTTATGACTTGGCGGTGGCATGCGGTGGCATGTCATTCAGACATTAAGTGAATGATATTTTTTCGTTTTTGTAACGAGTTGATGATTCAAATTGAAATGTAAATAAAGTGATGTCTGCGCGCGCACGGCCACATTTGGTTATTTTTTGGGTCAATTCGGTTGACCTTCTTTTTCCTCTTCTTCAGCGCGCAGCAGCACCTTGCTTCTCCTTTTTCTTCGTGGTCACATCTAAGACAAGTACGCAATTAATGATGGCTTGTCTTGTCTTGTAATGTAATGTTGTCGAACGGCGGCATGGAAACTTTTATTTCCCGGCTGAATCAGCTCATCTAATATAATTGATTTCAAGCGAATGCATGTGAATCTATTTGACTGACATGTGTCTCTTACAGTACTTGCGAGCGGCTGACTTGTTAGCTCGTACTAGCGGTACAAAGGAATAAGGCTATAATGTTAATGCGGCACGTGTGAGATGATTGTGCGAGCATACGTAATGAAGAAACAAATGAGAAGATTTTTACCTGCTCAGTTCGGCGCTGAGCAAATTGCTGTGCGGACTGTACTTTTCCGGTTCGCTATACATGTTGCAGACGAGACGCTCGCGACACGCTTCGTCCATGACGGTGAGCTCGTTGAAAACGTTGTCGATTTTTGCAAGAATTGGACTGTAAAACGGATCCACAATGCTTGTGCTTTTAATCTTATCATTGCTGATCCGCGCCAACGTCATTGAGTGTCGCTGATTCTCATTTCCGTTTGCACCATTCTGCAGTTGCGATTGCATGGCGACCAATGTGTTGACGCCTGGTAGATTGTTGTAGAATGCACTGCCGGATGCACTGCTCGTTGGTATCGCAAGAGCTGGTGGTGGTGGTGGCGGTGGAACTTGATGCTGAAGAGGTGCTGGATATATCGCTTGCGTATGGGCAATAACCTGCTTTTTACATAAATAAATTCGGTAAAGGCCTACTTTAATTCGGAGATATTTTAATGAACGTACCGGTTGCAACATTTGCGGCGGAGTGAATATTGAGGAAGGCGGTGGACCAACGGCTGAAGACTGTGCTTGATAAGCGGCAGCCAACTTTGACGTTTGCTTGGCTACTTGTGATTGAATTTTGAGTTTCTCTTGGAATTTGAGTGATGTTTTAATTTTGTCCTGCAGCCGCTTATTTTCCAGTTCAACGCGTTTTTGCTCTTCTTGCAGACGCGCTTTCAGCTGAAATTTATTTCGTCATATAAATAATCATCGCAAATAAGTTTACGAGCGTGTCATTGAAAAAATAAGAAGTTCATTGCAATTGAAGCACTTTGGATTAACCGAGTGGAAACGTTGGAGAATATAGGTACCGCTTGATTTATTTAATGATCAATTAAGAGATTCTAAATCTTCCGCGAGGAAAAAGCGATGTTATTTGAAGATGTTATTATTTAAATCTCATTCAAATCTTGTTTACTTCGAAAACAGTGTCGCCGAATATTGGTATTATAATTATATGCTAGTTTCGAAAATCATGCTGATTAATGCCGCACATGCGTCTGACCACTTTTAAAGTTCTGCTCACATAATGTTTCGCGTAAGAAAAAGTTCAAGAAAGCGCATCTAACCTACATAAGTAACGTGCCTCAAATACATTTACCTAATTACTTATTCAAATACCAAAAGCCGAGTGCACATCACATTTATTGGATAAGCGATGTGTGCGCGCGCGCGTTTTCGCTTTGTCGGTTTCTATTTGATTTGCAATCAGCGCTTTTAGTACCGCGATAATCAAGCGTAATGTTCAAGTTCAAAAACACTTCATACCATTGCCTCTTTCTCCGCTTTGAGAATGAGATTCTCGATTTCAGCTACGCTCAAGGGCCCCGCTTTCAGCTTGCCAGGTGAAGCAGCTGGCCCACTATTCGGCGGTCCAACTGGACTTCCTCGCATGCTCGGATACGGCTTTAGATATGGTGCTACCGGTTGCCCTTGACCCGCATAGTCGTCATCTTCGGGCGGATCTTTATGTGTTTTACGACGCAGCGAGCTGAAAGCATATCGTGGTTAGCACAATTACAGTAATACTTTCATCGCGTTTCTCACTCGTGTCCGCCGTAGCTGGGTCCGTCCGTGTAGTACGAAAAGTCCTCGTGGTGCTCCCCGATATGATCAATGTGGTGGTCGTGATGGTCGTGGTGCTCGTGCCATCCGGGCGGTGGATGGTCCAATTCTATGCCACCTGCGTGCAAACTGTGCAAATGCGGTACGTGGTGCAAGTGCGAGATCTGATGCTGGTGGTGGTGGTACTTTGTGGGGCTGTAGTACGGGCACAGCTTGAACAGGTGGCCGAGGAAGGGAAACACAAAAAGGATCACCTTTAGGAGCAGCTTTTTCGCAGCCGCGACGCCCATGATCACTGGCAAGAAGAACATAAACTTCATACTTAACAGCTTCACCACTAGGATGAGCGCGGCGAGCGCCCACATGAGACGTTCGCCTATGAATTTCCCTGCGAATTAATGACAAAATGTCACACATGCGCCAACTGTCCATTCTTTGTGAGTGCGTTTTTGGGGCCAGTCACAAAAAATTTGCAAGTCAAAGCGCACGCATTGCGTTAAGTACCTTGTTATGCTCATTACGCACAGAAACGAACAGACCACTCTGTTATTTCGTGCTCTTCGTAATGCGGCTTTTTTGGAGTATATATTTTTTTCTTCATTTAGTGTGAAACCGAAACCGTTACGACGGTTGTAAAATTTACTTGCGCACATGTATGAATATCTGATATTTCTTTTGTCTATGCGTTTTTTGGTAGTTGGTCGCCTTTATTAAATTGGTAATTGAGGATGAATTAACAACGCGTGTCAGGCGTGTGGTGCACACGCGGAAAAATTACAAAACAACAAAACGCAACCGAAGCTGAAAGATTCAAACTGTAAATTGGTCTTGTATAATCATCCAATATTGTGCGATTGAATTATTAATAATATTGTTCTTAGACGCATAGAAAGCGATAACCGTAAAACAGGTATTCGAGTCGGGCTATTATTCAAAAGAGACAAACAACTCAATTGATTCAAAGTCAATGGCATATCCTATTTTTTTCTAGGGTATGTTACGTCGTCGAATGTATTTTTAAATGAGAAAGTGTGTCATGTCAATGAGGAATCAAAAAGATTTCGTCATTCATCTCGGCGACGAGATGTTCACACACATACTCTAAGTAAATTACCATTATTGATACGTACGTATTTTCTTAAATAAGCGCGGACTTCCGACGTCCCCGCTGTGCGAACGTCTCTGAGCGGCTAGGTCTAAGCGCACCAATGCGCTGCCATCCTCTTGGAGTGCTCGTGGCGAGATGCGAACTACTGCGCCCCCGCTGGATATGAATTCCGGTAAGGATAGTTCAATGTCGTGCGTGTACAGAAATTCCTTGGCCTTGTCCTGCACGGTTTTCGTGACCTCCTCCAAGGGCGTCGAGGCGCGTGCCGTCGTCGACGACGACGCTAACTCGATCTGTTCCGCTTCAATATGCCGCGTCTTTGTGGAATTCCGCGCAATTGCATTAGCATCGAGATCATTTTTGGTGAAGCGGAGAAAGCTGCTCACTTCCAAGTCACCACTGCTGAACGTCTCGTCCAAGTAAGCGCGGAAGGTATTCTTGATACACTCCGTGGAAAAGTCCTTGCACTTGTATAAATTGGCCCACAGCGAGTTATCACTTTCGCCGAGCGCCGGGTGCGCCGCAAGGATCACGCTCAACATCCACACGAATCGCATTGTCAAATTGTTGTGTCACTCGCACAGCCCGGCATTCGATTTCATTCTTCGTGTCGTTTTTCTTTCGCGCACAAATCAAAAACCGCGCGCGCTCGCACGTACACCGTGTGCGAAGTGGATCAGCGAATTCAGGGCATCATCGCGCACATTTCGCTATTATTGCTGCTGCTGGTGCTGCTGCTGAGTGCTGGTCTCGATGAGAGGCAACGCACGAATGGACGTAAAGACGCGTTCTCCGCCGATGATGCTCACCACGTGAATGGCAGTCCGGTGCGCCAAGCTTGGCATTAATCGGCACACTTCCTCTTCTTCGTCTTCAGCGACGTCGCTGGTCTCTGTCGCTCGCCGTCTTTGGCCCCTTCTCAGACAGCAGCACCAGCACCAGAAGGTATTTGCCAGTGCATTACCTTTATGATACCAAACTATCATTAAACCGGCAAAAAATACAATAAAAACTACCAACTCAACTCATCTATGTGTAAAAAACCGGAATAATTCATCTATTTCTATTCGAGCGTGTGCGCGCAGATTGTGTAATAAATGCAACAAGTTCAAGACCAAGTATAAAGAACACGCGCTCGCGCATAATTTCGTTTAATTTTGGCATAGACTGGCATCTCATTGTACCAATTCCTCATTGGTAATGCGGCATGGGCATGTCAACTGACCATTGTGGCTTATGGTTTAAAACAATTGTCCTCATTCGCCTCGCAAGGCAGTGCCATGCGCTAATCGTTTATTTGCGTTTTGCGAATATGTCAAAGTGTTCGTTCTCATCATCATCACTTACGAAAATTGAATTCGTGATCTATCAACAACCAAAAGAAATATGTATTAAAAACACATTCAGCGTCTCATTATAATTAATAATGTGATTCGAATGTACAGTTAGGTTCGTTCTGAGTTATTTCTAAATTCGTTGTAAATGTTTAAAAATGCAAATGGCACTGCTCGTGCAAGAATTTGAGGAAAACAATATTTTCCTCACCTTGTGAGCTGTAACTAATTATATTGTCTTAAAGCAATGCATGTGTGCAATTGGCGCAAATTTTATTGCGAACGCGTCGCGATGACAATTGACCTCAACTTACTTTGACGCGCGAACATGTTCCCGCATTATTGTATTGTGTTTGCTACAGGCGCTTATTTCGTCGCGAATTAATTACAGACGCGTGCGATATGAAATGAAGAGAAATTACACTTTTTTCCACGCTTCCATCGTTCACATCAAATTAACACGCACCTTGATAATGAATTTGAATCATTGCACTTGCGAAATGAACTCTCACTTAATGGTTTAATAAACGTGCTAAATGATATTTAATGATGATTTACGTACGATTTTCTTTTTCTTGGTATGTTAAATTCAGACTAATTCACTCTTTTACTACTTTTGCCAACTATTTCTTCAAGTTGAAGGTTTATTAGCGGTCTAATTAAAGCACTTTTGAATTTATGATTCGACCATTAGTTATCAATGATTAAATTTCGTTCGTTAATCATAATTAACATTAATTACGTATTACTATTTAATTGATGCGCACTCTAATGAACAAATTATGATCGCTTTTTATTTATTCAATAATAACGTAACAAAAATGTACTTTAATTCTGGATTTAGCTTAGTTGAATGACTAACAAGAAGAAAATTCCGTGAACAAAGAAACGGCAGAGGAAGAATCTTTTTATTTCGATTACGGCTTTATATAAAATTATTCTTCTTTTATTATTTATTTATTTTGAATTATTTGGAGCATGGAAAAATAATTACGAGTAAATGACGTGACAACGCTATAATTTCTTTATTTTATATATATTTGAAAAGTCGTTATTTACGAGTATATAATCGTTACTTTCTTGTAATTTGGAAGGAACTTTTAAATTTGTTTATGCCATTAAGTTAATTAGACAGCTTCGGGTTATTGAGATCACTTTCGTAATGCATCTTCAGAAGGTAAACAAACAGAAAAAAACTTAAGCTGGACGCCAGTAGCAAAAGTTGAAGTTGCCAACCGTTGTTAACTGAAGTTGAACTGAAGAGTGGTATCGTTAGAAAGTAGCTTCCTTCTGCTGAGTACAGTTTTATCCTAGTTATAAACATTCTAGTTGGCTAGTTCTTTCGAGGTGTCGCTTTAGATTCCAGTTAGATGGACTTTACAGTTTAGCTACTAGTTAATTGACTATCATAGTTGACGTATATTTTCTTAGATGTCGGAATCCTAGTTGAAACAAGGACTAAAGTTACTAGAGGAATTAATTATATGTACTTAAGTGAAGCTATAACATGATTTCAACAAGTACAAATAATGTTTTTCAGTACCTACTATTAATGGCATTCTAATGATTCGAAAGAACCATCATAAACACATCATTCATTAGGAGCATTAAGTGTTAATTTATTAACTTTCTTACTAATTGTGTACACACTCGTAAAGGATAATTTTCTATCTTCATTTCTTTTTGTCTTTTATTGCGTAGATTGCTTTCGTTATATTTCTCTCAAGGAGTACAAAATAGTTTCCTTGTCTGGAAAATTAACATAGACAGTAATTTGAAAAATGTACAACAATAAAACGCAGAAGAACAAAAAACCAACAAGAAGTGCGTTTAGAACGTCATAAACTTGTCATGCAGGTAGTTTACAAAGTCTAGTGTCTTGAATAAATTCGTTGACTAATTAATTGAAATTAATCTGGGAACTGGAGCAACAACTAACTCAATAAAAATAGTAACTTTGTTCGGAATTCTTTATTCAAAGTAATAATGCATATTTGGCATTGAAAGTAGTTGTGAATCTGAGTTTATGCACTAATTGCTTTTTTAAACAAATATCCACAAAGAGCGCGTAATAGGAAAGGTCGTACGAGAAACAAATGCAAATTCTTTTATGAGATTTAATATTTATTGGACGTTAAGTAAAATTTCTTTCATTTTACAAATGTACAAAGAGAACAAATTGATTGCTATTAAATTGACTCACAATTTATTAATAACTATTGCAGTGAAATGTGTTGCAAACACAAACATAATTAAATAAATAAATAATTTAATTAATATTTAAGTAATAAATAAATACGACGACGTATTTGGTAGTTGCAATCACTTGATCTATTGTTGTCCTGGCTGGTAACCTGGTTGCAAGCCAAGTGGCAGTGGCATGTCGAAGCTCCTGCCGTAGCCGGAGTAGCCACCGTGGCTGGTGCCATGGTCCTCATGCGATGAGGAATGGGTGTTGGAGTGCGAGTAGATGGGTTTGGAGACGATTTCATAGGTGGTTTGTTTGTGGCCACCGCCGGCAAGGGATTTAAGGCCAATGATGGCGGAGAGCATGAGGGAGATCAAACCGGTCATCAAGGCTTTGCCGGCAAGAGCGGCAAGTGCGCCAAGAGCCAGAGCGAAGAGGGTGCCTTTCATCATAGCGCCAGCAGCGAGGAGCATACCACCCATGCCTCCCTTCTTGCCGCCACCTCCCTTGCCACCGCCGAAGCCGCCGCCGGAGCCTTTACGAGCAGACTCGACTGCAGTCTGAGCGTCGAAGAGATTGAGCTTGACGGAGTGCGTGTTCAAGTAATTGGTGACCTTTTTCATGAGGAATGCATCAAGGCGTGCGTCGGGATCGTTAGGGAAGTCCCTCGCCAATTCGGCGACCATGTCGGCGGTGTTGGAGCGTGCACTGCCCTCTTCGCGCACTACTGTCACGCCGGGTACAACACTGTAATCGTCGTTCTCGTTGAGCTTATCCACCCATGAGACAATATCCAATTTGAGGCAGGTGGTGGAATAACTGTTTCCGCAGTCCCGAGCGAAGGCGCGCTTCGCGTCGGTGGCTGCCGCTTCCGATGCACTTGGCGCTTTCGTTGCGTCGTCGGCAGCGGCGCTATTGGCTGAGGAGGCGGCGAACGCGCTACCCGCCAATAGGCAGACTACGAGTGCCATTCGAGCGTACTTGAATGCAACCATTGTACTGATGGATGCTATTAGACGAATTTGCTCTGGATGATGGTTGTTGATCGACTGATGGTTGACGATGACTCGCCGCCGGCTTTTATACTCGTCCAAAGTCAGATGCGCGCAAAAAGCGCACTTATCCGGGGGAGACGCGGATCCGGTGCCGCGTTTGAGGAAGCGCGCGCGCGCTCGCGCCTTTTCCCTGCTTAAGCCGCCGAAATGCGCACGCTGGATGGATGGATGGCTAAGTCGACTTAGTGGAGCACGATACCAACACATTCAAGCCGACCAGCCAGTCGATAGCACTCGGTATTCAAATACATTCGAAGATGAATCAAATCGCCAGCTGGTGAGATGGGATGGTCAGAAGAGCGCTCGCTCTGCACCTTAAACTAGATTACTCTTCATTCACTATGACCAGCAGCAATGATACACGCCACGAATCGATGCACGACAATTATAATGAGAGTCTGTCATAATTGATCTCTACAATATCTACGCGTAGCACTTGCATGCGGACGTGAAATTCAACGCTCAGATTCCATTAAATATTACATTTTAAAAAAGTGCCGTTTTTCGGAGGTAAATTAGAGTGCACATAGTCCAAGCCAGCGAAAACAGTTTTAATTGAGTCTAAGTACACGTTTGCTGTCGCGTTTGGAATATTTTTTCGGTGGGACATTTTTGTCCAGGTCATGCATTTCCTTTTCTCGAGTGCGTTCACTTTTTGCACTTGCAACTGCATATCCGGAAAATCTGATTGACGTCGTCAGAGAATTAGAATGCCCGAAGGAGCATCCAGCACCTAGGGTGGGGTTCTGTCTTCGTCGTCTTCTTCTTGGTCACAAGTGCAAATCGCACTAGCTACGTACGTGTGCATTCACATTTCTCAGTGGAGCGTTCGATAATTGCGCTCATTATCCATCCAGCTATCTCTTTCATTATAGCATCCACGTCCATATCCATGTCCGCAAACTTATTAATAAAAAGAGTATGAAAGTATGACAGGCCTAGACAATCGCTCTGGCATTAGATCGAGGTTGCTCTTGATATTGGCGCACGGTCTGTGTATGCGTAGTTGTGTTTTGTGCAGCTCTCGCTGGTCCGCTGGATTTTTGCTCCACATTCGGCTGCTGTCCATTCTAATATTGCTGGCCGCCGTCACTGTATGTGCATGTCGGCCCCTTTTTTCCTCTCATCATCACTGTCGTCTTTCTCTTCGCTATCTTCCGCAGTAGTCGTTTGTAATTCGCGCTTTTTTCGGCTGCTTAATGATGCTTCAAATTGCTTACGATTTGCTTCACTTACAACTTTGCATTTCTTCACCGCATTCCGCCAAAAACGCTCAATCCGCAAAAGTACTACATACGTACTGTATGTAATTAAGTTGCGACGAGCAGCGCATCGCGACGCTGTACATAGTTACATATTTTTCGGTCGTTGGTCGATACACGGAGCGTTGCTCTTTTAATTAATTTTTTTCCTGTCCATCGCGCCGACGTTTTTCAAACGATTCAAATCAATTCATTTACATATGAATCTCACTCTGCGCGCCCAAAAATGCGCAACAGCATCGCCGGCGAGGAGGAGCTCTAATTATTCTTTGCATCGGTCAAATACAATAAAAAACCCAACGAAAAAAGCGCGTTCAATGATGAAAAAATATGCGTTAGAAGTGGGTTAATAGTTCTTGCTTAATTATCACATCGATAAACGGCTTTTTTGCTTCATTCCGACAACGTGGCCTTCCTGTCATAATAATCACGAATTATGCAGAAAATTTGATTAACTTTACATCGATCATAAATTTTATTAATCAATTAAATTAGACGTAGGTACAGATTCAATCAATGGATTAGATTAGGTTCATTTTAAACTTAAATAGATTATTTGAGTACATAAAACTCGAATAAATAAATAAATAGATAGATAATAGATAATATTACTTCTCACGAAGTAATTGTATGATAATTGTTAGCAAAGTTGGGATAATCAATTGAATCCATCGCATTTCCGGTGCGGCTCCAATGATTGAATTGTGGTACAACTTCATAGCTTACTTTGGACGATGGATGATGATGTTCCAAGAGACTTTTAAACGCTGTTGCTCCTGAGAGCATCAATGAAATTAATCCAGCACCCAATCCCTTAAAGGCAAGAATTGAAAGTACTGCCAGGGTGATGGGTACTTCAATCGACTTTTTCAAGATCATAAGGATCACAAAAGGAATAATGAATCGCTTGAACTTGCTACTTCTTGCTTCTGCAATTAAAGCACAAATTAAAAAATTAAACAATTTTACGCGCGCATTGTTCATTTGCTAATTAAAAGTGTTACATATTCTAATTGCTAGCGCGTGATTTATGAATGGACGCTAATGCTTGTTATGCGCAATAAACGTGAATGAAGCGCACTTGGAGCAATTTGAATGAATTAGGGGTAATTATAATCCTGCGAGCATACAACCACAAATAGCATGTTGAATGTTTGTTCATAATAAGTAACATTTTTTTGCTTTAACAGTCTAATTAAATAATCAGATTATGCACTATAAAATTACGGCAATATGAAGCAATGGTAACAATCGCTAAACTGATTAATTAATTTGCGTAAATGGTGCACTTCTTTTCTTGACTTAATTGATAGGTTTATCATTTGTTTATGGCTTTGAAGATGAGCTAAAAAGTAGAAAATTGCGCTGCAAGTCGTTAAAACGGAATACGTGTTTATGATTGATCAAATCTTTTGCAGTTGGAAGCAAGTCACTTAACGGTGATGTATAAATTTATTGATTTACGCCGATTTATTAGTTTTTATGCGCGCACCGAAGAAAGTTTACCACGCGCATTTATTTTCGACTCTATTTTAGTTAGCAGCGTTTTTATCGCAAGTTGTTCAACATGTACTTTCCTTGTACTTTTTCTAAGTTGGCTGCATTTTTTTGCGCACTTGGTAACTTTCTGTTTGCTTTCTTCTTGTTCCTTTCGTGTAATGCCAATAATTTGGTTTAAAAAACGGAGCAATTTAAATGAGTATTTCTGCTACGAAACGTGTAATTCTTAACAATGTTTATTTGTTAGGAATTAGGCGTGTGGTTCACTTAAGGGATGAGAATTGGAATGAATGAATGCGCGATGAATGAGAGTGCGCGTACAATGAGAACGAAACCAGTTCCGCGATGACATCGCGCACTTACACATCGCACTTTACGATTCAAGTGCAGCACTCCTCTTGTTGCCGTTTACGTACGCGAACGCCTAATTGCCGGCCATAAAGCGACGTTAAGTGGACAACAATTACATCACGCATGTTGTTCGACGAGCGAAAAAAGATGCGTGTAGCGTGTAAACAAGAAAAAGCGTTAGAGACACGGGAACGTGTCGGTGGACAACGTCCTCAAGGGAAAAACTGTAACACTTTTTCTAGTTGTTTTTTATCAGGCGTGCTCAATACGCGCACCGAAAGTACACACGTAGGCGCAAAATAAGCGCGGAGAACATCGATCTAATAAGAAGTAATCGGAGATTTGAATGCAACGTTTGCAGATCATGCGCCTATGCGACGGTGAAGACGTCGACGACGGTCACTTATTAACTTACTGACCTAGTGAGCGCCACTTCCGTTTGTCCGTGACCCGAATGAGAGAGCGACACGCTGCTGAACTACGGTGGCGAGCGGCATCGCCCGACGCGGATGGCCGGCCACGAAGAAGTCAAAGTCAATGCCAGCGTTGAGGAAGCGGAGAGGAAGTAGTAGTAGTGGCTGGTGTGGTTACAAAAAGCGCGATCATATCACCTGCATTCATCAATTCGCCACTGACCATACTTTGGCGTTGGCGCTGGACGCACACAATGCGCAACCTGTTAATACGATTTCCAACGCCAGCCACTGCTGCTGCTGCTGCTGATTGGTAACTTTCTCTCCGAACGCAAATTCCGATTTGAATATTTTTTAGATTTTCCCCTGCTTTTCCGTCTCTGATCTCAATATCATCATGCAAACACGTCGAATAAAAAACGATCGGTAATTATACGTAGTAAACACATGCATCTAACGGTCGTCACCGTGTCGATGTATTGCGGACACGTTTCCTGTTATTTTCGGATTCGATCAAAATTCAAATATTTACTAAATGCGCCGAAATGTCGTATTTCGCAATGCATAATTAAGACCCACGATGCTTAATCATTGAATCGAGAGCACTTCCGAATCAATTTTAAGTTGAATGAATAACTTCTTCACCTTATGAAGAAACTATTCAAAACTTGAATAGGAACGGCATCACCACCGTCAGCATGCAATAGGCGCTGAGGAAAAGAAGAGAACGTAACTGCCAAATGGAATATGCATCTGCAAATCCGGCCTACATGCTCTGTCATTCATATTTTATCGGCCAGCAAGTCTTCTTCATTTTCTATTATTAACGCATAATAATGTTCGCAGCACGAAATTTATTTACCTCATGTGTTCAATTAAGTGCTCTAATTGATTCTCATTTCTCACTTGGCGTGCATATGGTGTCTGCACATAACTTGTGTCTTAACTGTGCGCCAACATCATTTAAAATTAATTATTTCTATTAATTGCACTGCATTATAAAGCAGGCAAATTAATAATAATTAATACGTGTTAATTTTTGCTCCAAATGATATACATGCAGAAATTGTTAACCGGACTTATTTTTTTTTTTTTTGGTAACTTGATTCAATTGCAATTCAGTATTAAACCACTAATTACACAGCAAACTAATTAATTTAAAAATCAGAGCGGTTAATTACCTATGAAGTTTCGCGCAATTGCAATTCCACTTTCTGGGACTTTGATACTAATGCGATGAGTGTTGATAAACTTTGAAATCCTCTTCATTACGGCATCTTCACTTCTTGCAGTTGTTAACTTTTCTTCTGCTCCTTGCGTTCGAATCAAAGTCATGTAGTTTTCAATCAGCGGATATTTTTTATGGTTTTTATCAAAGTCATCGACAATTTGTATAATTCTATCTTGTAGGACATCACTGATTGAATTTATGTTTGCTGCTTGGTCATTCGATGCTCTCGAAGTCACACTTGATGTGCTTCGATGACACAGAAATAGAAAAAGGACTAACGTCGCACAAATTTGGATTTTGCACATTTTTTTTGTGTGTGATTGCGAAACTTGCACGAATGAACGATTTTCATTGTGCGTTTGGTATTTATCAACTCTGCAAAGGGGGAAAAGTGCAAATTCAATTGAATTATTGAAATCACGTACAAAACACACGGCAAAGTGTAAAAATTCGAACAATCGTGATTTAAATATGGGGACAATTAAATTGCAAAGAAACTGGGCAAACGATGAATGGCTGTTACATTCGTTAAATGCCAAACATATTTGCACTTTTACAATGTAAATATTTGCATATCATTAAGAGGAATTCCTTGTTACGTTCCGAAATAATACAAACGGTAACTTGAGAGAAACTATCTATTTTTAGAGTTTATTAAAAACTTGTGGAAAATATTCAAGTCGAATAAATACAAATTAAATAATTGTAATAAATAAGCTTGTAGTCATCGTGTCGTCTAAACAACTAACTGATTTTTGTTCTCTTCTCTTTCCAGTTACTTTTGCTGCGAGTAAGCCAAGTCTTGAGCTGACTTAGTTGAGGAGCCTTCTGCGACATCTATGGAACGAGCGTATGGGTACTGGTTGCCTCCTCCAAGGCTGTTTGTTGTCCAGGTTGGGGGACTGTAAGAACCAAAGCCGGTACCATAGTTGTAACTGTTGCTACCGCCGTAACTGTGGCCAAGACCGCCAAGATTGCTTAGGAGGCCAGATCCCTGCAAAGAAATGAAGAAGCGCTGCAGTCGTCTGTTGGTGAGTGAGTTTGAATTTTTTTTTTACCTTGCTGAAGAATCCTTGGAAGAATACAATTGCGGACAAGGCCAATGCAATTTTGGCTACGATCAGAGCCTTTGAAGCTAAGAGACCCAAAGCGGCAAGAGCGGCAGGGACCATTCCCATCATTTTAGCGCCTAAACGTAACATGAAAGGGAACATGCCACCCTTTTTCTTCTTGCGTCCTTCCTCAATGGCGCGCGATACATTTTCGACTATGTCTTCCGGTAGTTTCACTTTCAATGTGCGTCCTGACACAACTTTGGCACTATTATCCAATAACATGTCGTAAAGACGTTCAGCGCGTTCCTGGGGGTTTTCCGGGAGTTCATTCTCTTGCAGTTCATTCAATTCTTTTCCTACACGAGTTTTTCCATCGCTGTGAAATTTTGCATTTGATTATTAGTAAGCTTTACATTGTTAAAGGGAGTTTCAGTACTTTTCAAGACTTATTCCTGGAAGGATTTCCAAATTTGATTGTCTAGAGACCATCTGTAACGATTTAAGTGTCCTTAAAGCGACACAATTGGCCACTCCGGTTATGCCACCACTTTCTGCACATTTAGATAAATTCTGCAGAGTTTCAGCCTGTAATAAATTACACACGTAAAAAGTTTGTAATTAACGTGGTGCGTAATTTGGAGAGAATAGAAATCGTAATTTATATGAACAAATTTCATAAAATAATAAATAATTAACGTACTGCTGATTCGGCGCCCTCTATTTCGTTGCTCAGTGGCACCTAGAATTAAAAATAATTGCCGTGAGAAGCGTGGAAAGTTGCTAATTTCTTAATTAGCGTTTGAAACTTACTGCGGCTGCAGCGGCGATGAGAAGAGATAACACAATAAATCCTATTTGAGCCATGGTTTCAAAAGCGCACTTTTTTTTATCACCGCGAACCGTCGAGAGCGGGCTGAAGAAGGTATGAATATCGATGGATGAGTATTCAATTTCGAACTGGCCCATCATCCGAAACAATTGGTATATTTATATGCCGCATCTCAGCCCCTTCTCGCGCAAGAATAATATTCAAATATTGGCTGCACCAACGCACCGGGCGACCGACGAAGAAACGCCGGCCGGAACAATGGTGAAAACAAGGGAGGCGACATCGGCGACAAGTGGCCGTTGTATTTACACGTCTAATTAACGGTCGGCTATTTGGCATCCATCTCGGTGCGCGCGAGACGTGACCTACTCGAAACTAAGAGTTGAACAATCCAGATTATTTACACGTACGAACCCGGACGGAAGAACGCATTTCTTTCGTTCTCTATTGGCACTTGCCTCGCCGGCCCGAGCCCAAGTACACACAAAACGATAATTGATGCGATCAACAACTATTTCATGGGCGCACACAAATGGGCGCTCTGTGCGCTGATGAAAAATCAAACAATTTCTCTTTTAACGCACCTCGATTTTTGTGTAAATAAACTACATTTAAATGTGTGTACATACAGACATTTTTCGGCCAGTACATCACGTGTCACTTTTCTAGGTTGCCGGTGCCCAAGAACTTGAAATTTTCTTTTGGAATTACCTACTTGTTATGAATTATCTGGGAACGTGCTCAGTTCAAGAATTGCACTTGCAACAATCTGACAATTACCAAATGGCTAATCGTTTTCTTGTTGTTTTGACGTGCTTTTCGAATTCCTGATCGCAAGAATTATTTATATTGTGAAAATTCCTCAGTTTTCACACATTATTCACGGTCACGCACGACGCGCAAATCGTGTGCACCACGTAGGTACGACATTTTGCATAAATTCCATAAGGTGCAATTATTGTGGTTGAAAAAATGTATTATTAACTCTATCGTGAAACAATAAATCATTATTCTTAATTGTATGATAATGGGTGCTAACTGTTAAAGTGAAAATTCATCTTACTCACTGCGGTAACGCCCTAACACAACAAACAATTACTTGATCTGAATCTCAATTAGTCATTTACAAATACGTCCAGTATGAATAACATACTTCAATTTTAATGCAAATACTGCGCTACTTATCGCCGGCTCATCTCGTTTTACACCTGCGAAAGTACTTGTTGTTCGCGCTTTCAGTAGTATTTCAACTTTGGCGGTTGCTGATTGTACAAGTACTTCGGGCTGTTGTATAGTTCATCGCTGAAAGCACTAAGACCCGATGTATGAAAATACGGGGGATGGGGGTCGATGTGATGCTGATTATGTACATTTTGGTGGCGCTTAGTACTGTAATGTCCGTATACGTCGCGTGCGGCTTTTGCAAATCCAACCATTGAAGCGACCACAAGACTTAAAGTGCTTAAAATCACTGAAATTCCAGTCATTACTGCCATTGCTTTGAATGCCAGTGGAAATAGTATTGCTTTAATTAGTACAGCAGCGACAATTAATGGTATGATGTACTTCTTCTTCTTCTTACGCGCTTCCATATTAAGTGCGCTCACTGAATCTGCTAATGCATTATTCACAAATTTTATTTCAATTTTATGCAGACAAGTTAAATATTTATTACCTTGTGATTTATTACTTGGAGTCAATGAATTTAATTCAAGTGCGTTGAGGACAGTTAAAACTAAAATGAAAATCAACAAGAGTTTTAGTTTGGATGACATTTTGAGCAAGACTAAAGTTTTTTTTGCGCAATTTTGCAAAATTGATTTAGCTTGTTACTTCGTTTCATTTGACGTTCAATTTAACTTTATCATTATTGTTCGCATATAACCGTTTTGCAATCTAGCAACAATTTTCTGGTGCATTTATGGAATGCCAACTGCATTAAATTCCTGTTGTTTCTTGTTCATGTGCGCTCGTATAAATCTGCATGTAAATTGCATGTAAATTCATTTGTAGGCAACACAACTTACTTTAAAAATCTTTTGCGCCGACAAACCCGTTAAACTTTCTTCATAAATTAAGATCGTGCGAGAACTAATTGAAGTTTCAAAAGTAGGAAGTTTTATTATACTACGATTAAAATTTAAACTGGTATAAAGGCCAAATGTTTTCGACCTAATTTTATTCATTTACTTACATATAAATAATATACTAACAAATAAATAACAGTACATCGTAATCTAGAAAATTGCACATAAATAGTTGATCTCTATTAAGAAATTTGACAGATAATAAATAAAATAATACTAGCAATTATGTTGATAATGTCGTTACAAAGTTACGTATCTTGTTAAAACAAATATTCCATTCGTATTAAAAATAATTGCGGCAAATTGAAGTACAATAAGGAATTGACTCAATTGCTTACTGTACTTACTGAACAAGTAATAAATATTTTAAATTGCTACGAAAAGACGCATTAAAATGGCAAAATTCTTTTTAGCATTAGCGTTTGTCGTCGTTGCATTTTTTGTTGATAAATTGTACATGCACGTACAGAATACAGTTCTTGTATTGTTGCTGTTGTTTGAGTGGGAATAATTAGTTGAACTGTGGCATGGAGGACCACTAGTGCTCCCCGCCGCTCTTAAGGCCCATTGTGGCGGCAAATAGAGCAAAGAAAAAGCCTGCCAGACCAGTAGCCCCGGTAAGCAAGACGAGGCCGCCGATGAGGATGGGCACAAGCGTGAAGAACTTGAGTTTGTAGGCGAGCAGCAGTGGTAGCATGTACTTCTTGTACTTCTTGTAGTATTTATTTTTACCGCGCGCTTCCTCCTCACCGTCGGCGGCAAGTTGCACGTCGTTACCATCTGTAACATACAAAAAATGAAAGAAATCAGTAAGGCACCAAACGAAACGTAGGAAAATTCTTCTCTTCGTGTTCATTGCTCGTTTTGTTTGCGAGTGCGATCAAAGGCATGCGTACAAACTTGGCGGAAAATTTGTCGAAGCGCTTTTGCGGTTTGTGCGCACTTCGTCAGCTCTATTCGTTTTTAACGTTTTCAACGAATAGCAACAAACAAACAGACGCCAACAAATTGATTTGATATGGGAAACAACACGAGCAACTGAATAAAGCGAGCGCAGCACAGATTCCCAGCTGTTGCCGAACTCTTACACATCTGCTCGAATTATAATTGAAATTGTGAAAAACAATCAACCGAATTAGCGCATATTACATGCTGCGCCAGGTTTACAGTTATTTAATTAGACAAAAAATTCGTCGCACATATGCCGAGATAGTTCGAAGTCATATTTTGTGAAAAATTAGCATCGCTAATTGCACGCTCTCCGCGACGATGTACATGCGCTTACACGCAACACGCTTATGTTACAAGAGATAATCATTTTCGTCGCTCATTCGATGCATGAATCAGACAAAAGCCGCATGTATGCACGCGAACGCAAACAAGTGGCGAAAAGTAGGAAATTGTTCATCTGGGTCTCTCATCAGCATATAAGCGTGTAACATGATTTCATCAACGCGCGCAACCTAATGTTAGAACAGGCGAGCGCAAAAGTAAAACTTGTGTAAATCATGTTGAACACAATTTTTTATTGCTGTTTCGATTTTAATTTCTCGTAATGTCCACACACGCACCTCTTCGCACGCCATGCAAACGCTCCTCATGCTGTGCGTGACAGATGTTCGCACTTAATCGGTGGCCACAATTACCGGACATTCTTGAAAAGCGCGCGCGCGCGAGCGAGCTCACTCATTATTGTGCTGTACTGTTCATTTTCCTGACTTCTTCTTTTGATGATATCGAAACGGGCAAATGAAATGGACTTGTGTGCACACTCGCCAACCTAACGGCCATCAGGCAGAAGCAGCAGCTTGTACTATAACAGTAGTTGACGCACACACGACTTGCTGCAAGGATGCGCATTATGACCATCGTCCACACAACATAACAATTCGATGCAATTAATTTTGTAAATTACCCATTCAGCATATTCAGCGCTAATAAATATTACGCGAGGCAAACAAGAAATCAGGCACCCAGCTTTTCGATTCGGTTTACATTCATGCAACTTCATTTGTTCATTGCTTGAAAGGATTCTTCGAGATCATTTATTGTTGTTGTTTTATATGCGCGTAAAGTGTAACTCGATGATGGCATTTGCTGATCAAATATGCTGATTGATCAAGTGGAAGGAAATCATAATTACGCGCCAATCTCATTACATTACAATTTCCAGCCATTTAAGCGCGCCGGGTATTCGGAGGAAAGTTTTATTCATATTCATTCATATTCAGTGCAAATTTCTACGCTGCTTGAAACACAAACGAGGCTAGTGACAACATGACCTATTATTATAATTCTGCTGGGTATATCGATAAATATTCGCATTTTAATATCATATCGTCATATTGATGCTAATTCACCTGCTTTACTGATTTTCTCTTTGAGATTGCGCGCATTTCTGTTGTTCCACCACGCATAGAGCGCAGATGTATATTGCATCAATTGCATTGTTTCACGAATCATTAAACGACTGCATGTAAAAACAAAGCGAATGTTGTTTTCATCAAAGGAAATCGAGTGAGTTACCCATGCATGTAATTTGTTAATCTGCTCGCTTATCAAACATGCAAATTGGGCAACAACATAGAAATTATACGAGGATATATTAGGGATATACCTTTACTCATTGGTATTCGTGCATTAATGTCCCAACCGGACCGACTTGGTACAATTCGCCATCCACCATGAAGATCCCTCGCTGCTGAAGGGGATGCCACCGGGTTAGAGGCGGTTGTGAACAGTCTTTGGTGGTTGCTGAACGTGGAGCGATCCGAGGCACTTAAAGAACTTATGAGCGTGCTGCCCATAAATGGGGTATCGGTATATGGTTGAACTGGCGGCAACTGATGCAATTGCAGACAGGGTAGCGCACTGAAGATGCACGCGATTCGTAACACTAGGTAACGCGTCATTCTTTTAAATTCGTTGGAACAAAGAGCCACAACCGCAATGTCTATGAATTATTTGATGTGCGGTCAAGTGCTGGTTGAGAAATGCGCACGTGCTCCTACCAACGTGTTCATTGATGGACTAATGCCTAATGGGTACCACGCGGCTGCAAGGACCGAAGAACAAGAACGCTTTACTGTTAATCCTATAACGCCAATGCCGTTTGCGCGAATTTGAATTTGTCGACACACAACAATAGCTAAATCCCTTATGTGATGGTCTTCTTGCGTGGTGCACTGTCCAAATCGTTGAAGCCTTACTAACGTACTGATACCATTGCGGCGCAATGTTAACTATTAAAACTAAACGCCAACCACCGCCAACAAAGCGCAATTCCTTCCGCTATTAAACTCATTCTGGTGTGCCTAAAGTAGAGTACAAGAGGAAGAAGACGAAGAGACAATTTCGTTCGTCTAACATTGCGCGCCTTCCTCACTCTGCCTCCGTTTGCACATCGCTGGTGGTCAGATGCGCTCCTTCTTCTTAGCAAACAACCCATTACTTATTCTAAACATATTAGAGTGTATAATATTTCATCTAATCTACGTTACCTTAATGGTAGCACATGACTTTTGGCTAGATTTTGTTAGTTCCGGTCAGAAGATGCCTCGGACAATTGCGCAAAGTGAAATTCAAATTAAACTATTTTAATATGGTGCGCGCCTGCCGTCTGTGCGTCACAATCGCCTAATTAACATCCAAAATCATCCAAACATAAACGTATGTCAATAGTCGGATCCATTAGCGTCAGGCAATGATGGTATTTGTAATTTATTTGGTTCAATTCATGCTTCGATTGTTTTATCATTTATTCTTTACATGTCTGTCTCGTGGTTCGTCGCGTTCGGGTCACGCAACGACGCATCCCTACAATTTTTGCGGTTCGAAAACATTTCGCTTGATTTCTGTTTACAATTTCGAGCGATAACAATCCGCACATATGCGTGCGTATGTTATTGTCTTCAATTGGTAATTTATATTATTTGCCAACGCTGAACTCGGCTGAGGATAAGGCGAATGTATAATCATTGCTAAAATATCATTTCGTACACTTCATTCGTGATTTCAGCTATTGCAGATAATTATGCGCATCGTTACTAAAGATAATTGAAGTTCTTAGTTTTCACAACAATCACATATCGGCTACTTGACATTATTTTTCGTATGATATTTGGTCAAGTAGGCTATAAAATTATTTTCTTCTAATAGGGCCACGTACGTGATTCCAAAGCTTCCAACTCTTTTCGTTTGCTCATCAATTTTATCTGCGAACCGTGAATTAAATTAAATTCTCCAATTAAATGAGGGAATTTTCGATTCCAATTTAATAACTTTATTACTTCGATGCTCAAGATAATAGTCTATCGTCATGCCTCTATCAATGTGGATTAGATCACGCTTTCGATTCTATCCGAAATAATCTGCTGACCATAAAATTTAAATAGCAAAATGCTTCCTGCCCTTGGTATTTGCGGATGAAATTCTCAATAAGTTTCTCTTTGCCAATTAGGCATTGATTAATTAGTGAATGCCATGCCTCCGATTATGATGTTGAGGATGTAGGAGTGATGCGCTTTTACTCATTAACATTCAATAAATTTTGGTTTAATAAATCGTTGACATATATTTTAAGAATTTATTTTCATCATTCCAACAAAACTGATATTGAGTGAATTATACATTACAAGTCATTCACATAGACATTTAAGATATCATCAAAAAATTATAACGCGAGTTAAAACCACCTGAATTATTCTACATTAAAATGATCGTGCAGTAAATATCATAATTCTTTCAAATTAGAGTTTCACAAATTTACAAAAAGAATGTATCCACGTTCTAATTGCGAAGATTATACGCACTAATATTCAACGAAATTTCCACACACAAAATTTGCGTTCACTGGCAAAGTTCACATATTGACGCAGTGCCCTAAAAAAATTGTTAAAATATGCACATATATATTTAAAGCATCTTATTAATAAAATACTAATTTTCCACGCAGCATGATTTTGCGCATTTTTGTCTAATTAGCGAACGAAGATATATAATTTTCGCCACACACTATAATTATGCATTTAGTAACATGAGCATTCGTTTCGTTTCAATGTATCTTGCTATCAATTATTATTGATGACACTTTCTATATCAATACTCATTTCTTGGATACTCGTATGTGCGATGCATGTACGCAAAATGAATGAATATAACGCACAACATTTGTAGGATTGCCAGGCAACTGCATGCAATTAGACGTAAAGCTGGCCGCAGAATCGTCTGCATTAAAATAAGAACCAAACGTAATGTGCTACTTCCACTGAACAGAATCAAAGTTAGAAAAAAATATATAATGCTTTCATGATCGAAGCACCAGTATGAAATAGCCAATGTAAAGATATGGCCATACAATGCGTAGCCAACAACAGATACGGCTTTTAGTAAGTCAATATTCGACTGGCCCAATTTACATATCATATAAAAATACATTATAATTACGATTGAATACACATACAAAAACGCATTCGGTCCTATCGTGCTTCCTTTATTCTTAATCGTATAACCGTAATTAGTTAAAACCACAAGAAGCATTAAAGCTAATAGTGGCCCAAGTAAATCGGTATAAATTTTTTTATACCGCTTCGTGACAGGTGGCATAAAAGATGCCCATACTCTGAGTAAAATATCATATGGATTGACGGCAATTAAGTCAAGTCTTAGGAAATTATTTAAAACCATTTTTATAATTTTAGTTTATCTCTTTACTACTGTCTACCAATCTATGGCTTTTTGCGTTTTATATTTTCTATTTCATCTTTTACATCCTGTGTGAATTTCCGCAGCGTTTTCTGAAGGTTTTCAGAGTTCAAGTGTTTCTTGAGATCATGCTCTTCAATCACATTTTTGCCCTTGAAAAACATTGACGCAACCAATCGCGCTGCAGACTGCACTGGATAAGACTCACTCAAACGCTTTACAAGTTGGTCATTGTTTGCCAAATAGCGTAGAATTAAACGTATCATTTCTATTCTGTTTTAATGTTGATATCATCAAATGCTAAGAATCGGTACTTTTGCAAAAGTTCTTGCTTTAGTTTCAGCTGAGCCTTCAGTGACTCTAAATTATTAAGTTGTTGTTCCTTACTGAATGCAATGCCTGGGAGTTGTTTAATCTGTAATTACATAATCATTAGGTTAGCACCAACTCTCATGATCACATTGATTCAGTGCCAAATACCTCTGCTCTAGCTTGTTCAAGGCGTTTTTGTAGTTCTAGTACTTTGGCAGCACACTCTTGTGATTCTCGCAATTTCACTGTGTTATCGTGATGATCTTTTTCCACACTATAATCAATGCATATGTTATTTACCACACTAATATTTGAAATACATTACTGACCTTCTTATAATTTCGTATATAACTGGCAAAATTTCAATATTTAGATCTTCAACAGTAATATTTTGCTTTGGTGCTTCCACTGGAGGCTCGGCAATATCCATATTATCTCCACATGACATCACAATAAATGACTATACTACAAAGATAATTCAGTATAGATAATTGATGAAATTAAGACATACACTCTATGAATTTGCCCAAATTAAATGCATACCCTTCGCTTTATAATGAACAGACTGCTTTAAAGTTAAAAGGCCGAAAATAAACAACACCACAGCAGGTTACACCAGGTTATACTCAGCATAGTTAGGCAAACCGATGTCGCAGCGCTGCATTCGTTCACCTTCAAAGTTTAAAAGTTTAAAAGTAAATTCAAATTTATTATTGAACAAGCTAGAAAACAGTTTTCCTGAAATAGATTCAAATCGCGTTGCTTGAAAGTAATTCTCATTATTGATATCAAATAACCTGGCGATTTATGTTTACTACATATTATAGTTATTTATAATAACATAATAATTGTTACTATTGTCGTGTATCTTAAGACGCATCATCTTGAGCTTCGCGTATAGCTTTTTCTTGCGCTTCTACGTAGGCTGATTCTTGAAGAATTCCGAGCATTACTTTTGTAAAATATTTAAATGAAATCGGCTAGTAACGAAAAAAACACAGATTGTACTAATAAAACAAAGAGTATTGTCAAATACTTACTCTGAGTTCATTAAATACTTCTTCTTCAGAAATGTCTATATTGCTATACATTAAATCCTTTATGCAGCCGGCCAAACTTTGCCGATTTATCGATTCTCCGAATTTACATAGACTATCGACAAATATTTGAGGATCCACCGGTCCTTCTGGTTTTGTATCATCCACTACTTGAGGTTTACCATTGTCACTGCTGTCCGTATCTTCCTCTATCTTTCTGTAGAAAAGCCTTTTAAAATGTGTTTCCATTACATCGATTGATATTCCGCGAGCGGGACGATGATTTATGAACAGTTTAACAAATTCAGTAAACGTGATAATTTCGCGCTTTTTACCCGTTGTCGCAAAATCTCGGTATTCAATGTCATCCAACAATAATTTAATCTTAAACATGAGGCATGTTATTTCCCAAGCATTGCGCAAAGAATTTCTTACCTCATAATCACTCGGATAGTAACCACAAGCACGAACTAGAGTTATCAAATCACTTATGTATATTGAATCTGTAAATTGCTGTGTTGCGTATGCATCTTCCTGGTGCAGAATTTGCATATAGCAAAATAGATCTTCAATTTCTTTAAAGAACCAGCCATTGCCACCACCTTCAATCAATGAATAATAGGGGTGCAATTCACAACCGCCCATATAGTGTAGCGTATCCACACAACTGTGATGAATTTCCCAAATTAAAACACCGCCCATCCCTCTTGCGTATGTAAAAACAAATTGTCCGTTAGCGTCAACAACTATATTGCTCAGCTAGAAAAGAAATAGTCTGGTGAGTAGATACTTTATCACGCATACGTATGTCTTGAATACCTCAGGATTTGCTAAGGTACCAATATATTTGTAAGGATTGCCATCCGGGGGTGTTTTCTGTATACCCATAAAAGTATTATTTGAAAACATTATATATTTATCGTGACAATTGGGCAAAACAGCTAATCGATTTATTGGTGTTTCATAACATTCCAAAGACGGCCCATTTATTACAGAACGGCATTCAAATGTTTTTGCGTGGATCATTTTAAACTTATACTACAAAAAATATATAGCCTTGTGACTTCACATCTAAATTTAACGAAAACATGAACGCTCACCTCGCTATTAGCAACCATAAAATATTTTTCCGCATTTGGTGGTGTTGGATAATAGATGAATGCGAGCGGTTTTGCGGTTTGTTCAATTTTAGCACGTGTTGTCATTGAGAACTCTCTACAAAAATTAAGATCATTAGAGTATTTTAAGCAACAAATCTTAAAATCATACTCATTATTCAACTCATAACAAACAAGATAACCATCTTCACCTATAGTGTACAATTTCGGATCGTCATTGTGCAGGAATAACATGTCTACAATTGGCGAATGATGACCACGAAACTTAAGATTTACTTCCCAAGTGTCATTTTGCAAATGCAAAATAAAAGTGGTATATTCAACATCGCAAAACGCCAAGAAGCGATTGTTTTCTGAAAATAATAGAGTCGTAATATTGCAGTGCGTGAACCGGTAATGTCCGTTTGACTGCGGATGAAGCGTAGGCTCCAAGAACACTATTTCGCCATGAGTTCGGGCTATGACTAGATGAATACCCATTGCTGAATTTACAATTAGACTTGTATGTGGAACGTTAGTATCATCAGGGTGATGATTAAAATGAGGAACCATGGCTGTTACAACGGCTTCAAAAATGCGGTAGTTGTACATCGTTACGCGCGCATTTTCAAACGCCACGAATAAATATGGCCTGAAATGTTAATAAAAGTTCGTTAAAATGGCGTAATTAAGCGTAGCATAAGTAATTACAGGCAAGGAGACACGCAAGCTGATACAACCGGTGAATCAGAAACACAGAAGAATGGTTTATAGATCTTCCTGCAAACGTCAACGTAAAATACTCGTCCATCAGCGCAAGCAGCTACAAAGTCGGGACACGAGAATGGTCCAGCGTGTAAGGACGATTTCGAAATCTTAGTTTCGTTATTCATAATGCTATCAAATTCAGAAACCCGATCCGTTTCAGACCAGTCTTCAACACTGGGTGATTTACTGTTTTCTAAAACAAAAATTATTGCTCTTTGTGTAACTTTTATGATTGATTGGCAATATTAACTAAGTTTGAGCACTATCGGAACACGCGCCAAAACTGAATGTCGTGTTTTATTCATGCTGAATGAAATTGCAGTTATTTGCGGCAATTCGCGCCTAACCCAATGCAACAAACGAATCTCGGTGTCGAAAAATTTCACTGTTCCTCTTATTTCAAGAACTGCTAAAACACTGAAAGAAGAGTCTGCTGTTAGGAAATACTCGACCGCAAATGAGTTTCTTAAGTATTACTGATCGCTGCATTGAAAATCGATGATAGTTGATGAGCAGACTTTTATTTTCTTCACGAAGAATTTCTTTTGATCTAATTCATGTTCACTATAGTCTTCAGTGTATAACATATTTCCCAAGATTGCAATATGGCCCGTGGTATTGCTTACAAATGTTTCATGTTTGTTGATAACCATCACACAACTAGTTACTTTACCTAGTTTCGGGTTAGTTACTAGATGTATATCTTCCATAATCATTTTCGTGGTATTCTATAGATTATTGAATTTATTAGAACTTACGCGTTATTAAATTAACTAATAATTACCCAATAAAAGTATACAATGCATCTTTCAAACGCAATCATGATAAAACTTTGGTCGTTTGGGTGATATGCAATCTGACGTGGATCTCCGATTGGTTTTCCAATTGAATATTCAACTGAAACCCGCAATATATAAAGTATTTATATCTACCTAAATAAGTAAAATGGATAATTACAAGTTGGCTTAATGCTTCGTGTCCAATGCCAAACTTTTATTATTGGATTTTCAATTCTATGTACAGAAATGAAAAAACGAGCATTCGGAGCCATTCCTAGTAATAGGGCACCACCATCATCATTTTCATTATTGAGAATTAGCAGTTGTCTGCTGCAGAAAATAATCAAATTAATTAGCATTACTGTTTCATTATTTTGCAGTATTTTACCATGATCGGGTATCTGTAATGACAGTTTTACAGTCCACACCAAAACCGCTTGTAACTAGCCAAGTTCCTGTGTTATCTACGCTTATACATTTTATTGGTTGAATCTAAATTTAAAGAAGCATTGAGAAGACATATTAAAAATTAATTTGTGTTACGTACGTGTCCATGCACGTAACGCATACGTTTGGTTTGATAATTATAAAGAATGCCCTTGTGCGCACTTGCAGCGCAAAACTCTTTGCGATCGCCCTTAGTTAAATTGAGCAGACATGTTTTACGGCTAAATCCAAAGCTGAATCGGATAGTCTTCAACATACAATAAGTATTTATATATTTCGATTAATTTAAAAAACTTACAAATGGAATCATAGAATGAACAACCTCATCTTCACTATCGGGCGTAATCCTCGAATCTTTACTGTCTTTGTCTTCTCTATCTATACATTCATTATCATTAACAACCAAAGTCTGATATAAGATATCAGAGGATGTTGGCGACAGTATCACATCTTCACCGCCTTGTGATTGATCATCACTTTGATCAATATATCGGCATGTGCATTCCTTTGAGTCGAACTGCTCTTCTGTTGTTTGTTCACTTACTTCGCTTTCGCATTCTTCTGTCGATGATATGGTTGTGCTCGATGAAGGAGGAAAAGCAGTATTAAAGATTACATCCTGGAGTTCGTAATAGAAGCTTTGATGGACTGAATGATCTTCTTCATCCATTATAAAGTAAAAGAACTTGTATTATAATTCGCGCACTAAAAACTAGTATAATTCAATATGAATATAAGTGTCAGTTATGTTAAATTTACATGACGATTGAATTTCCACGACTACTTAATTCAGAATTAATTAAGTAATTAATTGATTAACGTATTTCATTCAATGTCGTTCTCAAGTTGGAAACAATTCACGATCAAATGGAAAAGCAAACTGTCTCTAAAAATGGCACTGGGTGAATAATATATGCATCATTGTGCTTTGTTTCTTTTTGTTTTCCTGGCCTATAAGTGACTGGCACGGCTTGAATTATTCGAAATACCTTCGTCGAATGCATTTGTTGTTGGCCCTGCAATGAAGTAATGCACTGCACGCAATGCAAATCAAAATTTTATTGATTCTTCTCATAGTGAAATTCTATTTTACTAAAATTTCAGTTTGCGCTCCACTTAGAAAAGTTGTGCCACCACCAGAAGCAGTATGTCTGAAATATCTTAACACTACTATTGGATAATTTGTATTTACTTTCATAGTTTGATTTTATGCGCAAATATGGATATATTCCAGATGACTACGATAGCGCAGCATTGTTTTCAGAAGAAGGATTGGAAAATGTTATTAAGGAAATACAAAAATTTGGCGGATTGAAACAAACTGGCTATTGGAATAATGAAACACTTATGGTAATTTAAAAGCTAATATATTCACTAATCCCTAGTAACAATTAAATTACATTGTGCGCAGTTGATAAAACAACCAAGATGTGGTGTACCAGATGTTTTACGACATAATCCTATGATAAAACGCGTTAAACGCTTTGTGCTAGGTCCTCAAGGTTGGAATAAGCGAAGCTTAACATTTTAGTATGTTTAACGAATTATGTTATATGAGATATACGTTTAAAACGATTCATTTACAGTATTGCAAATTGGTCAGGTAAATTATCTGAAGAAATTGTCTCCAGAAACATTTCTACGGCTTTAGAAACATGGGGTCGTTATGCGCATTTGATATTCTCAAGAGTTTACAATCCATATCAAGCTGATATTGTGGTTTCTTTTGGTCGTGGTTTCCATGGGGATACGTATGTTAACAAACAATTTGATAAAAGGAAAAATGAAATAATTTCAATGATATAGGTATCCATTTGATGGACCAGGAAATATTCTTGCGCATGCATTTTTTCCATACGAATATCAAAGCTTAGGAGGTGATATTCATTTTGATGATGATGAAAACTGGACAGTAAATAAATCATCAGATTATGGTAATATGAAAGACGTGTAACAAATTTTAAATTTAGCAACTGGAATGATTAATAATTTTGAAAGCGATTCATAGGTATCAATTTCTATCAAGTAGCGTTACATGAATTAGGGCATTCTTTGGGATTATCACACTCTCATTCACCTTCGGCCGTTATGTTTCCATATTATATTGGCGGAAACGGACCAAGCGATTTAGATTATGATGATGTGCTCGGAATGTACGAACTTTACAGTAAGTTACATGCAAATCCTGTATTTGTCAATTAAAACTACTTATGATATTAGTTCGGCGCAAGTTTGACGATGAGAATGAGGCATCAACAATATCAACAAATTTTCCACTTTCAACCACTACTAGTTTCTATGATTTTGTCACTGAAAAGTCAACAGCAAATACAACTATTCCAAGCACAACACATTTTTACCCTACATTAACAGAACCCAATTTAACAACTTTGGAAACAGATACAGACTTTGATTCAAGTACTGACTTAACAACAAAGAAGACTAGTATAGCTACAGACTGCTACTCGATGCGCACTGAAATTGATACAACCGAATATACCACTAATGATTATGACAGTTCTTCAGTTGTAAATGAAGTTACAACTTTCTCGACTTTGCCGGATGTTTGCGCAGGCAATTATGATGCAATCGCAACACTGCGTAATGAACTATTCATATTTAAAGAGGATTACGTGTGGCGTTTACGAAGCCCCTATGAAATTTTGCCAGGATATCCGGTACTTTTCAGAAGTATATTTCCTACATTTTCGCCAGGAATAAGGCGAATAGATGCAGCTTATGAACGTCCGGATGGATATATTTTATTATTCACGGGAAGTTTGTATTGGATTCACGATGGTTTAGATTTTGTTGAACAAAGTCCTTTACCTTTGACAAACCTCGGGCTGCCCGGAACTTTAACAAATATAGATGCTGTTATGAACTGGGCGCGCAATGGTAAAACGTATTTCTTTCGAGGCAATGTCTTTTGGCGTTTCAACGAAGAAACAATGCGTATGGATTTAGGATATCCTAAAACAATGGATCGCTGGCGAGGTGTTCCTGCACATTTAGATGCAGTCACAACATTTCGAGGAGTTACATATTTCTTTAAAGGTCGATGTTATTGGAAATTTAACAATGAATGGATTGTAACAACAAAATCGTCACCATTACCGGCCCCCCAAACGTGGTTTGGTTGTCCGAAAGAGGAAGAAGAATATTGCATTCCTCGTGAAAATCAATGGGAATGGGAATTAGAATAGCAATTGACAAATATTAAACTAAAAATTGTATTAAATTCCTAACATATTAACAACTCAAAGTACTATTTTTAATAAGGCAATCGTTTTCCATCCCATTGGATAAAACTTCCATTATGGCTTTCATTTAATTCAAATAGTAACTTTATCAACGCAGAAGTGCTTTGATCTACTTCCATCGGTGCTTTAGTGCCGCCCATTGAAGTTTTCACCCATCCTGGATGTAAGGCAACGGACATTATTCCGTAATCCTTCAAGTCCAACGCCATTGAGGCTGTTGCTTGATTAAGAGCGGCCTACAAGTAATTGTTTAAACAAGCCACCCATCGGAATATGTTATGAACAAACTTTAGAGCATTTATATGGATATAAGCCCCCATCTTTGTTGAGTTCAATAGATCCCAGCACTGAAGACATATTAACAATCGCTGCTTTACTACATCCCATTGGTATTTCAGCGTTGTTATCAGCTGCTTGTTTCAGCAATGGCAACAAGTTCTAGAATATGAGCGGGATTTTAATAAATATGTACTTTGGAAGCGTTATAAATAGCAAGAGCAATTAATTACTTTAGCCAATACGATTGGAGCTACAGTGTTTGTTTTGAACGTGTCTAACATTTGATCTGCTTTAACATATTGCAGCCTTGTGTATTTAGGTGATACTCCAGCATTATTGAAGAGCACGTTTAGTCCGATATCTTTAACGATTCCCTTCACTTTGGATACAAATTCCGTGTATTGTTCGAAATTGGTAACATCTAAACAATAAATAAGTGATTTACTCTGCCGCCAAATAATAACAACTTACCCAATTTCAGTACATAAACATTCTTGTGTGACTTGCTTATTTCATGGAGTTCCTGGAAAATTATCGTGTTCAATTAACTAATAGATCATAATACCAATAATGAGATATGTAATTAGTGTAGTTCTACTTTTGCCATGTTTTATTCAAGAATCATGCGATATCAAGGAAAGTTTAAAAGTCTTCGGAGAACTTCGCATGACCTACAAACGTAATAAAATCAATAATAAACATGCTCCCAATGGTATGCTCGAGATATTGAAAGGTATTTTTGCTTTTATTATTAAATATATCAAAAATATATTACGCAATAAATGTGGAAGTGCGCTTGTAATAAATTTCATATCATCATCGTATTCTAATCTTCTCAATAATCTCAATTCATGGTGAAGTAGCAATTCCATTATCTTAAATAATTTCGTGATAAATTGATTGATATATTAAGAAAACAATTGCTACTACATTTTTTATAATCATTAACACGTCAGCAGCCTTTCTAATCGCCTTGAAAATCCGAATTATGGAATACATTCATAATGTTGTAACACTCGTCGCCGAGGGCGTCACAGTTCAATAACAAAACAAAATAGAGCCGATCGAAAAATACGACTATTACCAATGGTGGCGCTAGAATTGTTTAGTATAACCTCACATGACAGCTTATATGCTACCTCGGTTACTAATTTCAACGAGTAAACCCATTTATATTACGCGGTATTTAGTATTATTCACAATCGTTCAGGAGAGTTGGTGCTTCCTCCTTTCGAAGATTAACATTGAAAAGTTTTCTGTTCTATTGTACTCTTATTTGCCCAATAAGAATAACGTGGAATACATACTCTGTTCTTTATTTATAATTCAAAATTGATTGCATTTGTGGAAACTCAATGGCTCCAATTGGTATGTATATTTTTTAATTACCTCTGCTTTGTCAGTGTTCCGGCAGGTTGTTATTAAGATCTCCGGTGACTTGTCGTGTCGCAGGAGATGTCGAACAAGGCCTAGGCCTAAGCCACGGTTACACCCGGTGATTACCACAGACTTCATTATTCGCAAGCGTGTATCGCGGTTATACCTTGCAATCACTGTATAAAGTACACGTTAAGTAATTCGCAGGCTGCGGTCTAGTTGTTTGTTCAAGTTGTACGCGAATGTTGAGAGCGCAATACATTTAGGTTATCTACGCATTCGACTTATTGTTCATATTTTGTTCTCACGCTCTTACAGAGTGGTACCGTTCTGTGGTCCATTCAAAGCATTATTATCCACTTAGATTCTGAATTTGTTAGGATGGCAACTGCATGTTTTTTATTAATTCGTAGTACAAGTATAACTGCCTGTCGTGTATATGGTTCATCAATATCTCGTTCAAATAATTTACTACTATCTCATTACAATGTGCACCAACGACAGACCAGTCGATTTAGGTGTAGCAGCAAACGTAAGTTTCTAATTTTATGTATTCATCATCCCTTTCACATATCTCCAGGATTTGAGTGACCTTGATTGATGTCGCAATTTTATGCAATGACATGCACTTGCTAATGACAACGATTTTATACCGATTGCTACTGCATTTGATTGTGTTTACTTTCAATATGCCTATTAGAAATAAAATTTGGTTCGTCCTAAAATTAAAAATTTTAATTCAGTAATTTTGGATTATGCATGTTCTTATTAAGATGACTCAACATATTAGAAGAAAATTATGTGCTCCAATATAAGAAAAATTATCGTTCGTGAATATCTTAAAATTTGGCGGTAATTACTGCAAGCATATGCATTGAGTTATCGCTTTTTAGCATTTTTGTATTTGTAGAAGGTTTATGAACACTTATTTCAAATATTATTACACTGGTATGCAAGTGTTTTATGATATTACAGTCTCTATTAAATTCTCATGCTTTGTTTTCAGGTGACATGGAATATGATCTTGTGGTCATTGGAGGCGGCTCAGGAGGTCTGGCTGCTGCCAAAGAAGCGGCAGCTCTTGGTGCTAAAGTAGCAGTCCTTGATTATGTAACTCCAACACCAATTGGGACTAAGTGGGGTTTGGGTGGTACCTGTGTCAATGTGGGTTGTATTCCAAAAAAGTTAATGCACCAAGCTGCTTTACTGGGTGAAGCAGTACATGTAAGTGTTCTCTTTTTATGTGCTTTTATAATATATTCATTTTATATATATTTGGGAATTAGGACGCCAAAAGCTATGGTTGGGAATTTCCAGATGAGCAAAATATTAAGCACAATTGGCAACAGCTACGTGAGAATGTTCAAAATCATATAAAAAGTGTTAATTGGGTAACCAGGGTGGAATTACGAGATAAGCAAGTTAATAATTTTTATTATTTAGCATTGAAATTAATGTAATATATTTATAGGAAAGTTGAATACATCAATGGTTTGGGATCATTCCAAGATCCACACACCGTTATTACGACAACGAAATCGGGTGAACGAACCTTAACATCCAAATATTTTTTGATTGCTGTTGGTGGTCGTCCACGTTACAATGATATACCCGGTGCAGTCGAGTATGGTATTACAAGTGATGACATTTTTAGCTATGCCAAAGCACCTGGAAAAACACTTATTGTTGGAGCTGGATGTAAGATTTGATCATTGTAAAGTGTTTTAATTTCACATTGTCATATTTTCATTGTAGATATTGGTTTAGAATGTGCTGGATTTCTTAAGGGTTTGGGCTTTGACGCCACAGTAATGGTACGCTCAGTCGTACTGAGAGAATTTGATCAGCAAATGTCTGGTTTGATTCGCGATGCCTTGGTTGAGCGTGGCGTTAAATTCCTGGATAAATCTGTGCCGGTTAAAGTAGAAAAGTTAGCAGATGAGAAACTGTCCATTACGTATAAAAATGTTAATACTGGTGCCGAATCTTCTGAAACATTTGATACGATTATTTTTGCGATTGGGCGTAAAGCGTTAACTGCCCAATTAAACCTGGAAAAGGCTGGAGTAAAGCTTGCATTGGACGGTGAAAAAATTGATGCTATTAATGAGCAAACTAACGTACCTCATATTTATGCGGTTGGAGATGTTCTTTATGTATGTATACATTTTTCTAACGTGATAATTATGAGCACTGATTTGATTTTTTCTCCGGTAAAAGAAAAAACCTGAATTGACGCCCGTGGCAATTCTTGCTGGACGTTTGTTGGCTCGGCGCTTATTTGGTCAATCGAATGTAACAATGGATTATGATAATGTTGCAACCACAGTGTTTACACCAATGGAATATGCCTGCGTGGGATTGAGTGAAGAGGAAGCTACGAAACGTTATGGAGCTGAAGCTATTGAAGTCTATCATGCCTTCTACAAACCAACAGAGTTTTTCATCCCTCAAAAATCCATTCTACAATGCTACCTTAAAGTGGTAGCACTCCTTGAAGGTCAGCAGAAAGTACTTGGAATGCACTTTGTTGGTCCTCAGGCAGGAGAAGTGATCCAAGGATTTGCAGCTGCTCTCAAGTATGTAAAGCAAACTGGTTGAACAGCACATAATCTAACATGTTATTTTTTCTGCAGATCCAATCTAACGGTGAATACCCTTATGAATACTGTGGGTATTCATCCAACAATAGCAGAGGAATTTACCAGAATCAATATTACAAAGAGATCAGGCAAAGATCCAAATCCTGCATCATGCTGCAGTTAAGATTTCAAAGGAAATAACTGATATTTAGCATGCACGTATACACAATTAAAAGAAAAACACTTTTATAGATTGGTTTTATTTCTCAAAGAGTATAAATAAAACATATTTACTTTATTTCTTTTTCTTAAAAACAATGCAAGTTACTAAATTGCCTACTTTCCCAGAAAACTTAAATTGTGGTGTAGGAATAATGTCACAACAAGTAAAGTGAGTTTGAAATTGTTCTTGCAGCTCCTCAGAAGTCCAATTACATGAGGTTAGTACTAACTTGCCATTAGCTTGTAGCATTGCATCAATATTTTCAATATAATGTAAACGATTTGATGCAGAATCCACACTTAAACTAATTGCATCATATGTACCTTTGTCTAGTACTATATCAACATTTGAAAGGCTGCATGAATTTGGTGAATTAATCAAGTTTATCACTTCATAGTGAATATTATAATTCATCTTTTTGGCAATTTCTTTGGACAAATGTATTGCTTCCGGTGAATAATCAATGCCTGGAAGTATATGAAATAGAGATCATTCATGGGATTCAAATAAAACTCACCTGTAAGATTAGTGAATTGCTCTTTAAAAAGTTCAATAAGAAGCATCCCATTTCCACATCCCACATCAACAATTAAAGAATTTTTATTTTCAATATTTTTTGTCATCCATTTAATCAATCGGTCAACAATATCCTCTCCAAACCAAATTTCACCAACATCACCATGATCCCTGAAATTAGTGGTTTCTTCCTTATAACGTTCATTCCAATATTCTTGGGTTCCTAGTTCAGAAGAGTCCAGTTCACAATCCATAATTAATAAAAATTTAATTGTAATTCCAACAACTTTAAATTCTACTTAGGTTAAGCCGTACACTACGCTTGTTATTGATATTCGCCTACACACGTATGTAAACATTAGGCAGCACGTATAGCTTCTTTCAAAATTCTTAGCACTCGTGGTGCAAAGTAGATTTTATTATTATTAATAAATAATAATACAATAATTGTTTCTAATATTTATCTCCACCAACAGCACTTCGTATTACTGGGTCCAATTTCCTTGAAAGGCAACTCAGATTTAACTCAACTCAATCTAACTTGATTTTGATTTAAAATGTAGACCATATATAGACAAGATCAAATTTAACAACAGCAACAGTGCTCCACAGCCTAATGGTATAGTCTGTGGAAGTAGTCCGAGTGTCTCTGGTTCAAACCTCAAATCAGGCGATTCAATTTTAAGTTCTCAATTTAGCAATTGAGACTTATACACAAGTTCAAATTTGGCAATAGCAACAGCACTCCATAGCCTAGTGGTATAGTCTGTGGTTGTTGGCTGAGTGTCTCTGGTTCAAACCTCGAGTCAGGCGATTCAATTTTAAGTTTTCAATTTAACAACTATTGAGGCTATATAGGCAAGATCAAATTTAGCTAAGGCAACAGCACTCCGTGGCCTAGTGGTTTGGGCTGTGGATGTGAGCTGGGTGTCTCAGGTTCAATCCCTGAGAGAAGCACAATTTTAAATTTTAAATTTAACTAAATTTGAGCAAATATAGGCAAGATCAAATTTAGCAATAGCAACGCAATCCATAGCCTAGTGGTAAAAGGCTATGGAAGTGATCTGAGTGTCTCGGGTTCGATCCCCGAGACTGGCAACTTAATTTCTTAAGTTTTCAATTCCTTGTACGCTTGGGGGCTCCCCTCGGACTTAGCTTGAGTCCAGAGGAGCCCCCCGAAGCGTACAAGGGCCCCATTTTTGATTTTTGAAGCCCGTACGTTGAGATTGTCTTGTGACGGCCCACCCCGCCGCTGCGCTCCCCGGCAGTAGACTGCCTCCCCATTCCCGATTTTCGTTACCAACAGGCCTCGTATTCTGACGTCACCAGCGAGAGGGGCGCTTCTTACGACAAGTAGGAACTTAGAACTATTTTCCAAGTGCTTGGTTTGAATACAAGCGCTATGGCCAATTGAATGACCATCCTACATAAGAAGTACCGCCGCTTTAGGCCAAGTAACATACTTAGAAATTATATTCCGTTAGAGTTTTAAATTTATGAAAAATTTCGGGGCCCGGGACTCGAACCCAGGACCGCGCAGTTACTGAGCAAGTGTTTTACCACTGCACCACCAACCGTTCTGTCATATGAGAATACGAACATACCCTAGACTTACAATTCTATACAATTATTTGGAAAAATATTCTGCTGGGATTCGAACATAGGACTCCCAAGCTATAGTCAAGCATTGGGATAACTTGACTATGAAGGCTATATGCCCCGTGCATTGAAAGATATACTTCAGATGTGAATATCTAGGCTGTGATTTTAACTTAAGTGATACTTAGACTGGTATAGCCAAAAAAATTGTAAATTATATTCAATCATTTTTATTTAAACGATACGTTGAATTTAGATTTAGTTTCCGGGAAAGTTTACTTCGAGCATTTTTCTCATTGCAGCGACCACTTGAAATTTGCCCCCTGGAAAGCATAGTCTCCTCGTTTGAGAATTGTATAAGCAAATTGATCTTCGTCTTAACTCTTACGCGAGTTACTCATCTTCTCAATAGGTTGCGCTAAAGTTAAAATTATCAACTTTAATTTAAAATGTATTTATTGTTACAAATAAGTATAAAACTATAGCTAATAACCCATATTTAATTAATTAAAATAAGTTGAAGTTATAATAATTAGATTAATAGTAAGTCGATGGGTAATATAAACACATCCTTCAAACAAGTATGTTCTGTTTCAAGTCCATGCTGGTACAGATGGTCATGGTGTTGTGTTTAGTGTTGTGGGAGTGAATTTATTATATTTGGATAACTTTGCACTATTTATTAATATATATAGTGACAATGAAGAAGGAAAAGACAGCGGATAATTGCAGACCATATAAATTATATGTATCAACCTTTAAGTTTATTAAGTTATTAGAAGGTTATATGCTCATTATATTTGTTTATTTACAGCGCATCAAATTCTTAGTTTAACCGGCATCAGTTTTGAACGAAACAGTATAATTGTAGGAACACATTAAAATATAAATCACAGTAAAATAATTCTGCTTGTATTACAGGGGTTTGTTGAGTTAACAGTGGTGCCTTTGCGGGATAATTTAAGGCACATTAAGCTTAATGCCAAACAATGTCGAATTTATCGAATCATCTTAAATGAAACATATGAAGCTCAATTCCAATATTTTGATCCATTTCTGGATATTGTCCAAGGCAATGCAGACACGTAAGTTAATTTTTTCATCTTTATTATAACCACTAATACTTTGTGTGAAGGCGTTCCCTAGAGACATTTAGTTTCCATCACATGCAAGCTGCTTTAAAAGTTGATCCAGATAATTCAGCAGGAGAATTGGTTGTAACTGTGCCAAATGAAGCAATTCATTTAATTGCCGAAGGAACTGCCCTCAGAGTTGGAATAGAATTTTCTCTAGAACAACCACAAGGTGGAATACATTTTGTTGTACCACCTGGAGAAGGAACATATGCAGAGGTAAACATTTAATCTAAATAAGTACAATGTAATACGTTTATATTTTAGAGAGGTGTTCACTTATATTCCTATGGACATCAAAATTCTTCAAGACTGTGGTTTCCCTGTGTTGATAGTTATGCCGAACCATGCACATGGAAATTGGAATTCACTGTGGATGAAAACATGACTGCTGTCTCAAATGGTGACTTGCAAGAAGTGGTCTTCACACCTGATATGCGACGGAAAACGTTTCATTATTCTTTAAATATTCCTACATGTGCACCAAATATTTCATTGGCTGTTGGTCCATTTGAAATTTATGTTGATCCATACATGCATGAAGTGACACACTTCTGCCTTCCACAATTGTTACCTTTACTTAAGGTGACTACAACTTTTATGCATGAAGCATTTGAATTTTATGAAGAAACATTGGTTAATCGCTATCCATACTCTTGCTATAAGCAGGTGTTTGTTGATGAGACTGATGAGGATCACAAATCCTATGCCACTATGACAATATTAAGCACAAATTTATTGCATTCGGCAGTAATAATTGATCAAGTCTATATTACGAGACGAGCAATGGCCCAAGCAATTGCGGAACAGTTTTTTGGATGCTTTATTTCAATGCAGAATTGGTCAGATATTTGGTTACCAAAAGGCATAAGTCAATATTTGTGTGGACTGTATGCTAAGAAATGTTTTGGTAACAATGCATACAGAGAATACGTGCAGTCTACATTGCAAGAAGTTGTCAAATATGAAGAAGAATACGGTGGAATCATTCTCGACTCCAGTCAACCACCTGCGCCACTGCCAGTCGCTTCTAATACTTCGCAGATGCACCCTAAACAATTAGAAGCTAATTTCTACTTTTCAATTAAAAATTTGCATACACAATCTCCATTGTATGTGGAAATGCTGTATAAAAAGGCTTTTTTAGTTATGAGAATGTTGGAACATCGAATTGGTTTAGAATTATTACTCCAAGTTTTTAACAAACAATTATCATTGGCATCTAATGCATCAACGCAAAAGATTGGTAGTGGTCTTTGGGGGCATATGCTCATCAGCACCAATGTATTTACAAAAGCTATTTTCACTGTAACTGGCAAAGACATGGCTGTATTCATAGATCAATGGGTACGGACGGGAGGTCATGCCAAATTTCACCTAACTTCTGTATTTAACCGAAAACGTAATACAATTGAATTGGAGATAAGGCAGGATGCTACAGCGCAAACTGGTATCAGAAAATATGTTGGGCCATTATTAGTTACACTTCAGGAACTGGATGGAACTTTCAAACACAACTTACAAATTGAAAACACTGTTGTTAAATCAGATATCACGTGTCATTCAAAGAGCAGAAGAAATAAGAAGAAGAAAATTCCTCTGTGCACTGGCGAAGAAGTCGATATGGATCTTAGTGCAATGGAGTACGTATTATTTGAGATTTTATTGTGGCCGATAATCTTTTTTAACTCCTCTTATTTTTGTAGCGACTCTCCTGTTCTATGGATTCGTTTAGACCCAGATATGACGCTGCTTCGTTCAGTTGTTATAGAACAGCCTGATTATCAATGGCAATATCAATTGCGCCATGAAAGAGATGTAACAGCACAAATGGAAGCAATCTTAGCTCTTGAGAGATTTCCAACGCGACCAACAAGATTAGCACTCACTGATACAATTGAAAATGAGCAATGCTTTTATAAAGTGCGGTGCAGGGCAGCGCATTGTTTAACTAAGGTAAAGGGATGCACAATTAAAGTGGATAAAGTTATTAATATTACTTTGCAGGTTGCCAATTCTATGATAAATTGGGCAGGACCACCGGCTATGTTAGTCATATTTCGGAAGTTGTTTGGTTCATTTGCTGCTCCGCATATAATAAGGCAAAACACCTTCAGTAATTTTCAACATTATTTCATTCAAAAGACTATTCCTGTGGCGATGGCAGGACTGCGAAATTCACATGGTATATGTCCTCCTGAAGTGATTCGATTTCTCTTGGACTTATTTAAATACAACGACAACTCTAAGAATCGTTACTCGGATAATTATTACAGAGCTGTTCTTGTGGAAGCATTGGGCGTTACTGTTACCCCGGTAGTATCAGTGGCACACCAAGGTAATATAACATTTGATAGTTTGAGCGCTGATACCAAATGTGTTCTGGAAGAAGTAACTCGCATTTTAAATTTGGAAAAATCGTTGCCCTGTTACAAGTATACCGTATCCTGCGCTTGTTTAAAAGCTATAAGGAAGTTACAAATATTTGGTCATATACCTAGCAGTCCTGTACTGTTTAAGTCCTATGCGGCTTATGGAATGTATATTGATGTTCGGCTAGCTGCATTAGAATGCCTTGTTGACTTCGTAAAAGCAGATGGACGCCTTCCAGATCTCCAATACATTTTGGATTTAATAGAGAGCGATCCTGATCCTGGATTACGGCACAAACTGGCACGAATGCTGACGTTAAATCCGCCGTTTGAACGTGCGCACCGGCACCGACTGAATGTGCCAGAATTGGTTGATCGAATTTGGATGAATATCAAGTAAGATTTATTTGAGCAACTTTAACTCTATTTTGTGTTAAATAGTGACCATATTTTTGTAATCTATATCCTTGACTTGTTTTAGTGGCATGCTATCACATGATACTCGCATTCGCTGCGATTTTGTCGACTTGTACTACAGACTGTATGGAACGAAGCAGCCGACTTGTTTGCCAATTCCCGAATTAGCGGGCGTGTTAAAACCACCTAAAATGCCTAATTATGTTGAAGATGAACTGCGCCGACCACAGTACGATAAGCAGAGTAGTGATGAGTCAAAAACAGTAACTGCCACTCCAACGGAAACAGTTAAAGATGAAGTAGACGTTAAAGAACCGCAACCAAGCACTTCCAAGGAAGAGGAATCATTTTCTAAAGAAATAAAAATTATATCATACCTGGGCAGCTCCTCGTCTGCTGCAAACAAACAGGACTACTTTTCAGATAACTCAGTAAGTCTACCGGGCATGGGACAACCAGGGCCAGTTGGATTTGAGCCAGGCATGTTCAGCACAGATACGGAAGGAAAACATAGCAGCAGAGGTGAACCAAGTAAGGCTAAAAAAAGGAAGAAGGACAAGAAAAAACACAAGCATAAGCATAAACACAAGCACGACAAGCACAAAGAGAAAAAAGAAAAAGCTCCATCACAAAAATGTAAGGAAGAAGAAACATTAAGTTCTGTTAGTTCTACACCAAGCCCCAAACATCCGCATTCATTAGGTAATCCAGAAACTTTGTAATACATTAAATACTACGTTAAATATAGAGAATATTATTATATGCAAAACGTCTAATACTTATCGCCTAACTATATCCTGAATTATCTTTTTAAATTCGGATCCCCATTCTTCAATTAGAATCTATTTTATTTATCTTTAAATATTAATTGGTTACATAGTGTATAGGTAGTGCATGTCAAGATAAAATATATGATATTTACAATGTTAATGAAACGAAAATTGTACTTAACAATTTTAAAGCTCATTGAAGATGATGTCTTATTCCAACAAGACAGGAGTCCAACCGAAGGAATTCATCAATTAATTAATCAATTGCACTGCAATTGTTGTAATCCATTCAATAAATTTGAAACCAAGTAAAAATACAAATAAAAACATGATATTTTATAGTTTATGATAATTAATATACCTTATCTATTCTATCTAAATTCGCACGCTCTGATCATTCACCGAGCGGTATCAGCAAATAAACAGTGTATAATGTACATTGTTTCCTCTCACAAGACCAAACTGTTCAAGACAGCAATTTGCAAGAAATGATTGTGATAAAAAATAAGTCTTACATTAGCGATGATAAACAAAACGCTGAGGGTGAACAGGACCACTGTTTTAAACAATTTGGCTAAATCATCATATTCACAAATATACATCCGTCACCATGTATTTTTAATACTAGGGATGTGTTCTTTACGCACGCATGTGAACTGAATGCATTTTAAATCGATATAACAATAAAAGTAACAACTGCAAAAATTTATATACATCGACAAAAAAGCGTAACTTGATTGGTCAATGATATAAAAATAATTGTACACTAATCACTATCCCATTGACGAAATCACAGACAACAAGAAACGCTTCGCTAAGAACGAAGAAATTATTAAATTAATTAATTAAATAATTGTACTTAAAATGATTTTCCTAAGCATTTCGTGTTGTTCGTGATATCGCATCTAATGTATATTACAGGACTTTAGAAACGCTCCTTGGCATTTAAGGATTGCTTATTAAATCAATTTACAGATGCCTTAAAAGTTGAATGTGTCAAATGATATCTGCATTTTCAACTTTGTTTAACAACAAAGAACCAACTAGCTAGTTCATTATTTATGTTTTATAATATCTTATTTATCATCATTCAATTTTCTTTTGGATATATTCTACCTACCCTTATATAATATTTACTTCTCATGTTATCGTTATTTCAATTAGTTTCATCTCCTCGAGTATCCATGCATTTACAATACAGCATGTTTAACAATTTTATAATACACTTTGTATTTTATTCCTAAAGGGTTACCAATGTGTCATATTGTGTATACTTATGTTTTGAAATTATATTGCTCCATTATCTCCACAATACAACTTCAATGCTTTTCCTCATTGCTCAATTTGTAGTCTCATAGTATGTACAATATTCACTCCAACATTAAAATTTTCTTTCGTTCCGTTTTCATTTTTTGTATTTAGATTCGTCCATCACTTTATATATGTATAAACAAATTATCTTTCATCTTATCGTAGTATCTCATCCTTTTATGTAACCTATTATGTATTAAAACTATCAATATTGCTACAATTCATTCTTGTTTGCAGATCATGCCAACCGCTTTCTCCATGAAGTACAAAAATTATCCATCGCGTGTGGCACTTATTGCCACGACGGAAGTTATTATTTAACTGTTGAATAGTGTTGTGATTGATTTTGATTTGATGCCACCCATGTTGAAAAGACATTTCTAAAAATATCACAATGTAAAAAATATGATCATACTATAATATGAATTAAAAGATCGTAAAACTTGAAAAGTTACGCGAATCCATACCTGCAATGGCTAACTACACACTCATTACTGCAATATTCATCCTCCCATTCCGGATTGGAAATAGCAGGATTCGTGCAGCCATGGCGAATGCATGAGTTAGCAGGTCGCATCTGCGACTGCTGTGGCACGGATGTGGGCACTGTAGGTGCAGGTGCTGAGACCGGTGGGCTGCTTGAAACCATTGGCGGGGGACTGACATGTTGTTGCTGCATATGCTGGGGCTGGACTGCTTGTTGCTGGGGAGCCTAACACAAAATACTGCTAGTTTAGGACAATATATCTTATGCTTTTCCGTATATATCACTACAACATCCATGGAGATGCAATTGCCACAGGAGATTGGTACATTTGTACTCCCAACCTAAGCCAATTTTGGAAATTGCATCTCAATCAACAACAAAACTCAGCTCACCTGTTGCATGTAATTATTACTATGTGGCGGCTGCTGCATGTGAGGTGGCATGCTCATGTGGTTTGGCACAGGTCCCATTGGTGATTGTAACATTGTTGGATGTGGCTGGCTAGCCATACTGGGCATCATTGTTGGTGGTTTCTTCACCATTGGTGGTTGTTGACTTGGTGGCGTAGGTGCAGAGGACATTGGTGGAGATGGAAGGGTGTTCTGAGGTGAATATCCACCATACTGAGGCGGTGGTGCCGCTTGATTGCCATAGTTTCCATAACCAGTGTACATTGCGTCTCCACTGTCTCCAGCACCTTTTGAGACTAAACTAGCCCTGTATGCAGCTAATGCCTTCAAATACTCCTTTTTAGCAGCTTCGGTCTTCTTCTTGTAGACGTTCTTGTGTTCTGAGTCTAAAGCATCCCACATAGACGCAACAATCTTTGATACTTCACCAAAGCTTGCATTGGGATTTTGTCCCTTAATGGCAGCTTGAGTATCACGGAAGAACAGCGCGTACGCTGAAACAGGCCTGTCAAAACAAAAATATGTATCAGTCACCTTTGTTTACACGATTGTACGCGTATATTACAAGTTTGGCTTAGATAAATTTGTTAAATCTTCCATTATCAAACACAAATAACCACTAGCACACTACGAGTAAACATAACCTTCGCGCAAAATGCCGGACTGAATCCCCACCAATGTAAGCACGATCTAAGTTCGGTGTGCATCAGCGAGTGGCGCGGCGATCGGATAAAACTTTTGTAATAATTTGAATTGTTAAAAACAACTTCTGTTAAAGATTCAAATGACTTAGATTCTTTATATGGCACTATAATTTCAAAAGCGTAATTACATGTCAATATCATGATAGCATGTACTCTTAAAGTCCACATAAAAATGTTGAATTGCTAATAAAATGCATTTCGCGCTACTAAATATTGGAAACAGATCTAAACCTCCGCATTTGATCCCATTGAAAATGCAAATTAAAATTCGTTGCAGCAAAAATTTATTGCACGCATAAAATTGAGTATGTTAATTACACTATAAAAGAAGAAGTTATGTAAATAAAGTCACTGTAAATGAGTGATAACGCAGCGAACGGTTGAACGAATTTCACTTTGTAAATGGTAGAATGCGAGCGTATCTTATTTGCGTACTCCTACAGAAATTGGAAGATAATTCTTTTATATTACAAATACGACAAGATTGCCATATTACAAACGAAACGTACTAAATAAAGACGACGAATTTCCATTTAATGTTATAACTAAGATAAAGCATGCAGGAAAATTAGGGCCATCAATATTTCAACGTAAGAGGAACTCGCGAACGTACATATATGCAAGCAATACCGGGTTATTGCGAACGTGTGTGCGTAAAAGAAAATTGCAACAATAAATCTGCTGCTTACAACTTGCGCACACTGTAGGGTGAAAACGTTAGCTTTATGGGCCATATAAATGCCGCGTGCATTCCCCGCGTTCCCCCCAGGCTACCCAAACCACCCACCAAACGATCCCCTTACAATTTCCCATTTCGTTCGCGAAACATCGCGCCGCGCTGCCAAGATTTTAATACCATTTAATAGTTTTGCTAGAAATCAATACTTTATATTATGTAATATTGTATCCCAATTACGTCACCGCTCCTTATATACGCGCAACGTATATATTTTTGGATTAACACAAAATCTAATGTATTCAATGCTGACCACCAATTTAAACTAATGAAAATTCAATAACATGCATGAATTACTCATTGCACAGCCGCAAAACCGCACCGCTCGTTTCTGCGAGATGTCTATTCAACCGCATCTCAGAATAATAACTCTCCCCTTGGGTTCCGACATAAATCAATACATTCGTAATTAATCATTGCAATGTTATACCAGCATTTGTATCGCTTCGTTGCGTACGATTCGAGACTACCGACCAACCCAAAATGCTAATTAATCTGATTATCTTTAATTGAAGATTGAAATAAAAATGCACTTTTCGTCGGAAAGTAAAGTCGTAAAATACTGTATTTCAACATTGGTAAGCTTTTAAACTTAATAAAGATTTATGTCCCTACTTTGTCGTCTTTTTTCTTCCAGCTTTCGCAACGTGCAGATGCTGCCAGATATATAATCATAAGTGAAACGCGCATGATATGTAAAAAAGCACGTAAATAGATTGTGAGAAGACGCTGGCTGCTCAGCACAGCAATGCTGCAGAGACAGAAGAGAATGAAAGGAATATTTATATAAAAGGTTTCTAAAGTACATTAAACCATCTAATCAATAATACAGCATCCATTAGGATGCATCCGCATTTCAAAGTGAGTTCAGCCCCCCTTCAGGTCTTTTTTGCTCGATGCGACTCAACAACCCTCTACGCGTGCAAGAAAGCTCTAGTTTTGTCTTTTTTCACCGTTTGATCGCGTTGCGAATTGGTACGTTGATGATGAAGGACAAGACCTCCATCATGCCAGCTGCATGGGAATGCAGTGTAATGCATGCGCATAAATGCAAATGGAATGCATTTGGCCAACAGCGGAGAAAGAGGGCAAGCGCAAACTCGAAAAATGGAGATTTTTTGACAGCCTGGATGGATTTGGTGCGCGCTGAATCAAGTGCCAATCGAAAAATTCATTTCGAGCAAGAAAACGGGTTTTGCGAATCGACTAAATAGATTCCGAGTCGTGTCAGCACGCACATTTATTATCATCGTTGCCCTCACAGTGTCATCATCGTGGGCGTTGTTGAATCGTCTTTGCGAATGCCTCATCCGTATTTCTTTTTGCATAATTTCCTATTTAGTTTTTTCATCAACATTTCGCCGGCTCATATACATAAAGTATACGTTTTTATCCAGTTTAAGTAAGCAGGATATCTCTGAACGCATTACCGCATACATAAAAGGCGAACTTTTAGGTATTTTAAATCAACATTTTATTTCGCTGGTGTGCGCACATTTTACGATGCGCATAAATAAAGATAAATACGTCGTCCCCTTAAGCATTTCCCCTTCTGTGTGTTCTCGTTTTTTTTTATTTCTTATTTTCAGGGCGCTCTTATTACATTCCGGCCGCGGCGCAGAATTATTGAAAAGCTTGCAAATGCTAGAAATTGCAAAAAGCAGGATGATACAAATCTCCCCGTTCGCGGAGAACGTACGATGGAAAAAAATGTTTAATTTATTTTTAATATGTTTCTCCTTCGTAATGCGCTCAGCTTTAATATTTTCTATTTTTCGGAATGAATTTAGCGCAGGAAACGCCGCAATATATTATTCTGAGCTTTGACGCTTGGTTAACGTGGAACATTTTACGGCCTTCATTTTACGACAGTTTCAGATTAAAATTGCAGCCCGCGATAAAAATAACAACACTCTCAAGCGTTATAGTTATTATATTAGAAACATTGTCGCTAATTTAATCGTTTTCGATTTACGTCTGTCAAAGGCAGCGTCATATTTCAAACCGGCAAAGAAGGGAGAAAAAACGATAGGCATATCGTAAATTCTGGTTCCATGTCTTTTCCGCTATGAGCTCTTGTGGAGCGTGCAAATTTTATAGTTTTTCGCCCCAGGGTATCGAGTAGCTATGAAGATTTATTACTTTCCCCCAATTTGACTAGGAGCATAGGAGGTGTTTAAAGTTTACAAACGTTTTTGCATCCACCAATGAAATCAATTCCCATTTTAGGCACGAAATCAGTGACACACCATATGGTAGCCTTAAGATGTTATTATAAATTTACGCATTTTTACGAAAATGTTTATATTTTTCCTCAAATTATGAATTTCTTTCTAGCCAGTTGAATTAGAGAACTTGATTTTTTAAAATCGGTTAATTAGACGTTGAGCTATAGTAATTGAACTTTACTCGAATTAAACCAATATAGAACGATATTGTAAGCAAAAATAAACAGATTTTTACCATTCAAATCAACTTTAAAATGAAAAATACATTCCTTTAATAATATATTAAGATATTAACGTTTTTCTTAAACAAATTGCAATAATTTCTTTTCAATTTTATGACAAACATTCTTTTGTTCCATTCAAAATGCACATGTTTCAAGCTCGCTTGGGTTTTTTCCGAATTGTCGCTTTTGTGCCTCAGTTTCTTGATTCTATTTAAGGCAAACTGTATTTGGAATCAATTGAATATAACGATAACGATAAATAGGCAAGATTAACGTATTACCACACTATTTATTTAAATAGTATCTTCAATTGTTTATTTTTCTTTTTTTTTAAAATAATTTCTTTTTCAAATTTGAGTGTGTGCATTATTACGAAACTATTTAATATCGCAGATATACTTAAACAATTACGTTATTTACAAATTTACAGTGAATATTTAGTCAGAATAAGATTGAATTCATGCGAAATAGCACTCATTTAACGGGACGCAAGAAGCTGAAGCAAGAAAGCAGGTAGTTTTGGAGAAAACCCAATGCGACCATGAAGCATGCACACATTTGCAACAGAAACATAAACGCATGTTTATGATACAAAAGAAAATGTTTTAGTTTTTTTAATATAAATGTTCATGTTGTGAAATATGTATTATAAAAGCCATGAAGTTTAGATCTACGCGCAAATTTGAATGGAAAACATCGAACTATTCTTTCCTATAATATTATCAATTGAATTTTCTCTTAACACTAAATACATTCTTAATATCTCAATCTCTAGTTAACCGATTTTAAAAATTCAAACTTGTTAATTCCAGTCAAAAGCTAATAAAACATATTATTTATAAATCAATTATTATTTGCACAAAAATGCATTAATTTGTAACAATTTTAACACGACACCACATGGCTTGCTCGATCGACCGTGTTTACAATTCTTAAGAAGTACCCTCTTCTTGAATAGATATTGTTTCTTCACAGGTTCCGTCAAAACTGAATCCTATTGGTGGAGACAAATTTTTAACTGCTCACGAATACGCCTTAGCGCTAAAATTTTAATTTATGTCCCCTGTCACCGCTTGTCAAACATGCTGTGCGGCTGGCGTTTCCCAAACCTTCATAGCGGAAAAATCAAGTTACCGTAAATTCTAGGCACACCCACTCATCGCGAGCTAAAGCTAAGTGTGGGATAAAAATATATCAAAGCGAAAAACTTACTTTTGCGGCTCGTTGGGATCCCGCTTCTTCTTCTTCTTTTGCACTTTGGGCTTCTTCTGGGCTTTGGCTATTGATTCAGCTGGCTCCGGTGATGGCCGCTTCAGACCACTGGTCAACTGCAAAACACAAACGTCGAAATGATAAAACTACACGTCCACCAATCTATATGTACTTATGCATGCAGTAATAAAGACGATGCAAACCACCAGCACCATATGTGGTGTGGCGAGTGCGATGGCGCATTTGTTTGCCGCCCCGGGGGCGATATCAAAATATCAATAAACTGGAAACTAATTGAATTTGTCGGCATCATTTCGCATTTGAATGCAACCATAAAGCGCATAATAAACGCTTCGAAATGGAAGCGTCCGTAATGGGCAGACGCAATATCAAATATTCATTTAATTTAATTGCCGATTAAATTTCCAATCCCATTTTAATTGCCCGCCCGAGTATGTGTGTCTGCGCGTGCTATAAATATTCAGCTTGTGCGGATTTGTTTGTGGTACTCACCATGGTTGCATGCGGTGTGCTGTCGTCGCTATCCTCGCTGGTGGTCGGTTCCTGCCCTGGTGCTGGCGGACTATTACCGCGTCCTTGCGGATGTTGTGGTGATGTACTGTATGGTCCAATTGATCCTGGTGGCGGCTGTGGGTGTCCCATCATCATCTGTTGCTGGTGATGTTGCTGCTGCTGCTGTTGTTGTTGCTGCTGCTGTTGTTGTTGCTGTTGTTGCTGCTGTTGTTGTTGTTGGTGCTGTTGCTGCTGCTGCTGTTGAATCATCAACAGCTGATTGTTGTGTTGCTGCTGTTGCTGGTTGGGACTCATATTGTAGTTCCCTTGCGGACTGTGATAGGACGGATTCACCATGCCATGATCCGGCCCCGAAAGATACAGGGGCTGCTGATACCCCCCGGTCGGATCATGCATGCCAAGACTATCTTGCGGCTGGTGCATGCTCATCGGCGGCGGATAGTTCATGCTCTGCTCCGGCGGCGGCAAATGCTGCTGCTGCTGTGGATTGATCGCCGGTATGTCGAACTCTTCGTCCCCGAAGCTCGGGGTATGAAACGTCTGCAAGAGGACAAGCAGAATGCCGTTAATTGCATGCAATTGACTCTCTCTCGAACAAAACTGAATTAACGAGCTGCGCTTCGAGGCAAACTTTTTTAATTAGTTAAACGAGTGGAAATAATAAATTCGGCCGCCCCTCAACGAAAGTGTGTAATAATAAAAATGAGTAAAAGCTGATTTATAATGTTCATATAATTCTTCTTTATTTTCATACAAAGTTATGGGCCATATTTCTTCGCTGCCAAATAAATTACATCCACAAACGGGGTGCGGGAGAACGGGCGCGAGCTCGCGACGGAAGTGCGAGCGAGAGAGGCAGCAACTCTATTAAAGTTGGTGCGCTGGGTCACCGTGGTGCGGCGCGCTCGCAGCATTTATTCGTGGACGAAACGGGTGGATGCGAAAAAAAATGAGTTTAATAGGTAATTGTACACATACAACAGGACAACTAATTATACCAGATGCTGAATTGAAATTGGAAATCATGACCGTTTCATCAAGCAGCAACTCGCAACAATAGAAACCTGAACTTTTCTTCTTCTTTCGCGAAGGATGGATGGATGGATGGATGGATGGATGGATGGATGGATGGATGGATGGCTGGCATCAGGATGCAAGGAGGTCAACGGCCATGTTGAAGGTCGAACATGGATCGTTCCATTGCATACGGCAAGGTCAATCCATGCCCACCATACATTCTAACAATTAGAAGTGTATAGAGAACATTGGCAAAGACATGAAGAGGAATGAGACAGTAGTAAATGCTACACCCCGAAGGCAGCAATCTTGAGTCTAATCAAGGATAAATTACACGTGTATACAATGTAGTATAAATTAACATGCGTACGTGTACTCAACATGTACAACTACCACTACTACGTGGCTTGATGAAGACGAAGAAGTAGCTGAGAAAAACTTGAAATAACACCAAACGTTAATTGCGTGTCATTATGTTGCACACACTCTCTGCCAACAACTATTTTTAACGCGTTATTTATTCATTCATACAACGCATTACTGCTCGCATCGAAAAAGAAAAAGAGTTGGTGACATTGCGAAACATTCGTTCGTAATTAAATTCCAAACGGCGAGAGATGGATGCGTCATTATATCCGCGAATAAAATGTAATTACAAATTCTCCAACCATGACTACTGTCATCCATCGTACGATTATTGAAATGGCTGTCTGATTCTCTTCCCTGTCATTTTCCCCTCATGCACGTGTTTTCAACTTCAATCATCATTACCGCAAAAAGAGAGATTAAAATTGTTTCTAACAAGTCGTATTCAAGATCAATTTCAATGTTAAATTCGTCCGTGGACAATAAAGAAAGAAAGGCGGCTGTGTTGAAGAATCAAACCACGAAAAGTATGCCATGGAAGCGGATATAAAATATTGACTTTTAATGCCTTTTCCATAATGATGGCAAATGCTAATGCTAATAATAAACTGAATAAATACGGCAGGAAGTAGGTAATGATGGAATTTCTCTTTTTAATACATAGAAAAATCCATTAATTTCTAAACGGTACGCGGTACAAGAATAAACCGGTTACGTTTGCGAGTCATTTTAACAATCGATTTAATCAAAGACAAATTCCGAAAGGATGACGTTTCGAATAAAACACCTCCAGCTGCAATTAAAATGCAACCTTTTATACGTGGAAGGCACAAAGAACTAATTAGTTCGATCGTAATTAAAAGCTTTTAAATACTGAATTTAACGCACATTCCGCCATTTCGCGTTTAACGACCGAGAGAACAAATATAAAAGCGACGAAAATAAAAATAAATGCCACGCACACAATGCTCGGCGGCAGTGAGAGTAAAAGAAGGATAATAAACGTGTTCTGATTTAATTAATTGAATAATGGCTTCCAACTGATTGTGAAGTGGAGGTTAATTTAATGTAATGCATGTTTTGATCAATTCATGCGATAATAATAAGTAATAACGCACCAGCGAATAGAGCAGCACTGCTCATTTAATAACAACAATGATGATAATAATGATAAATAAATAAGAAACATGGTCATTATTGAGTTGCTTGTTCCAATGATGGCAATCCTCAATCATTCAATGATGGACATTGTGCTCAGAGAGATGAATAAAAATAAATATTAAATCACGTACAAGTCATAAATCATGATATTTCATTTCGTGCGCGCTCTCACTCGACCGCCAAGTCTTTACGTTCAGTTTGACTCGCTTGCGCGTCCGTTTTTTACTTGGTTCTATCATGAGCCTTCAATTAGAGTCACATTGTTAAAAGGGATTTCGTTTAATTAAAATTTATGGTCTTCCATCTTCCTTCGCCAAGTCAGGAATGCGCCTTTTTTTCGTACAACTTAACTTCGAATACCTCTTGCGAAGAAACGCCAGGAATTGCAAAAAAACAAAAATGCGGAAAGCGAAAATGCATTTGCAATGACATGGTATAAAACCACGCGAATAAAGTCCAAGGTCGCGAACATAATGCAAAATTAACTCGTATTAAATAATACACCTGAGTGCATTTTATAAAACTGAAATAATCAAGCTAGTCGAATTCGTGTTCAATTCTTACCACAACTTAATTTTCAATACCACCATCGATGAACGTCAAGTAGAATGAGTAATAAATAATACAGCACAAAACAACAATCAATTACCTGATCACCCATGTTGTAACCGTTCGTTGGAAAATTCGAATTCGGAATGCTCAGTGAGAGGTCAACGTTTTCGGTCCGCTGCAACAAACAAAAAGGATGTTAAATAAATATTTACGAAATTACATGGCAAATTTTATAGCTTTTTTTCCGAAGCGTATAATTAGACGTAATTATTACCGTGTTTCTTTAATAATAAAGTCATCCACATAAATCGTAATTATTGCTTATATAATAATACAATTTTCGAGCGCATTTAAAGCTTCGCGGTACATCCGTCAAAAATTTCCGTACGCTGACAGGGCTTTAAATTTTCACGCATTGTATTTTTCTTTATAATTTATTAACGGGTTATTTATTCGCTAAAATACTGTTTGCACAGTACATTACTATTTCGCGAACAATGAGAAAAAACCGGAAGTTGTAAATTAAAAATATTGAAATTTATTATTCATGAAGTTGTGTTGTTGCGCTTTTTTGTTCGCGCGCGCAGGAGACAAAACGAATAAACGTGCGATTTACAAAAGCAAGCAAGCAAGAGAAAATGCATACATACGCGCGCGCAAAAAAACGCGAAATAAAATTCAAACGCGCATTCAGCCGCGACGAAACACAATTATAATTTTAATTAATATTTGCTGGTTATGTATTTTTTTCACGCCATTCATTCATTCCACCTCCTGTTTCCTCCCGCTTCTTGCGCGCTTTTGTAATTTCGTTTGTTTGATGAGTTTTTTTGTGTTGCGCTATAAATGTGTGTTGTCCGCCATTGTTATTGTTTCTAAGCGACTTTAATTGTATGCCTCGAGAACAAAACCCGAAGAAAAGCATTTTCAAAAAATGCAAATCATCAAATTCTAACTGTACCAAAGAAAAAAAACTTGCGTACCGAGTGTAATCCGAATCATGACTCTTGCATTTTCTTCCCAAGGCACGAGAGGAAAAATGGATTTTCAATGAACATTTGGTATTTAACTAGAGAGGGCAGAGGGTGGAATACATTGCAGCAAGTAGTTCGTGTAGTTGAAGAAAAACAAATAGCCCCAGTTTGAATTTGAATAATGAGAGATTAAAAGTAAACACAAACGAACACACTCAGCTATCGTAGGGGATGAAAATCCACGTAGTTACGCGTACGCGAATTGCATTCGTGTGGGTGTATATATTTGCATTCGCTTCTCAAATGCACCAGGGCTATTCTCAGCGGCGTAATGCCATAAAAGCATCCCCTCATCATTCATCGTGCAGACATGCAGCCAAGCCGCCCCGCACGTAATAGACAATCCACCTCACTACCCCTTCCTTTGAACACATGCAGCACTACTGCCGCCCCCACACCCAGTCGGCCTATAGCTATAGGCAAGTTTGAATAGATGTTAAACAAGCAAATTAGCTGCATGCGCTAGTGTTGAATTCGATTAATACACTGAACTCGTATTGTTGCAGAAATTGCAATGGCGTGTGCATTGTCTGCGAATTACAAACGTTCGATTACGAAAACGATGCCCGAATTAGAATGATGATCGAATGTGATGCATACGCAATTTGTAACCATTCATTGATGAATTAATTCACATCAATCTTCTTCCAACAGATACGTTACCAAGCGATTAAAGAAATAATGATTGCGCAAAGGTAACTTCGACGCAGTCTAAACGTTATTTATTTACTGATAAACTCAATATTTTGATAGGCGTAATTAAGTTTGCCTTGTCTTTAGCTCGGATGCACTCTCTCGATAATTTAAGCGCGCGCACAACAAACATTGCAATGTTCGCAAACGCCCAAATAAGCAGCAACTTTAGTTAAATACACACGTTTATTCACTCGCAACCGCGGCGCTCGTTTCTGGGCTCACTTTCACATTGAAAGATGGAACATCAGCTATTAGGAGTTGGCTGGTATTTAGCTTTTAAAACAAATAACAAACTCGTTATTAATTTCCAGAAATAAAACAGCGATAACAACCGTCGCAAGCAATTTAAAAGCAAATCAATACACAGTTTACATTGGACTAATTACTAATAGTTTGTTGCTGCTGGGCATGTAAACGCGCAGCTATAAATACACGTCGAGTTTATATTGCATGACATTTTGATTTAAACAAGCAGTCATTAAAACTCACTTAAGTTTAAACAGCTCGACTCGTAAGCTAGAGTGAGAGAGTTTGCGTGTGTAAAGTTTAACTCACCTAAATGCCGTATGAAAATGATCGATAACAAATAACAATTTAGTATAGTACACTCGCACTAATTAGTATTTTCAATATTTGTATTGAAATGCCGCAATAGAAATCGATTGCGTCAGGGCACTTCCATTGAAAAATGCATCAAGGTAATGTGGAAAAAAACAATGAAGACATTGTACGCCCTCCTCCGCCTGCTTCTCGCCGCCCCCTGAGGCAAACAACACTGCAGCATTGTTTCCAAGATGCAATATTATGCCTTATTAATTGCAAGTTTATTACTATGCCCATTATGATGCATTATTCGAAAAATATGCCTGTCGTTCGTTCAATTACCTATAATTACCTTGATTAGCAACAATATATTGCGCGCATTTAATGCACGCACAGCCCTTTTTTGAATAATAAACATATTAAAGGCGAGTGAATATTTTAAAACGTCCACTCACTTGGTTGCATTGTGATGCACGTCATGCGTTTCGTAATTTATTATAATCGAGTCATTTTTATTCATTCGACTAACCAAAGATAACATTTTATGATGGGCAGCGCAGCAGTGCGCGAGTTTTTAATCAAATTTAAGTGAATCAAATTGCTGAATGTTAAATTAATGGAGAAAAAAATTCTTGAAGCGTCAGCAATTATTAAACAATTGACTCGATGGATGTGAGATGTGCACCTGCGAGCGTTGCACAATTGCGTTCATTCTTTTTATGCTATAATAGAGATGGCCATCATCATCATCATCATCTTTCTATTCATACGATAAAATGTCATCAATACCGAGTGTTACCAGCTGACTCACAAATGTAAATTGCATTAATCATAACGTCGCTTGCCATTTTGTCTCGCCCATTGTGTTTATTTATTTAATACCGAATTGTAAGCTGCTGTCAATTTTTAAATGCGCTGTGAATGATTGATACCCATTCAAAATTATTGACGAGTGTCAATGAAATGGGGAGAGATAATCAAATGCAAATTAATTTCACATAATCGCAAATCTAATTTACGTTTCAAAGCGAAATTAATGAATTGCCATTACATTAACATATTTACTCATTTATCTCGGTTTTTATCCGTAATGTTTGCCTGCTCCGTATTGCGAGTGCACGTTTTTTTGTTGTGGAAACTAAATTTTCCATCAGTTTTATCGCTGCACTTATGTAAATTATAAACATCGTTATCAGACCAACTCGCGTACTCGTTTACTCAGTCTTCTCAAGCGCGCTCTGCGCCAACGATAAACAGAGATGCACGTGTTATTTACAGTGAGTGAGTGGGAACCAGTTTTTTGTTAAATTTGAATTGCATATTTATTATTATTGAAGTTGTAATCAAGTTAGCAGCTTGCGCGCGTATACAGTGCGCGTCCAATGGCAAGACAATGTAAAATACTAATGCCTGCAATAAAAACTTGCAAGTGCCACTACTGTACAAGTTTATTAGCCAATCACTAATGCAAAGTGGAAAGAAACACAATCTTGCGATGTATTTTGAAAAGTATCAAGTTGCTTTTGTCTCTCAATGCACACACACACACACACACAACTGTGAAAGAAATTCCCTCAGCATCCGACCACAATGAAGCCAAGAATGCGTAATCAGAGATAAAAGCCTTCGAATGTGGCTAAACGGCCGTTTTGTTTTGTTTCAGCGCGCTAACAACTATCTCTCTATATTTATCTCCTCCAAACGACAACGAGATAAATTTGTTTCTCTCGCTGGCCGCGGAAAACAAATGATGAGGCAACCAAACTCGACACAAGAAGCTGCGAATGAACTTAGTGAATGACTGACTGACTGACTGAATGACCTGACTGACTGGCTATAATGCTATTCTGCATTCCGAAAACATTTCAAAATGTTTAAACTTTGTAAATTGTTTGAATTGTGCAGCATCGAAAACTTGCCTCATCGTTTATCCTGATTATGTCATATTCTCAAATGACGCATTGTTCAACAATGTTGTGTCATTCATCGTCGTCCTGGCAATAAAAATGCTCTTTCAGCTTGCTCCGCAGCGATCATCAACGCAATTAATATAATAATACTAATAGCATCTCTCGGCTGTTCTCGACTAACCAAAATGCTAAAACAAGTTGATGGATGATACAATCAACTATGATCTAAAAATATCCCTTCATACTTTAGAGTTTAAGTTAATAACGCACTTACAAATATTCCATCAAATTCATGAATGGTTTTCTTCTCTACCATCATCTTCTTAGAAATTAAACGTCTCAGGCTTTTTACCACAAATTATTTAAATAACAAGAAGATAATTAATGTACTTGAACATTATTTATCTGTGGACTGCGAGGAGTCATAATTCATTCAGGATTAACCCTGCACAAATGTGAGGAGTTTTATTATTATATACACTTTACCACAATGATGATGTTGATGATGTTTTTGTTCGTTCTGCGATTGCATTCAACATACAGTAATAAATCTAATTGTGTTTACAATATGATAATAAATAATCACTTGGATAGTGAATGTCAACAGGAAATTGTTATCGCAATCCAATAAATAAGAATACATACATTATATTAATATTGCGCTCATCAATAATATTCATCATCTACAAATCCTTTATATTGCCTCAATAACTGCTAATGGCAATTGCAAAAATGAATCATGTTCGTTCCATCCACTACAGCCAGCGTGTTTAAAGTGGTTTTAAAGTGTTGAAGAATTTCATTTAAATATTTATTTTTAAGTCATGCATGAAGCTGATGTTGGCAGTTAAAATTCTTTTACTTTGCTTCGAGGGACGTAACAAGAGAGCAGGGCGAGAAGAGAATTGATGTGCTCCAGATTCGAGAGCCGCACAGCAACATTTGTGCGCGCTCTTAATGAGCCAACATATTCAACATGGAGCACAACTATAATAAACAGGCATTTGGGTCAATTAATGGGTAAATAAAAACGTTAACAACTTAATTTGTGGCGGCTATAAATTATATTGGACTTTGTGTTTAGCTAACCTCGAAAAAAATTGCAAATTTATACGATTTTAAAATAGTGACATACTAGAGAAATACTTTTGAAAAAAATAATGTTTCCACGATGTGATGAACGGTTATTTACGAATAGATTTAGCAATTCAATTTTCGATCGTAATAGGCAACAAACACACCACATTACACGCTAATAGATTTCGCAAATAGCAAAGAAAAACGCAGCAATAGATTAGCAAAATAATGGCGCAATTAGCGTATAATATAAATGGAAAATGGATATAAAACAAAATGGCCAATAGAAGTACATACATGGCTAATTAAATTACAAACTAATTTTCATACACCGAGTGTTTCAATTCAGCTTTCAATAAATCAACTATGAAAATTATACACTACTCACTGATCAAATAGAGTGGTTAGTTAAATAGTTTAAAACGTTGATTCAACAAAAAGCCGTAAATAAATTTGCTTTAGGTTTATTGAAACCGAAAAAAAAAAAGGTGACCTCGCCTGACATGACTAGCACTATAAAGTCCAGCTAACTGTACATATAATTATCGACTTATTACCCATGCATGGAATTATATACATTATACGTTACATAGTTACACACATCGATATTACTTCCGTATTTAGATGGATAAACGCATGTTGTTATACTGTTTATTATTATATGAACGAACTATACCTCTATAAGTGCATGTATGTATTTGCTGTTATTGTATGATTGCCAGCCGCCTCCATAATTCACCTTTTGTCAAACAAAAATAATACACTCGCTGTGTATGTATGTACTTGCAATGTTTATTTCATTTTAATTAAATCGTCTCGAAAAGTATAAATTTAATCACGAATTCAATCAGCCACAGTGACCAAATATGCACTATGTGTGCATTAATTTAATTTAATTTTATAGATTGCAAATAATCAATTCATGTGTACAAGCGGAAAACATAAATAATAATTTTAATGCGCGTTTTATCTCAAACGCAATTATGTTAATTATACATTTAATTCATTAATGCAATAGACACGAAATGCATAATACATTACCGACTCTTTCTCACCACTACCACTACAATTCACCCAAATGGTATTCAATTTTATTTAAATCCCGGGGTTATCGCTGCCGCCGCCACTTCACCCTCATTTAAATATAATGTGCGCGCGCGCAGATAAAATTTATTTATTATGCGCTGATAAACTCGGCCGATAGCAGTACTCATTGCAAGCATTCCGTTTTATTGCTGCTGTAAAAATGTTCAATGATATAATAATTAGGCGTAGCTACTAAATTTAAATTTGCAATTTTTGAAATTCGTATCAATGCAATGCTATTTCGTACTTGCTTACACACGGCTAATCTCTTAAACCCTATTATGATTGATGAGACCTGACTGTATGTGGGTTCGTTCAGCTAGAGTTGTCTAATCGGGTTTGTGTTGCCTGTTACTCATTCTCTCCCATTTTCTTACCCGCCACACACAACAACACAATACAATAGTAGTTACCCTTGATGTGGCCATTGAACCTTCGTCGAGCGCGACATAAATTTCAATGTGTCCTCCACTTTCGTGGAAATTTCCACTCATTTACATCAAATGTCATCAAATACCACGAAATAATTTCATTTTAGAAAGTAATTAATGACGATTGAAAATATCCGCGAAAAATAGTGAACTATTACTTCGGCATTTAGAACTTTAGGTGTTTGTATTGGCAGGATAATTAATAGTTAATCCTTGGGCATTCGAAAATCAATTCGGATTCAAAATGAAACGAGACACACGTGCAATGCGCACGCAATTCTCCATTGAATTGCTTTTCGGACGAGTGGATTGAACGGATTGGTAACACGCGCCACTCAATCACTTCGGTAGCAATTGCAAATCAAATAAAATCCTATTATGCTGATTGAAATCCGGCGATTATTGATAAAATTCGCACGCGAGTGCTATTATTGCGCAAGTTCATTAACAAGTGCGCAACGCATGACCCTGTAGGTTTTTTCCAGTCGAAGAACACATATTACATTTTATGATAATTAATTTTTAAATTGCTTTTTCCTTCTTCCATTCACATTCCGTTCCCACGCCCATTCATTTCATTTGTGAACCGACCGAACGAACACAAGAAGAAGAGATTTTCAATTTTATTTTATTTGCGTACGGCCATTAGTGCGCCTTTTGTTTCTTCTTCCTGTTCGTAAAGTAAGCGCGCCCTCTTTTGCAGAGAGGGTCATCGCGAGCTCGAGCTGGCGAAAAAGCTCGTTAAAGTTGTGCGCAATGTTACGAAATCGACACAATTATTATTATATCGGGCGTCTTGTCCTGCTTGATTCACTTGGGCGTATATCAAGCATCAAGCAAGACCTTGCTACGCATTGATATCACGTTGTGAACGTGTTGATAAAGCAGCTGCACCAATAATAGTAGCCATTCATACAAAACGATAAGAACCTGCTGTTTGTTGATGCGTTGCGTGTTCAAAATAGAGAAAAAGAGGTGTTACACATGTACTACTACCTACAACAACTAAAAGATTTCCACGTACACTTTTTCGTAAGTGCTCCATTTTTAAAAAGCAATTATTCGATTCCACACTACCACATATGCATCCTGAACCAGCTGAGAGAGTAAGTGAGTGAGATGCAAGTATTTGAAAAAGCGCTATTGCATAACGGAATTAATCTAAAAATAATTCCACTCACTCCGAACGAGATGAGATTACTTTATGTAATTGTTAAATCCGTTTCGAAAACGAAGTGCACGATTTAAAATAATAATAACAATAAATCTTGTCCGTCCAACAAACTAAATCCCCAACTCTAATTACAAAAGCCTTTTTTGTTTCGATTTTCACTCGCATGCAGCAACACACAATGTAAAATCCATTAGAAAACCAATTTATCATCTTTTGAGTTGTCCCCCCTTTGATCATTTCTCTCGCATTCTGTCGCTCCGCTGCTGTCTTTCACGCAAACACTCAGCGCGACGATGACGATGATGATGATATTTTGCTATTATTGCCAATTAAATCTAATTGAAGATATAAATAAGTAATAAGGTCACCGAATTGAGTTGAGTACTTAAATTATTAGTGAATCTCCATCTCGCTCATTCGCAATTTACTGATATCGTTCGCAAACATCCGATAACGCGTGCGCTCGCGTTCAATTCGACGATGTCATTTGTCATCAATTTCGCTTAAATTCGTAGAATCACCGTCGTGATGACATGCACGACTTTTTTCGGGGGGGAAAAAACGCAAGGTGAAACTGTATCGCAGGTAATTCGATTGCGTTCGAGGGGGGCTCCTCTCGCTGCTGATTTGTGTATGATGAACGCACACGAATGGAAAATTTCATCAATTCGGAATCAAGTTACGCATGTTACTTGAGATTGTGGATGCCATGTTTTATCAGCGCAGATGGCTTTAAAGAATCACCACTACACACACTCACACAGGCATACGCCGAACGAGAGGCGCAAGACGCATTCTCAGCTTCGTTGGGTCGTGAATCAAAATGGCATCCATTGTAAGAGATAAAAGTCAAGACTTGGGAATTGGTTTCTTCTTTGGCGCTTGTTCTTCGCTGCGCGTCAAGAGGGAACATGCAATCTCTTGGCCAGCCGGCGCACACAATGCATTTATTATTAAATAATGTTTACTTACAGTGATTTATTGTTTCGTGTCCGTTCGGAGCGGTATGAATAAATAAACAATGATGAAATCCCAAGATTGTTTTGGCAGAAGTGAAACACTGTACTCCAAACAAGATGTATTATTATTAGGTATATTCCTTGGATTTGCTTCCCTGTGTGCGCGAATCGAGTACCGGCAAACTTAAGGCAACAACTCACTTGTAAGTCAGTCTTAAAGTACAACAACTTTGTTGAACGATTAGCGTTTATAGGGCACTTGCACTCAATCGGCAATTATTCCAAGGTGCAACCGCAAAATCACGGATTATGCAGTAATTAAATTGAAATGAGCGAACACGAGGACCGTCAACCGACTGATACTAACCAAACGCAACGACCTCGACGAGGAGACGGCATGTACACGACTGAAACGTGGCCGAGTGCGCGACTCGTCGGTAACCGGCAGCATGGTACACGTACACGCTGATACGTACACATAGGGAATCCTCAGCAACGTTGCCAACTGGGGGGACTGACTCTAGCAGCGGCAACATGGCAACCGCGTCTTGTAATGGCTCAACCAGCGCACACGCATGAATTAAACTTGTTTCTTTTGCCAACAGGCAAAGAAGTTAAAATCCAAACGAAGAATCGACTGGATGACAAGTGATATTGAGTTAGGTTATGATGGGTCCGGTCCGCACGTAGGTAGACAAATCGTCAATAAATCCATTCAATGCCCGTGCACCTTCTTCATTCTTCGTGTAAAGATTTCTTTACAAAGCGAACGCAACTGTTACAATACACGCATCTGGCGCTCTGCGTTTATCTCACATCCACGATCGCACTTTGCCGAATAATAATGGCACTGACGAAAAGGAAACAAAAGCGAATTGGATAGATATTTAATCTCTTTGTGAGGGATAATCTTCCTCGCGCTGCTCTGCCTACTATTATTATGCCGGAATGTTCTAAGCCGGATTTTTCTAATTAAATTTGAAAAATGTCCTGGTGATTAATGTCGAAACATAATTACGTTGATAATCACTAACGATCTAATATTTCAAAAACGCAAAACAACCGCGCACAACGAGCGCATCACAACAAGATAAATGAAAAATACCTTGGAGTAATTTTCCTCGTATTTTATTACTTATTTTTATGCTTAAAATGTCTGAATCCCTTGAACATGAATCATGGTCAAGCATAAACAAATAGCTAATAAATATCCAAGTTGTCGTATGTTTTAAACGATTTCAATGTGCATATTTTGGCAACAAATATGAAAAGTAATAAATTATTTCGGATGTACGGCTGCTTCTCTGTCGCGTTCGTTATCCTGCTTCGGCCAGTGGAAAAGTTTAGGAGCATTCAGAAACTCACTCTCAACCACATACACGTAGGTATGTATTACATGCGCGCACATATAGAAAAGGAGAGAAGCAGTGAAAATAATCCAATTTTGATAAAACTTTTGCAGCAAAGTACAGTAAAGTCAATTAAAAGTTTCTATTTGTTTTGATTGATTGCACTTAGTTTGATGATGGTTTTCTTCTGCCTAACCAAAAACATTCTACATCCCAACAGACGCACATGCAATTGCTGCTGCACTAATTTTGATAAATAAACATTTCCGACTTTGGCAAAGAGAAATTATTCGAAATTAGTCTCGAAAACTTGAGACGCGCACTGCTGACTTGACTTCCGCGCAAATTGGTGAAGAAAACGCGATTAGCAAGCAGATTTAATTCATCTCCCCTCACTTTTCTTCCTTGCTTTTTCAATTTATTCAGCGCAAAGTCGAAACTCTTAGCGTGCCATGTGTATTATTACTCATTGCTCATTCATTGCATTGCAAAACTCATTTGCAGTGTTCTTAATGCTTCTAATGCGCTTTAGTTATCCGCCCAAAGTGTTGTCTCTGTGCGTTAGCGCTCTGTGCGAGTATCGCTAATAGTTGATGCGTTGCGTACGCAAAATATATTTAATTAAGCGCAAACTTTGATCATAAATGGAAACGACTCGAGCTTGAGTGCTCGCGAAGAGATGTCGTGGTGGAGTAAGTGAAAGACGAATATCTAAAAATGCTAAATTACAACAAAAACTAATTTCAACTTTTTAATTAAATTTCAGTCGTTCGCTCGCGCACGCTTGCTCATCCTTCGTTCCCAGTACCACCCTCGCATCCCTGTCTGTTTCTATCAATGTACATATAACGTACTTCTATGTGTGCGTTTGAATTCCTATTACGAACCGAATAAAATGCACGTAAAGCAAAATTTCACATGTGCCTGCGTTTGAATAATGCAGAGGGGAGGAGGACGAGGAGAAAAAGTTTTGATCATAATAATATTTTCCCCCAATAAAGTGAGTGTCCTACGAAATAAAACAAAAACGTGTAGTAAAAGTGCGCGTAAAACACGATAATGATGAATTTTGCAACATTGAAATTTATCACCCGTCATTTCTTCGGATTTAATTATTATTTCGTTCTCCCGCATTAGTCTAAGAGTGTAATATTATTTTAGGTAACAACAATGATGGATTACTCGCGAATAAAAGTAATTTTATCTCTCTGACAAGGTTGCTCCTCTTGTTTGGGCATTAAGGGTGCGCGGTGAAGCGGGGTGGAAGTAAAGTTAATGTTGATACAAGGGCCAAACTATAAAAACAGATAAGATAACGTAAATAAAGTTAACAAAGCAAAGCAGAGAGCTCGCGCTTTGCTAAGCGAAGACAAACGAACAAACGAAGAGGAGCAAGTTCCGAGCAAAAGAAGTCCTGGAGAGGACGCGCGCGCGCACTGTGAAGGAACGCCGAAGAGAAACTGAACGAAACCAGATGAAACGCGATGGAAACAAAAGTAAATCCCTTTGAATTGAAATAGTTGTAGACATTCATTTGAGGGCATTGAGTGAATCCCCCCTCAGCGGATTCGACTGCGTTTCCCGGGCGCGCACTTAAGGGAGCTCCTTTTATGTGCTCCTCGCGACGTGTCTCCCTCTTTCGCTGCGCCAAGCAGTGCTTCTCGCTTCTCCTTGGGGAAATTTGCACTTTTGTTAAATTCTCTTCAATTGTGCAATAATTTTAAATGAAACACAAGTTCAATACAAATACAAAAAACATGCGCACATGTAATGAATACATTATGAATTAATATTGGAAAACATTTTCCCGTCCGTCCGTCTCTATTTACTCATTGCAATATTTGCGTCATACTATTATTACTTAAAGTTGTTGTTGTTTAAAGAAATTTGTATAAAATACGGAATCGTTTAACGATTTATGTACTATTATTATTGTTGTTGTTTGCCTTCGTGTTTGCATTCGTCATCAAACGTCATTACTAATGAATAATGACGCATAAAACAAACAAATTCATCGCGATAAAAATGGACGATTTCCCGGGGGAAATAAGTTTTACGAAGAAAAAACACACTGTGCACTGACTGACTTCCTCCCCCTATCCAGAATGAATGAATGAGAACGACGTTATTCGGAAACACATTGACAAAATACGCACATGCATAATGTAATGTGTTGCCTTCATGTGCTCTCTCGCTTTTTGTCATTGGTGATGAGCTTCATTCGCAATATTATCAGTGGCAGCAAAGTGCTTTTAAATTTTATTGATTGCCAAAAGCGCGGGGAGGATTCGCGAGTGATAATTTCAAACCTCTCGCGTATTTCCCCTCTAGGTACATTTCAATGCCGTCAAGCGGAAATTTACCGAACTAAAACTTATCTACCCCTCGGCAGCAGCATAGTTATTTGCTCCTTCATTTTCTTGTCATATTATTTTTTACTTTTATTGCACTTTCTTTCATTCGTTCGTCCACTATTACTTACTTAGTCCTTTTTGTTCTGTTATTTGTTTGCGTGTTTATTACATTTTTGAACGAATTCTTTCCTACTTTTCCAGTATTGTACTCGTTTATTGATAAACTTCACAATGCTGATAATTAAACGCGTCACGGGAAAATTTCCTATCACGACGAATTGAAAACTTTTGTCGAGGGTAAGTTTTCCATTGAGTTTCATGAGCGCATCCCGTACTCGAAACGAGCGAAAAGAAGAGTTTTCAGCTCATAGTTGCAGAAAGGGAACTTTTATCATCAAAGTTTCCTCTCCTGGCGTGCAATACACAACAGTGTTGCATTGCTATTAAGTATCATTAACACAAAAGACGTAAACGAAGCAAAAGAAGGAAGAAACTCAAACATTTGTTGAACATCAAGTACATACAGCAGGATGACGGAGGATGCGTAAGCGCAATAAAGAACTGGATGTAAAAGAAGAACAATAAGACAAATAAAAAGACCAAGAAGCAGAAGAAGAGGTGGAAGAAGAGCAAACAAAGGTCAAGGAAAAAGAGCTCTGGGAATTTATTATTTTTTATGTAAATTTATTCTTTTGTGATTTCCAAGTGAAGCAAAACGAAAAGAACACGAATGCCATAATAAAAGTAGTAATTTAATATTAATAAAACCGTTGGTAATTTATGTACTTGTATTCGTTTTTTGGGGTCAGAGATTTGGGGAATTTTAATTAGAATCTTCAATTGTTATGAAAATGAATACCAATAGCGAAATGAAATTTCGCATATTATTGTCATAAAGATATAGGTATAACGGGATTAAATTAAATTTTTTAATTAAAAATTTGCGCGCTAATTGCGTACATGTCGATGAAATAACTTAATCCACGCTCTGTTTAATTAATTTTTAATGTTTATTCAAACGCACACGCACCGTTATGTTTTAATAAATAAAAAAGTTTCGCCAAATTAAATTCGACTCTTCACCGGAATTGAATTAAATACTATTTTGTTTCAATTAACTGCCTGCAAACTACATTAGAATATAATACGAGTTGGTACGTTTCAGCATAGGTGGGTTGTGAAATTTTATTGAATTTCTGATGGACATGTGTACCTCTTCCTCTCTCAATGCGCTCCTCCCATCCACCCAACGCTCGTCATTACACAAAGTGCGCAAGAATTAAATATGAAATGGCTATTGTAGCCAAGTTTAGACTTAATGAGATTTTCCCGGATCCATAAATTTTGAGACCTATATCTCCACTACACACAATCGCAATCGTGTACGTACGCGAGTGAAATGGTTGTGCGCGTATGTGTTATGCATAGATGGCTCATTCCACAACATTAATTTCATTACTAAATACTTGCCATAAATTAAAATTAAAATACAATGAGGCGCTACACACACACACATGCAAAATGTCATTGCTTGCGTGTGTGGCGTAAGTAGGAAACCGAAATGTCATTATTGCTTCACGGCATAATTAAATCCAAGAGGAAAATGAGCGTTCTAACGCAATCCAAATAAGGATAATAAACGTACAAATCAAATTTCGAAATTATTTGATTGTTGAGATAGAGAATACATCATCCTAGCAGTCATCTCTAAAATCCTTGGAGATTTGAAGAACACGAAGATTCACAAGCCCATTTCGAAAACATGAAGAAACTGGAATTTGCGATTACGTGAAAACTGAATCAGATACTGCCCTTCAATTTATGATAGAAGAGCAAATATAATGTAAATAAATGAAAAACGGAGTCGTTTCTTCAATTTGTCGTTATGAACGTATAAATAAATACAAGAAAATTATATTGAAATTGGCAACAGATCAAAAGCATTCTGGATTATTCTATTTTGGAGTTTTCTATGTAGAATGTTGTTGTACCATATGTGAAACGTAAGAATAAAATATTGTTCATCTTTAAATTTAGATGAAAAGCAAGATGAATTGCGTTTTCTTTCAAGGTAAATTGCATCTAATTTTTTGAGCTATAGCGCCAACAAAATTGTAAATTTCTCTCCAGCCAACGCAAATAATAAATTACTTGGTAATTTCGAGTAAAACTCGTAACAAAATATGCAATTTAATAAAAGATTACAAACACTCATTGTCGTGTAATGATTTTGAGCGTTTGTTTGCATAGAAGATGTATATTACATTATTATATTGTTGATATTGTTTCGCAAAAGTTTTTAATCATTAAAAGTCCATTATAAAAGTGATTAAATTCCTATTAAGCTGCGTCGGGCGGCAGCAGTGCATTTGGATTTCTTACTTTTACGTGCATCGCGAGCCTATGTGTGTGTGTGTGTGTATGAAGGAAGAGCGAGAGTAATGAACGAGAAGGACAACCGAAATGACGACGTCCATTATTTCCCTGAATATTTAATTATCTTCTCTCTCTTGCGTCCCCTTGCAATGCATCACTTCAGCTTAAGAGAGCCATCAACATTATAAAGTTATATTAGTCTTTTGAAGCACCACCAACCAACCAACCAGCCAGCCATCAAACGCACACAGTCTCAGAGAAGACAAAACGCAAATGGTATTAAAATTGTAAATTCGGCCAAGTGAATTTGCAATCTCAATATCCGGTTGGAAATTTGCAATTTTCCATTTGCTATATAAACAACATGCATTGATTATTTCACCAATCTCATCATTTCTCTATTCGCATACGGCAATTTTTATATTACGTGATATGATTAGTACATACTTATTCAATTGCAAATTAGTTGGAAATTGCTTGAAATTACATTACCTACTTATCATGAGTGGAATAATGCGCGCGTGTAATGAAAACCGAATGAATGCATTCTTGGAGAAATTCCTCAAGTTCGTTTGGAGTTTGTCTTAAAAATTAATGACCATCGTACAGAAAATTGAGGTAAGAAGAGGCAATAAAAAACAAATTACCACTTTGGACTCTCTTCCTAGCTGCTTACTGCTTGTTTTACTCGCGTTTGCTTGTCTTGTCTTGCTTCGCTGGCCGCTGCTGTTAGTTATGCTGGCAATGTTAAGAGCTGTGGGAATAATACTTATTTATCGATCGTATAAAACAGTTAGTTTTCTCAACGACGACGATGAACTGGTTGGTTGGTTGCTTGCTTGCATGGTTGTGTAATATTCTCTCTCTCGATCGCAATGTGTTAAAAGTCGATGAGGGAAAAAAGAACGAAGCATACGCGAGTATTTCGTACAGATTGACTTCGAGAAGAAGGAAGAGCCAAGCAACGAGGAATGCACACGAATATGAAGAAATAATAACGATGAATAATAATCAGAAATGAGAACACACTATAATTACGCGTCGATATAAATTTAGTTAATAAAAGCCTGCAAATCTCTAATAACAGTGCTCGTCGGCAATTAACTTTAAATATTCGTTCATTATTAATTTACAACTTGCCAACTGAGTTCCAAACACTAATAACAAACTGCGAACGATAATATTGCAGGAGATAAAACTTTCCATTAAGTTGTAATGCATTCGCGGGCATTACGCGATGGAAGTAGGTACAACTCAAATAAGTATTCTGCAAAAGTTGAAGAAAAAATAAATTGGGAGAATTGAGAGATGCTCCCGGGATTTCCATCTCTCGGGGGAAATCACACGGACGTATTATTTATAGAAAGCACTAAAAATCTTGTGTACAACTCCGTGCAGCACGCTGTTGCTGCTGATGCCATTAGAGATAATTAAATAACATAACTGTTTGGCTATCTTGATGCTCTGCCCTTCTTTCTATTTTTGCTCGCTTTTTTGTTAAATTTAAACGTACTTGACCATTGTGCAGCTCCGAATTAAAGAAGGCAGAATGAATTGAATGGAATTGAAATGAACTGACCTGTGAAATGCAAAGAAGCACACAGCGCACAGCAAGTGTACTATTAATAGCAGAGCCACGTAAGCAAAACGAGTCGAGTTAACAGTGTCGTCAAGTGGAAAAAAATCAAGAAGTTTCTAATAATAAATTACAAATGCTTTTTGTGGTATTTGGGTCAAGGCTTTTTCGAAAATATCTATATTATAATGCGTTGAATAATCTAAGCTAATACACACGTATTATTTTATACGTTTGTATAAATCTCGTACGAAGTTGAAGAATAACCAACGCGAACCCGTTGAGTTAGTTTAGTTTTGCTTCTCGCTTTAGGAAAAATTTAATTCAAGTGTCTCGTATACATTAACCTCCGAACTTGGCAACCTTTGCTGTTTTGAATAACATATCATAGTCTATTATAACAAGTAGACTGTTATAATATTTCACACTAAAATCAGACATAATTTTATTAGCCATCATCACGATTTTGGTAAGTGACTTGAGACACGCTCGAATGGAATAAAACAGAGCTCGTACATGTGTGTGTGTGTGTTATTGGTAGCCAATTATAACTAATTGATTCAACATTTCCATGATATTCAGCGAATTATTAATAGCCGCACAAAACGACAGCGATAATAAAACGAAATTAATCGTTGTAAATCATTAGTTTAAAAGTTGTTGAAGCTAATATATCATTGTGTAAGTTTGCGCGCTCGCCTGCTTTGCAGGAAACTGGGTCATAAAAGTCATTTATAATGAATGTAATTATTAACGTCGTTCTGTTATACTTATTTTCCTCGTTTTTGCATTTCATTACGAATGCATCGAATTTCTCTCAACGTGTATGCACACACTACCGACGATTGCTACTGCTACTATTAGCGGATTTATTCATTTATTCTTCCTCGTCTTCTTTTACTGTTTATTCGTTAATGCTAATGTTATGTTGGTTTTTGCTTTTCTATGCAAAGTGATTATAAATCATTTGATTTTCTATTCAAACATCAAGCCATCTATTTGCGAGTGTACAAACTAGCTACTATTTAAATCCCTGAGAGACGATCATCATCGTGATCATTTTGTATCGGATTATTCCTGTTTACGTTATTTACAATGCAATGGCGAAACAAACGAGTTCCAAACTTGATAAACGAGTCCGAATGAGTCGTCGCGGTGAATTCGATTGTAACACGAGAGTATAAATTTCTGTCAAACTTTATTAAAATAATAGCCGTTGCTGAGACGATAAATTATTGAATTCTATTTATGTGGAGCACTTTTTGAAAAACGAACGGTAATTTATGTGGATGTACGTGTGCATGCGGATGAAAACGAATGAGACAGTTCTAATCCATCCATCTCCGTTTCAGACATCCTTGCGTCTTGGTCGCGCGCGCGACTGAAACAAGAGTGCGTCTCTTGCTTGCTTCGTTGATGCTATTAGCATTCATTTCACGAGGCAGGTTATTATCATGTCGCTCCTTATTTAGACATTCCATTAACGAAATTGAATAATTTCATGTTGCGACGGCTGTTTATAAATGTATGTATTTTACATGTATAATATTATTCCGTGAGCATAACCAAAGTTCCACGCTCGCTCCACAATTTCCTCTCGGTTGTCGTTTTCCTCATTGGATTCACGATTTAGACAACAACTCGTTTCCACGTTCATTTATTTACATCTATTTCAAACACGTTCGACGAATAACATTGTTCATCATCATCATCATCAGTTTCTCTCTTCGTACGCGAGCAAGTACACATAAAATACAGCAACATTTTTACGGTAGCGGATGGCTATTAAAGTACGAGTGCAATTGCTTTATTTGCAACACCTGGTATTGTTCAAGCATGATTGAAAAGCACTTAAGCTTTGTGTTTGACAAGAAGTCTGCAAACACAAGCAAACGAATCAGGAGGCGAAGAGAGCGCCATATAAACAAAACAAATAATAGTTCAGGGAACATGTGTGTGTGCGCGTTCGCGACGAAACGGGAAAAATAGAGATGAAAAATAAGCGCAACGGAAAGCGAGATGGAAAAATCAAGTCAGTCGCATGAAGACGAACAACAAAAACACGATAAACAAATAACTGGTTTGCTAGCTCCCCTCTTATTATTATTCGCCTTCGTCGGTGTGTGTGTCATTGAATGTGTGCACTTCACATTATGACATCCCCGATATTTATTCAATTTATACACTTTTCCAGTTCAATTAACATAAGCGAAAAACGTGAAATTGAACTGCAAATACAGTTTCGCGCTCATTGTTTCTATTTGCTGGATTTTTCATCATTAATTTCTTAAGCAGGTCTTCGCAAATATAACCCACTTTCAATCAAAAGCAAACACGCGTATGCAAATATTAATATATGAACGGTAATCATGTATATCTTTCATGTATGTACGAATGCAGGCAAGTAATAAAAGAATCACAAATAATAATCATACCGAGTGCATTCAAATAATAAAACATAAGGACATGTCCGAGATGACATGTGCGCATGTTAAACACGCACAAATACTTCCGAACTTCGTGTACGTACGAGTAGTAAGTACTAAAAAAATGAATAATTTTTCGGGCGCAAGTGTATGTGCGGATCGTAATAATGATAAGTAGTTTTGTCAATACTTGGCGCACAATGAATCAATAAAGGCACATTATAACGCGTCAACATTAAGAAAAGCTGCTTCCCCCCCATGAAACGAAACGAGGACTCGAATTGAAAGCCAGCCACTTGAAAATAATGAACGCAGTTGAAAGCTTTCCACTTTTTGATTGGCATTCAAAATCCGAGTGATTGATGTCATCAGGCATGAAGAACAACGATATAAGCGAACGGATTTAGTTGTGCAAGAACGCCGAATGACAGGACGAGAATAAAGAAAGTTTACGCAACTGTAACAGTTCTTCGGCAGCGCAGCGCAATCTTGGAATAAAGCACGACAGCAAAATGTTTATGTGGCAGCCACTTCCTGTGGGAACCGAGCAAAACTTAACTGTACGCTTTAAATATTTAACGCACTAATCATACACGTAGATAATAGGAACGCGAAGAAATATGTAATTTACGAACGTTGAATGGTATACGCGAGCTATAAAAATCTAATACTAGTCAAAGTATAATAACAAGTTTTAGTATAAAATTTGAATATAAATTCACGTTTCATGTCGTTCATTACGATGAATTATGGGTTCATTTTCCTTGAACGTAAAGTGGTATGGCTGCGCGATGCGCGAGAGTGAGACGAAGTGTGTGAGAGTACATAATAATGCTAATGCGGGGTAATATACTAAGATTAGTTAAATTAAATTTTATGTTTTATGTGGCTGTTTTGTTTCGTTGATAAGTTCTTTGCATATCGTCTTTAATGATAGTTTAACTTAACTTAATTTAGAAAAATTGAATTTTATCACTTTGAACTCTCTTTACCATTCGTCAAGCGTACGCGCATTTAATCAAAATGTCTGTAATCTTTCAACGAGTCGATTAAGTTAAACAGTAGCCACTTCAATTGTGAGTTTAGTTTATCAATGTTTAAATAACCCGAACACAAATTATCGCTTCCTTGCGAAATTGATTATCGTACGCAAATTTAAACGCATGTGTTTGTTTAATGATTCAATTTCCTACCTTTTGCAAGCAAGCTAGCGAGCGAGCGATGCGCGGCACGCTCAAAAATTGTATTATTCATTCGCAGGACAACGCAATATTTTTGCAAGAGACGTGCTTGCAATTTTAATCCATTCGTGACGAATTGATTTCAAGTGGAACATACCTGGAACAAATAGAAAACATTTATGAGCATTTTCAATTTTACATACATAGTCATGTTCGTTGGCATTGCGTATGGAAGGACATAAAAAAATTCATAACTCGAAAGAAAAATATTTTTTATCGTCACATGCACTCTCACCACCTCTTTCGCGTCGCGGCGTGTGTGCGTGTTTTATGGGCAAATATGGCGGCTGTAAAAGTTTTTTATTAAACTCTTGACAAATTTAGAGAAATATGCATATATTACGTTTGTTTGCAATTTGCAGCGCTCTCCTTTTATTGCGGCGCAAATATAAAACATTGCAAACTTGGAAGGACACTTTGCGCACAACTAAGAAGAATACAACGCAGCACAACCACACATCCACGCTTTTTGAGGGATGAGTGTAACGGCTCTTCAAGCTTCTTTCGCCAACTCGTGTCGCATTGAATTACCTATGGTGTTCTTACATTTTTATCCCGACATCTCGCGCAGTCTTAAACTTGAAATTGACTTTACCAAGTTCATTCGTTTATTTGTTCGTTGGCATTCGCATTTAGGTGAACGCAGGCTAAGATGTTTTATAGATATGTAGAATTGTTTTGCTTTTGGGCGGGGTGCACACATTTAAAAGTTGTGATGAGCTTTACAATGAACTTGTTTTAATGGTTGATGACACTCGGTATAAACACCACATATTACGTGTAATACACTCATGAGAAAATATATTTAACAACAAGTCTCGCTCGAGAAGTTGTAATTAAACTGTAAAGTTGAGGCCAACTCTTCGCCGGTGACGAGGAGGAAGAAGAAGGAGGGCAAAAGACGATGAGTTTTCAGTGTTTTTTCAGTTCAAGTTAAACGTCTGCAAGTTTTCCATGAAACGCAAGTTCAAACTCATTCAAAATCATCAACTTCCATTGCGAGAGAACGCACACATACAGTTCATTCGCGCAAGTTGAACACAAATTTCAACTTTTCCACCCTCATCTCCCCTCGCACACACTCTCTAGCCAGCCCTATCAAGCAAGCAGCAACTTCAACTACTTCAATATTTAAAGTTTTACGTTTTCAATTTGCACACAAAGTTACAATGAGTGAGACGAACGTGCAAGTCAAAGAAAAACAATAAAATTATATGGAGAAAAAGTTGCAATGCGAAATGGCGAATCAATCTTTAGAAATAAAATTTGCCTTCTCGGAAATTGTACGTTTGATAGTCAATATTTCTTATTTTCAACGAGAAGAAAATGATTGTAGAATATTAACTCTGGCATTCATTTTAATTAGTTTTAATTCAATTCAAACTTTGTATTCGTAATTAAGTAAATATATTTCGAAATTCAAACAACTTCCTGCTTTGTTAATTAAATCACCGCAATTAAAACGCATAAACAAAATGGCGGAATGATAGCGCTAATTAAAAGTTGCGAACGACGACAGGCCAGAAACAGAAAACAATGACTCAGCTCGAAAATGAAAGAAAGAAAAAAACGAATAACGAAGTGATATAATGAAAATTGTCGTGTGATAAGCGCAAGTTTACGAGAATGCAAATGAGGCAATTATCCTAATCATAATGGTATACACCATTATAATCTATGTATTAGGGTAACTATAATGATTACCATTAAAGTCCTGCGAAACAACATGACGTTTTTATCATTTTTATCTAGGCGAAGAAGAATGGGGGAGAGCACACACACGTTATTTATGGTGAATTTATTTCTGATCCACGTTCAAACACTTAAAACCCCATTAATAAGACTTTTAGCAATAAAGGACTTGAACAGTCGAGCTCATAATTATTCAGTCTACAACATTTGTATGAGTGTGCAAACTCGTACGACCTTGTTATTGTCAATTATAACAAATATAATAAGATTGCAAAACGCGAAATGTCATTGAAATATACCTTTTTTTACACTTTGAATAACATTGAATGTACATTAAAATGTCGTAACACCGTATAACACCTAATTAAATAAATGATTTAATGGAAAATATAACATTTGTTAATATGTACTAATTAAATTCCATTTGCGAATACTTCTTTTTATGCAATATGCCATCATATTTACTGAAGCATACATTTTTGCGTGTAGGAGTTTGCAAATTAACGGAAAATAAATAATTTTCATGAAATAATAAATCGCGGCTGGCTAAAGTAAATAAAATCATTTTACGAGATTGAATGTAACAATAAATAAGAAGGTACTGTTTATAGAACCAGCCAGAGAGACGATAACAGATTCCTATTAAGGTAAAAGGAAAATATCATTGAATAGATTAAATTAAATTAATTCAATTTCATTCCCCTTATAGAACCGAAGAAAACGAATGATAAAAAGAAATTGGAGAAATTTATGCAGCAAGTCCTGATCACTATTGTAATTGTTATTATTAAAGTTTTTGCGCTTTAATGCGGCGCAAATACGAGAAACGTTTGTGGAAACGTACTTTTCGTGGGATCAAATAACCAATGAAAATAAATTTGCGTGCATTACAATGCGCACAAAGTATGCGTGCATAATATAGCAATGGTTATAAATTTCCACGCTTGTAATCGCATAAACTCGACTGTAATCTACATTCCAATTTAGCATTTAATTTTAATCCAATTCCATATCCAAAGTGCTTTTGTATATTGCCACGTGTGTATGCGTAAATTCACCAATATCACATTGCAAAATTGCCTGTACGTATAATGAAACGCAAACTATGGAGGTACATATCTAGACATAGTTTCTCAAAACACACTTGGGATATTGAGAGCTAAATAGTCAAACCGAGTCTCGAGCACTTTCTACTTTATTTATTTGCAGAATTATTTATATGAATTTAAAAACGACTGCCAACAGCTTCCAGCAAGCAGCACTCTCGTCGTGTACATACGTATTATGAATGCTAAATTGCTCCACTTTCACTTTTTGTTCTTTCGTCGTCGTGGACGACGTTTGCTGCTCTCATTTTCCAGCGCGAAGAACATACCTACTCTCAACTGATAGATAGCGGAACTGCAATTTTCATAATGAAACCCAATCAATACGTAAAGTTATTTTCATATTAATTAGGACTTGACTAAAGTGCAATTAGCAGTTTAAATTACAATCAGTTATCGACTTTCTCATGCGAATTGCTGAATTCACGCGAAATTGTTTTACGGAGCCGAGGCGAGTGAAATCAAATAAAGGTTTCCATTGATTTATTATTGAACGAATACAAGTTTAATAGCAATTCTTGGAATTGTAATCTAATTAAATTACCAAGCGCAATAAAAGTGGGATATTATTGCAATGACGCTACGTTCAGTCGCGAGCATATATTGCTAGATTATAATGTATAACACATTCAAGTGAATATATATATATATACAATAAGGGAGTGAACGAGCGAGAGAGCGAGCCGAATATGCCAGGGTTTCTATTCTCATGCATTTCATTTGTAAACGCAATTAAAATTTCCATATCATTAAAAGGGAATCCAATTATCGGGCGACATCAGCGCGTGATTTATGGCTAACACGCATGACTGGATGCCATCATTGCTCGTCGGTGGTGAGCGAGCGCGCTGGTAGCCGGAGAGCTCAAATGCAAAACAAGTTGCGATCCTGCCATAAACTTAAGAGCAAATTGCCACTCTCCCTGGACCCTTATACGGATATCATTGTGTCAGACCATGTACAACAATGGCAATCACGAATCAAAAGTGAAACATTATTTCAAGTGTTCATTATTATTAAATTAATCCCTGCCGGAATTTATTAATAACTAGTTGGCCCACCCAAGTCCTCACATATTGAAACAATTACACCCCACGAGTACTTGTTGACATATTGCTGCACTCGAAGAATTGCTCTGTTTAATATTAAAAATTTCAATTATAATTGAAATTCTATCGATTATTTATTTTCGTTTGGTATGACTCAAGTTTATGATTTAATTAAATCCATTTTTCGAGTGCAAGCGAGAGTAATAACTGAAGCGAAACATTTTACGATTGTCCGCGCCTTATTGTTGTTAATGCTGCATGTGTTTGCATTAGTTTAATTGCAATATTATGACATGCACAATGCACAAATGGCTTCCTTATAGCTCGAATTACGGGTAATACGTGCTGCTAAACATACATTTGTTGCTAGATTTAATTTGTTTACGCCGTAATTTTATAGATAATTAACATCAGCCGTGAAGCAGTGAGGAGTCGCCGTTTGCGCATTCGATATACGCAAACGACGATAGCCATTCGAAATTAATTATTGATTCTAATGCCGTCTCTGCACGAGTTCGTCGCATTTGCATTGTCATTTTCGCAGCAGCAGTGGAGTGCAATTGGATTCCGAATTGCATTTATGCGCTCTGCACGCTGCTGTGCAATTAGTTGTAACATTATAATGAGTAATTACAGTTAATCAATCACACAAATAAATTTAATTGCCTATGCAATTCAATTTCCACTCTTTGTGATTAATTTCGCTAAATTTGCCGAAAAGAATGGCACAATTTAATCATCTCATTGTGTTTCCACGTTTTTACGTTTATTTTGAAATAGATAAATGTCGCGAAATGTAAAATTATCAATGATTTACGACTGCAAATTGAATTTATGTAGCATCAAAAAACTACTTAATAAAAAGCACTTGTTTGTTTGCAAAAACAAATGAAATTACATAAGCGCGTATGAGTGGCTGTCAAGCTGATTGGCATCGATACAACACACAAAAAACACACGCGACACCACTCGCAACGATTTACGAGCGAACAGCAGCAATGCTTCAATAAACAATTATTGCATTACAGATATGCAATTACATGTAGAAAATTGATTTAATTAAATTGCTTGCCTCATTATCGGATCGCATTGTCACACACGTATTTAATGATATCATACGCGGTCGGTGGCAGTGCGTGCAATTAAAGTCATTCATTCAATCAATTCGCGGGTATTTATGCCATTGCGTTTTTATTATTCAATAACATTGGCGAATTTATTGGCGATTGATTAGCAAATACAAAAAGCAAAACCACCGTTCGTTCGTTCGCTGGTTCGAGCCGAGCCGCATACTTTCACTCGACACGAAAAACGCACGCGCAGCAGAGAAAACACACACATTATGGCTGTTGTAGTGCAATAAACAACAGCGCAATAGCAACAACAAACAACGGCAACAAACGCCAATATTAACGCGAATCACAATTTAACGCTTCACTCAGAAATGCATCACGTTTAAATCGAATAAAGTTCAATAAATGTGAAATCGATATTAATGCTCGTCCGTAAATATAAACGCGGTATGAGCGTAAAATTAAATTTTCATAAATTACAATCGCCAACTTTTAAGCCAACGACTCGCCGCAATGTGTTAATGAGCTGTTTGCATTTTGCAATAATGAACAAACGAACACAAGCTGTTCATCTTGACCTATCAGAGAACTCTGCGCGCGAGAGAAGTAGATAGAATAAAACGTAATTAATTTACACGAGAAAAAGGCAAAAAGAAAATGTTGCATTCGATATACGTGCAATTGCAAAACGTGACATGCTCAAGCTTGCATATTTATGTAATCGTTAATTTAATTAATCATTAACTGCATCTCTTTTCGTATCAGTCACTTACTTGCGTCGAAGAGACATTTACTCGTTCGTGTTTGCGTGGTTGTTGTTTTTTTAAATCCAGGACGTTCATTAACTACGTGCTTTTAATAATAATTGAGCGAATAAATTAAAGTTATAAATCACTTTTGATTGGCTATCAATTTACATACACTCGATTGATAATTTTTCAAGCTTACGCTTCGAATGACAGTGGAAAGTTGCCACTCATTTATTTAAGTCGGACACGTGAAATTCAAACATGATCGAGAAATTCGACAAGAATAACAACAACAACACTAATCAAAAACAACACTAAGCAAATTTCCATGCTTGTCCTGTAAATAATTAATTGATTGAAAGCGAATGAAACTGAATGAAAATAATTGCAATCAATTATTAATTGATCAATTGCAGTGGTGCATTAATGATTTGTACATTAATGAAAAGAGTTTTACATTCGTCCATAATTGATAGTAATTTCCATCTTTGGCCAATTTGTAATTGTAATTTAATGCATAATTAATTTAATTGAAAAATAACTGCACATTACATTAAATTCTTTTTTGTGTTGTTGTTGTTGCTAACTTTTATCGCTCGCAATGATCTGAATAACAATAAAAAACAAACGTTACAACTGGTCGTGTCATTAATTAGTGAGTGTAATGAGATTTAATGATGAAAAAACTCATTAAGTGTGTTTTTCTCAAGCAATTAAAAGACTGGAAAATAAAATTAAACAAAAAACCATAAAAAATCCACACTAATAGAAAAAAAAGCTGCTGCTGCAAAGATTAAAATAAAATAAATGTATACGAATCAAATAGTTAGTATGAGTAATGAAAATCTCTTGCATGTTGTTGTTAATCGTTATTTATGATGTATTGAGTGTTAATTATTTCTCGAATGCGTTTTGTACATAAGGCAACCGGAAAAGCACTTACATTTATTATTTCTGCTAATTATAAACTATCAACGTTGAGAAACTTTCATATTTATTCACTTCACAAGCGTGCCATCAAAGAGTGCATATATCTTTTATTTATAATGTATAAATATCTCTCTCTCCTCGGTTCTATCTGTCTGTTTAATGTTTACTTTCAAACGGCATTATAACAATTTCCTTTTGCATAAATTTTCGTTTCGACTTTATGCGCTTCGTGCTAATGTGCGCTCTAAACGAAATTGTCCATTGAATTCGAACGGTGTAATAATAAATTGTACAAATTGTAATATGCAATTAGATACTTTATAACTGCATACACATTTGTAATTATGCACTTTCCACCTGTAATTCTCGGATGCCTAATTGGCGTTCGTGAACTCGGAATATAAAAGGGTACGACTGTATCTCTGCACGCAGTAATCATACACTTGCAACGTATTAAATTTCAGTGAAGTAATTGCATTTCTTGCTTTCTGCGAAATCGATATTCTATTTCTTGAGCATGATAAATAAATGAATAAGAAGAGGAGGAGGCGTGCATAAATATGAAATAAAAATCGAGTAACAATATATCCTAATGCTTCATACACTCAGATATGCCAACTATTACAACTAATCATAATCATAATACGAATAGTTATAATAGAAATATGAATCTTGCGCTGACCTGATTTACTTTACCATGATCAGATAAATAAATCACAATGCACCAGCCGTTATTGCGCAGAAAACGCGAATCACGCATGAATTGCAAAAAGCTAAAACTAAAAACAACGAGCCAACAACAACACTGTCGAGGTAAAGTGTAGAGAACAGTAACCAACAAAATGGAATGAAAATGTCGAGATAATATTCAAATTGAAATGCATTTAGAACAATAAACTTCGACTTTAACTTCATTTGAATTCCAGCTTAACTTCTATAATAATAACGTGCATAATAAGCAGAACAATTTATGTGGAAATAAATTCCTCAACTCCAGACAGATATATTCCGATATGTATTACAGCACGCCATTACCGTTATTTAAACAATCATTGCTTTTGCAATTGCAACATTTGTTTGCAATTTTGTAATCGCGCCGGCGAACAACAATAAATTGGGTGGAGTTTCAATTTACTTTTTAATTAGTTTGCTTGCTTGCTTGCTGCCCGGCTCCAACTTGCTTCTCGCGAGCAATGAATCATCATTTACATTTTATAATTTAATATCGTATTATTAAAGTTTGATTCAAAAAGTTGACGTGGAAGGTTAGAAAGTTGTATGCGCAATAATAATAATAATACTAAAAGGGGCTTAGATTGGGTTGAAACTTATACAAGTTGCTAATACTTTGTAATAGTTTACAATACGTAGTAGGTACGTACACTTTGAAGAAGATAATAATTGTGTATGGGATCGAATACACGCATGAATATGCAATGTGTGCATGCATAAATAAAACCAAAGCGTTGTCGCGACATGGCACGGTTAGAAATAGAAAATTGGCAAACGTAAATCTAAACGGCCCTGACTCTTAATTATGTCCAATTAAAACGTTTTCAAGAGTCATTCCGACTTAGTTTACTCGCCAGCCAGCCAACCAAGCGAATATGCGTTAAACTAAACTAAATGTGCGCGAATACTGCTCGTAAATTATATTTGATAATATTACGACTGCTACTTTAATAAATATTAACTAACAAATATGATAAAAGCGAATTAGTGTTCCTTGAAAATAAATTGACTCTCGTACGTACAGAGTGTTTAAGAACAAACCTAATTGCTTTTCAACGTTGAAAAAATTCATATTAATATTTTTTGATTATACTCGAATTGAAATTAGCTCATGTCATGCTATAAATTATTTGCAGCTGTTGAACTTTCAACGAAGAAACAATTAATCATTTATCTTTGTGATGTTTAAAGAGAGAGAGAAAAACAAAATGGTTTGTTAAATCATAGAGAGAATGAATGCCTGGCACATAAAAACGAGTGTGAGTCTTTAGTCGTAATTATACGTTTTGATCAAGTCATATAACACCTGAGAGCTACAAGTTCAGGTGAATGCAAGTAGCCAGCAGGTCGTGAGCGCGCTGAAGAAAAGCAGAACGACCTTGAAAGAGGCTGCAGGAATCCGGTCCTACGAGAAACTTTGCTGCTCGCCAGACACAAACTCGACTACAATAAGCAAACGAATGAACGATGCGATGCGTCTTTCTTGTGCTTTACAGCAATGTGTACAGTTCAGTTACACATGCCTTACAAAATGTACGTACACGCAACTTGATGTCACTTGAAATAATGAACCAGGCAAATCCACAATCGTGACTCGTTAATCTCGAAAATCTCAAAAACGTATCAATTCATATATGCAATGAACAATCTCATGGGAAAATAAAAATGTAACAAATAACAAAACACTTTTGGAAAGCTTTTTTTTTGCTCAACGTTTCGTATTGTTTCGTCGTTCATTAACAAAGTAAAGTATGTAGCATTTGTCGGAAAAAAAAAAACACTCACACGACATTAAACTCGCATTACATAAATACTTGTCTCGCCACTTAACAACTAATCCTATTATTATTTCGCAAATTCCATTAAAACAAGATTTATTTTTTCGCTAAGTATTTGTAAAAAAAACTGTCCAACTTTTACTGTAGCTTGTGCTGCTCCGCCTCGAGCTAGCTAATAATTGAAGTTTGTTATATCCTTGTAAATTACTTTTGCTTATGAATTTACATGCGAGCATACATACATTAATAATGAATGCTACGTGTAAATGTGTGCTGAAGTTGGTAAGTAAGAAAGTTGAAGAGCGTGTGATGTGTGCCAACTTTCATTTCGTTTCGTTTAAAACGCAACTTTGAAAATTGCTGAAGAGATAGAGAGAAGAGAGATATTTATAAATATTTCTAGAAATAAAAATAAAATGCAATCGTAAATATTTCTCAAGCTTTTCAAGATTGCCATACTCTGATGATGATCGAATACGCCGCAATCTAATAATAAATGGAAAACGTAAAAATTTACATTTTGTTTCTAAATTTAAATTTCGTATTTTCTCTTGGTAACAACTTGTATCTCACGATCGCAGAAATTCCATTAGCGCTTGCTCATCATGATTAATCTTTCGATTATTAATCCCCACTTGTATTAAAATGTTTATTAAAATTTTCCTCTCACTATGCGCGCTCAACTTATGCAAGTTGTTATCATGTAAAACGACAAACATTTATTATGATGATTAATGATCGTAAAGCGCTGTGATTTTTTGCGTTTGTGCGCAATTATTGTTGCTCGATTCGCGAATAATTGCACGTTGTTGCCTGAATTAATGTGAAATTAATTACGGCGCAAATTACACCTCTAAACATGATGTAATTATCGATCGATCGTGTAAACATTATTAGAAATTACGATTTCTATATTTAGTCATATGCTGCTTGCTTACATATTTTCCATTTTGTGGTTTCGTTTCGTCTGACCCGAATTAGTAATCAAATTGTTTGTATCCGATCTCGGCGAGTAAGGCTAATTAGGAAAAAAAACGGATTGATTGAATGCGCGAGATATCATAAAGTACCTAACCTAGCGTAATGTAACCGCACTTAAGAAATTGATATTGAGGACAAACATGTCGCACATGCTGGGGCGATTCACGTTATGTATTAACGGTATTAATAAAGTGTGGATGAGGCCAGGCCAAAGAGCCAACACACGAAGGCAAACATGCGTGCTGTCAAACACGTATGTACGTATCTACTCTCGGTTGCTTCTTCTTGTAGCATCATCATTGATTTCAACACTACTTGTTCCTGCTTTTCCTCAAGCTACTGCGCATTCTGCGCAAATAACGATAAATGTTTGTGGTTCATTCGAAAGCGAGCCCAACAGATGTGTTTTCTCAGATGGCCAATTACGTAAAACAAATTCACTAGTCCTTCACTGAAGAGTTTCCAACGCGCAGGATAATTAGAATTTAAATGTTGCATTGGTCGACAGATGGCTTCGAAATACAGTTAATAATTTCAGATCAACTGCCAACTTTTCGGTGTTTCTCATTGACCCATGGAAAGAAAAACAAGTTTTGTTTTGCATTTTCCACAACATTAAAATAAATATTAAGCAGATGGTCTCTGCATGCGGCGAAAACACGCATTGTAGTGTTTATCTAGCTTTGAACAATTAATTAAATATTCATTTGTTTACATGAAATTGCACGTAACGCGGTGATTAATTTTCCACTTACACAAATGGAAAAACTCGGCGAAAAAAAAAAGATATGCACAACAATCTTATCGCATTGAAATCGCGTATTGCATAAATTACGAGGCAACGAAAGAATGGAGATTTATTCAGCATTTTCTTGTTAAACAATAAAAAATTATGAATGTAATTATACACATTGATTATCTCGGCATTCAACAACATTATAATTCGTGCTTCCCACGTAAAAAACAATGGCGCGGCGGGCGAGGAGGGAGAGAACGCGTTTAAAAGGCAAACTTTTGTTTAATTTCACGCTTCCTTCTCTGTCATCATTATGCCCCCGCGCGTACGCGACTCTTATATTGAATTGCAATGGGCAATGTAAAAACACAATAAATCATTAACCACACAATTTCAAATCTGAATTTTCCATCAGAACATCATCATTAACGCACAACGTCTTGATTATTGCGAAGGGGGAAAAAAACATGATTAACCGGGCGCCGCACAATGCGAAAGGTAGAAACTAATTTGTAGTTTTTTCGCGTATGTTTTTCCTCGTTTTTAATAACCCTCGCGCTCGTTTTTCATCCGCGTTTTTTTTTATCATCGAGCGCGCAAAGTGCGTAGAGTGACGACAAAGATTAAGTGGAAAACGAACAAGTCCAAAACGTTGAAGACGGTGGAGGTGGGGGAGGAGGAAGAAAAGCACTTGGTTGGGAGGTTATGTATGATGGAAGTCTCCGTGGTTGGGGAATGCGTCGAGGTCAGAGGTGGTTGTGTTGTACAATGTTCGAGCGCATGTTCGGGTCATGGACCTCTTTAATCTTTTCTATAAGCTTTCTTCCAAATGGAACGCGCCGGACGAGGAGAAGACTGAGTGCTTTTTCGAATATTCCTTGCAACGCATGCTTGTGTGTATGCATTTTAATGCTCTTGTCAACGGAAATAATTACCTTACAAGGCACAACAATGCCTGCAAACGTCAAAAATGTCAAATTTATTAACGACATTATCCTCCAACATGTACGCAACGCAGGAAAACCAGTTCAATTTCAATTCAACTCTTCATCGGGACGAAACAGTTGTCGTAATCGTGTATTCAAAATGATGCATGCACAAAAAAGGATTTATAACTGTTTTCCCTTATTCCTTCTTCGTCTGCGTTCGTATAAATAAGTAACGAACATAAATATGTACAAATGCCTGACCAACAATAAAAAACGGGAAGAGGCAGGAGGCTGTCGTCTTTTTTATGGAAAGAAGAAAAGCATCCAAAGTGGATAAAAACACCAAGAAATTGAAGAAGTTAAGGATAATTATACAGCATACAGCTCTTTTTTCCTCATCAATCATCCTGATAATACTGATTTGTTGCTGCTTGCATCCATTTGTTAAATGCGTTTCTCACTTGGGAGAATTGAAACCGGCAATGGTTTTTCTCACTCTTCTTGCGTTCATGCTTCTTATACCAATACTTCTTATCCGTTTCCCATCGATTCTCGTTCATCCCATTGCTTATAATTACTTTTTGTTCTTCCTTCTTGGTCTCATTGCTCCTGCCTCACGTAGAACAAACTTAAAGAAACGTGTCAAACATGAGGAGGAACACATCTTTGTCCATCACGTTCCTCGTGCATTTACGACGTTTCAAACGAAACAAAAACTCTTCGCGGCTATTTTATGGCTTTCGTTTTAATCGACTTTTTTCCGCACGGTAAATGTTTTAGACGCGTTTTTTCGTGAAAGAGTTAATTACGCAACGCCCAATACATCATCATAAACCGTTTCGCTCATGCGGAACAACTTCATTAAATTATCAATATAAATCAGAGGAGAAAACATTAATGAATGTTGTCCAACCAGTTAATATTCAATAATCTTATCGTTTAATCTCGCCAACTTGATATAGTCTTACTTTGTAGTTTAATGGCATGTATGTTAATGAAAAGTAAATTAATTTTTAATTAAACTCGGGTAAGTAATAAAAACTGGCAAGTTTTTTTAAAAACTCAACAAATATTCAACCTTTCAAAAATTAACGCAAAATATAATTAAAATATCTTTCAACGATAAAATCTCATGGAATAAAGAAGAAGAAGAAGAAGCAGAAATAATTGTCGACGAAATACAATGCAAGGAGGAGATTCATTAGTTTCACAACTTTGAAATTTATTGATTTCCTCCTCCATCCAGGGTGAAACGTGCTGCTGGGCGAAGAGGAGGAGAACAAAATTGCTCGCCGAACATAATCAAGCCAACAATGCAATAATTCAATCACAACTTTCGTCATAAGTTTTCTGCTGGCGTCCGAAATTAATTGTCAAAGTTGGCGTTTGCGCGAATATAGAGAACGACAGACAATGTATAGCCTCGTGCAACAATAGTTTTAATCAGATTTGGAGCGCTGCGCGACGTCTTTTGCATTGCAATTAAGTCGCATAATTTATGTTTTAATCAATCTTGATTAGCACATCATACACACACACGCGCGCGCGCTCGCAATATTCGCACGCGAAACGCTTTGTCGGATTTCAATCTCCTGCCATAACCAATTTAGATGCTCAAATTAATTAATAAATAATTGAGATTCAATTATAAGCCAGCATTGAATTGGCTTGATGCTGTCAGTGCTGTGTGTGTGAACTAAAAGAGGAATTCTTCAATCAAAGCAGGCGAGCAGCCAGCCAACAGGCAACAAACAAGGTAGAACGAAGAGAAGTAAATAAAGTGCAAACTTGAAGCAATGTTGTCTAACGAGTGGGAGGAACTGAATGTCGACACGATCCTGACTAAGTCCCGCTGAGGTCAATGGTCATTTGAATTATTATTTTCCCATAAAATCACCAGCTCTTTGTCCAGTATTTGCAATACGTCCCGTCCCTCTCCGCTTTCAAGTAACGCATTAATAATTCACAACTCTTTAAGCTTTATACCTACGATGTATAAATTATTATCTACTTCCGTTATTGTTTTCTGAATTAATTCATGAAATACATATGAAATGAAAGATATCTTAATAAAAGAGGACAGCCCGCAATAACAAGAAATCCATTCTAAGCATATTAGACCATCTTATATAAAATTGCATTGTTCACCAATTGTTTTCCATTTGAAATTCAGAGCTAAGCGCTCTTTCTCAGCCGAAGCGCGCACAACTATTTGAAGAATCCGCATTATTTCCAACCGTCCTATCAAAGGGATAAAGATCTCTTCTATATTGTGTTGCGTCAACAGCGAAATGAAAGCAACAAACAAAACGACAATCGACTGCCTCGGAAAGGAAGGCAGGACACTGGCCTAAAGTCGGCGAACGTCGACGGGCGAAGAAGAAGAAGGAGGACACTTGGACTGAGATGAAACGAAGAAGGACTTACAAGCTCAGTTAATTTCGTCTCTCTATATAATAAACTTTAATAATATATTGCCGCTTTATCTCTACATCGTATTTTCCCTCCCTCCATTATGCCGCGCATCCGCGGACTGTGCCATCTAACAAACAACCCAACAAGTATTACCCATTGTTTTGCGTTTCCCTTTCATAAAATATATTATTTCTCATTGTAAACGCTCCTACACATGCATAAAGCGCGCAGACTATATATGCACTTTTGTCAAGGGTTTTGTGTTTACCAAGTTGAATCTATTTGTCTATGTGTATTGTGATTGTTTGCTGCAATACTACTTTGTCAATGTAAATTGTCCGTGTGCTGGATACTACGTGCGTGAATAGAGATTTCGATTCAATGCATGTGTGTGTGCATTATGAAACATAAAAATAATTAAACGTTATTCACAAAAGAGAATAGAAGGCGACACAATGCGACGCGAATAGTGGAATGAATTTAGAGAGACAGAAAGAGAGAACGAGATGAGATTGAATCATTTTAGGGCACGACAAATTTTGTTTTATCCTGGAAGAGAAAGAAGGAGCGCATTTCGCTTATCATGACGGTTTTATCTACTTAGTATTTATTACTGTCCGTTGTAGATAAAGAGCCTCTTTAATTTCCTTTTGTGCGATATTATTATTTCATTCTTCATTTGCCAGGAAGAATTATCCTTCTACATTTTCCACGAAATGCTTTCTTTTCGCGTATACGTTAACGAGAATTGAAACATTCATTTTTTACTTACGATTGGAATACGATTATTTACTCAACGTGCGCACCTACTAATGTTAGTAGCCCGATTAGATAGGGTGTACTGACCTGAAACAAGAAGAAAAAAATCATTAGAACAACATGTAAAGCACAGTTTTGGGTGGAATTGTATGTAATTTCGTGCACGATGAATGATAATTACACAATGATTTATCCTCGGATAGACTTAGTTTATTTATGTGAGGGGGACGGACGTTTTTATCGCGGCGCAAATCGAAATTAATTCTATGTGAATAAACGGCGAACGCCAGCAGTAACAACAATGCAAAACAAGAAATAAAGAAATAAAAGAAAAGAGAGCGGAGCGTCCGTCGTCGCTTAGCGCGCTCTCGGAAAATGGAAAGAGATTAAAACAAAAGGCTTTTGTTTCGCGCATTTTTCTTGCTCCCTTTGCTTTTTGTTATTTGCTATGTGTTTTCCTTTTTCGACTTCCACACAGCAGTGATTTGCAATCTAAACAAGTGAAACAATAACCGCAGAAACAATGTGGTAATATATTGTACAACTTTATACAAAGCGAGGCAATAAAATTAATAAATGTTAGAATTATTCATCATCTAAATGTACGTACCTACGAAATCATTACATTAACTACTTGATTACTTGATATGAGCTGTGGTATTGTAGGGAAAGCGCTATGAAAATTTGATCTCGGTTGTTTTCCATCAAGCCTCAAAGTCGAATAACGAAATGGTACGTACAATTCGTTCGTTTATAGCCTCATTATGCCGTGTCGCAAACAAGAAAATAGGCGATTTATTTATAAATCAAGATAATAACTAACAAAAATAACGAAGGCAATAAACACGCGCATACAATGGCGGTCTCGTTTTTTGCGGAGTTGTTAAGTGGCTACTGCGCATTGATGATGATGAGGCGTTAACGTGCTCCGAATTGATGACCCACTTGCATCAAATTTTTATATGATTATTGATTATGGACTGATTGCTTCTTTTGCTTTCCAATTATATTGATTAATCAATATAGATTTAAGCGAATACAATTTCAGAAGTAATACAGTGAATCGCGTCTGGCAAAGAAGCCCAAAGAAAGTAGTGTTAATAAGTAGTGCAGTGAATTTGTTCTAATAGATTGTACATGTGAAACAACGAATAATAAAGTGAAGTAATACAGTGAATTTATTCTAGAGGTCAATTTCCGCAGTCGTGCTGTGATACGCTCCAAGGTAAAGTAATACAGTGAATTGTTGACTGTTAAAAGCTCAACACTGGTTGCGCTAAATTGTTAAATGTTGAATTGGCTCGGATGCGGTCGTAGTAGCAAGCGTGAGCGCGGTTGAAACACGACGGCTGGGGTCCGACACCTGTTAAGCGTGGCAGCGCGCGAGCCACACGCCACGTGGAGGCGGACAGCGGTCGCGTGCCGCTCTCGTACGTGCGGCGAGACTATCTTTCGCCCAGCGGTAGCACACACATCCACGCATTAAGCACGTATAAAGTCGCAAAAGGAGCGGCGCGTACGCTCTTCGTTGTGCTCGCGTGTGAAACGCGATGAACGTGCCAAACCGCAGGAGGAGCAGCAACAGCAGCAGCAGCAGCAGCAAGCATTCTTGTGTAGTATGCCACCCGCCGGCCTAATCTCTTCACCACGCGCACACACGGTCAACGAGAGTGAGATTGAGAGTGCTAAACATGCCAACGCAACAGCTACCGCATGTAAAAACGCTTTGCATGCGTTCGTATAAATGTCATAAGCGGACCGCGCGCGCGAGTTACGAGTTAGGAGGAGAGAATTAAGTCATGATCACGAACGCGCACGCAATCGCCGTGCGCGAGTGCGCGTGAATATGCACAAAAAATGTATTCACCTGCGAACGCGCTAAGCGTTAAGATAGCCAACAAACAACTTGTTGACGGCTTAATTGCATGTGGAAAAACGGGTTCCATGTCTTTTCCGCTATGAGCTCTTGTGGAGCGTGCAAATTTTATAGTTTTTCGCCCCAGGGTATCGAGTAGCTATGAAGATTTATTACTTTCCCCCAATTTGACTGGGAGCGTAGGAGGTGTTTAAAGTTTACAAACGTTTTTGCATCCACCAATGAAATCAATTCCCATTTTAGGCACGAAATCAGTGACACACCATATGGTAGCCTAAAGATGTTATTATAAATTTACGCATTTTTACGAAAATGTTTATATTTTTCCTCAAATTATGAATTACTTTCTAGCCAGATGAATCAGAGAACTTGACTTTTTAAAATCGGTTAATTAGACGTTGAGCTATAGTAATTGAACTTTACTGGAATTAAACCAATATAGAACGATATTGTAAGCAAAAATAAACCGATTTTTACCATTCAAATCAACTTTAAAATGAAAAATACATTCCTTCAATAATATATTAAAATATTAACGTTTTTCTTAAACAAATTGCAATAATTTCTTTTCAATTTTATGACAAACATTCTTTTGTTCCATTCAAAATGCACATGTTTCAAGCTCGCTTGGGTTTTTTCCGAATTGTCGTTTTTGTGCCTCAGTTTCTTGATTCTATTTAAGGCAAACTGTATTTGGAATCAATTGAATATAACTATAACGATAAATAGGCAAGATTAACGTATTACTACACTATTTATTTAAATAGTATCTTCAATTGTTTATTTTTCTTTTTTTTTTAATAATTTCTTTTTCAAATTTGAGTGTGTGCATTATTAAGAAACTATTTAATATCGCAGATTTACTTAAACAATTACGGTATTTACAAATTTTTAGTGAATATTTAGTCAGAATAAGATTAAATTCATGCAAAATAGCACTCATTTAACGGGACGCAAGAAGCTGAAGCAAGAAAGCAGGTAGTTTTGGGAGAAAACCCAATGCGACCATGAAGCATGCACACATTTGCAATGGAAACATAAAAGCATGTTTATGATAACGTACAAAAGAAAATGTTTTAGTTTTTTTAATATAAATGTTCATGTTGTGAAATATGTATTATAAAAGCCATAAAATTTAGATCTACGCGCTAATTTGAATGGAAAACATCGAACTATTCTTTCCTATAATATTATCAATTGAATTTTCTCTTAACACTAAATACATTCTTAATATCTCAATCTCTAGTTAACCGATTTTAAAAATTCAAACTTGTTAATTCCAGTCAAAAGCTAATAAAACATATTTTTTATAAATCAATTAATATTTGCACAAAAATGCATTAATTTGTAACAATTTTAACACGACACCACATGGCTTGCTCGATCGACCGTGTTTACAATTCTTAAGAAGTACCCTCTTCTTGAATAGATATTGTTTCTTCAGGTTCCGTCAAAACTGAATCCTATTGGTGGAGACAAATTTTTAACTGCTCACGAATACGCCTTAGCGCTAAAATTTTAATTTATGTCCCCTGTCACCGCTTGTCAAACATGCTGTGCGGCTGGCGTTTCCCAAACCTTCATAGCGGAAAAATCAAGTTACCGAAAAACGCACTTGCTACTGCTTTACTTGTCTATTTTTTTTTATTTTACGCGTTCGCACCATTTTAATTTCTTTTCGGGCAGCACGCAAAACTAATTTATTTCCATCGGATAGAAATAACGAGTGCATGTATAATTTAATTGGAAATACACACAACAATCGTATGAAGAATAATGGGAAAAAATATTGAGCAACAAATGGAAATTTTAATTTAATATTTAATCAAATCGATGGAACAAATTGAATTGGATTGAATTAATAACTAGACCATGGAAAATTACCATGGCCAAAGCAGTTATTACTTGCACACGCCTGAAATTATATTGTTATTTGTTGCTATTAAATTCCACATGTGTTATTATCATTGATTACTATTTATTGTTGCGGTTATGGATGCATTGTCTGCTTCATGTGGATTTTTCACGACAGCAGCTTAAAAAGTGCAAAAGCGCATTTGCGAAATTTAATTAAAATTTATAAATTTAATTCGCCACTCTCCGTCCCGGAAATAATTTAGTTTGATTTATGATTATGTCTACGCATTCGTATTTGTATTAAGCCCAAATGAAAGATAAATAATAAATAAACGCTCAACGGTGAAGAGAGCAAGCTGAAAGGTATGATTGTGATCTTGATGATGATACACGACAAAAGGGAAAAACACAGCGAATAATAACATGGAATAATATAATACAAATATGAAAGCTAATAATTTATAATGGAAAAGTGCGTTTTGTTGAAATTGTAGAAAACGAAATAAATTGCAGCGCATGACAGGCTGGTTAGATAGATGTGCACATAAACGATTTGCAGTCCCCTTCCGGAGTGCGCACTTTTCAAAAACAGTGGACACGATTGTTTATTGCGAAGCAATATAATTGCTTTTTGATTTATGCTCAAGGTTTATTATCATTACCATTATTATTTTGCATTTGCTGTGGTGCATGTGTGCGCTGATAAACAATTGATCGTGAATTTACAATTGCAAGTATCGCTTCCTCGGCATGAGAGTCGACATCCATTAATAAAGTGGAATAGAAATTCGCGATTTACTCATTTTAATCATACGACAAAAGCGACTGTGATCCCAGTTTCAGCAGAGCGTCAAAGCGATGCAATCGATAATCAATTAACAGCGTTTGGAAAATGCAAGATTATTAATAGCGATCTATCTCATGGATGCATTTGGACCAGCTTCTCGCAATCGGATTTGATGCACACGTTGGTTGGCATTATGCGGCTGCGTTCAGATGGAATAAACATGTAAAATACGCAATATACATACGGTGCGTACAATCCGGCGGCAGTGGCGGTGGATGAAGAGAGTCATCCGCCGCCGCAGTCAGACAGACGACGCGCTCATTACGAAGAGATCAGGGCGCGCGCATGTCTAATCAATATTTGCACATGACAGCAAACTCATTAGATGTCAGCGATGAGTATGCGCAAGAGCGTTGAGTTGAGCCGAACAGATTAAAGCAATATGCAAAATGCATTTGCAATTTGCGCATATCAAATACACAATTGCTTTCGTTTTGTTGTCTGAACAGCGCGCAAGCACAGAATAATTATGTAGACGAATTGTTCCGACATTGATGACATCATAACTTTTGCAAGTTTTTTCTTCTATGGGGGGCAAAAACGCCACAAAAACAACAATACTAATAGCTTAGATCTAGAAATGGCAAGTTTTGACCTAAATAGGTTAAAAAACAAAGCTATAAAAACTTTGAGTGGCTAATAAATTGATAGCGATAAACAATAGACAGTCATTTAAAGCCGCAAAGTTTTCAACTCTCTCAATGATTACACGTTATTAGAATATTGTTGTGTTATATTATTTATTGCAGTTCTGACTAGGATGGCAATAATGATAATAATAACAACGGCGGCGAAGAAAGAACAACCTTTGGGGGAGAGAAGGAGAGCGTTGATAAATTATTATGTTATCTATCAATGAGATAGAATAATACAGTTGGATGTTTATGCCCGTGTGAACAAATATAAAATAACATCAATGCTTGTGGAACACAACGGCGAACAAACAAATTTATTGTTCGTCGCGCATATATCAATTTAATGGCAATTGTATTTTAAGAATTGAAATTTATTGTGCTGCATTTACTATGTTGCATTCAAACTCTATAAATGACGATAATGCGCAGCACTGTGTGCATTACAACCGCTTGCTTTATGTGAATTTGTTTCATGCATTTTATTGAGACGCAGCGTAAATAATACAATACTCAAAAAATTGATGGATCGATTCGAAATGTGTGAAATATTATTCGAGTGAAATTCAGGTTAAGCAACTTTCATATAATTTCAAAAGTTCGTATTGATTCAACCATTTCTAACATTATGTTGTATCGTAAATAAATAATTTCACTTTTCAAAATTGAACGCGCAAGCCATCGTAAACACTTTGTATAGCCGGTTAATTGAATTTCGTATTTACTTTAGTATCGATTTATGGCTCAAGTAAAACGCGAAATCAAAGTCAGGTATAATTTTCACTTTAGCGTGCAATTTGATACGCGAGTGAACATAATCTTGATTTACGTTGTAGTGGTAATTCTGCCACGCCCTTAATTTATAATTTTATTTCTCGTTCTCTTATCTGTGCACTTTGCGTCTCCCAAGAAAAGACAAACTTAATTATGTTTGCGCATATAAGCTGTTCGCGCGCGCTAGCACACCACCAAGTTGAAGAAGAAGAAGAAGGAGGTGTGGAATAAGTAAGTACAATGCATGCGTTGCTTTAACGCTACGCGACGTGAGGTAATTTGTATTGGATTTAGTAATAAATAATTATTTACTTTGAGACACTAAGTGCCTCATTAATCATAAAGTTTGTGCAATGGCATAAATAATCCACTTGCATACGTGTAGGTGAAGAGACGAGACTCGCAAACGTGAATTTAATGGGGCGCGGACTCGCGCCATGATGCACATACACATTTTCTCATGAATCTTCCTTCCATGCCGAAAACTATTGCACAAAACAAACACGCGCTCGAAGAGACATAAAACAAACTCACTATAATGATATACGGTGCAAATGAATAAACATATAAATACGAGATAATCATGATATGTGAAGTCATTTTCACGCACTTTGTGCACCGCTCGTTCTACCGTTAGCTTTTTGAATTATCATCGGACAGTTATAATAATAATCTTCACTGATTGCATAATTATTTCATTGTTTGTGTATGCGCTCAATAAGAACGAATCGAATAACTAAATCTACATAAAACACGTTGTCCTTTTATCGCATTATTCGTAACATCCCCTCCATTGCAAAAGGAATTTTTCATTTTGGTCGCTTTGCTGAGAACATTTCAACTCATTACTGGCGTTGTTATCAACGCGTAGAATTTCTCTATATACTCTTTCCTGTTTTATAATCACTCAATAAATGCAATAAATCAACATAATTTATCGTCGTTATCAAAATATTGTGAAAACAACATTTAATAGAAATTTTATAGTGCCCAGTCACGTTCGAACTCACGTTATCAGAGTTTCAGTTGGCATTAGGAGAATTAAACACAAAGTAATAAAATGCCACACACATGCGAACCGAACGTATAGGTACGTGAAGAGAAAAAGGCAAATATTCCAAGCAAAGGCATTATTTACATAATTCTTGAAACGACACATGTGCAGTACAGCATTTATTTGTGCGGTAGGAAAACAATTTTGGAAAGCATTTACGACGCGCGCGTTATTTATATATGATTTATACACTATGTGATAAAACAAGTTGATAATATTTTATGTGCATTTATTATTTGTAGACGCAATAATAATCTGCCTATGCTATGCATGTGTGTTTAAACTTATGGAAATTTCTAGTTGCCACGCTGATTATTTAAAGTACAAACACAATTAAGACGCAAATCAGAAACTTACGCACGAGCAAGATGTTTACTCGTTGAGATATCGCGTTTCTTGCAACAAACACAACAATGTATCAGAGGCTCATTAAATGGACTCCTTCGAAAACTTGTACACAAAGTTGAAAAGTAGCCTTGAAGTGGCACGATTGCAAACGAATGAAGGAGAGATTGAAAATTGAACGAAACTTACTTGCGCGTTTCTAGTAGATACTTATAATAATATTCTAAAAAGCCGCAAAATTAAATTTTATTGCCGCCGTATAAGCGTCGTTGCGGCCAAGATTTATAGTTGTTCATTAAAAATTAATTATATTCGCCTAATAAAAATTTACAGCGTTTGCATTCCGTTTTCCATTTACGATGATAAGAAAATTATCAATTTTTATATCAAAGTTTATAAGCGTTTTTTTATGTCAAGTTTACACACAAAGTTTTCAAACTTTTCCATTTGCCATTCGCACATACCCATTGCACATTTCCTATTAATATTTTAATTAAGCTGCGAACATTTAATTAGTATTTTTATTGATGATTCATACGTATGCGAAATTACCGCTTTTCAGCGTTTGAGTTCTTTGTTGTTTGCGCGTAATCATTGGAAACACACAGGGAGTTTCTATTAATTAATACATTGTATAAATTGTTTGAATTTAGAATGAAATTCGCCTTTTGCACATGTGCAGGACGAAAAGGACGAGACGAGACGAGGCGAGCGAGGAGAGGGAGGAAAAGCGCCTCTCTTTGGTCCCCGATGCAACAATCGACTTGCTATGCGCGCGCGATTATCAAAGCGAAAAGCAATTCAAGCGACGTATAATTATGACCGGTAATGGAAACGCATTGTGCATCTTTCTCGCTCGTACGCTAAGCCATAATCGCCGAAATTAATCTTTATTGATGGAGTTTTCGAAGGCCCTATTGTTCTCCCAGTAAACTGAATGCGTGGTATTAGCGTTCCGTGCCAACGTTTGTACAGGATTCTCTCCATCCGTTCTCATTCTCGTCGTTCTTCTTCTTCTAATCTACTTCACAAAGCTCCAGATTATCAAATATTATAATAATAATGATAATACAACCTATACACGCGAGAATGCATCCGAAACTTGGAAATTCAAACAATTCCGCCAACTTGAGAAGTTATGCGCGGAATTCAAACACACAAATATTTTATTAAATACGATTAGGTATTCCATAATTACTTTCAAAGAAATATGCCAACCAACCTTCCAACTACTTAATAAACTACAACTAATAATAATATGTTTATTGCTTCGCTATCAATCGCGGAATCTATAAAATTATTATTCAAATAGCCATAAAAAGCGAAGAAAAGTTGCTGCAAGTCTTGTTTTAAAGCGTACTACAGCTATAAACCGTTTTGGAAAAATGCACAAAGTATGCGAATAGTTTGTGTGATTGTTGTGGCGCATTGCATAAAAATGTCGACTCTGCCAACTCGTTTTCCTTGTGTGAAAGTTTATCTCGGGCGCAACATTGTTGCATTTACTTTGCATTGGCAATCGCGAGCAGTACAACAACAACAATGAATGCTTTTTGCATAAAACATGAAAACGTCGTCGCACCGTCCACGAAGGACGCGTGTTGCTGTTGTTTCTTGCCATTTAACCGAAAAATTCCTAAACCTTAAATGAGCACGGCAGCAACAACAATAAGTGGGTTTTACGGAGAAAATACAATTCGCATTTTTCCGCGAATGGAAATGACATAAATAATGATAATGACAAGACCACAGAGTAAATGGTTTCATCATAAATTGGCTTTGGCTTTCTAAAAAAGAAAACATAAAAGCCTCTCGTAAATTGCTGCTGCTGCTGCTGCTGCTATGGCTCATATATTTTTCTTTCGTAATAACGTAAGCTGTAAGTATTTAATTAATATTTAGAAATGACTAATTTAGTAATTGCACTACTTAGCTATCCCTCCTCCCCGCCTGTCCCACTATCAATAATCACTTAGCAACCGAGAATGGCAGAGAGCAAGTAAACTTTCTCTTTTTTATACCAAGTCATTCGTTATTAATTTTCAAGAATTAAGAAACAAGTGAAACAACAAGCAAATACGAAAAGTTTCAATTGACCGCGCGCTGGCGCTGCTTGGTTAATGGTGGTGCTGGAGCCGTTTTGCGTTGACCTACAAGTAGGCCAACAATTCAATCAACTTGCTAACGAAACGAGACAATACGATGTGAAACGGAAAGAAACGTGTTATTAAACGAAATTACATTCCTGAGATATTTATATTCCGTTGCCACGTACCTACCTATGTGTCCAAAACCTATTATTACTTCAACTCACACGGAATTCGTTCGTCTACTCGAATTGCTATTACGCGAGAACTCTATGCATACTTAATGAAACCATCAAATCGACAAGAACAAACTAATTGCGATTGCCAATTATCGTCGTTTAAAAAGGCCCTCTCTCTCGCGTCCTCAAAGCCTACTTAAAAATCAAGAATGACTGACCAATAATAAATTATAATAATAAAAGTCCGTTTTGCGATGGCAATGATTTATTGATTAAATCAACATTTAATTTTTTTATTGCGCAATGTCCTTGGCGTGATTCTGTTATTGTGATTGAAGGCAACGAATATTAAAATGTCACATGTGCTAATATCGAATTCATTGTCCGAGAAAAATGTGCATCAATCAAAAAGCAATTTTGCTTATTAATGCCTCGACGCAAAAAAGTGAAATAAAAATGTCAAACTTCCGCACTGTTTATGTATATTTTATTGGACATAACGCATTCATTACGTCGGATAATTTATCTAATAAACCCCCATAGATTAACTACGCGTACTTGAAATTGTTACATTTTGCTGAGCCAATTGTGCATGTCGCATCCCCTCTTAACCCGTGCGCGCGCACGCCGCCCTTCGTATGCGTACATCATGCATAGGATATAATTAGCATGATTAATCGTTTTTAATTAAACAATTACTAAAGTCCATTATTCATCGTCATAAATAACAATGATTTATGCAACAAATTGCGCGAGAGCGAGAGAGCTCAACAGCTAGCTCGCTAGCCAGCCAGCGAGTATACGAAAAATAACAAAAACAACACGCGGATGGAACAAAACACATCTGCATTGTTGTGCATGCATTATTTATGCAGCTTGCAAGCTGCAAATTGCAATAACAAATTGTTCTAAACATTTACGCAAGGCAAACGCCGGCATACCAAACTCGTAAATAAATAAATAAATTTATCGCGATAAATTTTCCGCTCATCAAGAATGAAATCGGATAATCAGAAAAGTTCTCGAACGAAAATTAAGCGAGCTATTTCAACTATATAAGAAGTTGAGTCAACTACTGTTGTAAATCTGATTATCAAGGTTTATATTAAACGCACAATCATTTAATGCATAAATAATGCAGGCAGATGCGACAGGGTTGAAACCCAATCCGTCGCAAAGCTGCTCAAGCATAACTTATTAAACGTTCCTTCTTGTAATATTAATATTAACGACGACGGCGAGCAAGAGAAAAAACTTACTTAAGAATTTAAGCATTTTAAGCAATATGTCAGTAAACTTAATCTGATTATAAATGATTTCGTCTATGGTCGCAAGCGCGCAAGTCGAGAAACCTGTATTATCGCGACCGACGGACGGTGGACAGAAGGGTGCATATAAAATTGAGAAGGCCCACAAGATGAGCACGGTTCCCATCTGTGCTTTTTCAAGGTGGAACGGGTGGTCCACATCAAATTGCAAGCAAGCAAGTAAGCAAGCAAACGAAGCGAGCTAATCGTGTAAACCAAAGCGAAAACAGGAGTGCATTGGATTCGAATTACGCTACACGCGCCCGCAACTAATGGCGATTACGTGCGTTTGCGCCAATGTCCGAAAACCGCCACAAAATATTATGAACCGCACACGCCAACCGGGGCGAACAAGTGCGGTGGTGGCTGTACGCTCGGCAAAAACGTGCGCCGCAAATTAACTCAACAACGCGTGTCTTCGTGGGTCGTGTGCGGCACGCTTGCATGCACGCCAAAATTAATATCATGTTGCCAAACGCATAATAAACACATCAACACACCAACGACCGTATGAATTCAACAAGCGACAAAGTCAAATCCTATTAGTTGCTTGTCGATAAAATGGCCGACGGATGAAGACTGCATTACGATCAAATGAGCACTATTATTATTATTATTATTATAAATTATGTAAAGGCGCATGAAATGAAATTTATTCAAAGGAATCGAATCAAGAGTATTGATTCGAGCGAAATAATAGCCTTCGAGTAAAATCAACTTAGGAGCCGATAAAGTATGGATTTTATTGGAGCATAAAGCATTAAATTAAAGTAAATGTCTGTGTTGGTTTTCTACGCGCGCACTCGCGCGCACACACACACACGCGCGTACAATGAGCACAAAAGCCAAGCCATTGCATAAGGGGGGAAATGATATTCAAATTCAAACGTGACGTTTTTACGGTGTTCCAATAACATTTCACTGCGAGCACTAAGTGCATTCACTGATGGTGACCTCCACCATACCGGCTGTTATCGCAAAATTTCTGGTTGTTCGATAAATAATTCATGATTCCTCAACTATTTCTTTCATCCTGTATGAGTTGCCTGACGAGTTATTTACGATAATTGCTTTTGTTAAAGTCATATAATTACGTTTTACAAATGCACAAACTCAAGAAACTGAAGCGGCTGTAATGACCCGAAAAAGATTACAGAACCAACTACAGAAATACACACATCTGATGAGCGCACTAAACCAGCGAGCGTACAAAGTCTCCATTTGCATTCGTTATGCGTATTTATTTAGATTTAGAGGGGTTGTATGGCCCCGACATCTTGATAAGATAAGAATAAAACACGCGATAAACATGCTGTAAATTATTAACGTTTTCACGTACGTAAATCACAGTTGTAATTTTTTCAGCGGTTTTGGCATGGTAAAAAACCAAAGAAATTTATGTGCGTTTCCTCAAGTTTTGTGTCTAGCGAAACGCATTTGAATATAATGTAAGTATGTATAGTTTTGATAAATCTCGAATGCAGTTATATAAATTGAGAGAACGCATTCCATGCAAGCGTAGCAACTTGTAAAGCGTTCTTAAGCAAATACAACGAACGTCTGGTGAGAACCAGCCAGGGGAAAACTCGTTTTCGAACGCATTTTTATTTCTTGTTCCGCGCACGACGCGGATGACGATGATGGACGAACGGAGCGCGCACGAATGAACTGAAAAGTAATATGAAAGACAACAACAAATGAAAAAGTGAATAAACTCGCGGCGCGCGACGCAAGTGCAAGGGAGGCCGAAGGAAAGCAAAGTCAAAGAGTCATCATCATGATCACACACGCACGTATTGAGAGAACAGGTTATTTGGTGGCTTAGGGTCCAAAGGCCTTCTTTTTTCCACTCTACCTAAAGTCAACTCCGACTAAACGCGCGCACCAACCGCACGAACAGCGTAATCTAAGGCAATAAAAGTCCCATGTTAAGAAGTCATCGGAAGACAACAGTTGGTCTCTTGTTCCAAGGAATTTCTACACTTTTTGTTTGAATCAACCCTCACGAATTTGAATAAGTTCACTACTTGTTTAGAAAGTTCAAAGGGGCAGCACTGATTTTTCGTTTAAACAAGCTTAAGGAAGAGGACATTTGAGCAATATCTTGGTTACAATGACCTAGTGGGGTATTTTGTTTCGGGATGGGATTTTTTTCAATTAGTTTGTACCTTATATAAATACTGATCAAACATCCTGCAAACATCTACATCGTTGCCGACGCAATAAGTTGCCTCCATATTATCAGACGTAGAGTTGAGGGTGTTGATTGAAGCCACGATCGGGCGTAAATGTTCCAGGGTGGTAATGTTTGTGATGAATAGTCCACCGGCTCAAAACAATTAGGTAAAAGAGACAGAGAGATTGCTCGCTGGAGGGCGGGCGCCTAGATTAGAAATTGGTAACCAACCCAGGAAGAGCAGAGTGTCGCAGTCGCAACTGGCGCCACATTCAAAACAAAAATCAGCCAATGTCACAACACACTTTTTTCTCTTTGCTCTCGTTCAGTAGCTCAGTCGCAAGTAATTGATATAATCCACAAATAAACACAGGCGGCCTGTATTGGGGTAGGTTCGATATTGTTGTCGCACACTCTCTGCTGAGGCGAATTTAATCCAAAAACGTGCGCGATTAATTCCGGCGGATTGCGGCGTCCGGTCGCGTGGTACGTGCGTTTACTACGTTCGGCGTTGTTGGCGCGTCGACGTGCTGTAGCATGTTTCCGGGCGGCGGCGGTTAGCGAGTGAGCGGCGGCAAAACGGACGACGAGATGCGGACGCGTGCGAACACAAGAACGGCGCGTCACGAAATAGCGCGCGCGGCGATACCGTCGACCCCTCCCGTGAGAATTGTGTATGTGTGTAGATTGCCCCTACCTTCGCGGCACGCGAGCGGATCGCGTCCGCGTCCGCGGAGCTGCGCGCGACTCGACGCGATATCGTAGCGGCCCGCGTCGATTTAAATCTCAAAAATCCATGAAAAACGAATAAATAATAGTGTGCCACGAGCAGCCCCCCGCGGCCGCCAAAGGGGAAGCGAGAGCGCGAACGCTGGGGAGGCACGAACAAGACGCGATGAAAATATGATGTCTCTCCGCTTGCGTGCGATGCGGCGGCGCGTGCCTCCTCTCGGTGCCGGAGAGGACATGTGTATATACGTGTGTTACAACATTTTGTGAAATTGTATGTAATAAGAAGCGAAATGAGGAAAGGGAGCGCGCACTACGGGGTAGTGGTCCACACGCATTGGTGGCGGCGGCGGCAACAGCGCATTCCTGAACGCGACGAGCACGCGCGCGCGCGCCCCCCATTATTTATTTAAGTTTATATTACACCCCATCTCTTTCTTGCCCGCATCATCATGATTTATTATTTAGTTCTTGAGTTGTTGTTTTGTTTCAGGCATGAATCATCAAACTTGAGCTAGAAAAACTATTGCAAAATGCCTGGGTTCATCTCCCAATGACTTTAATAGACTTTATAACCGCAATAAAACTTCGTTTTTACTCAAGCTTGTTAAGTACAATGACTAATACGTAAATAAGTATGATCTTAGTAGTAAAGAATAACTCAAAAACCGTTTATTAGTTGGAAATAGATAGTTGTGATAACTACTCTATGTATTTATGGTTGATTTCCTTTTGTAGGTTACTCAAGCCGTAATGTAAATCATGTCAGGCGATTCCTGCTGGTGCTGTGAACAGCAATAAACTATGATCGCAACGCTTAATTTGTCCTCATTTCGTTCATGCATGCAGCACATATTATCACTGTGTAAAGTGTGCGTGCGCATCGAGCGTGAAATACTTTTTTTTTTGCCTGGTAATCTTTAAATAACCGAGTAGAGTAAACACTCTGTGTGTTACAGCGAAATAACATTCTTACTGTAAGTAATTGCTATCTATGGACCACTTACGATTGATGCTGTTTGTTGTCCAACAAACAACCTATCAATGAATGCAATCAACCAAAAACCGCTAATAATAACTGTGATGCGCTTATGTGATTATTACTTTTGCATTGCTAACGATTGCTGGCACGATAAACTATGCTATCCATTCGCGATGTTATTGCTTGCAACTAATCGGCAATGAAAAAGAAACGAGAAAATCTGTTACATGCGAAAACCTATTTTCATCAATTATCGCGATGACATCATTAGCGTATTTATGCACATCAATTAATATATTCAATGCATAAACAGGAAGTGGCAATTTGTTATTAAATTGCCAATGAATAGATAATTACATCGAAGGCAATTCAACTGGTGTTATAAAAGAGAAGAATCCAGCCGTGTGCTGCTTGCGGCAAAAGAAGAAGGAAGAAAAATCGGGCAGTAGTGCGAGAAAAACCTGCGAGGCGAAAAAAGGCGAGCTCGTGCGATTTATCGGCCTAGCATGCTGGGCACGCTGGGCATGCTGGCGATGAGTCAAAGGGGGCCCCGCAATGTCTGGTTCTTCGTCTGGTCGTGAATGCCGCCTATATACAGATATACGCGTTATGCGGCAAGGACGTCGCGCCGGCAGCAGGAAGGATCCGAGGAAAAGTATCGCCGCGTGCACACAAGCATGCAATGATGATGATGATGATGATGATCATGACGCCAATGGAAGTCAATGGAGCACCACGGCAATGCTCGAATGCGGCGCGGCGCCTCCCGCCGTCGACGATTACGCGCTGCTCTCGTCGGGCGGCAATGGCAATGCCGTGACACACAAGGCGCCGCGCACCGTTCGTTCGTTCGCTGGCTTGCAAAACTCTCACTCACTGCCATCGTTCGTTCGTTCGCTCGCCTGCTTCCAACGCAACCAAGAAACAGCTGATACACACCGCGTGCTTTTCATTCCTCACTACATACACGTGTGTATGCACTCTGGGTCGCCGCTCAGCAGCCGCACACCGAGAACGTGCTCGTTGGCGTCCGATGTGCGCCTTCCGATGATGTAACACGCGTCTGGCATTGCTGTTGGCGGCACACGCAATCTGGGGTTCTAGGTTGAATATGTTGAATGGATGCAAGTCGCGATTCACGACCAACGACAAAGTCATGCTGTTACCAGGATAATGTCATGGACATTCAAGTCGCTCTTCCTTTTTCATCGACTCCCTCCGAAGGGGTAACGGAATTGCAATAGTTTGAAAGATATAAACAGGTAACTCGCGGATTGTCTCGTCGATTAATTGAGTCATTGACACGGCCATGCGTGTTTTAAAGGTCGCCGTCGACAATAACAAACAAGCGTATGTGCGTGTAGGTGGCGAAAGGCATGCAATTCGTGTTCGCATTGGTCGCATCACGGCGTTATGCATGGTATGCCAGAGAGAACGGCTATATCGCTCGTTTATATCCGACGTGTATTCACGTTGTACAGTTGTACGAGCTTTAAACGCGAGTAGCATCATCAGGCGGCCGCGGTGCGGTAGTAAAAGTGGCGTAACGCCGCGTGTGCCGGTGTTACTCGGCACGAGGAATGAACGGTGCCTGCGAGCACCAGCCATCCAACCAAACAACAACAACAACAACAACAAAATCTGTCTGGTATGCAATAGCTATAGGTATATGTGTACCACTGAGAGCTCTGTATATTCAGTCGCTCCTGCTGCGGTGCAGACGTGAAACGCGCAACGCGATATGCCGCCTGCTTTGTGGGGAAGCGTCACGCTCTCGCCACGGGACATCTCATTCACACCGCCATCACCACCACCACCACCAACACCAACACGTACGTTTATAACCAACCATACGAGTCCTGAACGTGACTGAATTGAGATAGCAATGCAACCAATATAGCGACAATTAAACGCGGACAAGTTGTTAAAAGTAATAGGAGCATCAACAGCTTGTTCCGCACGAGCACCATTTACATACTTCACCTGGGCAGGCGTATTACATCTATCCATGTGGACTTAAGTGCTTGAAACCTCTTACTTCCGTTCTTTCCCCTTTCCCTATCATTCACGTCTTGCCTTCCGGCTAAATCCCACCCCTCCCCTACTTGGTTCTAACGCGAAGAGCTGCAAGGATAATGATACGAAAGCTTTCGTCCCTTTTTGAAATGGCCATACGGTTGATTGGGTCGCAAGTGCATAAAGACCTTGAGAGTCCTTGGGTGTATGAATATGCGTGGCAGTAAGAATGAAAGAACGTAATGGACATGTTTGCACGGTTCACACAATATCAACACGTTGCCGACGACGACGTCGACAACGGTCCCAGACCTATCCCAACCGAACGTGGAGCACGCTACGTATGTTTGCTGGTAAGTAAAAGCGCACGCCTGCTATGATGATGATGATGATATTCTCGCAGGCGGGCGACCGAGCGAGGTTCACGAACGCGATATGCCCACCAACACAACAACAACATCAACAACAACAACAACAAGGCGAGCATTGGGAGCCGTCGACACATTCAACACGCGCTGTTGCTGCGAGGAGAGGCTTTGCGAATGCGGTAATGTCGAGGACGCGTGCTGCTGCCGCCGCATCGGGCGCGCGCGCGCTCACAAAACCCACATTCGCCGCACGGCACGCGCCATGGTTTACGTTTGCAATACACAATGGGATTGTAATCGGTCCGAGTACGACTATACACAAACGCCGCATATGAATACCCGTAATCGTCGTCGAATGCATGAGCACGCGTGTGGGTGTTGCACGATGAATGATACATGGACGTGTTACTGACCGCCGGCGGGCGGGCAAAAAGTGAGCGCTTAATCGAGCAACACTTTGGTTAATGTGTTTATTATAGGCGTGCGATTCAATTTTGATGTGTTCTTCGTATAGCGCATCGCTTCATTAGCGTCGTGGTTTTAAGGATAACGAAAAAGGTCTCCTTACCTTTACTCACTGACGATTGACTTCCTTCCTCCGCTGCCTTGCTTGACCTGTTGCCTGGCTGCTCAAAGATGAGGATTCTGGCCGGGTGGATGGATTCACTGCAAAAGAAAAGAAGTCAAACGTTAAACACATGTTATCTCAAATGGTTGCACAAGATTAGAAGTAATTGGTGCGGTGGTAAATGAGGTTGGTTTTCCGCGGGGACCGTAAATAATTGGAGCAAATCTAGGGTCGCAGGCATTCTATTATGACCCAATTTCCGTTCGCGGTAGGATATTTAAATATTTACACGGTCATATAAATGGATGGATATTTTATGATAATGTGTTAATAAAATAAGTAATTGTGAAATCCTAGGAATGATTCGAGTCGATGAAATATTCTATTAGCGTCCTTTGGTTTATTTAAAAGCAATTGTATAGAGGTTTAACAAGAACATTTGCTGTAATGGCTCCTCACGCGGTTGGATATTGCTGCGCTCGCATCCTTATCATAATCATAGCGAACGACTGTAATAGCCATAGCGGATTCGAGGACATTGTCTCGTTCAGTCAATGCCTTTGCAATACTTGCGGAAAGCGACAAGACCAATGAAAAGCATCTTTGCGGGGCGCGCACGGCACGCGACGCAGGCTCCGCGGCGTGCGCGCTGCCGCCGCCGCCGCCGGCACGCCGCGCTATTACCGAACACATTCAAGTAAGAAAACAGACATATAAAACTGAGTGCGCGCGCGAGCCGAGAGCGGGTTAGACACGCGGCGGCGGCGGCGGTAGTGGCGGGGCATGGTCTGCGGGGGTCGACGTAAAAATCAATATCCCCGGGGCTGCTAAATCACGCTTATCAAGAGCACTTTTGCCGTACGTACATATACGTATACACTACGTATGTGCGCTGCTGTTGCCGTTGCTGCTGCCGCCACCGCTGCTTGGCTTCGCGTGCGCCGCGCCTACATCCTTACGATCTCTTGTTGGCCGCCACCATCGCCACCGCCGCCACTACTACAACTACCACCACCACCACTAGCCCCCCTCCCGCAAGCATCCACACGCACACACACCAACTATACAAAACATTCAATTTGAACCGTCAAGTTGAAACGAAATGGATTTTGTGCCCCACCGCCACCGCCGCCATCAAGGAAGCGCGCCCAACAGGAAGAGCTCCACAATTTGAATATAACTCTCCTATATTTTATCTATTATGCTCTAATAAAATTTATTTCAATTCGCTAATTTTTTGCTAGTTTTATGCGGAATAAAAGATTGAAATTGGGCAATTACTTTTACAAGCGCCGGGGAGTGAGACGTGCAGCAAGAACGATTTGTCCCACAATGTCTGGAAGCAAAGTCGGCCTGTGGGACACCACACCGCACGCGCCCTCTTGCGCACGACATGATACCGCAACAACACCGCTGCCGCCGCCGCCGCCGTCGTCGTTCCAGCTTGCAGGAGGCAAGCGGAAAGGAGCGGAAGGAGTGCGCAAAGGACATCAACCCTTCTGGTGCGTGCTCCCGCGCGCTCACACAGCCCTCAAACGAGGTATTACGTTTTATACGTTGTGACTCTAATTAATGCAATTGCTTGAGCACATCTTGTATGCGCATGTAACATAATCCCACACACAGAGTCTTAACCTAAACTCATTTCGCATTGTATTAAATTCCTTTTGTATTTAAATTGCGCGAGAGCCAAAAGCCTTCAACTTATATTCCCGAATGTAAGTTGTATTATTATTTCCCATTCATTTGATGATGCATTACATACACGTCCATTCTCTATCTTTATCCCATTTCCTAATGGTTTACGAGGGCGTTGCACTTATTACGTAACCATCGTGCACGCGATAAAACCGCATTTATTCCTGTATAAAAATACCCATCATGCGCATAAGGCATAAGTCGATTTTAAATGTTTCAGATTTGATTTGATTTTATTTGCACTCACTGCATGCCCTTTTTTCTTCTGTTCTATTCTCTTATTGCATCCTGCCCGTTTTGTATTTGCGTATTTTGAGGGTGTATTTCCATGTCTTGCTGGGATTGCAGATTTCGAGCAAAGCGCCCCAAGGGATAAGGAAACACACATAACAACAATTTGATGGAAGGATAAAACCTTTGTGAGCACGGTACACAACTTGAAAGAATAAGGATAATAATAATAAAAAAGGGTAGCATGCTAGGCAAGGCTTATTCAAATCCAACATTTTTTGCTTGTTTGAGGACACAAAGTGTTAATGAGCTTTCGAATATAAAAAGCGGAGAACCGGCTTTAATTAAAGTTTAATTGAAGATGTAATATTATTACTTTTCATCTGTTTTTTTACTGAGCTCCGAGTGTAGTTAATTATAAGTGCACTCGGCGATTGCATTATCGTTTTATTGGCAGGTTCATAATATTGTGCAATTCCATATTAAGTATGTAAAATGTTAATTTAATATGATAATAATCATCCGTCGTTAATCGCTGGATAGTTATTTATGAATTATAACATTCTTGGGCCGTATTAAAATGTAATCTAAATGCACATCATGCACGCGCATTATCCGCGTGAACGAACTGGACATGCAACTTAAGGTTGTTAAGTAATTTATTATGAAGAAGCAAAGGTACCGTTTGAATTTTGTTCTAACCTTCTTTTCGAAAGCGTGTGGGCTGTTGTTCTGCAGCTCTTGCTTTATACGCTGTTGAAGCATTTCAGCGGACGTCAAATAAATGCGTGTGACCTGCGCGATGTTTACACATGTTTTATTGTAATTTGTTATGCTAATGATTCTTGTTCAAAGTAAATCTTTCCACATTTCACCAGCACACTTCGTGTCAAGTCACTAAAATTCTTCGCACATTCATACAGGAAATACCAATAGCTAAAGCGTTTTTCATGTCTTTCGTAGTTTGGCAAAGTTGTTTCGCAATATGCTTAGAATAATGATTTATAAGAAGGGAGGAATTCAATGAAGTAAGAAGCGTTATTTAATTGCCAATGAAATGCGCTGCAAGTGTTTTACAGCATCGAACAGCATCTTTAACATCACATTAACTTCGCTGGAAATTAAGTTCATCATCATCAGCGGCCTCTCAACGCCATCATCAACGCGATCGTCATCATCATCATCATCATCATCTCGTCAAATATTTAATATCTAGTTGCGTTTAGTGAATGTGTTGCATGCTGCATGCATGCTGCAATCAAGTGAAGAGAGTTGAAAGTTTGTTCTAATTTAACAAATTGTTCTTGTATTTACACGCGTGATTTTTTCATTTCCATTTTATATTTAACAACTTCCAAGATGATTTAAGTGGATAATTGCAATAGGTTCACGTCGAACCTAACACGTGTAATTTCAATGTATTTAGCAATTTCACAAATAATTCACAGCTCATCAAATTCCCAGTAAACCATTTAGTTGAGTTACAGAGAATGCACTAATATTGCATGGGTTATTGTTGTTACGTTTCATCAGGCATGAAACACGTTGGAACTGCATTGACTGTGAACGTCGAGTCATATGATTCGGCCTGCTCATAAACTTAACCTATGCGCAATGCAACACCTGGTTGTCTCGATGATATACAGATAATTAGTTGGCTTTTAAACAATGCTGTATTAAGTCGGATATGACCTGCGCGTTTTATGTTGTATTATCGCGAAATATAATTTATGCCTGCTTTAATTACTCACAGCTCCAGTATTTGTTGACTCACCAGTACCGTGTCGAGACTGTCGATGCTATCGATCGGTAAAAATATGATACGTGTACGAACGATGGTGAAATACACAATTGTTTTACTAAATGAGAGTGGCAAAGACGTGAAATAACAATGCACTAACCTGCTCTTTCCTTAAATGTTAATAATCTCTAGATTGGCCCATGGATCGTTGCACTCAGCACTTGCTCACTACTGCAATTTATTCACTACTGTCAGATGTTTCGAGAAACGAGTCTAACCTTAGTGTTTGTTGTCATTGCTTAGGTTGTGCCGTAGTAGAGCAAGTGCTAGCCGCTTCGATTTTTAACATTTAAAGGGAGATGGCGTGTTTGCAATATGAGTGCATTTGAATTTGAATTGCGCTTGCAGAAATATGATTGAATTGAAATTACTCTTTTATTCGCAGTCAAATGTCATGAATCATTTATGTATTTAGAATGTTGAATGCCTAAAAATGTATAATTTGTGTTTGGCATCTTGGCAATATTTCATCATAAAACGTTAATACGTTATATAAATATTTTCCTAAGGATGATATATTGCACATCAATTTATATTCTCGAAATGAAATATTTAATAAAATTATATATAGATATATTCGCTAAAAATAAAAGTCGACGAAGAAGAATTCACGAAATAAGAAGCAAATATGATTATTATTGGAGATTGTACCATCTACATTTTATTGGCTTTTATAGCATTCAGAAGCTAGGAGCTTATGAGATAAAACGAGATATTTCGGTCGATAAAATTATTTTCGTTTATATCCATTTCTCTTTCTCGACTCCCACCTTTAAGCCCGCATACGAGTCGTGGGTTTCTGTCTTATTTCAATCCGGATTCGTCCGGGAGAGAACTTTAACAGGACTAGAGCGCAGGATGAACAAGAAGAGTAGAAAAGGTCGGTTTCTAGAATCACAATGTGATTGCATGTCCTTGAAACTTGTCTTGCGGATCGCCTTCATTTCATTTCATTTGTTTTATTTTAGTTTGTCGAATTCAAACATTTGTATTGTATTATCGACAAACGAAATAATAAAAGCATTTGATTAATCCTTCTTCTTTCTTTCTTTGCCATTTCAAAAACGCTTATTAAATTTATATGAGGATTAACTCGAATTGAATTAACTTTACCGCAAAATAAGAGTGAAACTAAGAGCTAAAAGCTGAAGAATTCAAGTTTGTGTCAGTTGTAGTTGTAGTGATTTGCTATAAATATGATCTGACGTTAATTCTAGCAATTTCTAGATTCGAAAAACGTTTTAAAAGAGATGACATTCTAAAACTGAAACTACAATAGATCTGGATTATAACCATTAATGTTTTTTTCCCATGATTACGTCGGTGCTTTAAATCACTGAGAATTTAGTGGTAGGTAGTGAAATTTAGTGTTTAGTGAATCAGTAGCAAGTATTTTAGGGCTAGAAGAATAGAGGAAGGTATTAGAGAGTGAATAAGTAGTGTCAGATGTAAATCAGGACATTCATTAAAGTTAAATGATTGATGTGATATGTTGAAAGAGAAATTAAGAGATAGAAGAGATTGCCACACACAGCATGTATGCATGCATGCGCACGATTCTAATCTGCTGCCAGTCTATCTAGCAGCGAGAGCGCTTTAAATTCGGGGCATTGAATTGCGCGAAAGCAATTTGCCACGTACACACAAAATTCGCAATTAATTTGACGCTTTGCACGTCGCTAATAATGGAGGCAGCAACATGAAGGCAGCGCAAATTACATAATTTACCTCTTCTCCGCCGCCGCCGCTCCCATTCGCATGCGCACCAGCTCAACATATTAGTGAATTAGATTATTTATTAAGCATTCGCAGACGTGTTTTGTGTCTAAATCGCATTCGAACCTTGAATAAATTTCACCTTTTGCATAATTTATGTACTACATAATTATTTCTATGAGCGTCAAACTTTATTACTTCCTAATTATAAATTAATTATTTTGAATGTCAAAAATACGAATAAATTACCCAAAAATAATTTAAACATAGTGATTAATAGCGAATGATATTTTTCCACGAGCGAAAATATTTTCAGGTCAAATCTTTCTCATTTCCTCCCCCCTTTATATCACGCGAAGAGTTGAACGAAAAGGAGGTATTAACGAACTTTACTCATAACTCATCAAGTTGCTAGTCATTGAAAAGCAAAAATAATCATAACTCATCATTGCAAACGCATTCTATTCGCGGACAAACAACATTTTGGTAATCGTATAAAAGCCGGGCTGATTTATTAACGCAATAAAATAATGAATTTCCAATAATTGCGCCTCCGAAATTTGCAAAGTTTGCTCGTGATCCACGAAGCTTTTAAAAACAACAAAGAAAAACTCACTTCAAATATTTATAACCCAAACAAAATGAAAAGCCATCGTTCAAATGACGATGGCACAAAAGAGGGGAAATATTAAGAAATCGGAAATGAAAAGCTCGACAACGCATACACACATTCACAAATTTCTTTTCATACTTTTTGCTCGCCGGATGAATGTTAAATGAACACAATACGCAATAATATGAAATATGAAAAGATTAATTAACATTTTAATTGCTTTCCGGTCTCTGTGTGCGTTTTCATCGCCTTCATCATCAGTTTTCCGCGCTTTCTTCCAAACTCTCAATGAGATGAAGAAGCAGCAGAAGAAGATGCAGCACGAAGAAGAAATTTAACAAGAGTTGACTTTAAATTTCTGATGGTAGGGAATATTAGAAGCACTTTGCATTCAAGGACGAAGACAATTCTTTCAATAATGTTAATTAACATACACTTACATAAAATTTGCAAATTTTATATTTTCAATTAGACTTAACGACGTTTTCGGATAATATGACATAATGAGTGTATAAATGTTAAATTAAAATGTTTCTGCTTCAAAAACTGGTTTGCATCAAATATTAATTAAAATGTGTGTAATCAGAAAGAAGGCTAATTGCACATGTACTTGCAAAAAATTTTGCTAATTGCAAAAATTTAAATTTAAATTTATATTCAAGCAGAGTTACGAGAATTATCTCCTCTTTCCCGCTTGCATTTTATTTATTAACGACTCTCACTGCGACGACGGAACGAAACGTCTTTAAACGAAGAAAATAATTAAAATCTCTGTGCTAACATGCTAATTGCCCAAAAATTAATTTGGCACTCTGGCTGAGTAAAAGAGTGAATGAAATTGGTGTATGAATCGAGAATATGCAATAACAAGCGTATAAACCAACGAATAAAACTTGTAAAATGCCATAAAAGTTGTGCTGCTGCAGCTGCTGTTGGCATCACGTTTTATTACCTGTAATTATTTACAACAATTCTTGCATTGTTCAATTACCTGGATTACAGCGCTCTTATCTAATCGACCTCAAAAATACAATAGTGCTAATTCGTACGTCAATTTTATTTAATATTGCATTATTTATTGTTATTATTAAAACGTTTACTTAAACAGCAGCACGCTTGCGACATTCTGCATTATTTCTTCACGTCTATTTCTACACACATTTTGCCTCTGAGCTGTATGCCAAAGCATACACAATTTATTTAAACATTTTATTAACAAGTGAGTAAATTAAATACCAACGCAGTCACACTTGAATTTATTATACGAATTCATTACGATTATGCGCGTCTGATAATTATTGCACGCGTACAAAGATTGCAAAAGTTGACAAATTGCCAGTGGCAAATTGGCAGCATTTAATGACATTTATGATGTAAATTCATACAGGGTTTTGTACTAAGCCTGTTTATCATTTACGAAATTAAATTTAAATTTATTTGTGTGAAACACGCAGTATAATTTTGTTTGATATTCTATTATACGTGTTAAACACGCAATGATAATGTCGTAAAAATGTTCAATTACGTGAAGTAAAATGTACAAAATGATTTTTAATAATTCACAGCCGCTTAATGATTTTCTCCTTAGCATTTAGCGTTGATGCGCATCAAGCACCGCGCAACTTATGAGTGAATAATTAACGATAGTTTATTAAGTTTACAGTTTGTTGAAAACATTTAATTACTCGCGAACGGGCGCGCGCGTTTGCTCACTTCATTGAAATTGGGATAAAGCGAACAAGAAATAAGAAGAGCGCCAGAACGCGTATGCAATTAACGATTTTGAAACGTTTAATTAATCATTCTCTCTCTCGCGCCCTCGAAACTTTTTGCCAAATTCGACTAAGCGCGCGCGCGCGCGAATAAAAATCCCATAAACGCATAAAACTTTTGGTGAAGTGCACGCTCGAAAATTTCTACTTGTACATCAGCAGTCAGTCACTCGGCTGGCAAAGTGTGAGAATTTGCTAAACACAGAAAACGTTTTACATTTTATTAAGCTTTATTAGGTTTTATTAACGCAACTCCAAGTTAACGACCATCATCATCATCATCAACATCACCAGCGTCATCATCAGCAGCAGCAGCAGCAGCAGTGTTCTTGCACATCTTGAAAGTACACGCAAAGGTGTACGACAAGTGAACTAAAGGAGCTTGAGAGAGCATAGAATAGACATAGTCGTGCATCTTTAGCAGATGCGAATCAAGACGTGATACGACGCGACGATGAGAATATGTTGTTTATGCATTTCACTCAATGCAATTTTGCGTACTTACGTACAGAGAAATTGAGTTTAATTGGAGCGGAAGTGTTGATGACATCCGCTTTTTCAGCTTGTACCAAAATATACTCATGTCCTGAATTTATATTTAACTCATATTTTGTAGAATTAATATTAAAGAGATGAGTTATGTAAACAAAATAAAAATGGCTTATCGATTAAGGCATTTTATATTCAATGCACAACCACCATCATTCGCGTTGATTAAATTTAGCGCGATCGCTTTGAGTGAGCAGGAACGCGCGCGCGCGTGATTTAGCAAACGCAGCAAGGGCGGCTTGACTGCTGCCGCCCCCGCCCTCGAACACACAAGAGCGCGAGGGGTTGAATTATGCGTGCGTTGTCGCACCTTTATTTATAGCGATTGCTTTCATGTTCTTCCACTTGCGCGCAGTGATTGGCGTGCTAAATTATTTCATTAAACATGCACAAACAACTTGCTTACGTGCGTTTTTACACGTCGTAAACTAACTTGAAACCTAAAACTATCGCTACGTAAAAAATTCTAGCAACTGACTGCTATTTTTATAAAATAGATTTATGATGATAGCACAATTTCATCTATAAATAAAATACGAGTTTTTCGTTGGATATTGTGTGCATCTTTTGTCTTGTTGCGCATGTAGCTGGTGCGATCATTAAGTGCAATTAGCATTTATTAAACAACATTAAAAAACGATTGAACAAGCGCACATTTTGTCGATTGGAAAATAATAGCCGTTTGCAATGGCAATCATTTATTAATCAACTGTTTATTAACGATCAATTCCGTTTCGAATGCACTATAGATAAAAATCGAATGGCTCGTTGTGCTATTAGATTATATTCGATACGAATGAATGCGAAGAGATCGATGGGAAATATAGATAGAAAACGTAAAATCTAAATAAAGTTGCAGCGTAACATTTGTGTTATAACGCATGATAAATGATGTCGGCGCAATAGAATACTGGATGAAGAAATACGGAAGGAAACGTTATGACTTATTTCAGAGAAAATGTATAAAGTTTTATGCAATTTTTATGATTTCTTTGCGTCTTTCTCCTCTTGTTCTTTCAACTCCAACTTGCTCAAGAGTTTTGTTTTATTTCACTCTTGCTCTTACTCTCTCGCTTTCCTTCATTTCTCGTTTTTCATTTGCTTTCATCGCATCTCTTTTCCAAGATCTGTCAACGGCATGCATGTTGCGCAAGCGTTATCTTATTATAGGGTAATTTTTGAGGACAAAGTGAGTGAAGCACTATAGTTGAAAAAGGGGGCCAGCAGGGAACTCGCGAGAGAGAGGAAGAAGAAAATTGAAGGAACACAAAATAGAGACAGAGAAGCAATAAGGACGAAAGTGGAAGGTGCGAGGCAAGAAGGGGGAAGAATAAACTTTTATAATAAAAGTTTAAATTGAACGTAAATTAAATGGAAACTTGGAAAATATCGATTCGTCCTTCCTTGCTCCTCGCCGTCGACAACTCACGCACACTGTGAAACATCTCATCGTCCTGTCGCAGGACGCGACTATGTATATTGTACATTATGTATTCGTATGTAAAACATTTTCATTAATATACGTGTGCTTTTGTATTTTAAGTAAACGCGAATGTAGTTATCCTTGCGCTATAAATACACCACAATACGAATGCATGCATGTGTGTCTGTGTGCTCTTGTATAAATAAAACATTATTCGCGAATTAAAATTAAAATTTAAATTGAAAACCAACTCTCACAAAAACACACACATTGTCGCTGAAATCAAATGTACGTACACAAATAAGAGTTGCACACAATCAGGAACAAAGTGGATTCATCTCATTCTGCGCGTACAAAGGACGAAAGAGAGAAACGAAAACAGAGTAGACGCATTAATACATTGAATGCGCAACGATAATAAGAAACAAGGATAATGAGAAAAGACGAGTGAAACGCCTGCGTTAAGCTAAGATGGAGCTGAAGCGGGACAAAGTATGAAATGCAAGGATAATGAGGAAACGAGCGAATATGATGGAAACGCGAGAATTGAAAGAATGATGAAATATATTCACACAAAGATATTTTTCGTGTTGCATGTGTATATGCGTGTGTGTGTGTTGGAGAGAATAAGGGAAAATGTTCGATGAGAAAATGAAAAGAATATGAAAATGAACGAGGGGAAATTAATTACGTCATAAATTTTATAACTCGACGCATTTTATTATTTCCTCGTTTTGTGTGCGGAGCTTCGCGCAGTGATAAAATTTATTGATTTTTGCGCTACTTTCCAATGCGATTTGCAAAATTGGATTTTATTTTTATTCCATTCAAGTCGAAATCAGTTTTTAAATTGCTTGAAATATTATAAATTTGAATAAATGACGCAACGTGCATTCGTGTGATGGAAATCATTAATTTTCAACTTGATAAACAAGCATAAAATGTTATTTATTAATCATTTTTGCCTTTTGTAATTTGTGTCAAGCCATAAACAGAAATTTATAGTCGTCGAGACACATTTTCAGCATGATAAAAATGCGTAAATCAAATGCAAAATAAATTTGAAAAATAGAAAATCATAATGAATGATTTACAAAGTAACGACTCATGAATAATTTATATTAGTAATTCGAAATGCTATTTAGTTAGTTGTTAAACTTTTATCGTGCATTTGAAAACGTCGTAATCTGAGAAAACTTCTACAATCCGGCTGGAATGTTGTGTTCGAGTCGTTTTTCCATTTTTGAAATTTGCGCAATAACATTGCAAACGGTCATTAAAAGTAAATTGATGATAAATTATGAGCAAACTAGCATTTGTGAAATAATGATACGTACGTGCACAGAGAACAAGACAAAACATGCAAATTATGAATTTTCCATTAATAAGCATTATGTAAAGTAATTTCTTATATAATAATTAAGTGCACACTTGGCAGACTGCTATTAAATAATACTTTTCCGAATATTAATTAATGATCATTAAATACTTGCATTAACCAATGTTTTATTCATGTTTTAAATAAAGTAATAAACATCTCAACTGTTTGTCCTTATTACTAATTCAAAATTAATAAGTTGATGTTATTTTTTTTTCGAATTCCTATTCATTAATTATTGCGTGAATTGCAATTTATTTTGTTGTTTGTTCGTTCGTTTAGCGTTATGTTCGCCTTGAATACTTTTCTATTTATGCACGTACAATAAAATTGTTTATTTATGAAATATTAATGCTCAATAAAACAAAAATCATTATCACATTAATTGGCCATGTGGAAGAGTATAATTAGTTTAATTAGTTTCAATTAACAACAAGCATGAATGATTGATAATTGGTGCAACATAATTTTTTGACATGTGAACAATTTGAATTTGATGATTTGTTTGCGTGCTCTCTCTCCGCACGTAATTTCGCCATTCGCAAACAGTCGTGCTAATTGTGATTATCATTTATTGAATTGATGTTTTATGTAAATATATTACAATTTGCCATTAGCGCGATAGTTGGCTGCTTGTTGCAGCACGCGTATGAATAAAGTCGCTGCAATTACCATCCCTATTGTATTGTTATTATTGTGCGCCGAAATGTATTCGTAAATTATTCACATTTTTATTGCCCGGCCATTAAGTTAATAACGATTGCATTTTTAGTGTTCTTTTGAATACGCAACAATTTCAATGCCATTAACACACATTCATATGTTAAATTAAAATGCGCGCTCACTGATTGAGTGAAATGCATTGTCGAAATTCTTTTTTATTGCCATTCGCAAGTTTATTGAACGCGTTGCGCTGCTGGCTGCTGCGGTTTGAAATTTTATCATTCTGACATGAATTTTCTCTCGAAAAATATTACGACAGAATACGATTTAGCTTGTTTCTTCACGCGATCCAGGCGCGCAGATAACGAGTTTATGAGCTCATTATTTTCATATTTACACAAAGCTTTAGTTTGTTTAAAACTACATCGAATAATTAACAAAGCAGCGCGGCTTGACGGAGACGCAGAGTGAAGGATAACACATGTTTGGATTAGATTTGCATTACGGACGTTAGCTGAGAGCTGGCTGCCTGCTGAAAATTATCGTGCGAACAACAAGCGTTCGCAATTAATTAATTCACATCTTAATGATTTTGCAATTCAAACGAGTTGCGATTTGCAATTGCATTCGCAATTATCAATAACTATTCAAATAAGTTTTCTAACACACCAGTTTTGCCAGATTTGCATCGTATAGCACGTTAAGTCAGTATGTGCATTGTGCGGGTTCGCAGCTTTAATTATGAAATAATTGCACAATATTTTTCGTGATTGTTACTGAAATATTCAACGGCAAACAGAACAGAACAGAACGTGAGCGCTCTCTCGACATGAATAATGAGCGCGTACGTGTGTGTAAAGGACGAAAAAGAGATTCACGATTCACGAGAGGAGCAGCAGCAGCAGCAGCTCAAGTGCTTGGCATTTTGCAAATGCAGTGCACGCGTGGTATGCACATGCAGTTAATTAGGATTTAATTATAAATTTGCGCATTTCTTTGTTGTCATTCATTTTATTCATTTTGTTCGCTTTGTGCAGTGGCGTTGAATAATCATAGCTATTTCAAGTGGCATGTGCTGCAAACTGCAACAAAAACATCAGCAACAACAACAGCGACTACACCGCAATAGTAACAGGAGTATCATCACCAATGGCACTAACAATACTCATGGATGCTTTCATTGCATTAAACGCGAAAAGCCCAACATTTACTACTTCACTCATTGCATTTACAGACGCCATGCGCTTTCCTTGTTGTTCTTCCCCCGTTTCTCTAGTGGTGTTATTTTACCTGCGTACGCATTGCTCTTATATCGGGACACAAAGAGTAATTAATATTAAACACAGGGGAGTAATTAGCGCAGTTGTAACGGGCGATGCACCATCAACTGCAGCAATTGCAGACGCGAATGAAGGATGCGAAATAGCGCAAAAGGCATTACGGCTTTAAATAAATTTTCAGCGACAACAAAAATTTGAATGGGGAAATGGAATCTGACATCCATTTCCGGACGAAACATACAAAATGCATGCGAAGAAAAGAAGAGAAAAATTGCACGAAATTGCTCGAAATGGAAGAAAGAAAAAGCGCTTTTCGAGTAGTATGCGCGTCACGAAAATAAGAATGAAGGAATAACTTATATTTATTCGATTGTGGCGTCAATTTGCAGTAAATCAAACAGTTTTCCGTCTTTTTCCCTTCCGCACACGTAGGTAGGGCACCCGATATTATTATCTTTTCTTTTATTTTCCCATTTCATGCATTTTTCTATACTTATTCACTTTACCGTGCGTATTTTCCTTTTTCACTCTGCGTTAAACTATAAAGGTTCGTTTGGTTCAAGGAAGACGTAACGTATACTGGCATTCAACTGTTATAGTTATCCGGAAAGGTTTCCTCCACTTGTATGCATTTCTACAAGTTGGCGTTTTTCGTTTCGTTGCCACAGCAACGTGGAGCGCCACAAGGAAGGAAAACTTTCAACTTTTCCCTCAGTGAAAATAATAATACCTAGTACCTGAAAACGACTTGACGTAATCATGTTTCAATTGAGTTGGAAAACTTTGCAAACGCAATAACTTTTCAGACCATTTTATAAACAATATGTGTGCGTAAAGTTGTTTTGTAAATGTGCCAAGTGCAAAAAGACAATTGGATTTTATTTGTTCAAGTTTTGCTCATAATTAATAATAACTTTAGATTTTTGTACTCGACGAATTCTTCTCGTACTTTGTCAATATTTGAATTCTTTCGTTTCTCATGCTTAAAGCATTTCTCATTACTTTACTTCTTGTCGTCTCATCGTATAGAGGCTTCTTATCCTGTACTTTGTTGTACTGTCAGTAACTTTCATAATAATTCTGCTCTTTTTAATAAAAATTAAATTGCAAAAGTTTCAACCGACCTCTTCTACGCTGCTCCTCGTATTCGTAAAGTTATTGTGGTTTATTCCCCGGCCATAAACATTTTTCTTACTTTGAGGACGAAACGTAGGAAAAATTAAATAAAAAAGCAGGAGATATGCGAATGTAAAATAACAATTACATTTATAATGGCATAATCAGATTGTGAATTAAATAAAAGTTGGCAAAAGCAATTTCAGAACTTAATTATGTTTATGCAATCGAAAAAAAAACGTTTAAGCAAGAATAAACTATTCGCTTGTAATTGCGCATTGATTGAATTATGGAGGGCAATTGTATGAAATTAAAGTGGCTTTCTTTTTGCCTTTTTCATTTGCAATTTTTAATCTCGCGCAGAGCAACAACGCCAATAAAAACCGTGCGTAAAAAGCTTACAATTTATTTTTATACTTTTGCGGTAGAGTTCTTGCATCTCTATTCGCTCAACGCGTTTATTGTTGGACAGGGGCGTGTTCCTTGTTTGTAGCCTTTTAAATTAATGTGGAACAAAACAAAATGTAATTTCCGTTAATTCGTCGCGTCTCGCATTTTTTTCCACTAGAACTAATACATATGAGTTGGGCATTATTTAGCAGTGCTCGTTAAGTTTAATTTTAAAGCACAATATTTCAGCGCATGTCAAAACATTTATTCATTATTTCTGCTACGTTTTATGGCAAAGCAATTGATTATTTGCCTCGTAATGGAATTATATTTAGCTTTATTCGTGGCGCATTTGTAAATTTAATTGAATTAAGTGCATCAAACGCAATCAACTTGGGTCTTATTATAAGACTAATTCAATAAACTCGAGCTCGTCATTATCAAATCCAATTTGTTTTTATGTATGCTCCGATGATCTTTTTGTTGAGGTCAACGTAATTCCACAAAGGGCTTTTGCTTAAACCTAATGTTCTTATTGTCTTATTGTCATTGACTCAACGAAATCATGCTTTCATATATAGTTTTTATGACGATAATCCCTTGCTGCGTTATTAATTAAAATATTATCCATTTATTTATGAATGGTGCATAAATCATTAATGATTAATGGTACAGTAATCAAACAAGGTTGCTGTATATCACTGGTTATCGGACATTCTCTCATAAATAAAATAATACTTAATTATGTAATAACTAGTTAATTATGACGTTGATTTAAATGCAATATGAAATAAAAGATAATTATAAATTTCGAGTTTCTGATTGAAAAATTTTATCGCGCAATTATGCAAGAAACGGTATCTTGTGTTTATTTTTGGAACATGAAATATTTTATGGTTTTCGTAATGTGATGCAAAAGTATTAAAAATAGAGATATCAATACGTCGGACTCATAACTAATAAATTATTATAAAAGTTGTAATTTAGTCGCGATCGAACTGAACTGCATTTCAGTTGGAACGAATCTAGAAATAAATAAATGTTGCAATTTACGTTGAAGTGCAATAACAGACGAAAGCAGCACACGGCTTCGTATTGCTAAATAAAACAACAAACACGAACGATCGACAAACACAAATAAAGTTTGTGCTAATAATATGCATTTGTAATATATTTAAATGCGCACTCACTGGATGGAGAAACAAATGTACTCATAAATCGTCTCACTTGCATTAAATTGTGCATTAAGTTTTATTTCGTTTTTGCACTACTTTACTTTCTCTTCAGCAAAGCAACGCAACGCAAGACACACTCCGCCAACGCAATCTTTAGTCGAGAGTGAGTAAGTACATGCATAGCTAAATGCATATTTATTTATAATCATTTCACATTGACTTTTGATTTGATTTGATTTGTTTGTGTTTTGAAATCGCTGATTGAACTGACGATTTCAACTGTCGATTGAATTTGCTCTTACTATTTTGCTGTTCATGCGTTTGGAAACAGTAATAACAATAATACAATTGATAAATATATATGATTGAAATAAATATAGGTACAACCCGCAATCGCATTATCTGCTGTGATTCAAAACGTTCTTGTTCGGAAATAATGAAAAGCCGGTTGGTGGTTTTAGTTAAATATATTTTATAATAGGTTGCCCATCAAGTGTATGCATTCGCGCGGGCGTTGATTAATCATTTCTCAATTATGCTCGTTCTGTACAGTATAAATTAAACAATTGATCATAATAACAACACCACTCTCTCATTGTTGTATTTATTTGTGTTTGCTATTTCATTATTTATTGTATATTTGTTCTCCATATTAATTAAATTTTTATTTATTGCAATTGTGAGTTTATTATGAATTTGTTATTGATTGAAATTTATTAAAATAAATGACTGTAACTACTTTTTATGGATAGTAAAAAAAAATTGTTTTAACTGAACCGAATAAATTCACAATTCACGGAAACCATAAATTTACATATCAATCATTAGTTTATCGGCGTTGAGATATTCAAATATTTCTCCGTGGAATTAAAGGCAACATGTAAGAAAATTGACTTTGATCCGAAATGCAAAATATCTGTACGATTTAAAATCCGCGATAATTTAATCAGTTTATGTAAAATTTATGCACGTTGACACAAGGCGGAGTAAGCTGATAATTAATGTGCATTCATTTTACGCGCCAGCTTTTAACTTTCGGGATTAGTTCAAGTCGATTATATTGGCACTGGCTGGAAAAACAGCGCCGTAAAAGCGCAATTCGTAAGTGAATCGAGCATGTGTGCGACGAGCGCACTCGTTTGTTCTTCCAGTTTTTTTCCCACTTTTTTCGCTTCACAACGGATTGGTCATGTGCGCCGCATAACTGAGTGAGTGGAAATAAGCAACGCAAGCCGATGATGAACTGCTCGATGGAGCAGTAATAATCATTCGCGAGAATGGGCGGTTGGGGGTGGCAAGTCGGGCGGAAGCACTCCGTCGGATGATGATCGCGTTTGCTTTTCCTTTTGACACGCATTAACCTTTGAACAGCGCAAAACGCCACAAAAAGAATTGCAACACCGAACCGAACGAGCAATGCAACAAGAACAAGATGCATGCATAGAGTGAGAGTGACACTCTTGTTACGATAGCAGTTTGCAGTGAAATATGCAAAAGCGGCGGATACGTTATGAAAAGAACAGCAAAGAGATGAATGAATGATGAGCTCGTCGAAGCGGAAATTTTTCCCATCTGAAAGTTTGCGCTAGGCGGCAAAGGATCAAATGCAGAAACACAAACGAATATCAAATAAACACAATGCATAATGCGATTCGAGTATCAATCTTTCGTTCGTTTGCTTCTATTGCTGGTAAAATCAGTTTGTGTGTAGACATTGCAAGATTGCCTGCCATGCAGTGGCGAAACATCGGCGATAATTACATGTTAGGGTTTTGACTTTACTCTTTATATAGTTTGAGTTTGACGGATTTGTTTTCATTGCCGCTCCAATGGGCAATTTTCTGTTCGTTCCCTTTGTGCTGGTTTGACAGTGCCTCTTTGCCTGTAGTGAATTAAATGTCCGATGCACTCAAATGCAAACACTTTGTTCAATTATCAGAGTCAAAGGGTTGCGGATTTTTACTGATGTTAGGTATTTTATATTTAAAAATAACTTGGTTTATGGAATTGAAATGAAATATTGTTTTGTACATTTTTTGACGCAAAATAAGGTCAGTACGGAGAGAATACAAGGAAGTAAGTTGGGTCAGGGTCTGATCGTTGACCTAGGGGATTCCCTCGGCATCATCCGAGCCATTTTCACTCGCAGGCGGCGGCGTCGACGACGGCAGCATAGGAAGCAAGCTGTTTGCTCGTTCATTCGTAGCATTATGGCACTGTTACATCCGTGCGCCTTCGCCGTTGCCGCCGTCTGGCTGCCGTTCGCGTGCACGCTTAACGTGCTTGGCGGCGGCAGCGGCAACGCTTGCTCGCTTGCTCGACCGAACGCACCCGCCAGCCACACTTCCAGACGACGACGCTTTCCCTTTTCCCTTGAGCTCGCCAAGTGCGCTTGCAACGCGCGGCTGTATCCAATCTTCGCACGAAAGGTACATAATAGACATGTCTGCTGCCGCCGTTGTCGCCGCCGCCGCTGCCACCCTCGGTTTCCTCTACCATGCCAAGGCATGCAATGTCAACGCCGTGATTTCGTGCACGTACTACGATCTGGGTTAGTATCCCAAGCCCCCAGCCGCAGCAAGAAGAGCGCGGTGGCATTTTTGTGTGCCCTCGTTCCACATCGAAAGTGTCACAACGCACGTGAAAAGTGAAAGTCGTCGTCTTGTACCACCTGTTTAGCCATGCTTGGGAAATGTCTCCAACGCATTTTCCGACACTATGAATAATTGCAAGTGCAATGCAACAAGATCAATCAAACAGCGAACACGATTCGCTAATTAGAATTTAACAACTTTCAATAATAAATTGCGTACGATCCAAACGTATAAACATTAATTATCAGTTTTCTCTTAATTAGTTATCGGGCACGGGAAATTTATGTTCGCATATTATTTATCAAAGTGGAAATGTTTAATTTGCATGCGAAATGTGAACGACAATCCAACGAATCAAATAAAAGTGTGTCTCGTTATTATTATAATAACGCATTAAAAATAATTAATTATGATTTTAATTAAAATCTATGAATTATTCAACGTAAATGAGTTTTCAGTTTGTTCAATTAATTATTTATTTGTTTTTATCTGTTTTCGCATAAATATCCTTCTTCCGGCGAAAACAAATTACGCGGCGTTATTTACGAGTCGAAAAATTTATTAACATTCTGTTATTTTATTCGAAATAGATAATAAATCGTTAATAATACGTTAGTAAAGCAGTACAACAGCGCAGTTCTTCTCGCGGTGAGATTTCGCTGATAGCATGCAAATTATTGCCAAGTGAAGAGAAAATTGATTATAAATTCTATGGAAAAGTTAATTAAGAAAACGATTAAATCATTTTGGGTTAATTAACTCTTCGACTAGCTGTATTCGTCGTGCGAGTAAAGTGTGCTAAGAAAATTAGCAAATATTCGAAGTTCTCGTGTTGGTAAGAATGTAATTTAATTTGAATTTAGTTTAATTGCGCGCTGAAAAAGGTTGGAATCCTTTAAAAAAAATATTGTAAACATATTTCTGAAAGTTGATTGTGCAATATGGCTAAGGCCTACTGAACTGAACTACTTAGTTGCTGAATTAATGCATACTTAAGTCATTTAGCACACGCATTTAAGTGGAATTAATGTTTGTGTAATATAAATAAAAATAAATGCATTAAAAGTCAAGTGGAAGATGTGGTTAAATACGAGTGCATTTAAAACGGCAAAATATTTACTTTTCCATCAACTATTTTAGGAATTTGTTGCACATGCAATTAAATGCGCTGCATTCGTTCAATCCACATTTGCGTTCGCCGCCAGCCACTTCTTCCCCATCTCCGTTTATCGCATTCGATTAGCGTTAGTGCGACGAGCGCGCCGCACAATTGACGATCACTTAACATAGAAACAAATTGACATGTTTGGAATGATTGCGCATTCTAATAATTCCTCTCACATTAGTGCCGCTGCTTTTTGCAAGAGCAACAAAAGAGAAAAAAGCGCGCCGAGTATAAAAGAGTTTCGATCAAGTGGTAATCGAGTGAGTAATGAAGCAGCGAATGAATTGACTTTTTTTGGTATGTTTCAATAACATTACCTTTTGTGTACTGGAACGCGAATGTTGTCAATACATTGATTTTAATTAAAATTTACCCATTTTTGTATATTTCACTATGATATAATTATATATTAGGTATCAGTATTAAATTATTATTTCACGACTAATATTAGCGTGGAAGGTAATGAATGAATCAGTAAAGAAAATTAAGTACCTTTTCTCCATCGTTTCGTTGTCGTATTAATGTAATTATTAAGACAATAGCGCATTGTTTATAAATTTAAATTAATCATTTTCATAGTGAATATCGAAATTGAAAATCATATGAACATTGTAAAAACGTTGTTTTATGGCAGATTTATTGCCTACAAGCAATTTAAAAAATATGGATGCTTTTTATGTCATGCATTAAAGCAAAGTTTAGCAATTTTTTTCCATGGCTGAATCGATTCCACCGTTAAATTACGAATTTATGATCGATGTCACAGTTTAATCGAACTACTTACAGAAGAGCAATTTTTCGAATTATTTACTGCATGCCGCGTTCATTGCTAAGACATCTGTATTACGATTATTCTTATTATTACTACAACTATTATAAAGTTGGCTAATTAAAGACGAAAATGGAAAAACTGCAATATAATGCACAATCATCATAAAATTACATATTTATGCAGTCGTAGTCATAGCTGAACTCTTGCATTAATTAATTATTCATTGTTTATTGAATTTCCAAGAATATGCAATCATTAGTGTTGTTAAAGATTGCGGGACGTAAATCAAATAAATTAAATTTAAATAAAAAACGCATTCGTGCTGCATTTGAAAGTCAAGGCTGTTATCATTTTGTAATATAATCAATGATATTACACATTGAAAAATTAATGTCAAGGCTTTCCTCATATCAATAAAATTATTGAAAAAAATGTTATTATCTCATTTACGATTGTTGTATAATCACGTATTAATATTGCGCAATAAAACTCTGTGTAAATACTGATAATAAAACTATGCAATTTGTAATTTTTGATGAGTAATGAAAATTTGATGATTGCGCGAGAAATGTGACAGAGATAATTTAATATTCAACTGACGTGTATTAGGAAGAGCAATTTAAATTGCGCGTACACTCATAGAACATCAATACTGTTATATAATTTAAAACAACAATGCGCACTCAAATATAAATAACGTTCGCGTTATTGAATTTGGCATTAAAAGCACTTTTAAATTGAAAAATAATAAAAATAAATTAGTTGATAAATCGCTCAATGACATGTTTTCATTTACGTTTGTTTTTGTGCGTATATTGCACCACGCTTTAGTGCATTAATAAAGAGCTGTTTGTTGTTTATTGTTTCCCTAAAATTGAAGTGACCTTATAGAAGCGCCGCCAACAATAAAACCGCTATAAATATTTTTCATGTCTGTTTGTGTTTGCGCAAGTTTGAACTCATCTAGCGTATGTACAAGGCATTAGACACATAGTTTTAAGGCTGGACGATGGCAAATTCACATGCGCGTTCAAGGGAAATAACCGAGCGCGAAATTTGTTGAAGCAAGGTTGACACCAGCAAAGCTTCCTCGTTGCGACCTTTGCCGCTGACATTTAATGTGCCAGTGTCGCTCGTAACTCATCTATTTTAAGAACTTTCGTTTGCCGTTTTGCTCGCGATTCTTTTCATTTTATACACTTAGTTATGAGGCACCTCAAAAGTTCATTTCCACAGCTTTTATGTCACATGTTAAACTTTTATGATGACGCTACAGCAATAACTCATCGAATAAAATACGACCAAAACTATATATTATACCTTTGTTATTTGTACTTGTACTTTCCGTCGTTTCAGTTGTTGCAAACTGCTTTTTACTTTTATTCGCAATTAAATGGTTTAAAATCCAATTTAGGTACTCACCACTAACATCTGTAGTTGGATTATTGAAGAATTCTGTAACAAAGAAATAAATGAATTAAGAATTAAATTTTGAAGGATAAATATTATATAATTTTTTTCAATTATTTAAATAGCAGTACATTTCTCTAGAGTACTTCCTCATTTTATCCTATTAGTTCGAATTAGGAATTCGAATTAGGAATTGAAGTTTGATTAGATGCATTGTCTTTTAATCATCGAATCAATACGTATTGAAAATCTAATTGTACCAAACGCAAATTGCTACCTGCATCACAGACTCGTAGGAAACTCGCTAAAGAACATCAAAGACTTTGCTTCACTTCAGTAATTCGAATACTAAAAAGCGCAGAAAATTGCGAAGAGTGAACGAATCGAGCGAACGAAATGAAGCAGAAAACGAGTGCACAAGTGCGCATGCTAACGAACTAAATGATTAATAAATAGACTAAGTGGATATAATTGAGATGAGCGTACATCATATACCTGATGATCCAAGTGTACAGCATGTTATTAGTTAAATTACATATGCGTTTGTAATCTCTGATTAAGGCGGTTATTGTTGTTGTTGTTGTTGTTGCTGCGCATATAATTAGTAGAAATTAAAAAATTCTGCAAAACCAGCGCGTTTTCATTCGAATAATTACAAAGCAAGCACACTCGATAATAATTTCATTAAAGAATTAAATTATAATTAAATTTTTAATTAAAAATTACACGAGAAGAGGAAATAATGCTGAAAAACAAGGCGCATTAAATTAATTCATATTTGCACAGCTGGCTGGCAATCATTAATAATGTTTATAAGCACGAGTAATTTACTAATTGCGAATTAATAATTAATTCATTATGTGCGCCATTGGGAAAAATATACACAAGTCAGATGAAAATTTAAACGGGACACAAATTAAAGGCCACGCGAATATTGAAAGGATTCAAAGCAGAAGGGGGCTGCTGCATAAGTTAGATAATTAACAACATTGCCATAAATATTAAATGACGACGACGTGTGTGATTAAAGATGAAAGTGGATGTAATAAGAGTTTTCAAGAATACGTAATGCCTCTTTGAAATGCTTTAATGAATGCATGCGAATGAGTAATGAGTGTGAGAAAAAACGTGGCTTCATTCTAATGTATGCATTGGGCTTATAATTAAATAAATTTCTAATTTGTTGTTTTTTCATTTACTTAATTACAAATTATAGTATTGTTTTACAGTATAATTCATTTTAATGTTTTATTCAGTATACTGACGTTGACGTGGCTCGTAATTTACCCTCTTAATAAATTAATACAAATTTCATAAAAATATAATAAATGCATTATATTTTGGAATAAAAGAGCATCTTGTTTAATTACTTTAAAATTTAATTAGTTAGCCTAAGCATTATTTATTGCAAGACGAGATTAATTATGTGATAAAAAATAAAGGAGTAATTAAAATAAATTGAATCATTAGCACGATAAGAGATCAGCATGAAAAAAATAGCCAAAAAATAAAGATAACTCAATAAATTGAATGCATAAAATATTCTGCTAGCTATCTCAAACATTTTAATAGCATTTTCCTGTTAGTTATTAGCATGAAGTGTGAATGAATGATATGCTAATATGTACGAAGAAAAATGCGTAATTACCGGCTTAATTTATGAGCATAATTAATGCTCAAAATAAAGTACTTCCTGCAAAGTCTCTCATTTCAAGCCAGACAATTCAATGTCTATTCAATTTGTTAAACAAATGAGTGCGAACGATAAATTGTAAATGCGGAGGTAGAGTAAAGTTAATTTCAGACTAGCGAAATGTATGAAGAGATAAATTTCAATGGACGCGTTTCGTTGGTTATCGATAACATCAACATAAACTGACGTAATCCACTTTAGGCCAATTCCATTTTGTTACTTGATCGCCCGTCTTCCGAACACTCATCCGCTACGTTCTTGCTTCTTTTTTTATTTAGTTGGCTTTGGGCTCATCGAAGTTGTCCCATAAAGGACAGACAGCCTACCGACTCACACGCAAGAAGCTAAGATGGAACGATGATATACAGTGAAGAAGGACTTTCGGAGGCAAAGGTTTAAGGATGGCCGTGCCTGTCGGGAGGAAACAAGAAGACAAGCGGAAACGGCTGGTCCTGCACAAGAAATGATCGAAAGGGATGATGGGGGATAAGTTCAGGATGGTGTACATCAGAATTCCGTGTTCCTTACAAAACAGGATAAAATTATCCATATTAATTTACTCCCTTAAATTTCATATTAGGCAAAAGTGGAATAGGCAGGTATTTAGTTTATGAATTATGTTTGGGTGTATTGTAACTCGATGTGAACACGAACATTTACGAAGAACAAGCAGACACATTGATCGCTCTGACGAGGAGGAGGCACTGTTGCCAATACGTCTAGCGCTATAGCCACCACCACCGCCGCCGCCGTCAACGAAGAACCACCGCGAATTCCGCGAAACGATAGAGATAAAACATGCGCGCGCCCTCGATCTGTACTTAGAGGTGGATGGATGATGATCATCCTCATCAGAACGACGTTCCCCAAACATTGATTCTTCTCATTATAAATAGTGCGCAAAAAATTCGCATATCTCATCGCTTTACAACTCTACAGAGTAGAATACTTCAACATTGGAAAAGCATGACGGGGGTGTGTGGAAATTTCCATCGTTTCATGATATCGACCTCCTCCTTTAGATTTGCTTTGTGGCACGGAAATTTCATTTTATAACTTTTATAACGACCTCCATATGCATTCAAAACATTTTTGTGCCTACGAGTACGCTGAGCACGTTACAGTATTTGCACGAGATGCGCCCATTGGAAACAAAAAGCGTAACGGAAAACGCGCTTGAAAAAGAATGAGATGCAAGCATTCCGCAAGCTCACATGCTCTGGAATTTTTTTAATATAACCATCGCGTTGTTTTCCTTGTTTTTTTATTATTCCTAAATGTGCATTCCTTCGAGGCATGTCCGAATTGTTTTCAGAGTGATAATAAATATTTTTGGCAATTTTTCAAATCATTGGAAGGGTGATAAAATGTATGTTTGTTTATTTCGGAATTAATTATTGAAATGTTGATTGTTGTATTAAATCTTTTTTGGGTGTTGTTTTATAGGTTGGAAGATTGAGTGGGAAAGATTCGCTGTTTTACTTTGGAAGACAGGAAGTAGCGTTGTAATTGGATAAAAGCACTCCAGAGAGATGCGGCGCCGGTGACAGATATACACGCTCGCTGCGAAGCGGCATGCCGCCAACGCCGCCGCCGCCGTTGCCGCATCCTGGGTCAGGACGTGCCGCTACCGTTGCCGCTGACGGCTGGCACGTTCCACCGCCGTCGTTGCCGCTGCCGCTACCGCCGCCAGCACACAAACAGGTGGTGCCCTTGACGCCCGCCCGCGATCCCAATGCACGCTCGAAGCAAGCAAGCATTTTGCACATACAAAATTGATAATACACACCGGCGAACTACATAGTTAGCAGCAAAGTTTTTCACCACGGACGCGTCCGCTCATTATTTACGAGTACATTGATGTAATCTAGATTTAGTGTTAGTGTTATTACCCTTATAAATCGAGCGCAATCGTGTTTCGAATTTATTCATAGATAAATTTCTTCAGCGCTGCACGATGCTGTAGCTAAAGAAATGAATTCATCGCCGTGAAATAATTTAAATTTATTGGCAATTGTTTCAATAAAAATTGACGATACGATATAAATCTTGAGCGCTCATTCGTTTCATTTCGTTTTGTATTATGCCTTATTTTTCAAGAGGATCTTCTTCTCTCATAAATGTTTTTCTTCCACATCCTCCACTGATGGTTTCTCCTTACACAGGCGACATTTTGTTCTACACGAACAGAAATAAATGATGTATATACACAAACGGATAAGAATAAATCCACGCAAACAGTCGCATACCTCATATGATTTCATATCTACCTCAAACAGAGAGAGGAGCGAGTTTTATTCGTCCTTTTATCTTCCCATTGTCAAATGGCCTGTGCTTCTTTGTGCGCACTTTTATGAAGCGCTCGCTTATCTAACATCGAAGTAATAGCTAATATAAGAGCGCACCATAATGCAAGTAATTTCTATTTTATATTTATTGTGAATGTTTTGCTTGCTTGCTTTAGTCCTCTTCATCTTTCAGGAAGATGTACGAATGTATCAAGAAATTATTTCATTTACAGCCCGTGAAATAAACCTTGAATGGGAATATAACTTTTGGTTATTTCAGATTAAGGCATGTGATTAATCATTGTAATTTATACAAAGATAATTGAACACCCAGTATATAAAAGATGTGGAATTGAAAGAAAAGGAAACGACGAAGACGAGGAATGGAAATTTTATTCGAAATAAAGTTGGGTATTAAAACTTTGGGAAATATAAGAGCTTTTCGTTTATGAATGTTAATAATTTACTTTGCATACGTATTTTCATCTCGTCCTTTCGTTCCTTTTCCTTTTTCTCATCCCATTTGCTGTTCCCTCTCTGTCCTTAACGATTTGCTCCAGAACGAGAGGCAGAGAAGGAGGAGGAGGAGGAAAGGGGATAAGAAAAGCAAGACTTATTATTCGTCGACCAAAATGAAAATGAAGAAGAACTGCTGTAACTTTACAAGTTGGGAATACTCCGTAATTTCTTCTTTCGTCTCTTACACACGCACGTCCTGAACGCGCATCGCATCCTTTAAAATATATGCGGCACATATACATAATAAAATGTAAATTGCATGGCATATACGCACATAGATTTTATAATAACTTCTTTTATACGGCTGAAATCTTCATTTACTACTTTGCAAACTAATGCAATAAAATCTCAAGATATAATAACGCTTAATTTTCCTGGTGGATGATGGTGCATTGCATGCAGTCAACTCTGACTTGCTCTTTGCGCCCAAGTGCAACTTAAAATATACTTTATTATATTTTATTATTAGCGTTTCATAAAAACGTAAAAACAGTACAATTTCGCAGTTTAAGTGCATAAAATGTAATAATAAAATAAAAAGTATGCTCGTGCAAGTATTAAAAAGTTATTAAAATGCGACCAACGAAATAAATTTCACCAATTTGGAAAGTTACGTTCAATAATACTTTCTAATATTATAGGCATGCCGAGATAATATTATTATCATATTAAACAAATTGTATACATTACGACTAAAGTCCGGTTGCAACAAACATGACAAACTACACGCGTATTTTAATTAACGTCATGTCAATTTAATGACAACAAATAAATTTCTATATTTATGCTAATCTTGAGAACATTTTATGACTTGTATTTTTCAGTTGAGAAACGAGTGAATAATGTGAATTTTGAGAGAACAAAACCATTGTGAATCATTATTTTGCATCGATTGATTACAGCCATTAGGAGAATAAGTGAAAACCATTATTTATTACATTAATTGAAGGGCATTAATATTAATGAAAATGAGAATAATAATCATAATAATAAATAACGAATTGTTTGAGGAAAATAAACGAGCATTTAATTAATCAAGTATTTCATACGGAGAAAACGTATATTCAAAGAGGGATCTCTTCTCTACTACGCTCCCGTCTTGCTTCACCGCACGTGAGATTGACGTGCTGGGCAACATTTATCTCTGTTTGACTAGGAATACTCGTATGCGTATTTGAAAGTGTGTGCGTCTGGAGCGCGTGAGTCTCTTAATTGATCTTTATTTTCCTGTTTAATTAAACGGAATTATTCATTTCATTGTCTCTTGTTAGCGTTCATTAAAACAGAAATTTTAATTAAATATTTTCTTTTCATTGCTTATTTATACTTGTAATTATACGGCATGCTCGTGCGCGCGTTCTGCTCCCGAATTCAAATTCAACTAAACTCATTTGAAACTCTGCACGTGCGAGTTTGTTGCGCAAACAGCCTTCAGGACAACCAGATCGCGCACGTCTCCTTAGCGTTCTTCAGCGAAAGGATTTTAATTGTTGTTTGCTTCGAATTTCTATGTGATTTCTGCCCTTTCCTTGTGTATCTTTTGCTAATGCAAATATTAATTATGATATTGTATTTGATTATGCATTTTGATCGATAAATATCATTTAAGGATTAGCAAATAATTTAATAAATTATTGCTTTCTCTGCGAAAAACGTAAAATTCAATTTTCATAGCTATTTTTATAAATATCATTCTTAGAATTAACGGTTTGAGAATGATGTAGAAAAAAGTCTTAAATGGCATTTTTTATGTGCACATAAAAAAGGTAAAATTCAATCGACTTTAAGTAAATACTTGGCTGATGTCATTGTGTCAATACCGATAACTCGAATACCTTGTCAAACGCATTTGATTGATCTGCCCACTCTCCCGAAGGTTTTCGCAATCTGCGCGTCTCTTGGAAGTGAAATTGATTTTGATTTTGAAACATTTCGTTTCGATTCCAATATGCAAACAGCTCACATAAAATGATATAAAATCATCGTTGACGAGTTTCTGATTGCGAATACATCATCGCACCACAAAGCAAAGACGCAGAAAAATGCCTGCTTGTATAAAAGCAACGCCTACAGTGAGTGATAAATAATTACTGGAATATAAATAAATTAACTGTACTTGGCAACCTCTAGGAATTCATAAATAATAAATTATACATTTTTCGATTGGTGCTATTGAGTATAGAATTGAATCGACATTAATTAAACTTTTAAATTTTGCTGGCCATGTATGAATAATTGAATTTAATAATTTATTAAATTATGTCAGTCAATATTAATTTACATCCATTTCCTCTCGCACATCCCCTCTCTCGTCTCCCCTATTCTATGCACTGAGTGATGCATTACATTTCAACTCAATTCCCTCTTCCATCTTTCTCCGCTCCACTCTGAAATTTCTGCTTGCTGTTTCTCGTTTCTCTTTATTCAAGTTGATTAAATAGAAAATGTGACGTTTAAATTTATATTGTTCGCGTATTATTGATAGGGTGTGGTTTCCATCCACCGAGGGTTGTTGGAACGCTCATTGCACGTTCGATAAAAAATTTAGTGTAAATATTTGAGTTTAATAAATAAAGCAAATACGTAATCCCCTCCATTAATGCATTAAAACTAAAAATGCAAGCGCAATATAAACATGAAATCATATTAAATTTTAATGTAAATGTAAAATATGCAATTAATTCGATGCCGAGTGGAATTAAATTTTTAATTAAAATCCTCACAGAGTTTTATAGTGCGTTTTATTATAAAATTAGCTTTGAACGGGCAATTTACATAAATGCCAAGCATTAGCAACATTTCAAATGTCGCTCGCGGCCTTTAAAACACTCATTATATCGCGGGGTGAACAAACTTCTTTTTATCGACCAGATGCGATGTTGATGGGGGAGGTGAAGCTTTCAAACTTGTAGTATAAACGGCGAATACGCATACATTCACGTGCAATAAAAAATATTCGTATTTGTGTTCAGACGTAAATCACATAGAGAAATGTGCAGAGATAAACACACAAACAGCACACACGTAGAGTGTGAGAGACTAACTCATGGAAATGGCAAATACGTATACGGAATAAATACAGGTATTTGAGAGTGAATGAACCAAGATGCATCGCAACGAGTTTAACGTGAAAATAAAAGCAATAAAAACCATACACTTAGCTTGAAAGTGTACTCTGCGAATCGAATGCAAATTAATAACGTTTGGCGCACATTCCCTTTTTACGATTTTCGCAAAGCTTGCCAAACTTTGTAAATTCGTGAACAACCCTTGTAGGTGCATTCTGCATGTAAAAATGCATGTAATGAAAGAGTGAGCAAGCGAAGCATGAAATTCAAAATAAATGAGAACCCAAAATGATTTTCTTCCACGTTTATTTTGCCTCCTCCTCCTCCTGCTCGTATTCATTTTCATCTCTTCATTTAATTTTATCTGCTTCTTTTATTTTTTCACCGCCGTCGTTTTAAAAAACGAAATGCAATTGGGGCAGCGCAATGTTATTAAGCAATAAACGCCGACTTAAATTACCCGCTTTAAAAGGTGAATCAACATGGAAAAATTTATAATTAAGTCGCGAAAAATGTGCGCGTATTGGGAATGCTAAAAATTTCATAATAATGCGTGTATGCTCGTGAAAAATAATGACAATGCAAAAAAAGGGTGTGTGCGTAAAATGTAAGGGAAATGCTCTGGCGAATAATAAAAAAGTTTTAATGATTTAATTAAAATTTTAAATATTTAAGAAACTCTGAATACTCGTTTGCCGTTTATGCTAAAAGTTTGAGCGCGTTAATTAAGCAATTCATTACAAAATGTTATTATGGGCGCTTTAATGAGATTAAAATATCTATACAATGTGTTAACCCGCCATGTATGGCGAGTTGAAATATTTTACGTTTGACATTTTCAAAATTGCTATAAAAAATCATTTTTTCATTCTTGTAATAAAATTTATGATGAAAAAGAAAAAGCTGTTTAAATTATTAAACGTAAAAAATTGTGTATTCAATTAGTATTTTTATATTAACCAGAAAGTACTAAATAAATAAAAGCCTTGTATGTTGAAGAAAAAGATACATGAAAATTTTAATGATCACACATTATTAACGCGCCATAAAGTTAAACATTAATCGAATTCATCTTAGTGCAATATTATGTTACAACACGTAGTCATTGTGTGACTTGCGCGTATGTGAATAGAAGAGGTATAGTTGTATGAAGCGGTAGTAACACACACCGCAAAGAGAAAACGTTAGATGGCATCCGATTTTCGGGGATAATATAGCCTAGGCGACTCCTTACAAGTCGTAAAAAAGCGATTTCGATTCAATAGTCCATTATTAACGGATAGACTCTCCCGAAATGCTCTCGCGAGGAAGCCAACATCGAATGAATGAACCATGTAAAAAAGGATAAAAATACCAAAGCATAAACACGAGAAATGGCAAGACTTGAATTGCAAGAAAGAAATGCAATAAAACACACGATTTGCTGTTTTTTATTGCAATTGCTTGGAAAACGTTCCGACATCATGATGGAGATGACGAATTTAGCAACGAGTTGGCGATTCGCTCAGTTATTTACTAAGCTGAATTAGATCAGTTTGGTGTTTTGTAAACTAATTAGACGTTGAGTTGATATTTGAGATTGCAGTTGGCATTTTCATAAATGGTAAAATCGCTTGTTTCGTTCATGTAAATTGCAAAATATGTCAAGAGATTTTAATCTCATGAAATTGACTTTTTATTTGTTGTATTTCAACAGAGAAACAAATGTTGGCTGTGACTACTTTCTAATATTTTATAATAAATTATTGGTAATTATTATAAAACCTTTCTGTACAGACTTTAATCGTATTTTAATTGAGTCGAAGGATTCAATTATAAATGTATAAAAACTTTTGTACATTTGATAAAATTGCGTTTTCGTATCCTTTGTCTGTCCTTTTATCTGTTTAAACGAAAAGAATTGAACGTATAAAATACAAGTATCATGCATTTTATTAGCTGAGATCCGCTTACAGTTTACTGCGAGGAAAGAAAGAACCAGTTGAACGTTTTGCTTGTTTGCTAGCCTGTTGGCCGAGTAACTCAAGATGAGCGCATTTGATCGGGCGAGATGATGGTGCATAATGGTAAAACAGAGCGCGTTGGTAAATACGTGCGAACTATAAATCTGCAATAAGTAAGCAACCACACACCAGTCGGCCAGTTGGATGGTCGCAGATGGTCGCAAAGAGACGTATATAAAACACGTGTAACCCGCGAGATAACAAGCCATTAATGAACGCAAATCTTGTTTGCAGCCAAATCCAACTGCCAACAACTTTCGCATTGCATTTCTTTACGTTCACTACCAACACGCAACGATAGTACCAACCATCAAACATGAATAAAAACCACCAAACAATTTGAATTTCTATTAACTTTTATGCTGTACTTGTATAAATTGAAATGTAAATCGCACAAATTTATTTAAATATATTAAAATGTGCTTATTAGCTTTGAAAATATTCAAATATTCTGGCAAATTGATTGGAAACAAAAATATTTTAATCACTGTGGGCATAATGGCCGTTGGAAATTTATTTATGGTTTATTTTTTTCCTTAATTAAGTTTGTTGGTCATTTCAATCATTCGTAGGAACTCGTTTCGAACATTTCTATTTATTTGAGATTTGTATTTAAGTGGCAATTAATTGGTAAACAAATTCAACATTCCTTTAATCGCCAAACGCAATCAGAACGAGAAATCCATTTTACTTGGCTAATGAATTCCTCAAAGAATTTTAATTAAACTCGAAAAGCAAAAGAATACACGTGAAATAAAATAAAATTTAAAAAAGTCAAGTGTTTCTCCCTGCTTCTTTTTTTATTATTATTGTATCCTTTATTTATACAGCGCGCGCACGTAGAAGAAGAAATGAAATTCCATTTCGAAATTAGTCTCAAGCCATAAACTTCTTCATTATTTTTTCTCCTCTCATTCTTTAAATCATTTTCATTAAATTTTGATATTTTCACGGCGAGCAACAGATCACAAAAGGCGTTTTATTATCATAATGTGTCCTTTGTATTTGAATTTTCCGTGCATTTCTGATGAAAATATACGTCCTCGACAAAAAACGCCAAGAATTGTGTGAGAAAACATTAGAAAACGTAGCGTTTAATAGCGTCTGAGGTTCATTTGTTCGTCTACTGTAGCTTTTTCGCCGGAATACATTTTATTGGTTCGAATCGAATCGAAAACGCTCATAAAAGTCGTAAATTCACATGAATAATGAATATTTATTTTTATAAGACGAAAGATGAAGAAAATACATTTTATACATATCACCTAGCCGCATATACCGAGTGTTTAAGCAGCTGCCAGCCTGATTTACGAAAATGTCTATACTTCGCTGACAAGTTAATGAATTTAATGCATACACACAGTGTACTTACAACACTCTTCAGTCCGCCATCACCATCAGTTACTTAAAATATTTGAGATAAGCTCTCGACCCCAGAAAAGTCGTAAAATATTTAATGGCTATAGGAAATTTAATTGAATCAATAAAACGATCGTAAAATGCGTCAAGCATCTCTCTTCAGCGCATTGCAGGAGTTGAAGGAGTGCGAGCAATGACTTTGTAGTGGACTTTGCGTTTGGTAAAAAGTTCACCGAGAGAATGGTTCAATGTTACATCAAGTTGATGCTTGCAGCGCACTCTCAGAGAATGAAAATGTGTTACTTAAAAGATTTTATAATCATTCGCAAAAATTCGCAAACTAATTAACTGTTAGTCGCATAAATCTATGCAAATTACGTGTGAAAGTTGTTAATTCGCCAAAGAATATCCACGAGCAATTAAAAAGTCTAGTCTTGTACAACAGCTGAGCGCGTAATTAGAATACGTAAGTAATTGAATTTGGCATTAGTTTATGACTAATGAGTACACACAATATTTATAAATGGCTGGTACAGTTGGGACACTGTAAAGCAAACTTAATTAGCTGCAATTGTCAAAGGTCCAATCAAGCACGTTGTGCGCGCGCGTAAAGTGCACTTGATTAGTGATTAATTGTTTAATTAATAAACAAATATGCACACCTGTTACGCAGTGCGTTGGCTAGTTCCTAATCTTATTAGATTTAATTTAAATAAACTTTTGGCCGCCGCTTTAAATATGACTCCGTGCAACTTTAATTAGCACTAGAATTGGCACACAAAAAGTGCAAACACGTAAGAGAGCACCACAATGGTTAATTAAAACGCTTAAATATTTACTGTTTGCGTTTATTTTTACACGCGTGCAAGGTAATTACGTCACGAAAGTGTTCAAACTTGCGTAATGCGCTCTTGATTGAAATAGACTTTTAAGCATCCGTTCAGGTACGCGTGTTTTTTAAATTTATACCGGGTGTTTGCCTCACTCAAAATAATATCCTTATTTTAATACCGTCACACTAAGTGTTTATTTAAAACACATTTTCTCCATTATTTTCCATCAAACTTTTAATCGAAATTTGTAACGATTCACTTTCGGGGTAAAAAGGTTAAATATTTCTTTAGTCAGGTAGAAACCTTTTACCTGTTTTTAAATTAACAACAACAAGCGAACGAAGAGCACTGAAGAAGAGCACAATCAGAACGCAACGAACTCGTAACAGATGTACGATTGAAGAAGTCGCCGATGGCGATGACCGCGTCATGTGTTCTTTTCTTATCGTATGTGTAATACTACCTTGCTCGGCAATTATAAATATTACTACTTAGCAAACAAGTTTAATCCGAGCGAAAAAGGAGTTGGTATTACTTATCGTAAAACATCTCGAAAAATATTCGCAGCTCTTCTACTGCTTCTTCAACAAATAGATACTCAATCAGGATGTGCAGCCGTTTGAAAAGTGTGAGCGCGTTTATTTGTAATTCATACATTATTCTAACTGTTTCGCTTGCGCAGGCGATGGAATCAATGGTGGTAAATGACGATGGAAAAAATTCATCACCACCTGTTACTCTCGACTGGCTGGCGGGCAAACGCACTTGGCTGCTGAAAAACTAGTCAACGGTGGATGGAGGAGGACTTGCCGGCCAACGCGTAGTGAAAGTCGAAAGAAAAAAGAACGCGTTGAAAACAACTTCATTGCGAAGCGAAGCCGCAAGAAGTAGTGGAACGTTGAAAAAAAAGCTCTGGCCTATTCGTGCTTGTTGAACATCGATTGCTACTATTCTACTACTACTGTTTTGTTTTCCACTGTAGTGCGGTGTAGATTTAAGAGTTTTAGACACACCCAGCTACCCTTAAAACATCAACCCTTCAGCGACCCTTGTAGTGTTTCATTAGTCGTGTTTAATTCAGTTTGCGTGCTGATACTGAGTTTATTTTGTGGTTGTATGTTATAAAAGGGTTGGAAAAATCAGCGATTCATGTGATTATAAATTTAAATGGATGTTTCAGGATATTTTTCTTGTATTTTCTTTAAATGTGCGAAAATAGTTAAGTGCAATCCTTGCGAGATGTAGGTACTTCAAATTATGCAAATTACAAACGTAATTAAATTACATTACTTAGCATCTCATACGTGTAATGAGCGTGCGTTTATGTGGGTCTTGCATGCGCAACGCAAAAATGGTAAATTCAGTGCTCGAAATGGGTAAAATTAACTTTATTGCGTTACGTGCATAATTTATGTGAAAAACGTCAAGTTATTTCCATCCTTATTATGTATTCGTACACACTCTAACAAAATGCAAACTAATATTTTATGAACGTATTAACATTAAATTTTCAACAATTTCATTTATTTACTGGGCGGCAAGCGCGCTGCACCGCGCTGCATATAGAGAGCGAAACGGAAGTTCTTGCAACAAAATGTAAATTAATTTTAACGTTACTTTAAAGTTTACTTTATTGGCAAAGCGAACCAATCTAAAAGTTTGCTCGATATACTTTAACAAATGCGAAAGTTTCGTTTTCCACGCGATCGAAGGAAAAATGTATTAAAGTTGCAATTAAAATAAGGAACAGCGTGTATGTATGTTTGGAGCTCGTCGCCATACGCATGAAAATATTTCACTCTGCTTTTAAATATGTTTGAAAAGCTGATATTTACAGCAACGCTTTAAAATAATCATGATAACTATAATGAAGTATAAATAAATTATGCGCTCGCATAATAATCACATCGCTCGCGCTCATAAATTTGAACCAGATAATTTTTTATTTATTGCATTTTGATGATGCAATTTGTAAATGCTATTTGCGCGTATTAATGTTTTTGTTTAATGTATTAATTAATATTTCATGTCGATCAATAAATTGATAACTTTCGAATGTAATAAAAAGCAATTAATATTTAATGCTAATTTGTTGATTTACTTTAGGAAATGGAATTTGAACGAAATGCTCGAATAATACTAAATAAAAGATGATGATTCCCATAAATATGTAAAAATATTGCATTTCGCATTAAGGAGAGTTTAAAACTATTTGCATAATAATGAAATCCTCGGAATATTAGCATAATTATTATAATAACCCAAGTGTCTGAGCAGAGAACGCACATTTTTCGACACAAATAAACGAAACAGAACTAAAGCCGTAATAACTCACAGAAAACTAATTTTACATAATATTTAAAATATTCGTTAATTCCACTAATAACCTGCCTCTCCCAGCAGTCGCAGACGGACGCGTTTATCGTTAACCTGTTTGCGAGTATTTTTCAGCTGCATGTAATTATGCACTAACAAACTAAACGGCTTCAAACTAACAGAATAACTAACTGTAAAACAATAAAATAGTATTTTATCGACGCGCATTCAAGGAATTTAGTTTCATTCTTTAGGAATTTCTTGTCTAACCTTATTTTGCGTTTATGATAATTAAAACGCTTTTAGATAGAATGGTAACACTCACCCAAGCCAAGCAAGCATTAGTCCACTTGGAATATCTGTAACAAAAAGAATAATATTAGTTGAATATAAAAAATATGAATATTTCGTAGATAAAAGCATAAAAAGCATTTGCATATTATCTATGAAAAAAAAGATAGGATTCGTGGATATGTGTGTATTTTAAAAGATGTCACTCTTTTGGATATATTGAGGTTTCCTTCATCTATCTAAATACGCGATCGAAATTTACAACTTCCGTCCCAGTGAACTTATTTTATGCTATTATATGCTACCCATATAGCTATTACTTATATTTCAACGCATACAAATACAGAAGGATATTGAAGATGACATTTTATTTTATTATACAGTGTAATCTTATTAAATTGATGCAATTCCCTTTCAGAATATTCGATATTCAGGTGTGTTAAAAATGTGAATTTCTCTGTTATTTATGAAATTTTTTTGTTTATTGTGGTAACACTGTATATAATGCTACTGTATTTATAGTACAGTTTCTATGTACGTACAAATACTGATACATTATGTATGCGTATAATGTGTAAATTATTAATGCGTTTCTAGCTCATATAATCTGAAAACGCGAACGCATGCACGAGTTTAATGGCTTTTACACTCTTTTCTTTCAATTTATTTATGCGCAAATTGAATTATCCAAGTTGTACAAACAAGCAAGAAACACACTTTAGTGTTACTTATTTTAAATTTTACTTTGGCCATTTCAACTTTTTAGCCATAAAGCAATAAAATCAGAAAAGTTAATATATAATATATTTCCGTCCAACTTTTCTTGCATTCGATTTTTTCCACCGTATTATTATGCACTTGGAAATATTGAGGTTAACTTATCAGAAGAACTGGAAAGTAATGAATTATTTATGCACTCAAAAATAATACTTTTTCTTATTGCGTGCGGTGGAATACATTAATACAGAGTGGATTTTTCTTATGCTCATTGGAAAAGCGCACACACACGCACACTCTGGGCGAGAAATTGAATTAATAAATTATGTAAGACATTCAGGAATTATTACAAATAATATTTATCACTGAATACTAATAGAAACATTAACCTCGTTTTGCAGACAACGACGTCGTTTGTTGAATGTTTTTAAATGGAAATTTACATTCGAACTTAAAGTCAGCTAGCGCTAATTGCAGAAATAAACAAAAAGTTAAAAATAAATTACATATTTACACAGATGTTCGTTGAAAATTGTTTGCGTTGTTCCGTATGTAAACAGTGACTAATTACCAATTGAATGGTAAATATATTTATTGTGTGAAAAGAATTTGTGCGAAAATTTTCAAACGTAAAGAAAAAACATTTTCACGTGGAACGCACACACACGCACGACGCTTAAACTCAAAGGAAAGTCATAAATGTTTTGATGCGCTTTTATTCGATGGATGCACTTACAAAGCAATTTAAATTTCTCGCGCGGTTTTTCTCAATTTTTTTTCTGCATGCCAGGATTTTTTCAGCTGGTAGTCCATTCAAAGTGTGCAAATACGAAATAACGATTCTCGAAAAAGATGAAAATATTCTTTGAAGTTGTGCGCATAAATTGACGCAGCAAGCGAATAAAGTACGGAAAATGTAAAAGCAAAAAGCTCGCAAAAATATGAAAACGCATAAACAAAACCGGAAAAAATAATACCAGATAAGATTTAAATTCAATCTGAAAATTCATGCATGTTTTTCTCTTTAAAACACAATTTGTACAAGGTAAACAAAGCGAGAAAAAAATATGTACAGCCATATATCTCATCACTGTTATACGATACGTGAGTCGAAAGTTTTTCATTATTCATCCCGTTTTTGTTTTTTGCTCTGCATCGTTTGTTTTTTGTACTGTTGTTCGCGATTTTATTATCCTTCTTGTAATAATTTATATTTATGACCGAAATAAATTTGTTATCATGCTTCAAACTAGAATTATTAGCATAATAATACTTTCACAATCATTCACTCGATGAGAATCTTTCGCATGACTGAACCTTTTTAGAAATTGTTTGTTTATAATCGGTGATAGTAGTAAAATGGCAAACAATTAGAAATCATTAAAGGTTAATTTATAAACTCGCGTATAAAATATAACGTTTTGTAAAAGTATATTTATGACTGTAATTTAACTGAAAATGTCAATAAATTTTATGGTCCTTGCAAGGACTCCGATGGCAGCGCATATAAATTATCCTGAAAGAGCGAATTATAGATAAGCAAAATATCGCACCACATGTATTTTATGCGCACAACCCTTGTGACATTAGGAAATGGCATTTTCAATACAACCACCCCCGTGACGTGTACGTATAGCGACGCAAACACTTGAAAAGATATGTATTTCACCCCCCTAATGACAATGACACAATTCGAAATCGCTGCTGGCATTCATTGAGCTGAATTTCCGGTTGGGATTGGCTTGCTTTTTACCCTTTTCAGGACTCTTTTATATGATTTATTTCACTGTATTTTGCTTCCTCTCTTCCACCCCCATTTCTATTTGTATTGCTTTTATTTATATTCGATTTTGTTTTTAATAAAGAAATGCATTTGGAACGCAGGAAATAATATTATTGAATGATTGCTGTGATTAGCAATAATAATTCTATGACTTTAGCAAAATAACATTGCATTGCGTGCCAATTATTTATTTGACTAGCTTCAAGTGCGCTTGATGTTTCAACAGAATATATTTCCTTTCCAGCACTTATTTATATACGTCCCTGACTTTTCCCCTTAAATGCATTCCATGTGTGCGTACATGTATTTTCATTGCGATATTGATTTCCTTCCTCTTATTTTATTTCTTCAACCCCACCTCCCCACCTCATGCCAACCCTCGTTCAACCTTTTCGTACAGCGAACGCGCAAGCAAACTTCAATTTCAACTAAGTTTTCCACGAAAAGTAAATAACTTGAATACTTTTTAATAGATTTTCCTTCGTTTCTCAATTATTTTTCCTTATTTTTCCATCCTTCCCAAACTTTATGTACATGAACAAAACATTCTCTATTATTGGACGACATAAAAAGTTAAGTGTATTATTAAAGTGTAAAAAAAAAAGGCACAAGTAAACATAACTATTATTGATTTCTTTCGCTCAGTAATAAATAAAGTAAATTAGGTTAGCGCTTGAGGGGAAAAATCTATAATAGAAAAGAACAATTACTTTTTATGAGCTTACTCAACTTTATACACAATGTATGTACATCTTTGAGAATGACAATAAAGTCCTTTTATTTACGTACTGATGGACATTCTTTTGATTTACCTTGACAGCTATGAACAAAATTTCATTTCCAGTCAGCGGAATGACGTCGTAAAATGAAGGAAGAACACATTCGAGGGCGCCGTGGAGGGGTGTTTTAAAAGATCACAGAGCATAAGTGAATCCTTGGAGGAAGACGCGAGAGAGATGGGGGAGAAGAGAGAGAGAACTACAAAGAGTTTTTGTGGACGAGATCAAAGGAGGAGAATAATTTACCATTCCACTAAGTTTTATTTTTGTATACTGAGTGATCATATTAAGTACGAAGTGGGCCCATTCAAACGACATGAAAAAATAACACGGGAAAAAGTTTAAGGAACATTCACAGTAATGCGAAAAGGAGCAAAAAGATGAGAAAGTAAGATAAATAAAAAGAATAGAGGTAACTGCTTCGTCTTTCTTGATTCGGCTTGATTCTTTGATTCTCTGATGGTATTGCAAAGTTTTGCAAATGCGATTTG